>OX465094.1:41009949-41609949 GCA_949987625.1 Chalcis sispes | reverse complement strand
AAATGGGAAGTTGCCTAAAGTAATCACGTATAATTTTGAGATAAGTGCAGGGAAAAAAATAATAAAAATACATAATAAATCAGTGAAATAGTCATTTTTATTTGAAATAGGTTTCAGTTCAATCAAACATTTTCAACAGACACATGGTACGTTTTTAAAAAAATGACAAAACCTGGCTAGGGAATAACTATTAATGGTAAATATTTTCGAAGTGATCCCTATCTGAACTTGTACGATAATCAAGCCATTTTGGGAAACTATGAAAAACTTGTTCAATTTTAGACGAAGAAATACTAGAAATTCCTTTTCTAATAGCTTCTCTCAAATCATCTTTGGTCTTGGGTTTTTTTGCATAACAGTAATCTTTCAGGTAGCCCCATAAGAAGAAATCACACGGGCTTAAGTTCGGTGAATAAGCAGGCCATTCTATACCTGCGTGTGCAAACTTGGGATATCCTAAACCGATGACGCATTCACCATAATCTTCTTAAATAGCTTTAAATATCTCTCGAGTTCTATGCGGCGTAGCACCATCTTGCATAAAATAATATTGGGTTGTTCGATAATTAATGTCGTTTTTTTCATGTTTTTCAAAGTGAATTTATTTATATTAACAACAAACATTAATCAATGATATATTGACCGTTTTGTTGGATGACCTTTTGCCATCTTGCGGTGAGTTAAAAAATTCCATGTTCGAAGAAGACTTGGTTTTTAGAAGCGAAGAACTGGTCCAACTCATTTTTAACAGCCTGATCGAAATCGAAAGTTTAACCATTCAAATGGTTTTTAAGGGAGCGAAACAAATGATAGTCTAATGGTACTAAGTCAAGGCTATAGGGTGGATGTGGCATTAGTTCCCAATTGAGCTCCAATAATTTTTGAGAATTAATTTATCAAAGAGGTGTGAGGTCTGGCGTTATCATGATGGAACATCACACCTTTGCGATTGGCCAGTTCAGGGCGTTTTTTCTTGATTGCTTCGTTCAATTTCAATAGTTGACGACAGTAGACATTTGTATCAATAGTTTGGTTTCTTGGAAGCAGCTCAAAGTAGACTATACCCTTGTAATCCCACTTCACGGAGAGCATAATCTTCTTTTGATAAATATTGGCTTTGGATGTCGATCGTGGGGGCTTATCTTGCTTGATCCATAATCGTTTTTGGACTACATTATCGTACACAATCCATGTTTCATCACTCGTTATGATTCTTTTTAGGAATGGGTTGTTTTCGTTACGATTCAGCAAAGAGTCGCATATGTTAATGCGTTTGATGAGGTGAATTTTCTTTAATTCGTGAGGAACCCAAACATCCAGTTTGTTTCTGAACCAAGTTGTTGTAAGTGCAAGTAAACGGTTAAATTCGATATGCCGAGCTTTTCTGCTATCTCTCGAGTTGTCATATGCTAGTTCGTTTCGATTAACGCCTTTATTTTGTCGTCATCAGTAGTAGTTGGACGAACAGTATGTGGTGCATCTTGCATATTAAAATTTTCAGAACGAAAGCGAGCAAACCAACGCTGACACTGACGTTCAGTAAGGCAGTCGTCACCATAAACTTCATACAATTTCTTCCGAGCTTGCACCGCATTTTTGCCCTGTCGGAAGTTAAACAATAAAATATGCCGATAATGCTCACTTTAATTGTCTATTTTCAACTTAATATTTAACCAACTTATTATTTACTAATGACGCTCAGTTTTTGACAGAAGATAATGTACAGTCTAACCTTTATAATAGTATATAATAATATACGCCACGCAACCGCTACTACATGAAATATGCAGTTCACGCCATCCATGAGAAAAAAGCGACATTAATTATCGAACAACCCAATATACGGAAGTCCGTATGGATTTACAAGCATATTTACATACGAATTTTGACGTAGGTTTCTACACTGATTTCTACGATGATTTCATGCTGAAATCTACGCATATTACATACAGAAATCCACTAGTGAAAATCGTTATGGAAAGCCACATATGCTGCATTACTGGGTATATACATTAATGTATTTGTTTATAGTGAAAGATTCATACGAGGTGTGGTAGAAAAATAATGAGACTAATTTTTTATTTACCAAAGTTTTTATTTTTTTAAACATCAATGTTATCCCCTTCAAATTATTTCCCTTGGGCAGCTATACAAGGATAGAGACGTTGTTCCCGCTTTTGGTAGCAGCGCTCGAAGTTTTAAGCTGGTATGGTCTTCAGCATGTCCGTTACACTCTTTTGGATGTTTTCTAAAGTCCCGAAAGGACGTTCTTTGAGGACATTTTTCAGTTTAAGAAAAAGAAAGAAGTCACTGGGACTGAGGTTAAGTGAATAGAGAGGCTGGGGAACCACAGGAATGCCTTTTGAGGTCAAAAGTTCTGTGACAAAGAGGGCAGTATGACATGGGGCGATGTCATGATGGAGCATCCATTTGTCTACAATATCTGGTCTCACGCGTATGACACTTTTTCTGAGCCTTTAAAGAACGTCTTTATAAAAAACTTGGTTAATAGTTTATCCTGGAGAAACAAATTCTATGTGGACGATTCCCCTTCTGTCAAAAAAACAAATTAGCATTGATTTGATCTTCGATTTGCTCATTCGAGCTTTCTTTGGTCGAGGAAAGCTCGCAGTGTACCACTCCTCACTTTGCCTCTTGGTCTTAGGATCGTATTAAAAAATCCATGATTCATCACCTGTGATCACACGACTAAAGAAATCTTGCTCATTGGCGATTCTGTCAATAAGATCAAGACACTTATTTTTTCGATTTTTCTTCTGCTCAATTGTGAAGTTTTTCGACGCCATTTTGGCACAGACCTTTCGCATGTGCAAATGTTCAGTCAAAATTTGATATACGGTAAATCTGTTTAAATTCAAGTGTTCACTCAACATTCTTAATGTTAAACGACGGTCTGATCTCACAATAGTGTTCACACGTTCGCTGTTTTCGTCGGTTTTCAAAGTTGAAGACCTCCCTGAATATTGTTCATCTTCAATGTGTTCTTTACCTTTCAAGAATGATTTGCGCCTGCGAAAAACTTGAGCTCGGGAGAAAGAATGTTCCCTATACGCCTGTTTTAACTTTTCAAACGTCACGTTTGCCGATTCTTCAAGATTAAAACAAAATTTAATGGTAAAACGTTGCTCCAAATTCCGCTGTTTCATTTTGCGTGATGCACAACCAAAACACAACTTCACTAATATCAGTCACAAAAATCACGTAGTTAACGGAAAGTTAAAACTTGCATTAAGCCATGAGTGGGTACTGATACACGTGCAAGCGATAGCGCAGCGTTGCCAAATCGCTAGCAGTGTTGCTAGTCTTATTACTTTTCTGCCATACCTCGTATATTTACATTAGTATAATATATTAAATCGTTAAAAATTATTATGATAAGATAAAAATAAAAATGATTGCGGAATTATGTAAAATTATAAAAAGGTATTCCTGTAGAAAACTCATTTTACAAGTTTATTAACGTAACTTTTTATTGTAAAATTTAAAAAAAATTGTTGCCAAAAAAAAGAACAAGCTGAAAATAAAGAACTAAGGATAACTGGGGGTATTTTATATCAAACTAGAATCTTTGATTGAGTGTAAGTAGTGCAAATTACACAGGCACACAAAAAAAGTTGTTGGTTCCATAGACTAGACTAGACAGATTTGGATTTAGCATGTCAAAATACATGTCGATAAGGTATTGTAGTCACACTCACCCTATTTCCTAATTTCATTTATATAAATAGTAAACATCTCGGATATTTTCCGCTGTTAAGGGTAGTTTAATTCCATTTCTGACTTCGTATTTGGATTCAGCCCAGAAAATACATGACAAATAATAGATCTTGTCTCTGAAACAAAACACTTTTTTGTGTGCCTATATTATTAACGGGGGAGGGCAAGCAAGATGGAATACTTTATTTTGAGAGTTAGTAAAATAAAAATTATATAAATTTTGTAAATTTACTTTAATCAATCTTAATGTTTAGTTAAAGTAATTTTTAAAAATAATAACAGTTTTTGAAAAATATTAAATAAAGTTTGTAATATTCTATCTTGTACTTAAAAAGGGGGTAAGATGGAACAGCTTTGCGAGCAAAATAAAAAGTTCACTTAGATTAGAACTTAAGCTCTCAGGCCTCTCTAGAGGCTAAACAAAAAGCTACTTTGTGATTTATTTTTAGGAAAAATATATACACAGTATGTCGGAAAAGTTCCCGAACTTTTGAAATAAAAAATCGAAAATTATATCTAAAGAAATTTATTCCAGTTAACTTTCAATATAGTCCCCTTCCCTAGATATACACTCATTCGAGCGCTTCATGAGTGATTCGAAGGCTCTCTGGTACTCCTCTAAAGTTATCGCTGTGAGACGCTCGGTGCAAGCCGCTTGAATGCTCGGTACATCTTCAAAAAATCGTCCTTTCAAGGCCATTTTTAGCTTGGGAAATAGGGAAAAGTCGGCTGGAGCCAGATCTGGCGAGTATGGAGCGTGATTGATGCGTGAGATCTGATTCTCGGTGAAATAACGCTTCACAATGTTCGAAGAATGAGCAGGCGCATTGTCATCCAGCAAACTCCACGATCCCGGTTCCTTGTACTCGGGCCTGATGCGATTAATCCGGCGCTTCAGACGTTTTAACACCTCTACGTAATACGCAGCATTCACGGTGGTATTTGGGGGCACAAATTCTTTGTGTATCAGGCCTTTGGAGTCGAAGTAAGCGACGAGCATCGTCTTTACCCGTGATTTTTGTTGGCGCACTTTTTGAGGCCTCGCACGGCCCGGACTGAGCCAAGCGGATGACTGGCGCTTCGTGGAAGGATCGTATTAAAAGCACTAAGTCTTGACTCCAGTCACAATTGAGGTTAGAAGGCCCGGAGTGGTGTCGCAAGTCTCGATAAAATCTTGACAACATTGGATGCGAGTTTCTTTCTGCTCTGGTGTGAGAAAGTGCGGAACAAATCGAGAGCAGACCTTCCTGCGGTTCATTTTTTCTTTCAAAATCAATGCGACGCTATCCTTGCTCATGTTAAGTTCGTCTGCCAACATGCTGAGAGATATGTCGCGATCCTGCTTCAGTAGCGCGCACACGCGAGCCTCGTTTTCGTCGGTAACAGCTGTTGACGGCCGGCCGCTTCTCTCATCATCTTCTAACGACTCTCCACCCTTCTTGAACCGATTTAACCACGTGTAAACAGTGTTACGCGACACTACACCTTCACCGTAAGCCGAATCGATCATTTTTTTCGTTTCCGCGAAAGTTTTTCTAAGTTTATAGCAGAATTTAATTGCGCCACGATGTTCAAATTTCTCATCCATCGTAGAGCTTGCACCGGGGTACTAAACACACGTTCACTCAAGCACGTCTATCTCGGCAACTAATGAACGGATACTGGTGAAAAAATTCTCAGACACTCCAGAGGGAGGTAGCAACATAGTACCGGTGTCGTCCAAGAGGTAGCGCCACTCGTACAAGCGCTACAAAATAAGCTCGAGAACTTTTCCGACAATATGTGTAGTAAATCGAGATTACAAAGGCAGAAGTTTATTGTACAGATGATTAACTAAAAAACATAATTTTTATAGAATAAATAATTTGAAAATGTCAGCTGTGCCGTCAACTTGTTCTCAGACCTCTCCATTTCTGAAGGATCCACGACCGTGCCAACAGCTTCTGTAAATTTTTAATTATTATGAGCCACTTAAGTTTTTTTTATTGTACATAACAACAGCTAGAGAAACGCGTTGGATTTTTTTGATACATTGAATTTTGGCTAAAAGGCGAGCTTCCAAAACCAAACTTGCAAAATTTGCAGAAAAAATCGCCAGAAAATTGTTAATATTGGGTGTACAACTTCGCTTCCACCGTTTTGCAATAGATGGCAGTAGCGGTAAGTGGTAGTTGAAATAAATAGATCATAGATGTTATACAATAAGCTCAGGTATTTGTAAACATAACGCCATCAGAATATTAGTCGATTTGTGTCTGCATCATAAAGTTATTCTCGATTAAACATGTCAGCTTACGAGCCAAATTCTCGTCATTTGCGAGAGGTCTTAATTTTCAGCTTTAATATGAAGAAATCTGCGACTGAGGCTCATCGAATGCTCTCAAATATCTATGGTGAGGCCGCTATTAGTGAAAGAACGTGCCAAAAGTGCTTTCAACGCTTCAAGAACGGCAATTTTAACGTCGAAGACCAGCATGGCGGTGGAAGCAAGAAAGTTTTCGAAGATGCAGAATTGGAGGCATTACTTGATCAAGACTCGTGTCAAACGCAACAAGAATTGGCAGGATCATTGGGAGTGACGCAACAAGCCATTTCAAAACGCCTGAGAGTCATGGAAATGATTCAGAAACAAGGAAATTGGGTGCCGTACGAGTTGAAGCCGAGAGATGTTGAACGGCGTTTGTGTGTTTGTGAACAGCTGCTTGCATGGCAAAGACGGAAGGGATTTCTGCATCGCATTGTGACTTGGGACAAAAAATAGGTTCACTACGATAATCCCAAGCGCAGAAAATCATGGGGATATCCCGGCCATGCTTCCACGTCGATGGCCAAACCGAATACTTGCGGTTCCAAGGTCATGCTCAGTATTTGGTGGGACTTGCTTGGCGTAGTGTATTATGAGTTGTTAAAACCGACTGAATAAATTACAGGCGATCGTTATCGAACGCAATTAATGCGTTTGTGCTGAGCATTGAAAGACAAACGGCCGCAATACAACGAGAGTCATGATAAAGTGATTTTACAGCATGATAATGCTCGACCCCATGTTGCGAAAGTGGTTAAGACATACTTGGAAACTTTGAAATGGGAAGTCCTACGTGACCCGCCGTATTCTCCAGACGTTGCTCTCTCGGACTATCACTTGTTTTGATCAATGGCACACGGCCTGGCTGACTAGCACTTCTGGTCTTATGAAGTAAAAAATTAGATCGATTCGTGGATCGATTCAAAAGATGACCAGTTTTTTCAACGCGGGATTCGTATGCTGCCCAAAAGATGGGAGAAAGTAGTGGCCAGCGATGGACAATACTTCGAATCATAAATGTATAACCAGTTTTTTACAATAGAGTCTCAAATTTCGGAAAAAAACGGCGGAAGCAAAGTTGTACACCCAATTTTAAAAGAACTATGCCATATAAAAATAAAAACCCAACGTACTTATTCAGACAATATATTTTTAAAGATCTTGTTAAAATTTGAAGTAAAATTGTTTAAGTTAGGGATGCGGCCAACTTAAAATTTGTAGTTTTGATTTATATACGTTTAAAGTTATAAGTTATTGAAAGTCATAGAAAATTTTGCAATACCTTTAATCCGCAATGTCCGCTCCATATAATTAGCTTTCTAGATTAGTATTCTGCTCTTCTATTTCTTTTCTATTGGTTTTTAAATCAATCTTCATTTTTTTGCAATTTTAGACAGCGATTTCTCTGCAAGCTTTATGTGCTGTTTGTAAATCTCCAAGCACAACAGACTTTACCACTAGAAGTAGATTTTGCGACTAATGCCCAGCCAGTTAAATTAAAACTTTCATTACAGTTTTAAATATAACTGCCAATGCATCGAGTAAGAAGATCGTCTCTGGTCAATTCTTCGTAGACTAGCTTGATAGTTTTATAAACTTCAATCGGAAGAGCTGCCTCATATTTATATTCAGCCAAACTATTTGTAGCCTTAGCCTTTTGTCATGAGCATGATGAGCGTTCTCCGGTCGGACATTTATCGTGCAGCGGTTTTGCATCAGTAGATAATTTATAATCAAATGTAGCCTATATACTATTTTTCATATTTTTAACTGAATCACAGTTTCTACGAATGGCTAATCCATAATAAATAGAATATTCATCTATTACTTTTCTTGTCAATTTGCCTCTTTCATCGAGACCTCGTGTATTCCTTTTCAAATTTCGAAGGCGAGTACCCATTTATTTTTAAACGTGATCTACACACTCTTTCTTGAGTACTGTAACATTCTCATAGGGCTTAGCATCAGTAATGCTTTTGAAAGTCTTAGAATGACTGTCACTTATGTAATAGGTGTATTTTACTTGATGCAAGGCTTTGGACCGCTGTAACTTCTCAATAACTGCGTCGATATCCATTTTTTCGGCTATTCCTTCGTGATTAACTTTGTACTTATCTTTATGATTCTTCGCCCATTTAGCATATTCTTAGATATCTTCTTTATTCTTTCAGTACTCACACGCCTTACAGTATTTTGACCTCACAACGCGACTTTAGTCTATGATTTCTGAACTGTGATTGCCAATAAGAGTTGCTATGCCAAACAAAGACGTAAACCCATGTTTTTTCCACGAATCATCGCCTGATACCATGATTTTATTTTCTTCTTTTTCAATAGAAATAATTGTCTCATCTTTTACTACTTTTATCATACTGTTTTTGGAAACTAGATTAGTTGCAGTTACAATTTTTTTGACAACCTTATTATAGAAAGAGTGAAACATAGGCCAAGGTAATTCCATGAATGCACAAAACTTTTTTATTCCGTGCTAACCAATTCTAAGTAATCGTAAGTAACTACTATTCTGAATCCCAAACCGCGCTTACCATTTTCCGTCAATGTCACTTGCGATTTAAACGCTTTAAAAATGACAACGTTTGAGAAAGCTCAAAAAACTGCGATAAAATTTATCATACGATAACAGAAACCCGGATTCACTTCAATGTCGTACATATCTTCCGACTGCTTCAATTTTTTCGCGGATGTACTAGCATTCATTTCACTTGATGCCTCTAACTATTGTTGATTCAGCGGTCTTCTTCTAGATATTTTTGGTCTCTTGCTGTACGTACGTCTTATGTATCTTTTGTACCATTTTGGCCACAGTACATTTCGTCAGTCATCATAAAAACAAATCAATAATACATACAAACAAAAAAAAGTTTGCACAATTATTGATAAAAAACAAGCGTTCCTCAAATAGCGTCCTTCTCAAATGCTTTACTGTACGAAACTGACTGAGACTGACGCAAGCACGTCTAAACACGTTTGTCACGTGATAGCTTCAAAAACGTCTGCCATATATCTACTCTAATCTCCTCAAACATCGTCCTTTATTCCGGTCATTAAAGACTCCCTACCTACTTGCCAGTCTTGCACTATACTTCGAAAAATAAGTAGTTAGAGATATTTTCCGACCATAATCTTTTGGCATATCATTTTCAAGGTTCCAAGAGACCATTTAAAATAAATAAGTAAAAAAACAATTTCTTGAAAATTCTAGAGTGGCCTAAGCCTTTGATAGACTTTAATCGTTTTTAGTAGTATTCATTATTTTTATTCTTTAAAATCCTGATTTCAAATCCGAATTTATACAATAAAATTGCTTTTTTTTAACAGGTTCTATTGGTTATATTTTAATTGGGATAAATTATAGTTTATAAAAACATAATACCAAAATGATCACTTTTCTTCTTTTATTTTTCAACCAGAAGTCTTCAAGTAAGTTAAATCATAAAAAAAATATGTTTTAATGAATCTAATTATTACGAATAACGAAGCAACATCGTGAGTAATAAAATTAGTTAACACCTAAAATTTTATTATATTCAAAATGAGTTATTTTTTGCAGTACATTAAATATTTAAATCAATATAACTAATTTTTTGAAAACGCAAATAATTATCATTTCTTTGCAATCTATTAAAAATAAACTTTTCTTTTATAAATATTATTTTTAGTCGACTCTAACATTTTCATCTTAAACTTTAGAACGGTCATTTGAAACGAAAATTCAAATATTTTCCTTAATTGATTACCAATTAAGAAGATCATTAACCTATAAACGATATATCAGAATTTAAAACTTTTATAGACATAGTCACAGAATTTTATTTAATTTTAGCATTTAAATATCAGGTACATATAATTTTAAAATAATTATCAAATATAGAATAATATATGTTACAATTTTTTCGGTAGATTAACATAAAATAATATATGTATCAACGTTTTCGATTCATTAACATAAAACAGTTTCGTTAACGTTATTATAAAATAATATACGAGTACGTATCAACGTTTTCGATTTATCAACACAAAACAATGTTTTTCACAATAGTATTAGCGTCAATTGTTATATTCTTTGCTTGCATTCGAACACTTTTGAAAACGATTTTGATATGAAAATTAATTATAAGTAAACAATATTTTTCTCTAAAGTTCAATTATTTGTAAGTTTTCTTTTAAGAATTTTAATATCATTAAAAAAAATATGAAAAAATTAATATCATTGTATTATCTGTAGATTTTTACAAATTCTTTCATAAAATATTTATTCATTTTTTTTTAATGTTGACATAAAATCCGAATTTGTTTTTATATTTTCTTGTATAGTATTGATAAAGCACCTAATATGACAATATTTTATATTCATAAATTTTATATACTATGTTTCAAATTTTTTTACAATTTGAAATAAATAATGTGTAATCCTATTTTAATCTAATGTTTAAAAACTGAATGCTGCTGTTTATCTATTCGTTTTTTACTTTCTGTATTTATAAATATTCGTGTTCTTATGATGGCTTCACTTCTGTCTTTCAAGGAAGGATATTTTTTAATAACAACTCTTATTTCTGTTGTAGTAGGATATCTTTTAATTATCGATCATGCAGCAAATCCTTTATTGAAATTATCTTCTTCCTGGACATTTGAAGATTTTCTTTTAATTTTATCTAAAAATATTATAATTATTAGATTATTTTTTTGAAATAATTGAGTACGATAAAATCCTATATCATACTAAGTTCATAAATGTGATAATGAGAAAATAAGGAAAAAGAATATATAAGAGTGTCAGAGAAAGAGAACAAGTATTGAAAGATATAGTCGTGATTTTAACTTAGTTTCTTTTTAAAAAGCATTTAAAACTAATAAATATGTTTTTACCTTTCTTGAAAATATTAGACTTGCTTAACTTTTAATCATTTAATTTGTCGTCTTCAGAACTCTGAGGATTAGTATTTGAGAAAGATGGTTTAAAATTTGTGTTGCTTTTTATTTTGGTTATGTATACATCCTGCTTATCGACTGTTTTTCTTTTTTAATAGATATTATGTACTTTTTCGGAGTGACCTAAGTGTTTCGAGAGGAGCGCTACGTTTTGAACGTTTCCTTGGATACTATTATAATTTGCTAACTGCTTCCTTAATAATGTTTCACGCATAGCAGCTCCATCAATTTTTTTTATAAACCTTATTGCAAACTTCAGCATATTTAGACATTATTTGAATTATATCTAGATGTTCATCTTAATCTCCTGGTAATGCAAACAAATACATATTATCATGCTGCATTCTTAAAATATGATCATATTATGAAAAACATATTATTAAAATCTGATCGATGATCTAACATAATTTTCATTGCGTTATCATTTTCTTGCAATATATTAATGCACCTTTTCCATCAATTCGCTCACCCTAAATATCTATTCTCTTATATTTACTTCTTTGTTGTTTTTCCATTTTTGATAGCTGTTCAAAAAACTCACTGACCTTGTCTAACACTTATTGCACGTGCATAATCTAATACTGTCGTTCAGTGAAGCACATCGATTAATCTTAAAATATATTTAAAATAAGGATTTTTTTGTAGTTTTTGAATATATAGATCCCTTATTATCTCTAAGTATTCTTGAAAAACGTTTATATCTCCAGCATTAGAAAACTTTTCCGCTTGTTTATGCCTATTTGCTTTTTTATCCTAATTACAGCCTTTGCTTTTACACTTTCTTAGTATTCGTTGTCACGGAAAGCACTCTGTACTCCGCGCGTATTTATATTTCGCGCGCTTACGCAGTCCGCGAGCCGAGTCGAATTTCGGTAACGTAACGGCTCCGGACGAGAAAATACGGTACACGCCAATAGATCGAATAGTGTGTGCCGTATAGAAAAGATAGGCTAGTTTAGGCTAGGCAAGTTAGTTTCTTCCCGAATTTCAGGTAGTTGTCTTCCGCCATTTTTATAGCGTGGACGCGTGCTTTCTTCCCGCGTCTCAGCAGTTTTTTTTTCGCGCGGAGTTTTCGCGAGTTTCTGGTGCGCCCCCGGTCATGTGTGTTTTTATTTTGTTGAGTGCAGTTGCGTAGCTGCAATCTGCGGCATACAGGGCACCGCCACCAGTTCACAGAGGCGTAGCAGCGAGGCGACGCACCTCACGAAGCGTCTTTGGCTGGCGACATCGGCGTCCCGCTTCGAGCAGAGATTTTCTCTTTTTGTGCGAGCGACGCTGGCCAGCCTAGTCGTAAGTTTCTTTTATAAACTTGATCAGCGCGCAAAATTATATATTCTTTTTGTTTGCGTAGGAGTACAAGAGAGTTGCGATCTCTCTCGCACCTGCGTAAAAGTAGGCGCGTGCGAGTGAGAGAGCGATATCTCTCTCACTCTAGTAG
Source organism: Chalcis sispes (assembly GCA_949987625.1). Lineage (NCBI taxonomy): Eukaryota > Metazoa > Arthropoda > Insecta > Hymenoptera > Chalcididae > Chalcis > Chalcis sispes. The sequence goes on along the minus strand of OX465094.1, from coordinate 41,597,515 downwards.
GATCAGTGCGAGTTGCGTTCTCTCTCGCACTCGCGTAAGGCTAGACGCGCGCGAGTGGGAGAGCGCTTTCTCTCTCACTCTTACAGGCTCAGTGCAGGAGAGACGTCTTCTCTCTTGCACTCGTATAGGAAACGGCGCATGCGAGTGGAAGAGCTCTTTCTCTCTCTTACTCTAGTAGGCGTAGTGCGGGAGAGGTTCGTTCTCTCTTGCACTCATATCGTGAGTAGCGCGCACAAGTGGAAGAGGCCTTTCTCTCCTCTCTCACTCCACTAGCGTACTACTATATAGCTATACATTCTGTCAGAGAAGTACCGGGAATTGTCGATTTAAATCTGGCGGGGCAATTTAGGCAGGTAACATTTTTTTTTCTAGGTTGGTACAACTGTCCTTTATGACTATGCCAAGTTTAGGCAGAATCTGTCAACGAGTGTGTTTACAGTAGCTGGTTAAGTCAGTCGATGTCAATAGTGCGTGCCGATTTTTTACAATGGGTGATTACGTTGAACAAAGAATTTGTCTAAAATTTTGTGTTGCGAATGAAATTTCGTGTGCCGATGCATTGAAAATGTTGCAAAGGCTTTTGGTGATAAAGCACTATCGAAAACTCGTGCGTATGAGTGGTACAAAGCCTTCAAAAAGGGTCGTGAAGTCGTCGAAGACTTGCCTCGTTCCGGACGCCCATCGACGGCTTCGACCGCAGATAACGTCGGAAAAATTAAGGAAATGGTGCTTGAAAACCGTCATACCAGCTTGAAAGAGATAGCACATGAACTTGAGACATCCTACGAGTCCACACGTACGATTTTAATTGATATTTTGGGCATGAGAAAGGTGGCCGCTAGACTCGTTCCAACAGAGCTCAATTTTCTTTAAAAACGCTATCGCGAACAGGTCGCTTCGGACATGCTGGTTTGCGCCAATTCCGATCCCGCATTCATGAAATGCATCATAACTGGTGATGAAACGTGGGTGTACGAGTACGATATGCAAATAAGCCAGCAAGCATCGGAATTGGTGGGAAAAAACGAGCCGAAACCAAAAAAACCACGCCAAAGCCGCTCAAAAGTGAAGGTGATGCTCATTGTTTTCTTCGATATCCGTGGCGTGGTGCGCATAAAGATTTTAACCTGAAAATTGTCTGGCATACTGTTGAAATGTTAATGAATCTGTAGTGAACAGTTACAACTTCTATATTTTTATTGTTCCTCAAAAAAAAAATACCAATAAAAGCTAAGAAAATTGGCCGTCACACGGGGTGACTGCCTTAAATTCAGGACTTAAATATGTACAGCTTTAAAAAAAATAAATATACAATTATTATGAGTTTACAGTATTACATTATTGTTAGAAAACATTAAAAAAATATTTATTGTTTTTGATTTTATGGAACAAAAACTATTCAAAACGTTTAGTAGCTTTCTTTGCACAACAAACAACTCCATCAAAATACATTTTGTATATTTAAAAAAGTTTTGAGCGTTTGTTTTTACAAATCATGCTTATATCAACTAAGATTTTTGATTTATTGGCTCTCATACACATTCGCATGATTAGCCATTTTTTACGTTACAAATTTTCACACTAATTGCTCAAAATATGCAGTTTTTAAATGAAAATGATAAAATGAAGGACAATGGTAAGATATATTATATCCCCATAAAAATAATATTTGATGCTTTTCAATATTCTTTCTATAATCACGCAAATTTCAAATTTATTGATTTAAAAAATCTGAAGAAAATTATGATTAATTATCTGTAAATTTTTGTAATTAAGATACTATTTTTATTCAAAAACGGATGCATAGGTGTTTTAAGCATAAAAATAATTTTAGAAAAGCCCAAATGCATATAGCCCAAACAAGTAACAATTTGTCACGAATTAATTTAAAAAAAATTAAATATATATACTTTAATTTCTCAGGTGACTGAACTTTTACAGTTAAAATAAACAGGTTTTTTAAAAGTTCTTGAAACTAATATACACATGTAGTACTAAAATATTTGGTTCTGTTGAGTATACTAGACAGCTATTATCTTATTTAATCTGCAATCAATCTTTTTGCTTATTATTTTACAGAAAAGTTTACTCATTTACAGCATTTTTATTTATTCAAAGGTTATATGGTGTAATAAATTAAAAGTTTTATTAAAAATTTTAATAACTTAAGAACTTTTTTAAACGAATTATTAGGTGTACAACTTTGCTTCCGCCGTTTTTTTCGAAATTTGATGCTTTAATGTAAAAAACTGGTTATACATTTATGATTCAAAGTATTGTCTATCGCTAGCCACTACTTTCTTCCATCTTTCGGGCAGCATACGAATCCCGCGTTGAAAAAACTGGTCATCTTTTGAATCGATCCACGAATCGATCTAATTTTTTACTTCTTCATAAGACCGGAAGGGCTGGTCAGCCAGGCCGTGTGCCATTGATCGAAACAAGTGATAGTCCGAGAGAGCAACGTCTGGAGAATACGGCGGATGGCGTAGGACTTCCTATTTCAAAGTTTCCAAGTATGTCTTAACCACTTTCGCAACATGGGGTCGAGCATTGTCATGCTGTAAAATCACTTTATCATGTCTCTCATTGTATTGCGGCCGTTTGTCTTTCAATGCTCGGCATAAACGCATTAATTGTGTTCGATAACGATCGCCTGTGATTTATTCAGTCGGTTTTAACAACTCATAATACACTACGCCGAGCTGGTCCCACCAAATACTGAGCATGACTTTGGAACCGTGAATATTCGGTTTGGCCATCGACTATCCCCATGATTTTCTGCGCTTGGGATTGTCGTAGTGAACCCATTTCTCGTCCCCAGTCACAATGCGATGCAGAAATCCCTTTCATCTTTGCCTTGCAAGCAGCTGTTCACAAACACACCAACGCCGTTCACCATCTCTCGGCTTCAACTCGTACGGCACCCAATTTCCTTGTTTCTGAATCATTCCCATGACTCTCAGGCGTTTTGAAATGGCTAGTTGCGTCACTCCCAATATTCCTGCCAATTCTTGTTGCGTTTGACACGAGTCTTGATCAAGTAATGCCTCCAATTCTGCATCTTTGAAAACCTTATTTCTTCCACCGCCATGCTGGTCTTCGACGTTAAAATCGCCGTTTTTAAAGCGTTGAAAGCACTCTCAGCACGTTCTTTTACTAATAGCGGCCTCACCATAGGTGTTTGAGAGCATTCGATGAGCCTCAGTCGCAGATTTCTTCATATTAAAGCAGAAAATTAAAACCTTCCCCAAATGACGAGAATTTGGCTCGTAAGCTGACATGTTTAATCGAGAATAACTTTATGATGCAGACACAAATCGACTAATATTTCGATGGCGTTATGTTTACAAATACCTAAGCTTATTGTATAACATCTATGATCTATTTATTACAACTACCACATACCGCTACAGCCATCTATTGCAAAACGGCGGAAGGAAAGTTGTACACCCAATATAATTATTATTTTTCACTCTTTTGTCATTTGCCAGCTTAATATTCAATGACTAGTTACTGTCATTTAAATAATTGTCTTTCAAATAATTAAATTAAATTTAAGATTTTCAAGTGTATCGAGTGTTCGACTGTGTTTTGTATTGTGTTATTATCGTGGCAGCCAAAAATGAATATCTGTGTGTTCGTCGCGGATGTGTCTAATTATCACAAGTGTGAGAATGTTCCTGTCTTGTTTGATTTTAAGGTTACTCATAAGTTCGGTTTTGCAAGGGAAAGGATGTGTAGGTATGGCAAAAGAGAAAGCGTCTATACGGACCCGTACCTAAAAACATCCGTGTATAGAATTTGTGAAATTTATCCATAAGATGACCGATTCCCTATGTTGTCCGTTATCTATCATTTTTCCGTCGTTTTTCGTTATAATCTGTAAGTTTCCGTCCACAGATATTCTAAAGAGACCACAGAAATCAGTAAATAATATAATATATCTGTAAACTCCAGAACTGTCCGTAGCTTCACGTAGAAATTTAAAAACATCCGTGGAATTCCGTAACTGTCCGCAGCTTACCGCGAAGAATGAAAAGTGTCCGTAGAAGTCCGTAGACGTTCGTAGCTTTGCGTAAAAATTTGAAAACGTCCGTAGGGATCCGTAATTGTTCGTAGCTTTCCGTTGATAATAAAAGGTGTCCGTAGACCTCCGTAGATGTCCGTAGTTTTCCGGAAAAATAAGAATAAATGAAGCCTGCAGGGTTCCGTGATACTCCGTAGCTTCCCGTGGTTTATAAAATGTGTCCGTAGACTTTTGTAGATGTCCGTAGCTCTCCGTAGAAAATCAAGAACGTCTGTGGGGTTCCGTGATACTCCATAGTTTTTCGTGAAGAATACTGTCTGTCAAATAAGTACCGGGAATTTCAAATTAAAACAACATTTTAACGTTTAATAATCAAAATTTATTGGGTCACCTTCAAAATAGGTTCCATTTTCTTCGATACATCTATGCCAACGGCACTTCCAATAATCGAAACATTTTTTATAGGCGCTTTCCGGGATGGCCTTCAGCTTGCGTGCCAAATTTTGTTTTATGGCTTTAATCGACTGATAACGGGTGCCACGGAGCGGCAATTTGAGTTTTGGGAAGAAGAAGAAGTCATAGGGAGCCAAATCCGGCGAATAAGGTGGTTGTTTAAGCGTGTTCGTTGAGTTTTTTAGCGAGAAAGTCGGTCATAATTGTAGCTCGGTGAGACGGCGCGTTATCGTCGTGCAAAATCCACGAGTTGTTAGCCCACAAATTTGGCCGCTTCTTACGGATACGCTCACGCAAACGTTTCATAACGCCTAGGTAATACTATTTGTTTACCGTCTGACCCTCTGAAACGAATTCGTAGTGCACCACGCCACGGATATCGAAGAAAACAATTAGCATCACCTTCACTTTTGAGCGGCTTTAGCGTGGTTTTTTCGGTTTCAGCTCGTTTTTTCCCACCCATTCCGATGCTTGCTGGCTTGTAAGCATATCGTACTTGTACACCCACGTTTCGTCACCAGTTATGATGCATTCCATGAATGCGGCATCGGAATTGGCACGATCCAGCATGTCCGAAGCGACCTGCTCGCGATAGCGTTTTTGAAGAAAATTAAGCTCTTTTGGAACGAGTCCTGCGGCCACCTTTCTCATGCCCAAACTATCAATTAAAAGCGTACGTGTGGACTCGTGGGATGTCTCAAGTTCATGTGCTATCTCTCTCAAGCTGGTATGACGGTTTTCAAGCACCATTTCTTAAATTTTATCGACGTTATCTGCGGTCGAAGCCGTCGATGGGCGTCCGGAATGAGGCAAGTCTTCGACGACTTTACGACCCTCCTTGAAGGCTTTGTACCACTCATACGCACGGGTTTTTCTTAGTGCTTCATCACCAAAAGCCCTTTGCAACATTTTTAATGCATCGGCACACGAAATTTCATTCGCAACACAAAATTTTAGACAAATTCTTTGTTCAACGTAATCACTCATTGTAAAAAATCGGCACGTACTATTGACATCGACTGACTTAACCAGCTACTGTAAACACATTTGTTGACATATTCTGCTCAAACTTGGCATAGTCATTAAGGACAGTTGCACAAACCTAGAAAAAAAAATTTTACCTGCCTAAATTGCCCCGCCAGATTTAAATCGACAATTCCCAGTAACTTTTTGACAGAATGTAACAGGTGTCCGTCGACTTCTGCAGACGTCCGTAGCTGTCCGTAGAAATTTAAAAGCATCGGCGAAATTTCGTTATTGTTCGTAGCTTCTCGTAAAGAATAAAAGGTAACCGAAACATCCCGTTTATGTCCGTAGCTTACCGTAAAAATTCAAAAACGTCCGTGGGGTTCCATGATACTCCGTAACTTTCCGTAAAGAATACAAGGTGTCCGTGGACTTCCGCAGACGTCCGTAGCTTTCCGTAGAAATTTAAGAGCGTCTGCGGGATTTCGTAGTTGTCCGTAGCTTTCCATAAAGAATGAAAGGTCACCAAAGAATCCCGCTAATGTCCGTAGCTTACCGTAAAAATTCAAAAACGTCCGTGGGGTTCGGTGATACTCCATAGCTTCCGTGAAGAATAAAAGGTGTTCGTAGACTTCCGCGGACGTCCGTAGCTTTCCGTAGAAATTCAAAAGCGTCGGCGGGATTTCGTAATTGTCCGTAGCTTTCCGTGAAAAACAAAAGGTAACCGAGAAATCTCGTTGATGTCCCTATCTTAACGTAAAAATTGGAAAACGTCCGTGGAATTCCGTAATTGTCCGTACCTTTCCGTAAAAAACTAAAGGTGCCCGTAGACTTTCGTTAACGTCCGTAGATTCCCATAGAAATTCAAAAGCGTCTGTGAGGTTTCGTGATACACGGTAGCCTTCCATGGTTAATAAAATGTGTCTGTAGACTTCCGTAGATGTCCGTGGCTTTCCGTAGGAATTCAAAAGCGACCGTAGGGTTAAGTAATTATCTGTAGCGTTCTGTAGACAATAAAAAGTGTCCGTGGAATTCCGTGGACGTCCGTAAATTTCTGTAGAAATTCGTAGGCTTCCATGATACTCCGTAGCTTTCCGTAGTTAATAAAATGTGTCTGTAGACTTCTGTCAATTTTCGTAGCTTTCCGTAGCAAATCAATAACGTCCGTTAGGTTTCGTGATACTCCGTAGCTTTCCGTGAAGAATGAAAAATGTCTGTAGACTTCCGCAGACGTCCGTAGCTTTCCGTAGAAATTCAAAAGCGTTCGTGAGATTTCAAAATTGTCCGTAGCTTTCCGTGGTTAATAAAATGTATTTTTAGACTTCCGTAGATACCCGTAGTTTTCCGAAGAAAATCAAAAACGTTCGTGAAGTTCCGTATTTGTCCGAAGTTTTCCCTGAAAAATAAAAGGTGCCCGTAGAATTATTTCCGTAGACGTCCGAAGCTTTCCGTATAAATGCAAAAGCGTCCGTGGGGTTCCGTAATCGTCCGTAGCTTTCCGTCGTTGCTAAAATGTGTTCGTAGACTTCCGTAGATTTCCGTAGCTTTTCGTAAGAATTCAAATATGTCTGTGGGATACCGTAATTGACCGTAGCTTTCCGTGAAGAATAGGAGGTGTTCATAAAATTTCGTTAATGTCAGTTGCCTTCCGTAGAAATTGAAAATTGTCCGTAGGATCCCGTGATACTCCGTAGCTTTCCGTAGTTAATAACATGTGTCCAAAGACTTCCGTAGATGTCCGTGGCTTTCCGTAGAAATTCAAAAGCAAACGTGGGGTTTCGTAATTGTCCAAAGCGTTCCGTGGATAAAAAAAAGTGTCCGCAGACCTCCGTAGAAGATCGTAAATTTCCGTAGAAATTTAAAAAGTCCATAGAGTTTTGTGATACTCCGTAGCTTTCCGTAAACAATTAAAAATATCCGTAGGCTTCCGCAGACGTCCGTAGCTAGCCGTAGAAATTCAAAAGTGTCCGTAAGATTTTGTAATAATCCGTTGCTCTCTGTAAAGAATAAAAGATAACCGTGGAATTGTGTTGAGAATCGTACCTTACCGTAAAAATTCAAAAACGTCTGTGGGATTCCATCATACTTCGTAGCTTTCCGTGAAGAATAAAAGGTGTCCGCCGACTTACACAGACGTCTGTAGCTTTTCGTAGAAATTCGAAAGCGTCCGTGGAATTTTGTAATTATCCGTAACTTTCCGTAGTTTAACAAATGTATCCGTAGACTTCTGTAGATGTCTGTAGTTTTCCGTAAAAATTTGAGAACGTTTGTGAGGTTCTGTGATACTTCGTAGCGTTTCGTGGTTAGTAAAATGTGACCATAGACTTCAGTAAATGTCCGTAGCTTCCCGTAGAAAATCCAAAAGGTCCGTCAGGTTTCGTATTTGTCCGAAGCTCTCCGTGAAGAATAAAAGGTGTCTGTAGAATTCCGTAGGCGTCCGTAGCTATCCGTAGAAATCCAAAAGCGCCCGTGAGGTTTTGTAATTGTCCGTTGCTTTCCGTGAAGAATGAAAGGTTTCCGTCGATTTCCGTTGATGTAAGTAGCTAAACGTAAGAAATCAGAAACGTCCGTGGGGTTTAATGATACTCCGTCGCTTTTCGTGAAAAATAAAAGGTGTTAATAGACTTCCGTAGATGTCCGTAAATTACTGTAGAAATTGAAAAAAGTCCGTAAAGTTCCGTGATACTTCGTAGTCTTAGGTAAAAAATTAAAGCTGTCAGTAGGCTTCCGTAGATGCCCCTAGATTTTTGTAGGAGTTCAAAAACATCCATAGGGTTCCTTAATTATCCGTAGCTATCCGTGAAAAACTAAAGGTGATCGTAGAATTTCGTAGATGGCCATAACTTTCTCTTGTAATTTTAAAATATCTGTCGGGTTCCGTAATTGTTTGTAGCTTTTGATGAAAAAAAAAATGTGTCCATAGAATTGCGTTGAAGTATGTAGCTTTTGGTACAAATTTAGTAACGCAACTAGGGTTCGCTAGTATTTTGTACCTTGCCGGGGTTAATAAACGGTTACTGACATCTACGGAAGTCTACTGGCACCGTTTGTTCTTCACGGAAAGCTACACACAATGGCGGAAACCCACGTACGTTTTTGAATTTTTACGAAAAGCTACGGACATTACCGAAACTCCACGTTTACCAATGATTTTTCACGGAAATCTATGGACAATTACGGAACCCCACAGACTTTTTTAAATTTTTACGAAAAACTACGGATATCTACGAAAGTCTACAGACGCATTTTATTAACCACGGAAAGCTACGGAGTATCACGAAACATTACGTATTTTTTATAATTTCTACGAAAATCTATGGACATCCACGAAAGTCCACGGACACCTTTCATTTTTCACGGCAAACTACAAAGTATCACCAAACGCTACGGACGTTTTTTACGAAAATTTATGGACGTCTACGAAAGTCCACGGACACCTTTTATTTTTCACGGAAAACTACGGAGCATTACATAATCCTACAAATGTTTTTTAATTTCAACGAGAAGCTACTGATACCTACGAAGGTCTACGCAAATCTTTCATTATTCATGGAATGCTACGGAGGATCAGGGAACCCTGCGGACATTTTTGAGCTTTTACGGAAACCTACGGATATCTTCGGTGGTCTACGGACAGTTTAATCATCCACGGAAATTTACGGACAAATGCGGAACCCCACAGATGTTTTCGTATTTCTGCAGAAGGCTACGGACGTCCACAGAAGTCCATGGACACCTTTTATTCTTCACCGAAAGCAACGGACTATCACGGAACCCCACGGAAATTTTTGAATTACAACGGAAAGCTACGGACGTCTATAAAAGTCTACGGACACCTTGTATTCTTTGCAGAAAGCTACGAAGTATTAAGGAACCTCAGGGACGTTTTTGAATTTTTACGAAAAACTATGGACATTACCGGAATATTAAAGGCACATTTTATTAAACACGGAAAACCTCCCAGTATCGCAGAACCTTACGGACGTTTTTGGATTTTCATGAAAAACTACTGGCATCTACGGAAGTCTACGGACATCTTTTGATCTTTACGCAAAGCTACGAAGTATCACGGAAACGCACGGACGTTTTTGAATTTCTTTGAAAAGCTATAGGCATCTACGGAATTCTGCGCATACCTTTGTTTCTTTACGGGAAGCTACGGCGTATCACAGAACTCTACGGGCGTTTTTAAATTTCTACGGAAAGCTACGCACATTTACGAAAGTCTACAGATACATTGTATTAATCGCGAAAAGCTACGGAGTATCACGAAACCCTACAGACGTTTTTTAATTTCTACAGTAAGCTACAAGCTTCTACGGAATTCTACGGACACCTTTTATTCTTTATGCAAAGCTACGGAGTATCACATAAACCCACAGCCGTTTTTGAATTTTTACAAAAAGCTTCAGCCATTTACGGACTATTATAGACACATTTTAGTATCCACGCAAAGCTATGGAGTATTGCAGAACCTTACGGACCGTTTTTAAATTTTTACGGAGAGCTATTGGCAATTATGGAAGTCTGCAGAGACCTTTTATTCTTCACGGACAGCTACAAATAATCACGGAACTCCACGGACGTTTTTAAATATTTGCGGGAAGATATGGATATTTACGTAAGTCTACGGACACATTTTATTGATCGCGGAAAGCTACGGAGTATCACAGAACCTTACGGACGTTTTTGAATTTTCACGGAAAGATACGCACATTTACGTGATTCTTTGGACACCTTTTATTCTACACGAAAAGCTACATACAATTACTGAACCTGACGGACATTTTTGAATTTCTACAGGAAGCTACGGACATTAACGGAATTTGAGGGGCACGTTTCATTTTTAACGGAAAGCTACAGGCAATAATGAAACCTCACGGACGTTTTTGTCTTTCTAGGGAAAGCAACGAACATCTACAGAAGTCTACGGACACATTTTGTTAACCACGGAAACCTACGGAGTATCACGGAACCTCGCAGACGTTTTTGAATTTCTACGGGAATCTACGGACATCTACGGAAATCTTTGTACACATTTTATTCTTCACGGGAAAAGAAAAGCTACAGATAATTACGGATCCCTGCGGACGTTTTTTAATTTCTACGGAAAGCTACGGGCATCTACGAAAGTTTACGGACACCTTTTATTCTTCACGGAAAGTTACGGAGCATCACAGAACCCCACAGACGTTTTCGAATTTCTACAGAAAGCTACAGATATTTGCGGACTATTATGGACACATTTTATTAACCACGGGAAGCTACGGAGTATTGCGGAACCTTACGGACCTTTTTTGAATTGCCACGGAGAGCTGTTGGCAATTACGGAAGTCAACGGACACCTTTTATTCTGTACGGACAGCTACGAACAATTACGAAACCATATAGACGTTTTTGAATTTCTACGGTAAGCTACGGGTATCTTTGAAAGCCACGGATATCTACGGACTCCTATGGACACCTTTTATAGTACACGGAAAGCTACAGAATTACGGAACTCCACGGATGTCTTTGAATTTCTACGGAAAGCTTTTGACATCTACGGAATTCTACGGACGCCTTTCATTTAATACGGAAAGCTACTAACAATTACGGAACCCCACGGACGTTTTCGAATTTTTCCGGAAAGCTACGGATATCTACGGAATAGTACGGACACCTTTTATCCTTCACGGAAATCTACGGACAATTACGGAACCCCACGAACGTTTTTGAATTTCTATGGAAAGCTACGGTCATCTACGGATTTTTTAGGATATCTTTTATTATTAACGGAAAGATGATAGATAACGGTTAACCTTTGAAAATTGTCATCTTGTGGACAAATTTTACTAATTTCGTACACGGACGTTTTACGGTACGGGTCCGTATAGACACTTTTGGCAAAGGACAGTAAAATTCTTATTGGTTGCTTTTTTGAGGCATTTAATGTATGAGAGATGTACCTGGACATCTGAGCGTGATGTGTTTTTGAGAAGTTTCAAAACTGATTGAACAGAGATAATGTCATGAAAAAAAGATTGAGTGGTTGGACTGCAGATACATTTTTACCTTTCTAATTATTTCAGAAAAGTATAAACGTCTTTACGGATATCTTCGTTATTGCACGTTATAAGGCAAGTTATTCCTAATAAACTTGTAAAAAGATAAAATTTTAAAAATACGTCTATATAAAATCTGTGTTCTTCTTATTGCTATTGTACAAATGTATTTGTCGTGGTCTTACATTTCGAAGTTTTGAAAAATAAAAGTGTTTTCAGTCACGTGCGTTTAAAAAGTATAATAGTAATTTTTATAAAAGGACACCTTTTGTGATTTACTATAAATTACAATTTTTCTAAATGTGTTGTATTTTACGACGTAACATAGGAAGAATAATAAAATAGGACAAACGTTTTGTTTATTTTGTCTTTATCTATTTACATGTTTTAAGAACTAGACATTTTTTCAAGAATTATTATTCAAAGTGTTTTAATTTTATTCAGTTATAATAGAAAAAATAAGTAAACCCTTAAATTTTTTTTATCAATTGATGTATTTTAATAATAATTTTTAAATGCTGCTGTAATTATAATTGTACTTATTAAACTAATTATTTGATGCTGCTGTAATTATAATTATACTTATTAAACTAATTATTTTTACAAGAAAGTTGGCTTAGAATAATATTCTATTTTTATTTATACTTTTACTTATTTAAGGTTATATGAAAAACTGTACATAAATTTAGTATCTACTTTTACTTAAGTAATATTTGAAATAAATTTATTTTCGTATTTTATTTTTTTCTTCATTTTAGTTTTTAATATAAATTCTATTAATATAAAGATTTAAAGCATGCATTAAAATTGCTTACTTCATGTATAGTCACATTACCAGCAGTATATTTTTTTATTTATTTTACAATGTTAGTAGATATATCAATGCACCAAAAAGACCTGTATACATTAATATTAATAAATATTTTTTCAAAATAGATTAATAATCTATTTACATAATCATAATTGCAATTATTTATTATTATAATTCATATTTTTAAATTTTATTAAATATATTTTTCTTATATTTAATATTAATTAATTTATACAAAGAAATATCGATGTATAAAAACTATTCAAATGAATATTTAACTTTTCTATAATTTACTAATTTATTTTTGAATATTATTAGATAACGGAATTATGTATTTTACTTACCGTCGATACCAGGAAAAACTTTTACGTGAATAGAAAAGGGAAAAAGAAAATTATAATAAATGATATTTCATATGTGTTTATTTGCTACGAGATAATAACAATTAGTTATTGTTATTTCAGAAAAAGAAATATTTTTTGGGATCCTTGAAAAATCTCAGACAATAACAAATGATTCTCTGAAATCCTTAAGAAGGCCTATTAGATAATAAACTATTTTCTAGGATCTCAAAATATCCCAGGAAATAATAAATTGTTTTCTGGGATATAATATAGTATCTTGCATCAGATGTATTCTTCCGCCAAATGTTTTCTGAGACGCCTCAGAAACCTGCAAGAATCCTAGAAACTTGCAATGTATGATAAAAAAAAGCCCAGAAACTTGCATTACATGCGCGAAAGTGGGGTGAAAAGTTTCTGGCCTGATTGAAAAAACAACTTCTTTTGTGTTTTTTTTTCTTTATTTTTCAACGTAATTTCCATCAAGATTAATAGATTTTTCATGACGATGCTCTGAAGCAGTGATACTATTTTTATTGTGTAATATGACAAGTCCCTCAAAATATTCATTTGCAGCATCGATGACTTCCTCGTTGCTATCAAATTTCCTCCGAGCCATTTTTTGAGGTAAGGAAGCAAATGATTCTCGGTGTTGGCAAGAAATGCGTTGTAATGGTGAAACAAGTTTTCTTTCTTCGCCAAGTGAGGTCATTTATTTTTCATCTTGTCCTTCAAACACTGCAATACCTCTGCGTACTATTGACCAGTGATGGTTTTACCCTTCTCTAGATAATCAATGAAAACAATTCCTTTCTCATCCCAAAAAACAGTCACCATAACCTTATTCGCCAATAAAATTTTTTTTGTAGTTTTTGGGATTGTTTTACCTGGTCCAATTCATTAGTCCGACTTTTGTTTACTTTTAAAAGTGTAGTGGTGAATTTAAGTTTTATCTACAGTTTTTACAGCGCCAAATTTTTAATTATAACGGTTTTCCGGGTGAATTTTTGATCGATCGTTAGCAAACGCGGCACCCACCTAGCACAGAGCTTTTTCATCCTCAAATGTTCATGTAAAATATTGGGTACAGGTTCAATTGACATCTTAGAAGCCTTGGCTATCTTCTCACCTGCGATCCTCCATCACTATTTTATGAATTTTTTCAATCATTTCGGAAGTTGTGATCTTAACAGGGCGTCCTAAACGTAGTTTGTCAAAAGTGCTCGTGCGACTCTTCTTAAATTTAGAAACCCACTGTTTTACCGTTGAGTATACCGGAGAAAAGTCTTTCAGTGTGGAATCCAGCTCTTCCTTAACATGTAATGGTGTTAGGCCTTTTAAATAGAAATAATTAATGACTGCACACTTCTCTGGTTTAGTAAAAGTCCTTCTTCTAATCTTTTTTTTTGTAACATTACTTTATTAGTCTAAAATTCACTATTAGTTAACTTACTATCAAACTTACTATCTAGTCTGAAAATTCACTATTTATTATGATTAAAATTATTTTAAGTTTTGTTTCAAGAATTCATTTCATTTTTTAAGCATCATTTAGTGACATATTAACATATATTAATTGTTCATTTTAAAACTTTCTTTTAACATTGCTATAAGATTCATGTTATTGATATTTCATTTGAACATTATTAAAAATCAATGCATATGTTATTCAATTTTATGATTTAAATGTATTGTACTGCTAGATCATGTCTCCTCTCTTTAGCAGCTAGAAGACAAAGATAAATGCGTCGCTTGATCATTGTTGGAATTCTGATTATATAAAATTACATTAAAAGTAATTAAAAATTTCTTTTCGGTAAGTTTGAATGTTATATATATATATATATATATATATATATATATATATATATATATATATTAGGTGTATTAAAAAGAAATCCATTATTTTTGCATTAAATTGAAGGTTTCATTTAGCATCGATAGAATGATACGATTTAGGTCAAATATGCACCGTTTTGTTCGATAACTTGTTGCCATTTTTGATGTAATTTAATAATGCGTCTCACGTAGAAACCCTTGTCCCTATTGTCAGAAAACTGAGACAGTCGATTTTCACAATCTTCTCTTGAAGCGAATTTTTCACCTGCAAAATCATTCGTCATAGACAGGAACAGGTGGTAATCACTTGGTGCCAGGTCCGAACTATAAAGTAAATGCATAAGAACTTCCCAACCAAGCTCTCGGAGCTTCTAGTAAGTCACTATCGATGTATGCGGCCTGGAGTTGTCCTGATGGAACACAATTCCTCTCCTATTGACCAAAGCTGGCCGCTTCTGGGCGATTGCTTCTTTCAGACGGTCCAATTGTTGACAGTACAGGTCCGAATTAAGAGATCGGCCGTAGGAGAGCAGCTCATAGTAGATAATTCCCTGCCAGTCCTCCCAAACACACAGCAAAGCACTGGCTTGGCCACCGTTTGCGCCGGCTCAACGCGATTTAACCACGACCGTTGTCGCTTGACGTTGTCGTAAGTGACCCACTTTTCATCACCAGAAATCATCCGCTTCAGGAATGGATTGATATTGTTGCGATTCAGCAGCGATTCGCAAATGGAAATTCAGTGCATGAGGTTTCTTTGCGATAACTCGTGTGGCACCCATACATCTAACTTCTTTTTGTATCCAGCCTTATTTAAGTGATTCCAAACGGTATTTTGTGCAATGTTTAGCTCCTGGGCAATCGAAACAGTGCTTACGTAACGGTCGGACTCGACGATTTCCATTATTTTATCGACATTTTCGACAATTGGTCTTCCAGAGCGTGGTGCATCTTTGACGTCAAAATTATCGAAACAGAATCGACGAAACCAAAATTTCGCGTGATTGGATGTTACAGTATCAGGACCATAAACACTATTTACATTTTCAGCTGCCTGGCTTGCGTTTCCGCCTTTATCGAAGAAAAACTGTAAAATATGGCGTATTTTCTCTTTGTTGGTGTCCATCTTTGACGCGTGCTAAAAAAATATTGAGTCAAGCAATCACAAAACTGTATCAGAAGCTTTTTTAGTACAAAATCTTATCTTCCTAACGCTATCTAGTGTAACCCGATCGCACTTTTACAACGGGAGATACAGACTACTAAAGCCATCTATTGGCAAAATAATGGATTAATTTTTACTACACCTAATATATATACATTCTGTCAAAAAAGTACCGGGAATTGTCGATTTAAATCTGGCGGGGCAATTTAGGCAGGTAAATTTTTTTTCTAGATTGGTACAATTGTCCTTAATGACTATGCCAAGTTTGAGCGGAATCTGTCAACGAGTGTGTTTACAGTAGCTGGCTAAGTCAGTCAATGTCAATAGTGCGTGCCGATTTTTTACAATGGGTGATTACGTTGAACAAAGAATTTGTCTAAAATTTTGTGTTGCGAATGAAATTTTGTGTGCCGATGCATTGAAGATGTTGCAAAAGGCTTCTGGTGATAAAGCACTATCGAAAACCCGTGCGTATGAGTAGTACAAAGCCTTCAAGGAGGGTCGTGGAGCCGTCGAAGACTTGCCTCGTTCCGGACGCCCATCGACGGCTTCGACCGCAGATAACGTCGATAAAATTAAGGAAATGGTGCTTGAAAACCGTCATACCAGCTTGAGAGAGATAGCACATGAACTTAAGATATCCCACGAGTCTACACGTACGATTTTAATTGATATCCACGATTGCGAACAACTCGTGGATTTTGCACGACGATAACGCGCCGTCTCACCGAGCTACTATTGTGACCGACTTTCTCGCCAAAAACTCAACAAACACGCTTGAACAACCACCGTATTCGCCGGATTTGGCTCCCTGTGACTTCTTCCTCTTCCCAAAACTTAAATTGCTGCTCCGTGGCACCCGTTTTTAGTCGATTGAAGCCATAAAACAAAATTCGGCGTGCGAGCTGAAGGCCACTGACTTAACCAGCTACTGTAAACACACTCGTTGACAGATTCCGCTCAAACTTGGCATAGTCATCAAGGACAGTTATACCAACCTAGAAAAAAAAATTTTACCTGCCTAAATTGCCCCGCCAGATTTAAATCGACAATTCCCTGTACTTATTTGACAGAATGTATATATATATATATAGATGTTTTCACGTAACGAGAAAATAAAGTTTGAAATTAAAGTTAATTAAATAAAAGTTATTAAATTATAAATAAATTAATTAAATAATTCAAATAGATTTATTATTGTAAATAAATTATTCATCAATCGAATTAGTAACAGATATACAACAAACTACATTTTTTTTATCAATAAAAACAATACAAACAAGTATGCAGTATGCAGATGTTAAATGTATACTGTAATGCGTAATTGTGCGTTCTACTCCATAGAATATCTCTATATAACAATGTATTGCTCCATATATAAAACGTACAGTGCTTGCAATGATGACAGTTTATCTTTGCGGAAAAAACCCAGGAGAGGTGGAAAATAACTTTTTCCAATACACGTATAGAGAGCCGAGTAACTCAACTCTTCTTGGCATGTACAAAATTAGAGAAATATTTATGAAAATTGGTAAACTAACAAAAATAAATGTATCGAAGTTGAATTTTTTCTATAGAGACTTATGTTGATGCCTAACAAGCAAAAGTACCCATGATGCATCCTTGACCGAGTGTTCGAGTTAAGAGAGAACCGGGTCCTCTCGGCAGTCGTCTTTTAGTTTGTGATCTCGTATTAACATTGTGAAAATTCATTTAAGTTTTAACGTAAAAAGTTTGAAGTTGCTACTGGTTAGCCCGGGTACTAGGTCAAATTTTACCAATCGATTTTCAGTTTTTTGAATAAATTACGCCGTGCTGTATGTAAGTGTCGTATATATTGTGAATCTGAGAAAATAGCCAACTGTACAATCCATTGTGTACGGGTTGCACATTGCAGAGAATATCAAATAAAAAAGATTGGTTGGTAATCATTGAAGTCGATTAAATAGTTCCCAATTTGGATACTTTTAATCCATATACTTGGGGATTACCGGTATAGATTTAGAGCCCAACTGCAATTTCCAACTACAAGCCAAGTAAGAATTAAATAATAACATTTTTCCTCAATGTGTTCTATTAACTGAATACCTGATGGAATAAGGGCGTCTCCTTGTAAATGTCATTTTATCTGTTAGATACATGAAAATATGTAATACTTTTAAAAAGACTAATTATGAATATCTACAACCAATCATAAATATTTGCCGTTTTTTAAATATACGAAAATTTCATTTGATAGAAGAAAAAAAAATAAAATAAAATAAGAAAAACTTATTTAGATGTACTGAATAATTCTGTATTTAAATATTTTAAGGAATATTTATAGAAATTTGAATTATTTGTTTCATAAAAATTGAATATTATTCTTAAGTTTGCGTAAATCAAATGGTCATGATGCAAGTTAAATATTTATATTGTACATTTCAATTTTTTAAATACATTAAATACAGAGTGTATTACAAATTAATATATTATTGAGGAAAAAATAATTATAAATCAAAAATCATATAACTAATGAAAACAGATATAATTTAATAAAACCGTTAGAAATAAGTATTTCCTTCCGCGCGAAGGTCAGCCGTCGGTCGCCCTGACACGCGAGTAATTATGTACGGATAAAGTGACAAGTTTTACGTCTCTGCAATATGAAAGCGCGTAATTTTTGTTATTATTATTATTATTATTCATACAGTTGATATATATAGGGGAAAAAATAAAAATAAAAAAGAAAAACAAAAGGTTTAGTGTTCTAAAAATGGTAGTAAATTTTTTTTAATTAAATTTATTATTTTTTTTTTAAATTTTATACGTTGGTCGTGAATCAATGCTATGGATTTAAATGTATTTAAAATTTTCTTTTTCAGTAGATAAAAATTTTGATTAACGCTCTGTGCTTTTTACTATACCTTTTTTTCGTCCTTTCCTTACGATTGTCAGTTAGCTATGAAAAAAATATTTACAGTATTAAAATAATTTTCAAGATACTAAATAGTTAGAAATTATTACTCAATTTTGTAAAATTTTATAACGTAAAGCAAAACTTAACATAACACAAATTCAGGACTAAAGCATATCATAGCTCTTTATTGCATATGCATTCCAAGATATGGTGATGTTTCCCGTTACCGTGTTCAAAGCGCCCAATTCGCACGGATGGATAGATCAGCTGTGCGTAAGAAAAATTAAATGAATTCTTTTTTTTGTTATTTGTTGTTACCTGACAAAAAAAAATAAATAAATAAAAAGGAAAGCGACGTAAATAATAGTGAATGGATGAAACCGTGATCATCGTCTATTTTATTCTATAACAGTTTCTGAGTGAGTGAGTGTCAATGATGTGATAAGTAGAAGAAATCAGTGTGAGTAAAAGGAAAATCTAAAGTAAAATAAATCGAATGGTTTCAGAATCGCGAATAAATAAAGAAATGATTAATGATTAAAAAAAATAATAGAAAAAAGTGAATAAAATAAAAAAGAATAATAAAATAAAGTGAAATAAAACGAAATAAAAATTATGAAATAAATAAATGAATAAAAAGATACTATAAAGAAATAAATAATGAATAATATGAATTAACAAATGAATAAAATAAAGAAGAATAACAAATAATTAAATAAAAAAAAATAAAATAAGAATAATACGATGAAGTGAAGTGATATGAAAAAAATTATGAAATAAAATATATGAAATAAATAGATGAATAATAAATGAAATAAAAAAATAAACAAGAAGAATAATAAAGTGGAAATAATAATGATAAAATAAGAATGATAAATAAAGCAAGGAAAAGATAATGCAATTATAATGAAAACGCGATAATAAGAAAGTAAAAAAATTGCGGAATTCGAATTAAATAAAATGTTGAATAAAAATTAGGAAACTAATAATAAAGAATTTAGTGATTGCAAACGAGATGAATCATAAGTGTGAAAATAGTAAAAAAATTACTTTTATAGAGCGAAGTAGGACGATGTTTTAGGTATATACGTATAAGAAGCAAAAAAGGTGTATTGTGTTACGAAGAAGTTCAATTAAGCAACAATGATTGTATAAGCTATGTCACCTTGTTCCGATTTTTGGGTCTTTGGTTGTTTGGGAGCGCTTCCACCAGCTACTACCCATGCTTTTGATTGTTGTTTTGACTCTGGTGTAAATTGGTGGATCCAGGTTTCATCAATAGTTATTAGCTGGCGAACAAAGACTTCTCTTCTTTTTTTAGCTTTTTCATTTCTAAATTTTTATGTAGAATGGAAGTAATCGATTCAGTTAATATGCTTTTGATCTTAGCTATCCACGCACTTTAGCTTTAGGATCATCAAGAACAATTTCACGGACTTTTTCAAACATTTATTTAGTCGTAGCCGTTTTTTCTTGTCCAGCGCCATGTTCACTTGTGCTCAAATGACCTCTTTTAACAATAACAAACAGTTGTTTCGATGAAGCTAATTCGCCATAATATTTATCTAGCTCTTCTTTTGCATTTTTTCTACGTAAAAAATAATGTTTGGTAAGTACTCGAAATTCAACGCTATCCATGTTTTAAGAAAATCATGAAGTAGACTGCTTCTAATAATTGTAACTCTATGAATAATTGACAGATGAACCTGAAACTTTCAATGTAATTGAGACACCTAGTACTCCAACGCTTTGGGATACATAATGTTTCTGGTGATTTCATTTGGTGCATAAACGAATAAATCAGATTGCCTTCCAACTCGTAAGCATGCCACATACAGTTCGCCATGTAAGAAGCAAGGATTCTCTTGATTTAATTCATGAACTTGTAGCGATTGGCCTTGTGCTTTGTTGGTAGTCATTGCGAAAGCGAGTTAAATAGGAAACTGTAAACGGTTAAATTGAAATGGCACATCAGTAGATATCATTGATATTTTTAGAAATAATACATCTTCTTTGAATTTGCCATTTGAAATTGTCACTTCAATCACATTACTCCTCAAATTTTTCGCCGTAAGTCTAGTCCCATTACAAAAGCGCGCTGAATTAATATTTCGACAAAGAATGATAGGCACTCCTATTCTCAGCTTCAATACATATAGTGGTAGTCCTTGCAAATCGAATGAGTTCAGAAATTCAGTCGGGTAATTCACTGTTTCTTCTTGCTCCATAACTGTACCAATAGATTTGTATGTTGTAGCTTCGCCTGGTACATTGAATTGAATGTTCATGTTAATGTCATTTACATCAATGTTTTTGGCAGCTAATATGGCTCGGGCACTTAACCAACTTTTGTAATTTTAGATGATGTTTGAAAAAACTTTCTGAATTAACTTCTCCTTCGATTTGATCTAATCAAATTGCAAAAATCTAGTAAAAAGGAAATGCAATTTGTGGTTGCATCAATTGGCATTTTTCCATTTTCAAAATCCAATAATTGTTGTGAGAAATGTGCTGCAGATGAAACATGTTGTAATTGCACTCGCATATTGGTAGTTAATGTTAATTTCTTTACTGGTGACCATAGATTCGATGCTTTTAGACATACATTTTATTTATCAGCAGGTGCCGAACGAGATGTAACGGGTAATATTTGATAAAAATCACCTGATATTAAAATAAGTTCTCCATTAAATGGTTGTTGATTACCTTGAAAATCTTGCAATGTTCGATGAAATTAATTTTTCTTAATTTTTTATGTGCAATAGTACACTCATCTTACACAACAAGCTTGCATGGGCTAAGTACTTCACCCATTCCAAAATTTTTGGTTATATTGCATGTTGAAGTTTTAGTGCATTGCAGATTACATGGTAACTTCGATGCTAAGTGGACTGTTCTATCACCATCTAATAGAGTTGCTGCAATTCCCAATAATGCGACTGCCAATCCAATATGATTTTCTGATTGTATTTTAGCCAATATTAATGATATCAGGAATGTTTTTCCTGTGCCACCTAGAGTATCCAAAAAATACAATCTACCGCGTTCATTCTCAATTGCCGTTATTATTGTATCGTATGTGTTCTTTTGTTGAGTGAGTAATTTTGGCTAATTCGGTTGCACAAGCGTATTTAATTTATTCGAATCAAAACATTGCTCTAGTCGCAAATCAAGATCATAAGTATCATTAGGTAATCAATTTGGTGTCACCATTCCTAATTGTATTAATGGTTTATTTGCAAATGTCAAACATTGATCCTTGAGCAAAATCAACGCTTTGTTGTAGGTTTCAGGAGTAAATTGCATTACGTTGTTTCTACTTGCTGCGCGTAATCGATGTAGGGTTTGAGGAGAAACATGTAGTCAATATGATTGCGAACAATGTGCGTATTTGATGTGGAGAGGATGTTATTGATGTATCAGTAAAACACGTTTCCCAACTAATATCAACCGTAAATAAAAACACTCTGTATTATTCGAATAAACAGTATAAATTCGGCCCAATGAATCAGATAAAAATATATTTGCATGTTCTTTAACTGGTTTACCTTCTCTACAACGCTGGAATTTTTTGGCTGATACATTCCATGTAAAATATGTTGGTTCTTCAGAAAAAAGCAATGTTTTTGTGAATGCATCATTTTGACATAATGAAAAAAATGCAGTTAATGTTGATGGTGGTTGTGCTATGCGGGCTCAGGCATTCTCCGTTGTAAAATAAACACGTTGTCCATTTTCTAGATGTAAGACAAAATAAACTACTTTTGAATGTCGTTCATAGATCGAATATAACAAAATACGCCACACTGCTTCAATGCTGATAATATATCGTCCCACTTGATATTGATTGATTTCATCGATGTTTCCATTTTTTGTTGCTATTCCAAAAACAGCCATATTGCTTTCTTTGTTGACATACTTGCACATGTATATGATTGATTTAATCGAATTGCAATACTCCATATTGATATCTGCTTTGTATGCTTTTGAGAGTATTGGAAAGTATGGTACAACCCAATGATTATCGACTTCAATTTCTTTGTTTTCTTCTGTATTATTAATCGATTCACCATTACCTTCAGTTGATCGATGACGATACTACAGATATATATCATTACCAGTTATTGTTTCATGAATGATGTCATTTGAAAACATGTATTGTATTTGCGAATATTGGTGAAATAATGTTTTAATTCTTGTGTTTTACCTGAAAGCAATGTTAATAATGGTTCGGGTGGTGGATATAATTCTGGCAATTTAACTTGACAGCTAGAACAACACATTGCTGGCGTTTTATTTTGAAATTTCAATGTATTACAATGCGTACAAACTTTGTTCATGGTTCCCATAGTGACGGCTAGATGTGGTCCGAGATCGAGATCTGCATTGTATTTGAAAGCCAATCGACTGACTAGCAGTACTCCGTGTATGGAATTTCGAATGGTGAGGCACCAGCAAAGAAGTACTGTATCTAACCTTAAATTTTAGTGTATGATAGTTCACTTTAAAGTAAACAGAGTAATTTTTTATTGGTTTTGAAAATGTCTCCTTTTGTGCCAAATAAAGTGTATTTGCGTGAAATTTCATTGCATTATTTCATTTAAAAGAAATCTATAGCTGAAGCACACAGAATTCTTGTTGAGACTTACGGTGACAATGAATGCTTTGTCAGATACGACATATAGCGACTGGTTCCGATACTTCAAAAATAATGATTTTGAACTTGAAGATAAAGAACGTTCTGGCGCACCGAAAAAATTGAAGACAATTAAAGAAATTATCTTAACAAGACCGATGACAGACGCCAGTAGAATTTGGAAAAATATTACAACTCGATGAGTCAACAGTTTTAAAACGTTTAAAAGTGTTAGGAATAATACTGGAGCAAGGACATTGGGCGCCGTATAAATTGAGGCCAAGAGACGACAAACGACGTTTTCTCACGTGTGAACTACTGCTTCGACGGCAGAAAAGAAAAGGTTTTTAGCACTGTATCGTGACTGGCTATGAAAAGTAGATATACTACAATATTATAATCTAAAGCGTAAATCGTGGGGTAAGCTCGGCCATGCATTAACATCATTCGAAGCTTCTTCTCTGCATTTGGTGGAATCAGCAGGGTGTTATTTATTATGAGCTGCTTAAACCGAATGAGACTATCACGGAAGATCGCTATCGACTTCAATTAATGCGTTTAAGTCAAGCCCTAAGAGAAAAATCGGCTGCTATACGAGCAGAGACACAGCAAAGTTATTTTGTTACATGACAACGCTCGGCCTCATGTTGTAAAACCAGTAAAAACCTAACTGGAAACCCTCTGATTGAAAGTTCTACCTCACCCGTCGTATTACCCTGACATAACCTTTTCTCGATATTTATCTATTTCGTTCGATGGCACATGGTCTGGTTGAGCAGCGTTTTCATTTTTACCAAGATACTAAAGAATGAATCGATTCTTGGATAGCCTCAAAAAACATTGTTTTTTCGATGCGGAATTCATATACTGCCAGAAAGATGGGAGAAAGTAGTCTCTAGTGATGGGTGATACTTTAAGTGAAATGTTTTTGTGCCTTATATTTTAAATGAAGCTTTCATTTTGTAAAAAAAACAGCAAGACTTTATTTAAGGTTCTAATAACTAACCTTAAAATAACTTTAAAATTCATAGTGTATACTAAAAATCGAAATGCAAAACATGATGCATTATTATTAAAAAATCAAACAGTACAATTAATGAAATATTTAAAATTTTTAAATTTTTGTAAAATTTGTTGTATCTATTTGTTTCTGATTTCTAATTAGATATTAAAAGATAAAAGATAAAAGATAAATTCATTTTCATTTCAAAAAGAATTTTCAATCTCACAAACAATGTAATAACATTGCCAATTAAAATTCAAACTGCCAAATTTTTCGTTATACTTGAAAAACTAATCAGGGCACAGCACCATCCATCCGTAACTTTTCAAACATGTGCTCTAAACTTTCCTGGCATGATACCGAACCCAAACAGACATTCATTTTTATAAATATAGAAGATAGAAGATTATTATTATTGATAATAACGATTGTTATTATTTTATACATAATTAAAAATTGGTATATACAGCTATCAGCACCTACCGGAGGGGTTGTCAGATCTATTTATAAACCATCCTCAAAACTCAATGAGCAAATTAACATAATGGTTCATTATGATTTTATGCATAGTTTTCGATTCTACAAGCCTCACATAAACGGACATTCATTTATATATGTATATATATGTAAGTTTGAGACGAGCCCAAACAATAGCGCGATACGGCAGAGGTCGTACAGTCCGACACGAAAACCACCACGGTGAGAGTCCGAACAATTCAGTTGGAAGGAGAGGATACGACTTATGAATTCCCAGAGCACTTTACAACAAAAGAAAATCATCTAAAACTTTTCGAGACAAAGATAGTGAAGAATGTGGTAAAGAGTTTGAAAACACGTGGAAAGTTCCGGAAGGTGTGGATTTCGCTAGAGGACGAACTAGAAGGTCAATACCTGGATGAAGAAGGAAACGTATGTTACGACGGTAACTATTTGGATGAGTGTCGGGCGTATGTTGATTCCAGTCCTGTCCCTAACCACAACCTTGAAACCTATCCCCAAGAAAAGATAACGTCGCGAGTGAAAAACATGATCATTGAAAAATTTTCTGGAAAAAACCAAAACGCGGCTAATTTTATGGAACTTTTCGTGAGTGAATGCACTCGTTTGAAATTCAAAGAAGAAAATTACGCAGAAATGTTGATATTTTTTCTAGAGGGACCGGCCCTGGACTGGTTCCAAAGTTTTTTAAAAATACATAAAATCACACGACCATGGGAGCATTGGAAAAATTCTTTTATAGATACCTCTGCCGTGATAGGGTGGGCTGAAATAAAGTATGCATATGAATTTCGTTATTTAAACGGTCCGCTCTTAGATTACTCGCTAAAAAAGAGAAATCTGCTTTTAGATACAGATTCTAAAATCTCAGAAAACATTCAAATAAATCTAATTGTTTTAGGTTTACCAGCAAAAATTCAATCGCATTTAAATAGGAAGGATTTAAACACAATTGATAATTTAATGTCACTCATAAATCAATTAGAAGGTTTTGTAGAAAAAGAAAAAAAGATAAAAATAAAAATCCCAGAGGAAAATAAATTAGAAAAAAAACCATGCTCCCACTGCACAGAAAAGGGATTTCCAAACCGTTATCACTCAGAAAACGTGTGTAGGCTGAAACTCTCTGAAAAAGAGAAAACAAAAAATGACAAAATAAAAATAATAAATAACGCGAATATTGAAGAGAGCGTAGCGTCTTCTGACAAATCGAAAAACGACTAGCGACCCCACTTATCAGATTAAGAATATGGATCGAGGATACTCCAGTTGTTGCGGTGTATGACTCGGGAGCAAATGTATCAATAATAAATCACGATACAGTTATGAAACTAAAATTAAACAAAAAAATAAGTGGGGTAAATAAATTAAACACTTTTGCAGGTACTACAAATACAGTAGGCTCGATAAAACTAAAAACGAAAATTTTTAATATTTCAAACACAATATGTTTTTATATTGTAAAAAGTAACTCTTTTCACGATGACATTTTGTTAGGTTTAGATGCAATTAAGAAATTTAAACTGTGTTAGAACGAAAATTTAAAAATATTTCAAAATAATACAAAGAAATGTCGTTTAAAGGATAATATAAAAACAAAAGCAATATCAACAAACGTAGTTGTAAACAGTGAGAACTCTGTGGAATGGGTGTTGAATAAACACAAAGAGTTATTTACAGAAAATAAATTCGAAGTAGGCAAAGTAAAAGGCTACGAGGCGTCAATAAAGCTTACGGAAAACAAATATATTGCGCGTAAACCGTACAAATGCTCTATAGCAGATAACGAAGAAATAAACTCACAAATAAAATCGTTATTAAAAGTAGGTTTAATTGAACGCTCTACTAGTCCGTTCGCATCTCCGGTAACTCTTGTTTTAAAGAAGTAGGAAGGGAGAAAGTCACGTTTGTGCGTAGACTATAGTGAACTAAACAAAATAATCATACCAGAATGCCAGCCTTTCCCAATTATTAAAGATATGTTAATTCGAGTGCGAGATTGCAAATATTTTTCAAAAGTGGATGTAAACTCGGCTTTCTGGTCAATCTCGATTAGAGAAAAAGATAGATATAAAACCGCGTTTATTACCCAAAACGGGCATTGGCAATAGAAGTGTTTGCCTTTTGGCTTAAAATTGTCTCCGGCAATTTTTCAGAGAATTTTGAGAGATGTATTAGGGGAAAATAATCTTGAGACTTTTGCGATAAATTATAATGATGATATTTTGATTTTCTCAGAAAATTATTCAGATCATTTGCGTCACATAGAGGAAGTTCTCAGTGCTATAGAAGGAGCGGGTTTTAAATTAAACAAAAAAAAATGCACATTTGCAAAAAAATCGGTTCACATCGGCAAAAAAATCAAAGAAAATGAGATAAAGCCACTAAATGATAACTTAATTGCAATAAAAAATTTTCCTACAAGAACAAATCAAAAAAATGTTAGGCAACTTTTGGGCAAAATAAATTTCTATTTAAAATATATACCACAAGCTTCGTTAGAGCTAGAACCACTACATAATTTACTTAGAAAAAATGTAAAATTTGAATGGACACGAGAATGTGAAGAAAGCTTTGAAAAATAAAAAACTATCTTAGCTCAGAGCCGATTTTGGCAATTTTTGACCCAAAACTTCCTATATACATTTTTACAGATGCATCTTAAAAAGGAGTAGCGGCAATTTTAAAACAACCTCAAAAAGACAATTCTATATAACCAGTCTTCTACTTTTCAAAAAAATTAACAAAATCCCAAGAAAATAAACGTGCTATTTTCTTGGAAGTTCTGGCAATAAAGGAATGTATTTTATATTGGCAATATAAACTTATAGGAGGCAAATTCACGATCTTTACAGACCACAAACCACTTAAAAATTTTAATGCAAAAAAGAGTAAAGATCCTGAATTATTAGCTTAATTAAACTATATTTTGAATTTTGATTTTAAAATAAAGTATAATCCAGGCGCAAATAATACCGAAGCAGATAGTTTTTCTCGAAACCCAGTATTACAGTCTGTCAAGTAAGAGCGTGGTCGTGTTAATTTATAGCAAATATTCTTTAATTATTTTATTATAACTATTAACGCAACTCATAATTGTAACCTTCGCTTGCCGATACACTGTACAGGTAGCAAAATAAAACAATAAATAGGTCATTAGAAAGACTCTGTTAAATAAATTAAGTAACTGTTTTAAACTAGCAAAATATTGAATAATATTTGAACATAATGACAAGTACAATGCTTAATGAAAAGTACACAGTGTGTCCCATGGAAAACGGAACTTTTTCAAAATAAAGACAAAAACTCAATATTCCAGCAAATCTCATTTATTCTATTCAAAATAGTCTCCTTCCGCATCAATACAACGTTTTGCACGATCAATTTACATATCGAATGAGTTTTTAAGATCATTTTTATCCATCGACTTTAGTATGTCGGTCGTCGCTCTTTGGATGACCTCTACGTCGGCATAACGTTTTCCTTTCACAGGCAAGTGCAATTTGGAGAACAAGTAGAAGTCGCACGGAGCCAAATCCGGCGAGTACGGTGAATGGTTGATGGTTGAAATGGAATTTTTGATAAAAAAATCCGTGATCAAGTTCGATCGATGAGACGGGGCATCATCATGCAACAAACGCCAGCTCCCTTTTTCACGGTATTGTGGTCGCACACGACGAATACGGCTGAGCGAACGCTTCATAACACCAAGATAAAACACAGCAGTAATCGTTTGACCAGGTGGAACGAATTCACGATGAATAATACCCTCGGAATCGTAGAAACAAATCAACATTGTCTTCACTTTTGACTTTTCAAGACGACTTTCTTTCGGATTAGGCTCGGTTGGGTGCTTCCATTCAGCACTTTGACGCTTGGTTTCGGAATCATATTGAAAACACCATGTCACGTCACCAGTCACAATTGAATATTTCAAGTTTGGGTCCTTTTTTGACTTTTTAAACAAATCCTTATAATGTTAAATTCGGAGCAATTTTTCGTAGTCGGTCAATTTGTGTGAAACAAAGCGTGCACACACCTTCCGTAGATTCAAATGATCGGTCAAAATGCGATAAATTGAATTTTCGGACATATTCAATTCCATTTCCATGTATCGCAATGAAGCTTATGGATTATTTTTAATAAATTTACGCACTTTTTTAATGTTACTTTAAGTAACCACGGTATTCGAAGGACCTGGATGTTCGTCGTCCTGAATGTCTTCACGACCTTCCTGGAACCGCTTATACCACTCATACACTCTGGTACGGGATAGACAATTATCGCCATAAACTTGTTTCAGCAAATTATGCGTCTCAGTAAAGGATTTACCGAGTTTAAAACTGAACTTAATATTTGCTCTTTGTTCGAAGTTCATTTTTCGACCGATGCCACAAACACACTGTCACTTTGAGCGCAATATTTTGGTTTCCATTTAACCAAATATCATACAATTTTGACAGGATGTCAGTTAAGAATGGACCTTTCCGTTGCTAACATCCACCAATAGGTGGCGCCAATATAAATCGATGTTTTGAAAAAGTTCCGTTTTCCATGGGACACACTGTGTATATATATATATACACATATATGTATATGTATTTATATAATATATAAATTGTAACGCCACTGGGAATCAGGGTGGCGTACAAATGTAGGGAAGCGGACGTGTAGCTTACAATCACACTATCAACAAACCGAATTAACACAAAGACTCTTTTTATTAAATCTTAATATTAATAACAGTAACTGAATTCGCGATTTTACACGAGCCCAGGACGCCAGCTACACGGCACTTTCGTTCGCACGGCTAGCTTATGGTAAGAGCGATCGCAAGCATACAAGATGCGAAAAGACAAAAATGGCGCGTAGCACGCGTCGCAGTCGTACACACAGCCGGGAAGAAACAGGGACGGTTTGGTGAAGGGATGCCTCCTGGTAGCAGCTACTGCACCTGGATGCACTTACCAGATATCGTTAAACACGATCGAGTACAAAACACGTTCCGCCTGCTTGAACACGCTCGTCTTTAAGACACTACTTCGTTCGTGAATACTGAATCAAACGGAGTGTAAACTGCTTGCGACTATGGAACCGAATGGAGTGAACGCGTGCTAGTTGATCGGCACGCTCGCGAGCGCGGATCTTGGATGATCGTTCTGCGTCGGCGCAACGTGCGTGTGTGAAACACGTTACGCGACGCGGCCAAGTAGGCAAAGACGTGCCGTTCCCACTGCAGCTTAATAAGGCGGTCCATGATTTGTTAAAAGGTTGCGGGAGCGTTTGTCAAGCCGTACGGCATGCACGAGAATTGATAAATTCCGCATCCCGGGATGCAGAAAGTAGTGATCTCTTTGCTAGCGGGATCAAGCGGGACTTGATGATACGCTTGACTGAGGTCGAGTTTGGAAATATAGCGAGCCGATCGAAGCTTGTTTAGGATATCATCCATGTTGCGGAGGGGATAAGTGGAGCGTTTAGTGACGGCATTGACGCGACGGTAGTTAATGCAAAAACGCCACTGTCCATTGGCCTTCGGTGCTATTACCGGACAGCTGCACCACGGGCTGTCGGAAGGCTCAATGATTCCTTTGGCAAGCATGCGATCGGTCTCCTCGTACGCCACTTGCAGCATCTTTGCAGAATATCTGCGCACCAATTTATATTTTTGTAATGCTTGTTTACACGTTTCACACAGAAAATTGTATATTCGTAGGAATAATTAATCTTTGTTTTGATTTTATATGAATGAGAAAACCAAATATATATTGAGTTTCGCATTTGGAAGGCCCTCGCGACATTTTCATTCTCTTTTCGTTATAACTGATAATAGTTCTTTACAATATTGTAACTTACATAAGCCTTACATGTAAAAATTTTTGAGCCATAGAACTACAGTCTGTCAAGTAAGAGCGTGGTCGTATTAATTTATAAAAAAATGTATTCGATGAAACTTTTATATTCATGTATACATTGTACACAATACAAACAATGATGCAATTTGGTCAATAATGTGTCCAGTCACTACTGGCGTCGATAATTTCCTGGCATCTCCGAGGCATGCTTTCTACTAATTTGACGGCGTATTCTAGTGGCAAGGATCTCCAGATCCGACGAATTTCGTAAGACAACTGCTTCAAAGTGTATGTGCGTCTTCCACGAAACTTTCGTTTAATATATGCCCACACATTTCCAATAGGGTTTGCATCGGGTGACTGCGACGGCCAATCCAATGTTACGATGCCAGATTAAGTCTTCCACTGAGTACAGAGCTTGCTGCGGTGTTTAGGATCGTTGTCCTCCTGCAGAATCCAATCTTCATTTTTTGTGATGAACTATCGTTTGGCAGATGGCAGTAAAGCCTTCTTGTAGATTTTTATCATGTTCTCGTCATTTAGGTTGTCAGTAAAGAGGTGCAAAGTGCCGAATCCCTGCTTTGAGAAGCAGCCCCAAAGATGCACCTTTATTCCATGTTTTACGGTCCGCTGAACAAGCCTATTGGTGGAAGTTGACCAGGCTCGCGTGAGGACAGAACGTGCCCATATAGAACATTTATCAGTAAAAATGACATTTTCAAAATCTCTATCAATATTCTCATGCGCCCAAGCGAGTCGCTTTGTCACATGTTTTTCAGTCAACAGAGGCTTCTTCATTGTGTTGCGCCATTTCAGATGATGAGTACGAAGATGGGTTCGGATAGTTTCGTAGGATGTATCTAAACCTTTTGCCATTAATTTTGCTTGTCCTTGCCGCAGTGTTAAAGCAGGATTCCGTGAAAACAGATTCACTATTCTTTTTTCATCTTTTTTGTTCACTTTTCCTATCGAGCCACGTTCTGGTAAATCATCGACATTTTTAGCCACTTTATATCGCTGTATCCACTTCTGTACAAATGCCTTTGACTTTTTCATATATTTAGCAGCCGCTGATTGCGACATTTTGGGACCTTTTGGGTGGATGCAAAGGAACACAGCCTCGTAGCGCGACGCGTACTTAGCACTCATGGCGTTTAACGTGATTCTCTTTTAAAAGATTAACGACAACTGAATCTTTGTTGACAATGCATCAAGGACAAAGCTTCCCTCTATTGGCTCGCGAAGAAATTAAAGCAAAATCTTTCATTACCAGTCGGTGAAGTTGACCACGCTCTTACTTGACCGACTGTACATCATTGGACATTATTTTATGCTATCATAATTAATAAATCCATCTAGAAATCTTGAGATTGATAATAAACAAAAGAAAATAATGTTTCATAACAAAAAGCAAATTAACCTATCGGCAAATGTGAAAGCTATTGAGAAAATTATTAAGATCTTACGATTTTTTGTCAAGGCCATATAAGGCTATCGCGATTATCTCTTGTGAGGAATAGACTGATGCACGTACAACAAGCATTGCACTCGTTTAAAATAAAATGAGTTTTACAAATTTTTTCTGCGAATGAAATAAGTTGTTTATATGTAAATGAATTCAATAGGAGTTGGTGTGTAGTCGCGAAAGTGAGCGGTCGTGCTTTTGCCTCGCGCTTGCTTACCATCGTGAAAAATACTAAAATCTAAATAAATAGACATTTAAATATACAACAAAGATTGAAGTTTAAAAGTGAAGAAATGCGTCAACAGGTCTGCTCAGATTTCCTTAAAAGGTTAAAAAAAGATTCCGGACTGATGAAAAACATTATTACTTGCGACAAAACGTGGATTTTTCAATACGATGTTCAAACAAAGCGGCAATCGATACATTGGAAGACGCCTAAATCGCCCAGAATCAAAAAAGCAAGAAAGTCCAAATCAAAATTCAAGGCAATGTTGATCGTTTTTTTCGACATTAACGGTATCGTTATGACTGAATGGGTTCCAGAGGGTCAGACTGTCAACCAGACTTACTATTTGTCAGTTTTGGTCACACTGCGAGAACGAGTTCGTAAGAAACGGCCCGAGTTGTGGAAGAACAACTCGTGGATTTTGCACAAGGACAACGCACCTGCCCATAACGCGCTATCTGTGAAGCAGTATTTGGCCGGTAAGCGCACTCCAGTGCTCGAACACGCGCCGTACTCGCCAGATTTGGCACCATGCGACTTTTTTTTGTTTCCGAAGATAAAATCTGCTTTGAAAGGGACCCGATTTAAGTCAATGGAAGCGTTAAAGCAAAAAACGGCAGAGCTCCTAAAGGCCCTCACCAAAGAAGACTTCCAGCACTGCTTAGATCAATGGAAAAAACGTATGGAAAAGTGTGTGGCGAGGGAAGGGGAGTATATTGAAGGGATGCATTCAAATGTAGAATAATTTTTATAATAAAACCCTTTTTCGTAACCAGCCTCGTTATTTAATAGCCAGACCTCGTATATATCTATTTACGTAGATACTTTTTCAAAACAAAACAAAAAAAAACAATTGCATTATTTGAAACAAGACATAGATAAATTAAGTTTGAAGATTTTACATAGATATTTATATATTTTTTTATTGGATATACATGTTTGATCTTATTTAAATAATAGTTACCCTTTTATAATATTTAGAATCTAAATTTGTTATAAATTATACAAGAAGCAGGAGTTTGTTGTATTTTGGTGAAATAAATTATATAACTGTTAAAACTTACTTTTTTGAATTTTAAATTATTTATAAAATTTGAATTTTATTTCGATAAATGTTAACAATTTCAATAAGCAATTTTATTTATTATTATTCTCTTTTGGATTTAAATTATTATTTCTGAATTTTATTTCGTATGAAATATATATCTTGTGAGATATTTTTGGAAATCGCAGCTTTTATACACTGTGTGTCCCATGGAAAACGGAACTTTTTCAAAACATCGATTTATATTGGCGCCACCTATTGGTGGATGTTAGCAACGGAAAGGTCCATTCTTAACTGACATCCTGTCAAAATTGTATGATATTTGGTTAAATGGAAACCAAAATATTGCGCTCAAAGTGACAGTGTGTTTGTGGCATCGGTCGAAAAATGAACTTCGAACAAAGAGCAAATATTAAGTTCAGTTTTAAACTCGGTAAATCCTTTACTGAGACGCATAATTTGCTGAAACAAGTTTATGGCGATAATTGTCTATCCCGTACCAGAGTGTATGAGTGGTATAAGTGGTTCCAGGAAGGTCGTGAAGACATTCAGGACGACGAACATCCAGGTCCTTAGAATACCGTGGTTACTTAAAGTAACATTAAAAAAGTGCGTAAATTTATAAAAAATAAGCCATAAGCTTTATTGCGATACATGGAAATGGAATTGAATATGTCCGAAAATTCAATTTATCGCATTTTGTCCGATCATTTGAATCTACGGAAGGTGTGTGCACGCTTTGTTTCACACAAATTGACCGACTACGAAAAATTGCTCCGAATTTAACATTATAAGGATTTGTTTAAGGAGTCAAAAAAGGACCCAAACTTGAAATATTCAATTGTGACTGGTGACGTGACATGGTGTTTTCAATATGATTCCGAAACCAAGCGTCAAAGTGCTGAATGGAAGCACCCAACCGAGCCTAATCCGAAAGAAAGTCGTCTTGAAAAGTCAAAAGTGAAGACAATGTTGATTTGTTTCTACGATTCCGAGGGTATTATTCATCGTGAATTCGTTCCACCTGGTCAAACGATTACTGCTGTGTTTTATCTTGGTGTTATGAAGCGTTCGCTCAGCCGTATTCGTCGTGTGCGACCACAATACCGTGAAAAAGGGAGCTGGCGTTTGTTGCATGATGATGCCCCGTCTCATCGATCGAACTTGATCACGGATTTTTTTATCAAAAATTCCATTTCAACCATCAACCATTCACCGTACTCGCCGGATTTGGCTCCGTGCGACTTCTACTTGTTCTCCAAATTGCACTTGCCTGTGAAAGGAAAACGTTATGCCGACGTAGAGGTCATCCAAAGAGCGACGACCGACATACTAAAGTCGATGGATAAAAATGATCTTAAAAACTCATTCGATATGTAAATTGATCGTGCAAAACGTTGTATTGATGCGAAAGGAGACTATTTTGAATAGAATAAATGAGATTTGCTGGAATATTGAGTTTTTGTCTTTATTTTGAAAAAGTTCCGTTTTCCATGGGACACACTGTGTACTTTTCATTAAGCATTGTACTTTTCATTATGTTCAAATATTATTCAATATTTTGCTAGTTTAAAACAGTTACTTAATTTATTTAACAGAGTCTTTCTAATGACCTATTTATTGTTTTATTATGCTACCTGTACAGTGTATCGGCAAGCGAAGGTTACAATTATGAGTTGCGTTAATAGTTATAATAAAATAATTAAAGAATATTTGCTATTCTTTACATCATGTTATAGTGTATTACGCAGAGAAAGTTTGAGTAAGAAAATACGTATTTTAGATAGGAAAACTACGGGTAGAAAAAAGAGTCTTTATGGGTCAGTTTTATGGTTTTCGGCGCCTAGTTAACGTGCACGTGTTCAGCTTGGCGTTCCTCAGCTAGACTTAAGTGCATGTCCCTTATTTCTAACGTTCCGGGAAAACTCGTAAACTCTTAGCCCACGCTTAGGGTACCTTTTACAACGGTCTAAGTCAATAGCCTGCGCGTTGAGTAGGTTTTGGAAGAAAAAATTTTCATTGGAGCAAAAATTTACCATAGTTCGATGCAAGTGGTCGATGAGATCGAAGCGCCCTTTCATTAACTGGCAAGGGCAGAAAAAGCAGAGAGGAAACTTATCGGCTAACACAGGAAAAAAAACGGGGGTCGTGTTCCGACGTTACATGGCCTTACAAATTCAGATATATTTCCAAAAATATTTATCGGATTGGCTTAAAATTTTTAGAGAATATTCTTAAATATAGGTACATTCCGAAAATGCAAAAAAAAAAAAAAAAATCGATTTTTTGAAAATTCTCACTGCGTATAACCCCTTAACTTACGTCACCCCATCAGAACTTGAGGCAGAGTTATTTATGGCCTGCAGTTTACGGGCAGCTTCTACATTTGGAATTCTACATTCTAACTCAAGCTTTAATATGTCGCCGCACTTGGCTTGTCCTGATAGAACACCGGTAGCAGCTTGCCTCTAGACTCTTCAAAAGCATGCACCCGCTGGAAATATTGCTAGACTTCTCCAACGCTGATATTATAGTATTGAAGCAGCTTAACTAATTCCTTTCGTGTTGCACACTTTTGATTTTCCCGGAAAAGACTCTGGATTCGAATTGCCGTCTTATCCAATTTCATTTTTATTTCTAACTCCTTAATTGTATAGTAGATTTTCTTCTCAGTCCTCCTAAGTCAATAAGTTTTAATGTTTAGATTCGTAAAATATTAAAACACAGTCAGGATATCTTTACCAATGGTACAACTCAATTGCCAAATAACCCGATAATCCCATAATTCAATAACTTACATAGTTTTTGTTATTTATTATTTGCAATGAAGCAAATTTAGCTCACTTAAAAGTACTCTACTTATTAATTGCAGTGAATCAAATTTAGCTCACTCATAAGTATTTTACTTTGTGGATTTTTAGTTTTTATGGTCCAAAAGCGACTTTTTTTAATTAACGAAAGGAAAAATACAAAAAATAGACAAGTAGGTGCAGTAAATGAGCAGTCAAAAAAGTGATGCATTATTATAGAAGTACCAGCAAAATATACAAAACGGCGCAACGAAAATAAAATTGTAGGCAATTTACTTAAATCTGGCAGACGGAGGAATGTCCATCGATATACTGGGCATTTCGTTGGGCTCGGTTAGTTAGGAAAATAAGAGCGGGGGGTCCCAGAACCGTACAGCAAACCCTGCAGCTTGTCATTAAACGAACCTGATAAGGTGGCAAAATCAGCAAAAGCTAATAACGAACCTAAGGGGTGCGGGTGTAAGTGGGGAGAAAAATATAGTTAGCGTAGAGCCTAGGGGGTGTATCATTAGGGAAAGAAATGTAGTTGGCGTGAACCCTAGGGAGTGTGTAAGTGATGATAACAAGGAATATGCGCCCAGTAAGAATTGATGCAGAGCCGTTCGCAAGTTCTTCAAGGAAGCAACTTTCGAAGATCGTTCTCTATGACCGCTGTATCATCTCAAGTGACGCCCAGTTAGTCTACAGGCGATTAGAAATAGGTAAGTGGTGAACTGTGAGAAGTCAACAACGACTATTCTAGATCAGGAGCGGGAGCATGGGCTTGCAGGATGAATACGCGGTTGACGTATGCGCAGAGAATCAGCTATTTTTCATATTTCTTCTGAGCGGGTGTGATGTCGGCGCGCTGTTCGACCTGAGTGCCATGAATTTTCTTGAAAGTCTGAAGACAGCAAAGAAACACTATAATAAATTGCAGCCGACTCACGTCATAGTTCAAGGCATGACCGACTGAGCTGCTCAAGTGTACATTTCTTGGGATTTTCACTAAACTGTGAAGGTTCGCGGCTCGATATTGAGGGAGTTGCTGCCCTCCTCGGATTCCCCGCCATGAAAAACGACAAATAATTACACTCTTTCTCGGGTGTGATTACCTGGTATTCTAGATTTATTGCCCAAAAGTCGGAGTTTAAAGTTCCACTAATTTAGCTGCTTTGCAAAACTGAGTCTTGGGAATGGAAAAAAAACCAGTAAGCGGCATTTAAAGCTTTGAAGAGAGCTCTGGAAGAGGCAACAGTAACTGTTAATAGTCGTTGACTATGCAGAACGATGCCAGTAACTACGCGGTAGGAGCTATACGTACGAGGTCTGGCTATTAAATAACGAGACTGGTTACGAAAAAGGGTTTTATTATAAAAATTATTCTACATTCGAATGCTCCCCTTCAATATACTCGCCTCCCCTTGTCATACACCTTTCCATACGTTTTTTCCATTGATCGAAGTAGTGCTGGAAGTCTTCTTTAGTGAGGGCTTTTAGGAGCTCTGCCGTTTTTTGCTTTACCGCTTCCATCGACTCAATTCGGGTCCCTTTGGAAGCAGATTTTATCTTCGGAAACAAAAAAAAGTCGCACGTTGCCAAATCTGGTGAGTACGGCGCGTGTTCGAGCACTGGAGTGCGCTTACCGGCCAAATACTGCTTCACAGATAGCGCGTTATGGGCAGGTGCGTTGTACTGGTGCAAAATCTACGAGTTGTTCTTCCACAACTCGGGCCGTTTCTTACGAACTCGTTCTCGCAGTGTTGCAAAAACTGACAAATAGTAAGTCTGGTTGACAGTCTGACCCTCTGGAACCCATTCAGTCATCACGATACCGTTAATGTCGAAAAAAACGATATACATTGCCTTGAATTTTGATTAGGACATCCTTGTTTTTTTTATTCTGGGCGATTTAGGCGTCTTCCAATGTATCGATTGCCGCTTTGTTTGAACATCGTATTGAAAAATCCACGTTTTGTCGCAAGTAATAATGTTTTTCATCAGTCCGGAATCTTTTTTTAACCTTTTAAGAAAATCTGAGCAGACCTGTTGACGCAAGAGCTTTTGGTCAGGATCTAGGTTTTTCGGCACCAACTTCGCACAGACTTTTGTCATGTGTAATTCCTCGTGTAAAATTTGTCTAACCGTTTCTTTATCGGCGTTTACAGCCTCGGCAATCATTCGGATGCTCATTCGACGATCTGCACGCACAATTTGGTTGATTTTGGTCACTGTTTCCGGAGTTAAAACAGTGACAGGGTGACCTGGGCGTTGGTCATCTTCAGTGCTCACTCGGCTCTCACTGAAGCGCTTACACCACTCAAAAACACGCGCACGAGATAGAGAATTGTTCCCATAGGCCTCTTGCAACAATTTACAGCACTCAGTCAGAGTTTTTTTCAATTTAACGGGAAATTTGAGATTGATACGTTGCTCCTGTTTTTCGTCACACATGGTTTTCGGCACGAGAAAAAAACACGTTCGTTTCAAACTGCTACTGCACAAATACAATAATAGTGACGAGAACGTGTTTTGGTACGTGCATAGACAAGATATCTAGATACTTAACGCACTACTCGTTTTTTTCCTCACACCTCTACGGCGCCCTCTAGGCGCGCAGTCTCGTTATTTAATAGCCAGACCTCGTATACAACAGGACAAAAAGAGTGAGCACCCGATTTTAAATTCTAGCCGTTTGTTAAATTCGACTAAAAAGAATTATACGGCTACGAAGAAAGAATGCCTCATCTTGCTGTGAGCCATAAAGAAATTCTGGCCGAATATTGAGAGTTTACACTTGACTGCGAATACTGATCACATTGCTCTCAAATGGCTGCGATACATTAAAAAGTTTACTGGTAGACTCGCTTGTTGGATCCTGGAGATGCAGCGATAGAACTTCGATATAGTACCCAAAAAAAGTTCTTTTTATTATGTTCCCGATGCTTTATCTAAATTAGTTCCAGATGATGAGGAGAAAATAGTAGTTACCTTTGAGCCAGTTTTAAATTTACGGTATCTCGAGAGGGTGAGCGTAGTGTGGCATTTCCTAAATAAAGGACCCGGTAATTTTCTTATGGAAAATGGCTTTCGAGTAATTTTCTTAAAATTTTGCAGTTGGATAATTTTTAACACGCAGAATAAATTCTAAATTGGCACAAAGCCCCATGACCTCTCTTTTCCCTGGTCCTCCAAAAAAGAAACTCTTCAGAATACTACGGAAGATATAACTAATTTCTTAAGATGAAACAATTTATAGTTGTAGTACAATGAACGGCTGCCCCAAACAAACACTCCTGTGACCTTTCATCCTTCGATCATCGATCCACCACGACCTATTCTATGGGCTTTCCTGATTACTTTTTTACCACTTAGGTATTCGCCTTAAAGTTTCGTTCAGATAACCTAGTAATTACGAGTTGACATTTATTCATATTTCTGCATCATTCATTAATGCCAATTGATATCCATAAAATTGCCCATTACAAGAGTAAGATATAGAATTTTCGTAAACAAATATGTATTAAGTAGATTATATTAAGTTTTTTCAAATAACAACGAAACAATATTTAAATAATATTTTTAAGGGGGGAAGTCCATGTAGAAGCCCCAAAATCGGTCATTTTTTAATAATATTTTTAACGATGATAAAATAATTTTATTGTTTTTAAATTTTAATACAACTTTAATACATCTTTTTAGAACACAAAAATAATTTTTTATTTTTTTTTCAATTCAAAATGGTGGCTCAGTATGATTTGTTGTCTGCTGCCTCCGACGCGAGGTCCCAAACTGCCCCAGTTGTCACTCATTAACCGTTGATCTGAAACACAAAAATGAAAGCTGTTTTTTTTTAAGGACATTTAAACGGCAAGGACAAACCTATAAAATAAAAAAAAAAGTATAAAATTTAATATAAAATAAACCTTAAAAAAAAAGTCAGAATAAAGGGCTATTTTTTGACATTTTCGACCCTAAAAAAATATTTTACTAACGCGGAATATCTGAAATTTTAGGTTTATCCTTCCGATATCAATGTAAAGAAAGGCGTCGAAAAATTTCAGCCAAATCAATCAATAACTTTTTTAATTACAACACGAGCAGTTTTGAAAAATATAGTTTCGAGATAACCGCATTTAAAGTTGAAGTACAGGGAAATGGCCAGTTTTAATTACTTACTGATTAATCGGCAATCCCAGGTCCATACAACAGTCCTTCCTCCTCCTCGAAAAGCTGATTTTCTTCCATTTGTTGTTGCCTGCGAGCTGTACGAGCATCTTTGGTTTCTGAAAGGCTTTTACGATTCTGTCGGGTTATTCGCGCCTCGTCTGTATTATAAGCAAATACTTTAGCATAAGTGCCAATAGTCAAATTCAGAAGGTTTATCATTCTTAATACTGAACTAAAACCTTCATTAAATATCCCAGCAGCAATGTATGCCAAGATTTCAACTACTTTTAGTCCAGAATGCAAATGTTTATCATATATTTTTTTATCACCACATGGACACGTGACAACAATTTTAAAACCAAGACCTCTAGAGCCACACTCACTGAATTTTATCTTCTGATTACATACCGAGCACTTCACAATTTCAGACAAAGCTGTAAACACTGTAAAAAATTCAATTATTCTGTACCCGTGCGAAGGATTAGTTATTATATCTTCACTGTCACGCGTATACAATTTTTTCCACTGGCACTGTCATTATGGCTTGTACTGGCTACAAATTTTTCACCTTCTTTATCGGTAAACTGATTGCCCAGATATTTTCGTTTTCTGGGGTTATTTCGTGCAATATTGCCTCGCGTACCTTTTTTATAATTCGGCATTTTTACGTTCCGAAATCAACTGAACACGATGAATTCTCCGGCTAAACTACCTATATTTCTCGACTAACCTTTATTCGTATAGCAATATTACACGTGTACAGAAACGTAAATGTAGATATATATACTTACATATATACTATAATATAAAGTATTATTTACGGGTCTGGGACAAAAGAAGTTTTTTAAGTTATTAGAATGGAGAGAGCCCTTTTGTCTGAAGCGCTCCGACTACCTGGCTCGCTACTATACAATACGTACTCCGGCCCGCTCCATTATATTAGCTGTAACTTCGTAAATATTCGAGATTTTTTTTTTCGTCTTGTCAGTACACGCTAAACATAGTATATTTTTAGATTATCGAAAAAAAAAAAATCGATTTTTTGAAAATTCTATATGGACTTCCCCCCTTAAAGCTGAAAAAAGAGATAATACTCTGATCAACTATCGTAAAAAAGGCTATAGACAGATCATCACAGTATCACACATTGCAAGTATTAAGTAAAAGTGATTGTTTTTATTCTGAAAAAGACTATTTGACATACAGAAGCAAAATGTTCAAGATAGCAACGATACTTCAATCTACAATATTTTTTAATTCGGAATATTTTTTTGCCAAAACATTGGTTTTATAAATACCCTTTAAGGAATTTTTCCATTATGGACTGGTGAAATAGGAAACTAATATGGGAACTAGAAATGGAAAATAAAGCGATAAGGAGATAATAATAAACTCTTGTAATACAACCCATCCGGGAATTTAAACCGCTCCATTCACTTCCTATCACTTCACCCTCACCCTAAAGCAAGGCTCCTTACGTACGTCTTAATGTAACTGAGGTATGGCCTGCACGAATCAAATGATTCACAATCAGTCATAAGAGAAATTCATATGGTGAGGCTGTCAGCGGTAAGAGTTAAGTGAGAAAGGGAGTATAAAAGGCGGTAAAGGATGGACGTTGTATCTGAAAGTAAAAAGATATTGTTTGGCCAATATCC
This sequence comes from Chalcis sispes, assembly GCA_949987625.1. NCBI lineage: Eukaryota > Metazoa > Arthropoda > Insecta > Hymenoptera > Chalcididae > Chalcis > Chalcis sispes. Next base: position 41,555,622 of record OX465094.1, on the reverse strand, counting down.
ATTGTCACTTTAATCCATCTCCAATCTTTTTTACCTCAAGTCTCCATGTGCAGCTATTGGGAAAGATATCACCCGAGCAGTTGAAGAGCTTGTGCTTCTCCAATGGGAGACAACAGATTTTCTACTTGCAGATAACGGGATAAAATCTGTTAACAAATACCTTACCGACGTCTTAATTGAGTACAGAGTTAAGCATGTCACTGTTTTATCGTATCATCCACCATCGGCAAATCCCGTTAAACGTTCGAACTGAACGTTGAAAACGCTCATCGGCGATGGGATGTACATCTACATGAGATGCAACTTGCGATGAATACTGTGGTGCAGACAAGCACCAAGGTTTCACCAGTGATGCTAAATTACGGGAAAAATCCAGAGCTAGCCAAGTGGTTACAAAAAGAGATGGATAACGAGGACTAAATTTTATTCGAGTATCTGCACCATTTTGTCAAACGTTTTAGTACTTTAAAAGACTTGGTGCGGTGGCATACTGACAAGTATCAAAACAAACGTTTATATAGGGTGATTCATTATGAGGTTTGGTTTCTAATCTCAAATAAAAGGCATACAGTTGAATTCTAAAGTGAAAATTTTATTGTGAGTCGAAAGAGAAATCTATGACATTTACTTTTTTAAGATTATCTCATTTAAATATTGACCGCGACTACACCGTAAATGGTCCATTCTGAGAATCTAATTTTGGACGATGCGTTCCAGCATAGCGACCGGTATCTCGCGAATGATACGAGTAATGTTAGCTTGCAAAGCGTCGATTGAAGCTGGCTTATTCCTGAAGACCAGGGACTTCGTGTAACCCCAAAGAAAATAATCTAAAGGTGTGATATCACACGATCTAGGCGGCCAATTTACTGGTCCAAAACGTGAAATCAGGTTCTCACCAAAATGATTTCTCAATAAGTCCATTGTTTCTCTCGCTGTATGCGAAGTAGCGCTGTCTTGTTAAAACCAAAGTTCACCGATACCACGGACTTCAATTTCAGGTAGCAAAAAATCCGTTATCATGGTGCGATAGCGGTCGCCATTGGCCTATAAACCGCACCAAACTGTGCATTTCTGCGGCTTTAGTGGTAGCTGTTAAAGCTCTTCAGGCTGTTCATTAGCCCAAATACGGCAATTCTGCTTATTGACGTATCCGTTGAGCCAAAAATGCGCTTCATCACTAAACAAAATTTTGCGATAAAACAGCGGATTTTCATTGAGCTCATTCAGAGCCCATTCACCAAAAACACAACGCAAACCTAAGTCGCCTGATTTCAATTCTTCCACGAGTTGAAGTTTGTATGCCTTAAAACCAAAATCTTCACGTAAAATACGCCAAGTTGTTGCATACGACAAACCAAGCTGTTAAGAACGACGCCGAATTGATTCGTCACGGTCTTCAGCCACACTCTAAGCTACAGCCGCTATATTCTCTTCACTACGTGCTGGATGTGGCCTAATCGGTCGAGTATCATCCAATAATGTATGCTGGGTTTTAAATTTGCGGATGGTATTGGCTATAGTGGTTTCGGTAGGTCGACGATACACCATAAGTTGCTCTAAGAGCATGAAAAACATTTCTCACAGAACGCTGATTTTCGTAATACAGCTGAACAATTTGGATACGTTGTTGCGGTATAAATCTTTCCATGATGATTTGTCAAACAATACTGAATAAAAATTACATTACAGTTTGACAGGAGTCACGCGTGATCTGTAAAAAAAAAGCCTATTGAAAATCAAACCTCATAATGAATCACCGCTTATAATCGAGAGCGATGGTTTGCAACGTTTAGTACTGGGGATATTGTGTTGCGAAGTGAGTGGGTCCTGTAAGCGCGGTAAAGAGAGATCAAGAAGATACTGTTTCTGACAGTGTATCTTTTTGCGGACTCGAGTTGTCGGTTTTCGAAGGCGCATATTTCTAAATTAAAGAAATATGTACCTTCACGGACTCTTTACGGAGAAAAAGCATAAGTAATATTTCGACATGAGTGATTTTGGGAGGAAAGTAAGAGTGGCGACTGGCTGTTGTCTATCAGTTCATCACCAAGTTGTATAATCTTCTTTTTTCTTTTAGGTTCTATATGGAGAGAAACTCGGCATTCGAGTTAGCTGAGAGTGCGCCAGGAAGGTGAGGGTTCAGCGGCTTCAGGAAAGGAAATAATAAAAGCTGGTGCCAGGAGAAATAAACTTCTTGGGTCGACTCTTATGAGCTACCACCGCCCGTGCCCGCGATTCTCTCTCTCCGGCGGTAGAGCGGGCCATTGAGGGGTAGGGGGGGGGATAACTATTTAGAACCTTCGAAGAATCGAATTTTCTTTTTGCTTTAAAGTTACTTTCATATGTCTAGAATCCCAAAAACTTAATGACTTAGGACAAAACTCAAAACTACCAGAGATAGAGCCAATTTCTGAGACCCCCGTCCATTCACTCCGAGAGCTCAGCGCAGGTATACGAACTAAAGAGCAGTGAGGAGCCCTTTGATTCAAAATTTCTGCAGGTAATGTTTTCATAAGTATACTTTTATAAGGTATAATCAGATGTTTTTGGTAAATATAGTACAAGGGTGTATACGCGTAAAGTGGTATTTATGAGCAGCTGTTAAGCGAAAGACAAAATTAACGTTTTTTTCAGTTTTTTTTCATCTTTTGTGGTGCACGGATATATCTATCGAAAGAGAAATAATGTCGTACGTTGAAAAAGAAAAAAGAGGTGAACAATGATGTATCCATGTTTCATCTATGGTCACGTATCGACGCAGGAAATCCTTTTTATTGCGAGTTAATAGCGATAAACAGCTCTCTGAATCGTCGACTCGTTGCTGTTTTTGTTCCACTGAAAGCAATCGCGGCACCCACTTGGAAAAAAACTTTTTCATGCTCAATTTTTCATGAAGGATTGTAAATACGCTTTCAGATGATATCTGTGTCATTTCTACAATCTCACGGACCTTCACTTTGCGATTTTTCATTACAATTTTTAACACTTCACTAACATTTTCCTGTGTAACGGCTTCCAATGGCCTACCCGAACGTTCCGAATCGTTCGTCTGTACGACTACGTTTAAACTCAGCATATCAGCGACAAATCGTTGGTTTGGATGGAGAGGAGTCCGGGTAATGTTTTTCAAGCCATTGCTAGGCTTCTACGGTGTTTTTACCCATTAAAAAACAATGTTTTATCAACACGCGAAACTCGCTTTTTCCCATTTTTCAAACAAATTACAAAGTGACTTTGCTCTAATCTCGATAACTCTGCTGTCTGTGATCCGATCGACATGAAATCTTTTCACGTTTCATGTAAAGGCTCGCACTCTATGGAAACGTGGCCAGTTTGGTACTACTAGCACCATCTCTGGGTTAGTCTCGGGACTTATTGAACGATGTGTTATCATCATTTGTCCTCAACAGATGAAAATCCAAGACACGAGCTATGTACTTCTGGAAAAGATAGCTGGTGCAAGTGGGAAAGGCTGAAGCTATTGGAGTAAACAGCAACACCATAAAGCACCCTCCGGCCCTTCATTTTGATGTACAAAAGCATATTCTACCCAAATTCAACGATTTAAGTAGTGACGAGTTATTAAGCAGGTGCTTAGGAGGCCACACGCAGAACGCCAATGAAAGTTTCAACGCGACTATCTGGCGTTTGGCTCCTAAACACCTTCATTGCAGCTTCAAAATAGTTAAAATTGCGGCTTATTCAGCAGCAATTATATTTAACGAAGGTTATTCTCAGATCTTATAAGTTATGCAAGAACTGGAGCTGCAAATCAGCGAGCAAGCTATGGATTACGCTAACCAAGTCGATGAGCATCGGATCGTTCGGCAAGATAGGCGCAGCCTTTCTCCGACGAGAGAGGCTTGAAAGGCGCAAAAAGAGGAGAGGATGGAGCGAAATACCTTTTTGAGAAACTAAAGGCCTGCTGTATGGAGCTGGCAAAGCAGATTAGTCCGTAAGTCGCTTTATCAAACACTTTTCCGTTACCAAAACTTTGAACGCGTTTTTCTTAAAATTTTTTTTTTTACTTTTCTTTTTTTGGTGCCAACGATTGCTCAGAGACTATTCAACCGATCAGGCAAAAATTTTGCACACTTTTTCATAACATATGAGACCACTTGATAAACCTAAAAATATTAGAAATTGCACAAAATTAACATTTTTTTTTTATCAGCAAAGAAAAAAATTTTTTTTGAAAATATCGACTTTTTTGATTTTATGTCTGCCATTTCTACAATTCTTAACTTATTATCAAAAAATTAGATTTACCAAGTGACTACAGGCATATACTGACCGCATCCCTTTGCATTACTGTTTCAGATCATTTTTCACGGCGCTACACTAGACACCGCAAAAAAATGCCTCCACGACCATGTGGGTTAATCATGCTATATCTCCGTCAATTTTCAATATTTTATCATTAGCAAAAATGGAAAATACTTGTTAAAATAGATATAATAAACTATGAGAATTTCAAAAAGATCCATACATTTTTTCCCCTTCATGAAAATTCCGAGAAAATGCTCGATTTCGAGGTTCTAAATGGTTGTCCCCCCTTGAGGGTGAGTAATGGCCAATTTTGGAAGTTATGGAGCTGCACTCTCGGTCTAGTCTTAGTCTCTTAAATCAATACTTTCCTTTTATCCTACAGACAGCCTTCTCCAACGTTGAGAGCGATAAGGACGCGTGATGGGTGAAGGAGCTTAAAGAAAAGAGTTCGCAGGAGGGTTGCGCCCAGTAGCATCAGGATTAGGCGACACTTAACGACAGCAAAAGGGAGGGAGCTAAAGTTAACAAGCGCCATGGTTCCTGTTCTTTGCCGACAAAAGAGTCTTAAAGCTACGGGAAGTCGGCAGCATACTCCAAGGAGCTGAGGTTTGAGGAAGCTAATAAGCAGAGCTTCTTCGCTTTGGCACAGGTGGGGTGGCATAAACCAAACTTCTGTCGGTACTTTGAGCTCGATGATAACGAGCTGGACTTTTTTTGAAAAAAAAGGAATATTTTGGTTTTTTAAGAGTTAGAAATAAAAAAAAGTTATTCTGTATCTTCATGACAAATATACGTACGTGACAATTACGACAAATATTGCAGGAGTATGAGTATTTCAGGCATGCATGAATTCGTAGAAATATGTGAACATAGGTTTTATCCACATAACAGAGGAAACCATATAATATTGAAATTCTCCGCTAGATGGCTAAATGTCGTCTTTTATTATCGCATAAACAATTTAAGTACTTTAGGCTTATTTGAGGAAGAAACAATTCACGGTATATTTATCATACATCTTTAGTCTTATTTCACCTCTAGATATTGATATTCATCTTGGGTTATATCTAAAACTTATTCAACGATCAGGCGAAAATGTCTAAATTTTTTTGAATCACACAAAAAAATTGAATGACACCACTACTAAATTTAGAAAGTTGGAAAATTTAGCAGAACTTCTGCAACATTTTCTTGACAAAGCGGTGCATAGTTCTAATTATGTATGTTTCAATTGTTATAAACGCGTAAAAATTGAAACAAACGAAATAATTGATGCGATCAATTCAGATAATGATGCTAACTTGACCCATACTGAAGACCACGATTTTCATGCAAGCACTTCAGAGCGTATTTGACATCTGAACGAGACCTTAATTTCAAAATCTTTTAGTAATGTTTTGCTGCTTTAAGAAAGAGACCTGTTGATGACTCTTCTATAGAAAGATACATGATAAGAAAAAAATCGGAATTAGTTTCTTCATTTTCCTTTGCAACTAGTTTAAAATGATCAAAAGCATACAATGTTTTAATTAATAGATTAAATGATGATTTTTCTTGATGCTTCTGTAATAAATGGCTTTATAATTTTGAAGTCGCGGTTCGAAATTGTTGCAATATTGATGAGAAAATTAGAATTCCAATATTCATTCCTTTGTCAGTATTAAAATCTAAAATTTTATTGACATTGCCAAAAGTGACTGTTTACATGATTGACAAAGCGCAAATGTTTGTAAAAACTAATGAAATATATTCTGAACCAGACGTATACACTGGTCATAATTCAAACGAAAAATCAACTGAAATTGCAATAGAATATTTTCTAAACGACGATTTCAACTGTACACTTTAAAGCCGTAATAAAACTGACGTAATTGTTAAAGAAAATGGAAAAAAAGTATAACATATTCTAATGCATAGTTTAAAAGAGGCGAATAAACTATTCAAATAACATCCAGAAATAAAAATGAGCATAACAAAGTTTTATACCTTAAGGCTAAAGTTTGTTATGTTGAGCCCTTTTAAGGAAGTGTGTCTCTGCATTTACTGTGTAAATTTTTATTTGTGTGTGAACAACATAAACAATTTTATGGTAGGAAAGTATTCAGATTCATCAGAACAGTGTTTTTTCTAAGAATGTTCTATATTCCCTGGTTCTGGAGGTATTAAGTTTCTTTGGATTAGAAACAATTAATAAACATGAAGAGATTGTTTTTACTATGTAGAAAAATATTTCACATTGTCCAATTTTATAAGCAATCTTGCTATTCGGACGGTGAAGACAAACATCCTCATTCATATTAAAAATACGCAAGAAAAAGCCATAATAGAAGAAAAAGAGATTACTACATCTAATTCAAAGCATCTAGTACTGCATAGTGATTTTGCTAAAAATTAAGTGGTGATTCTCAGTAGCCCTGTTTAAGGTAATCATCTGGGTCAATCAACAAGTTTCTATTTATACAGCTGTTTGTTATCAAGGAAAAGTAACAAAAATTTTGCTGTCGTCAGTAAAGATACAAAACATGATTCCGTTCATCCCTTGTTAGCAGTGAAAAAAATCATTAATTTCATAAAAAATAAGTTTACTGGTTCAATAGAGCAAATATCGATTATAACAGATAGGGCCACAAGTCACTTCAAAAATCTATTTTAACTGCATAAAATTAAAAATGCTTCCAACAGTAAAAAATGGTTGTTTTGAACTACATATCACGGTAGAAATGCAGTTGATGGTATTGGTGGATTAGTAAAACACAATGCAACTAGACATAATCTTTAGAATGGTCATGTTGAATCAATGCAAGATGCAAATACTTTTGTAAAAAAAGTTTAATCATATACTGACGCTATTGAAATAATCCTGCTACTAAAAGAAAATATTGAAGTTTTTAAGAAAGTAAAATAAAAGATTGGCTTAAAGCCCCTAAATTGCCCGGCATTCAGAAAATCCACATATGGAAAGTAGAAGTAGGTACAAGGAAACAATGCTGTGCAGCTCGAACTGCTGCTCGTTCTTTCACAAAATTATTATGTAAACGGAAAAAAAAGAAAAAACAATTACGTCGAAGAAGAATATTTGCAGCAATATAAAAAAAATAATAAAAAATCTAAAACTCATGAAAAAGCGACAAAAAGTAATATTTTTTCTTAAGCAGTATTCAGTCACCTATCCCAAAATTCACGTACTATATATAGACTATACGAGGTCTGGCTATTAGATAACGAGACTGCGCGCCTAGAGGGCGCTGTAGAGGGGTGGGGAAAAAAACAAGTAGTGCGTTGGGTATCTGGATATCTTGTCTATGCCCGTACCAAAACACGTTCTCGTCACTATAATTGTATTTGTGCAGTAGCGGTTTGAAACGAACGTGTTTTTCTCTCGTGCCGAAAACCATGTGTGACGAAAAACAGGAGCAACGTATCAATCTCAAATTTCTCGTTAAATTAAAAAAAACTCCGACTGAGTGCTGTAAATTGTTGCAAGAGGCCTATGGGGACAATTCTCTATCTCGTGCGCGTGTTTTTGAGTGGTGTAAGCGCTTCAGTGAGGGCCGAGTGAGCACTGAAGATGACCAGCGCCCAGGTCGCCCTGTCACTGTTTCAACTCCGGAAACAGTGACCAAAATCAACCAAATTGTGCGTGCAGATCGTCGAATGAGCATCCGGATGATTGCCGAGGCTGTAAACGCCGATAAAGAAACGGTTAGACAAATTTTACACGAGGAATTACACATGACAGAAGTCTGTGCAAAGTTGTCGCCAAAGAACCTAACTCCTGATCAAAAGCTCTTGCGTCAACAGGTCTGCTCAGATTTCCTTGAAAGGTTAAAAAAAGATTCCGGACTGATGAAAAACATTATTACTTGCGACAAAACGTGGATTTTTCTATACGATGTTGAAACAAAGCGGCAATCGATGCATTAGAAGACGCCTGAATGGCCCAGAATCAAAAAAGCAAGGATGTCCAAATCAAAATTCAAGGCAATGTTGATCGTTTTTTTCGACATTAACGGTATCGTGATGACTGAATGGGTTTTAGAGAGTCAGACTGTCAACCAGACTTACTATTTGTCAGTTTTAGCAACACTGCGAGAAAGAGTTCGTAAGAAACGGCCCGAGTTGTGGAAGAACAACTCGTGGATTTTGCACCAGGACAACGCACCTGCCCATAACGCGCTATCCGTAAAGCAGTATTTGGCCGGTAAGCGCACTCCAGTGCTCAAACATGTTCCGTACTCGCCAGATTTGGCACCGTGCGACTTTTTTTTGTTTCCGAAGATAAAATCTGCTTTGAAAGGGACCCGAATTGAGTCGATGGAAGCGGTAAAGCAAAAAACGGCAGAGCTCCAAAAGGCCCTCACCAAAGAAGACTTCCAGCACTGCTTCGATCAATGGGAAAAACGTATGGAAAGGTGTGTGGCGAGGAAAGGGGAGTATATTGCAGGGGAGCATTCGAATGTAGAATAATTTTTATAATAAAACCCTTTTTCGTAACCAGTCTCGTTATTTAATAGCCAGACCTCGTATATATATAATACACTCTATACTTCTCATACCTAAAATGTGCATACTCCTGCAATATCGTTTGCAATATAGTGTAAATAGTGTATCTGTCACATATATACATTTGTCATGAGGATACAAAATAATTTTTTTTTTATAGTTTTTATATAAACTAATGCCGATGTAAAACTTGTAAATAAAGTGTCACATATCGTACTTAACATTAATTCCCATATTTGGACTGTGTACTTAAATTAGTATCAAATGAGTTTTTTTTTTAAATCTAAAAGTTCTTACTATTGAGCCAAAGAATTGTAAACCTATATCTAATTTCCGTGTGTTGTTAAAACTTGCCAAGAGGATTTAAAGCTTCTCAAAAGATAATTCAATTATTAAATGGCAAAACTATATGATGAAAAAAAAAGGTAAATCATTTATATTTTAATGTCCTACAATTCGGAAGTGTATAATTTTTAAGAAAGGAATGTATCACGATTTTTTATGAAAATAAATTTTTATTATTTGGTATTTGAAAAATAAAATAATTACACTTACCAATAGGAATTTTGCTTCGTTTTATACATTCATCAGTTTCTTTAATTAAATAAAATGTTACATCACCCATTATTTCCGTACTTCCATAAAAATTAGCAACAATTTTATTTTGACCAGCAAACCAAAGAAAAAACTCTTGAACTAATGAAATTACTAACGCTTCTCCAGAGCAAATCCATAATTTTAATATAAAAAGACTGTCTTTGATTTGCTATAAATAAAAAATTTCATAAATTAATATTATTTTTGTTTTTGCTACGTATGTACACTTCATTAAAGAGTTCATAAAAACTACGTAAGAATTTTTTCTACTGCAAAAGTGAAAAAAAATTTGCCAAGAGTGTGTCTGACCACACGCAAGAAGGTTCCTTTATTATATTAAACAACAAAACGGAATTTCGAATTTATTCGAAAATATCAAAATAAGATAGAACATACACCAGTTTTTATAACTTTAAACTTTTAATAAAATTAAATTTAGAAGAGCTTCTTTTTATGCAAATTATAACATTTTTTATGATCTTATGCACAATCGATTTAAAAACGTTGAAAGTTAATCCCAATAACCCTTGGTGCGAATGTCTCTGTTGAATAAATAAAATAAAAGTATATGTTAGAATTGACATCGTTTGAATTCATTCATGTATATTTTATTATATACGTAATGTATATTACGTCTACGGTATTTTAAGATGTAAAATATTTATTGTTATTTTGTTACTAAGTAAAAACGCTCGCATGGCTAACTGTCGTTGTTGCTATTACTTAAAAATCCTAACATATCCTGAGTTTATTAATTAATCTAAACAAAACAACAGGTTATGGGTCCAGGCCATGTTGGCTTTATGGTTTTTTGAGTAGTATTTTTTGTTTTTTAAGAGAGTCTACACGGTGAAAAGTCAGTATCGGTTTTTTGAGGTTAGCCACGTGCAAAAAAAACTTGAATGGAAGGCGAAGTTGTTAAAATCGAGAAGCTTTGAGGAGCAGATAACTGGAAAACATGGAAGTTCTAGGTTAAAGTTATGTTTCTTTCAAGCGAAACGATGGATGTAGTTGACGGTAGTACTAAAAAACCTGAACTGGAAAAAAATGCTACTCAGCAAGCACAAACCGATTATAAGAAGTGGAAAAAATGTGATGGCATAGTACAAAAGTACATAGTTACGACAGTAAGCGAGCAAGTCATGCTACACATTATAAATTGCGTTTCAGCTAAGGAGATGTGGGATAAGCTGCATGAAATTTTCGAAAGCAAGAATGAGACTTCAAAGCATTTTTTACTGCAACGTTGGTATATGTTAAATAAAGTTGTATCTGATGCTCTTCCTATGCATATAACAAAAATAGAAGACTTGGCGCACAAGCTTAAGGGGTTACCCCCACTTGTAGCTCAACAAAAAAGGCGTTTTTCATGAATTTTTTTAAAGAAAACTACAAAACTTTTTTAAACGATTATTATATCATCTTAAAGAATACATCTTGAAGAACTTTCAGTAATTTTTTTATTGCAAAATATTGCATTGTTAAGTGGCAAATGGCCGCCAATGAAATAGTGTTTTTATTTATACGGTTTGCAGTGACCAACATTGCGGCAAAGTGAATCATTTGAATCAAAACATGTGGATAGATTTAGTTGAATATAAGTATAAACTAGTCTTTAATCGAAGGATTTAGAAAATTTTTATTTTTCGCAAAATGGCGGACAGTCAAAGTTAATAGTTTGATTTTAACGAAAGAAAACGGCCGTTTTTTGGCTATAAAACAGCCATTTTTTTTTAAACAAAAAAACAAACGATTAAAAACTACATTTTTATGTATTTAATAAGCCTGCAAAATTTCAAGAAGATCGGTTCATTAGTGTTTAAGTAATCTTGGTCACCAACTTCAGAAATGCTATTTCAAAAACGCGTTTAAAGTTTAAAGTAGCCGGTTGTTTACACAACGGATTCTTCTCTTTCAACGCTCATATCTCAGTCAATTTTGTTCGGATCGACTTAAAATTTCCAGGTCATATTCTCAGATACGTATACTTTAAAAAAATGCAATTAACAAAAAATCGATTTTTTCAAAGTCGCAAGTGGGGATAACCCCTTAAGATGGCAGGAGAGAACGTGTCTGACGACATAGTCATAACCAAGATACTTATGACTTTGCCAAGTGCATACACACATTTCAATACCGCATGGGAGTCAACTGCAACGGATAAGAGAACATTAACTGAGTTAAAAACAAGGCTTATGATTGAAAAGATGCGAGTAAATTGTATGAAACACAAGAGACACAAAAGGCTTTTTCAGCAGTAACCAATGGACACACAAATACAAAAGAGTCAGGTAAAAAACCAGGAAAGTGTTTTAAGTGTGGTAAAACAGGACACTCGAAAAAGGACTGTAAAGTTAACTTAAATCAAGAAAAATATAGTAAACAAAATGTTAAAAACAAAGACAATGAAGTCAAGCAAAAGTCTTATGATAAAAGTGACCAAGAAGACAGAGGGTCAGCTTTTGTTGGACAAACTGTTACACTGAACACTTCAGTCTTGGAAGAAAATTCTAATAATTGGTATTTAGACTCAGGGACAACACAGCATATGTCTCTAAAGTAAAATTATTTCGTTAACTATAAGAGTCTTACCGCACAAATTTCTATACGTCTAGGAGATGGGCAAATCATTTATGCAGTGGGAGAAGGTGAAATAGACGTGAAAGTTTTTAATGGTTCAGAATGGAAAAGATGACATCTGATCAAAGTGTTATACGTAGCTCGTTTAAAATATAATCTTTTTTCACTTACTGCTGCACTAGACAAAGGTATGTATATAAAAGGAGACAGTGATACATGTAGTTTCATACAAAAGGATAAAATATTAGCAGTAGGGCAGAGGCAAGGAAAGCTGTTTCATATGCTTTTTGAAGTGATTGACCCTTGCAACAATAAAAGTATAGAGCAAGCAATGATCAGTAGTATTTAACCTAAAACGTTGCAGACTTGGCACGAGAGGCTTGTGCATCAGAATATTTTACATGTGAAATCTGTATTGAACGATGGGCAAGTAAATTATACGCCTGATGCAAATGATGTTTGTAAAGGCTGCACATTCGGAAAAGTGAGTAGAAAGCCCTTTCCATGTAGTAAATCAAGAACAAGCAATGAAGGTGAACTAATGCATGCAGATCTATGTGGCCCAATGGAACATTTATCAGTGGGAGGTATTAAGTATTTTCTTTTGATCAAGGACAATTTTTCGCATTACAAATATGTGTATTTTCTAAAGCAAAAATCAGATGCACCAGAATGCATTAAATCTTTTATAAGTATGGTCAATACACAATTTGGAATCAAATTAAAAAGATTTCGCACAGACAATGGTTTGGAATTTATTAACAAAGAAGTTTGAAAAATATTACAAGATAAAGATGTGAAACATGAAACAAGCGTTTCCCATTGTCCAAAACAAAATGGTGCTATCGAGAGAGAAAACCGCACTGTCGTGGAAGATGCACGCAGTATGATTCACGCACAAGGTTTAGGTCTAAATTTATGGGCAGAGGCAGTAAACACAGCTGTTTATGTATTGAACAGATCTGGCACAAGCAGCATACCTAAGAAAACTCCGTATGAACTTTGGCACAAGAAGACTTCATTGGAACCTCACTTCAAAATTTTTGGCATAGAAGTGAACTGTCATATTTCTGACCCGAAAAGAAACAAGTGGAGTCCAAAAGCTGAAAAAAGTATTTTTGTTGGCTACGATGAGTCGAGTAAAGGCTATAGAGTATATGGTTATCAAAAAGAGGTAAGGTTGAAGTTCATAGAAACGTAATTTTTGAGCAAGAAAAACCTCAGAGTGTGCTCAACTCGTCTGAAAACGACAGTGAAGAATTGAAGTATGATTTTCAAGAGGTTATATTTAAAAAACATGACCAAGATTTAGTTTATAACAGAAACTTTAATCAAGAGGAAGATCCAATTATTTATCAAGAGGAGGGACATAATCTACGAGAAGAAGACCAAATTTTTCAACAAGAGCCTATTGTTCAAGAAGAAATCGTTAATCAAGAACCCATAGTTCATGAACAAGGACGTAGGCTTAGAGACAGACAGAATGTCAGAAGACCAAAAAGATATGATGATTATTGTCCATCTAGCCAGCCTAACTTTATGTATAACGAGCCAGAGACTTATGAAGAGGCTATGCATAGTGAGTTTAAAGAATTCTGGATAAAAGCAATGAATAAAGAATTGCATTCGTTAAAGGAAAATGATGCATTAAAACTTATATTACCTCCTAAAGGATCAAAATTATTAAAAAGCAGATGGATTTTTAAATACAAACCAGGATCAAAAAATATAAAAGCTAGATTTAAAGCTAGACTGGTTATACAAGGATGTTTGCAAAGACCAGGGATTGATTATGAAGAAACTTTTAGTCCTGTAGTTAAGTATGCGTCAGTAAGAGGAATTTTAACAGTTGCTGCAGCACATAATATGCATCTTATACAGTTTGATGTGAAAACGGCATTTTTGTATGACAACCTTTCTTAAAATATTTACATGAATCAACCACCAGGATATAAAATTAACAATAAGCAAGTTTATAAACTTCAGAGATCATTATATGGTTTGAAGCAGTCAGCAAGAAACTGGAATGCGAAATTCGCTGAATGTTTAAAGGGGTTCAACTTGAAGCCCACATATGCAGATCCGTGTGTTTTCATTAATGATAATTCAGATAAAAAATTGATAGCTGCTTTGTATATAGATAATGGATTAGTAGCATCTACTGATTTTGTTTTAATTCAGGGGTTTATAAAGTATCTTGAAACCAATTTTCAAATTACATCATATCAACTGGAAATGTTTTTGGGAACTCAAATTTATCAACAGCGAAATGGTTCAGGATCATTTGTTAATCAATCGAGGTACGTTCAAAAAATCGTGAGTAGCCATTAGTATTAGTAAAAATGTGTTGCCATTCCAGCAGATCATCACCAAGATTTAACTTTGAATGATAAAAACAAGAATGAGAAACTAAATGTACCCAACAAGGAAGCCGTTGTAAGTCCGATGTTCTTGGCTGTAGTATCGAGGCCAGACGTAGCATTTGCTGTAAGTCTAGTCAGCAGATATGCTAAAAACCCCCAAAAAGTGCACTAGAATGCAGTAAAACGCATAATTAAGTACTTAAAATGCACTATGAACTATGGACTGTTTTTTGAAAAAAACAAAAATTTAGTACCGACTGCTTATAGTGATGCAGATTTTGCAGGAGATAAAACCGATAGAAAGTCAACTTCTGGATTCATCATAAAATTAGGAAACACTCCGATTGTATGGGCTTAAAGAAAACAAAAGGTAGTTGCAACGTCAACGACAGACTCAAAATATATAGCTGCTAGTGAAACCGTGAGAGAATTGATTTGGATTAAAAGATTGTTAAGTGATTTATTTCCACCAAAGAAAACAATTCTTTTGGTGGATAATCGAAGTGCCATTAAGTTAATCAAGAATCCAGAACTACATCAACGCACAAAACATATTGATGTCAAGTATCATTTTATTAGACAGCACTATGAAGAGAAAGTCTTTGAACTTCATTACATTCCAACAGTGGATCAAATTGCAGATATATGCACCAAAGGTTTAAAAATAAATAGACTTGAATTATTAAGAAGTCAAATGTTATATAATTAAAATTCTATATAAGGTTTATATTTTGTAAGTGTCAATTAGGATTGACACTTACAAAATTGATAAGTGGAAGTGTTGAAGAAATAAAATAAAAGTATATGTTAAGATTGACATAGTTTGAATTAATTCATGTATATTTTATTATATACGCAATGTATATTACGTCGACGGTATTTTAAGATGTAAGATATTTATTGTTATTTTGTTACTAAGTAAAAACGCTCGCATGGCTAACTGTCGTTGTTGCTATTACTTACAAATCCTTACATATCCTGAGTTTATTAATTAATCTAAAGAAAACAACAGTCTCAAATTGCAAATACTTCTTTTATAAATAAAGTAATCGATGCGTAAGCGTTACACAGAAAAACGCTAGAAGCGAAAGTTTGAAATTTTAAATGTCATTCTTAGGAATAAAAAATCCAACCATAAGTTCTAAACCCAATAACCCTGCCAAAAAAAGTTTTGAGAAAAACCCTCAGGATGAATGCTTTAAATTGTAAATTCTTGTTTGTATGTGTATATAATGTAATCGATTCGTAAGCATTAAACATGAAAGTCTTGGAAAAAAGAATTTTATATTTCGAAAGTTTTATTATGAATGGAAAAACATAATTATAAGCTCTAAACCAAAATATCCGGGGATGAAATTTATTAATTGCAAATACATTGTTATAAATAAAGTACTTAATGCGTAAGTATTACACATAAAAACGCAGATGGCTAAAGCTTTAAATTTAGAATCTTTTTATTATACATAAAAAATCCAAACCATAAGCTCAAGACATAATATCCCTGAGGATTAGAGTTTTTAATTGTAAATTCACTTTTTTTAATTAAGTAATCAATACGTAAGCCTTACATATAAAAACGCTGTAAGCGAAAGTTTGAAATTTCAAATATCTTTTTATAAATAAAAAGAGCAAATTATAAGATTTCAATCCAATAACTCTTAATGCAAAAGTTGTAAATTGCAAATACGTTTTTATAAAAAAATATTCGTTTTGTAAGTGTTAAACATAAAAACCTTTAGGTGAACGATTCAAATTTCAAATGTCTTTTTTGTAAATAAAAAGACAAAACCATACGCTATAAACCAAATAATTCTGGATAATATAATTTTAAATTGTAAATACTTTTTTATAAATTATATTATCGATTCATAAACGTTAAACATAAAAAACCTAGGTGACAAAAGTTTCAAATTTTAAATGTCTTTGCTATAAATACTAAAACTAAAACTATAGTTTAGTTTCTAAACCCGAGAATTCTGTGTGCGAATGTTTCAAATTATAAATACTTGTTTTATAGATAAAGTAATTTATGCGTAAAAGTTACCTATAAAAACGCTAGGAGCGAATGTTTAAAATTTCAAATGTCATTTTGATGAATAAAAAGACAAAACTATAAGCTCTATATCCAAGAACGCTAAATAAGAGTTTAAAAAAGTTTTCAAAGTTCCAAATTAAAAATACTTTTTTATAAAAAATTTAATTAATTTTTGACGTCTAAAATTAAAATTAAAGAAGAACGTCACAAACATGTACATAGCTTTCCTTTTTGAGCCTGGGTTTTTCCCAATAGCTCGGGCTAGGAATGCTAGACTGTTTTGTTTTATAAGGTAAAATGTTAAGTAAGGTAAAAAAGGTGTTAGTGGCAGAAAAAAAAAAAAAAATTTGATTACAAATAAAGGAAACTACAATGGAAGCTGAATAGGTCTCTTTGGGTAAGGCCTGGTCGAGCTTCCGGATAAGATAAAAAAATGATAAGGCCTCTTTATATAAGGCCCTATCACTTTCTTGATAATAAAAAGCAGAAGGAAGAATTGAATTATTAAGGCCATTCTAGAATTTTCAAAGAATTGTTTTTTTTATTTTTTGTTTTAAATGATTCCTTAGAACCTCAAAAACGATATACAGTCCGTCAAGTAAGAGCGTGGTCGTGTTAATTTATAAAAAACTTTATTTAATGAAACTTTCATATTTATATATACATTGTACACATTACAAACAATGATGCAATTCGGTCAATAATGTGTCCAGTCACCACCGGCGTCGATAATTGCCTGGCATCTCCGAGGCATGCTTTCTACTAATTTGACGGCGTATTCTAGTGGCAAGTATCTCCAGATCCGACGAATTTCGTAAGACAACTGCTTCAAAGTGTATGTGCGTCTTCTACGAAGCTTCCGTTTGATATATGCCCACACATTTTCAATAGGGTTTGCATCGGGCGACTGCGACGGCCAATCCAATGTAACGATGCCAGATTGAGTCTTCCACTGAGTACAGAGCTTGCTGCGGTGTTTAGGATCGTTGTCCTCCTGCAGAATCCAATCTTTATTTTTTGTGATGAACCATCGTTTGGCAGATGGCAGTAAAGCCTTTTTGTAGATTTTTATCATTTTCTCGGCATTTAGGTTGTCAGTAAAGAGGTGCAAAGTGCCGAATCCCTGCTTTGAGAAGCAGCCCCAAAGATGCACCTTTATTCCATGTCTTACGGCCCGCTGAACGAGCCTATTGGTGGAAGTTGACCAGGCTCGCGTGAGGACAGAACGTGCCCATATAGAACATTCATCAGTATAAATGACATTTTCAAAATCTCTATCAATATTCTCATGCGCCCAAGCGAGTCGCTTTGTCACATGTTTTTCAGTCAACAGAGGCTTCTTCATTGTGTTGCGCCATTTCGAAAGATGCGCATCGATCGTATCGACCGCCCAGATCGCTCTATGTCCAAGCGCTCTACCACGAGAAAGCCTTCCTCCACAACCTACTTGACGCACTCTCCACTGACCCAGACCGTTGTGAAACCTAGCCTAAGTGTGGACCAATAGTTTACGAGTTTTGCCGGAACACAAAAAAAATGGTACATGCACTTTATCTTGCAAGAAATGCCAGGCCAAACACGTACGCGTTAACTCGGCGCCCAAAATAATAAAAATGTCCCATAAATATTTCTTTTTCTACACGTAGTTTTCTCATTTGAAATGTATATTTTCTTACTTAAACTTTCCCTTCGCAAAACACTTCAAAGTTATGCAAAGAATAATGAATATTCTGTAAATTATTATTTTTCAATAATTATCGCGTAACGTAATGGTAACCTTCGCTTACCGATACACCGAACAGGTAGCGCCATAAAATGATAAATAGGTTACTAAGAAGATCTCAGTAAATAAATTGTGTAACTTTCTTTAAATTAATGGTATATTGAATAATATTTAAACAATATAAGAACTGCAATGTTTAACGAAAAGAATAGAAACTGCGATTTCCAAAAATACCACTCAAGGCATATTTTCACACATTATGTAAAATAGTTCAATCAAAAAATGTTTTTGATCACCAAATTCGATTGTTACACAAAACAAAAATGTCTTTTTATGATAATTAGTAAAGAAGAAAAATAAATACAAAAATTACGTACAAAATATAAAATATTATCATTCATTTGAATTGTTTTATATATGTTAAATTAAATTTTAAATCTTTTAAATAACTGAAATTTTAAAATAAATTTTTAACAGTTACGTATTTTGTTTTTTTTTTAACAAAATACCTACGTAAAACAATTTATTTTCTATTGAACGATTGAATAATACTATTGAATAACGAATTTATACCTCTATATATTATGAAAATTAATAATTTGCTAACAACTACGAGTAGTTTATTTAAGACAATGAACTCTTAAAATACATGTATACTTATGTAAAAATAGCTGCTATCTTCAAACTTTATTTAATTATGTTTTTTCTTCGAATAATGCAACTGTCTTCTTCTTAAAGAAATATATACTATTACAAACATATAAAAAGAATTTTACAGAAATATTTACGATAATGTTTCACTACAGTAAATATCCAAACAACTTAAAATTGTAAACGGCCTATTATCTTTTTTTTATTATTAAAATATTAAAATAATATGACAATATGTTATAAAGATTTTTCTATTTTTTCCTCAAAATAAAAAGATAAAGCACCATGTAATAATTTTCGCTGCATTTCTTTATCTGTGTTCCAAATAGTTTTATTTATAAACAGTTGAGATAATTTAAAATTACGAACAAATTATTTGTCTTTTTATAATAGAGATAATCGTTTAATACTAAATAAAATTATTAAAGGTTAATCTAGTTAAGTAAGTACAAGCGTTAAGCTTTAAGCTTGGTATTTTTATATTTACACGATTGATATTTTCAACAATTAATAAAGTATATGCGAATAAAAGAATGAATAATTATACTTCTTTTTTATTCTTATTCAAAATCAAATAACAAATACGAATAATGAATATCAATATTATATATTGTAACGGGGATCTTATCGGAGGCACGTGCGGGGCTCTCCCGCGCACGTACTAACCGCAGCGGCCGCAGCTATCCGTTGGTCCGGCCTCGAGTGCCGACGCACGTGTAACGTCGGTGCAGCGTTTCGACATTTTTAAATCACAAGCCTCAACACCGATCTATAACGTCATCTTACCAATCCCCGCTACCTTTACCTACACTCGCTTTAGAGGTGCGGGTAAGAAAGATTTTTTTTTTTTAAACAAAAGGTGGCTATTTGTTTATGTTCTCTTCGGATTTTCCTCGAAGATCATTCCTTCTTTTTCCTATATTTAATTTAATTTCTTAAACAAAAAAAAGAAATAATAAAATAATTTCTTTTATTTTAATGTCCACTTATAATGCAAAGGAATTCATAACTTTCAGACATCGAAAAAATGCATCTAGCGCGATTTGAGACGTCGCGCGATAACAGCGTTTCCGGTGCAACTTGGAATGCCAAGTATTATTCTTTTATTGTACACTCGTGATAAAAATTTTTCTTTCTCTCCGTACGCAAATTAATCATTAATTTAAATTAATTATCGAACTAATATCAAAAACGGCGGAAGCGAGCAGATTTACCGTTGTATCATGCATATGATTTTATTCCTTTTTTTTTCATTCATATCCATTTAATAATTCACAAAATATAAAGATAATGCGAAACATAATCACTAATTATTGTAAAAATACTCCAATGTATTTCAGGCATGATCAGAGTTGTAATTTAATTTGTATCTTTAGACCATGGATCAAAAAACTCAGAATTAGTCTATTCTTAATAGTAATGAGTTTTATATTTTCCCGTAAATTACCTGTATGTATTGTAATGCTACTGGGGATCAGGGTGGCATTAAAATGTATGGAAGCGGACGGGTTGCTCACTAGCACACGTTAATCAGGCCGATTTAAAAGAAGACAAATTGAACACATTTTATTTGTTCTTAATATTACGTACAACAATTGAATTTGCGATTTTACCTTGCTTGGCGCCCAGAGCGCCAGCTACACACTTGTAGCGCGGTTTCGTGCGCGACAATTCCGTTCACACGGCTAGCTCACGGTTAGAGCGGTCGCGGGCACACCAATACTAAAATTGCAAAATGGCGCGTAGCATGCGTCGCGGTCGCACGCACACAGCCGGGTAGGAAACGAAGACGATTCGTGGACGGGATGCCTCCTGGTAACAGCCACTGCACCTGGGGCACTTACCAGATATTCTACACGCATGAGTACTCAACTTCTCGCCTTAAACACGCTCGTATCATTTTCAAACTCAAATTCTTTTCCGCGAATATTCTCCAAGATGGAAGCGGACAGAGTGAACGAGAAATCTTCGAGCGGCACGTTTCCGAGCGCGGATTTTAAATAAGCGTACTACGCCGGCGAAACGTGCATGTAAAATACGTTACGCGACGCGGACGCTGCGCACGCTCAGCGCTGTTAGCAGTTGACACCACCGCGCGCCAGCAGCGCGCGTTTTAGGTTATCCACTCACGAGTGCTCGTGTTGTTTATATTTTCCCTGGAGCGGCGTGAATCTTCATCCGATATCCAGGGAGTTCAGGTAAGTCGGCGCGTTCCATGGCTGGTAGGCGTCGACTAATTTTTCCTCTTCTCTCTCTCTTACATGTGCGGCATCGCGGCGGATCAGAACGATAAGCGGCTGAGAAGGCGAGGCGGTGGTGCCGGGGACAGCGATGGCCTGCTAGCAGCGGCAGCGATGCAACGATCCTAGACACTTTCGGGTACGTAATCACTTGCACAGAGAGGCTGCGCTTATGAATTTCCTTGCTTCCTAACCTCCCCTTGTCAAATTTCCCCATGGTGTTATGTGGCAGCCTGTACTTGCTTCCAAGGTGCAGCTGCTGCTGTGATTTTCTTCTTCTTTTAATTACTGTCTCGGAGGTTACAGATAAGGAACAACGACAAGGGCAGGAAGGAGCTTGGAGAAGAAACCCTGCTGCAGTGTGTGCGAGCACTGCTACGCCTAGCCATGGGCTCCTGAGACTGGCTCCTCGCTAGAGCCTATACTTGAGCTCCAAGCCCCTGTATCTGTAGGAGGTATATATAGGTATAGTATACACAGCCCTGCGTGGCTGTTTTTTAGTGCAAGCGTGGCAGTCCTGCGAGACTGGCTAGATTGTAAGAGATAGTGTAGGCTACGAGAAGGCTTACAAGCCGTGCTTTAGCCTCCTCATGTGACTGGTGCAAAACACTACGTCACAGTACAAGATCTCGTGCTACGTTTGTTTGCTTAGAACCTCTACATTATAATTCAACTATTCTCATTTCCTCAAATTATTATTGCTATTATTATTATTGTATTTCCTAATAAAAACAAAAACAACTTACTCTGTAAGCTTACTTATTCCTTATAAGGTACCAAATGGATTTTTAATCTTTATTTATTATTATTAACGTAGTTAAGCGAAATAGATAATTACTTATCCGTCATTGTAATAATTTTTGACAACTTCATTCCGAACCTAATAACCGAGCATTATTGTAAACGCGTTCTATTATTATCATTATCTCCAAAATCATTGTAATATCGGCGTTTCTCTTAAAACAAGTATTACATTAAGTCTGTGATTCATATCAAAATTATTAATAATACCATACCTATATTCTTCATAATTAATTTCTTATCTAACTACTCGTAATTTTTGTGATATGTCGTATTAATTTTATTTGATAATTTTTCCTCCAATAACAATAATAACTATAAGTTAAATTCTTCGACATTGTATTAATAATTAATGCTAAAAGGCATTGTCCGTTTTATAATTGATATCAACCTAAGCGTTAATATATTTACCACTCTTATATTCGAGAGAGTTAACATTTTCTTTATTTTCACCTTCATACATATTCTATGTCCAAGGAATTTTAATTTTGCAATAGAACTTATGTTTCTTTGAGAGTGTAAAATTATATTACTATTACTATATACTTAAAGTTATAATACTAAATATCACGATTTACCATGACAATATACCTAATAATAAATTTTTTTTGTCGCATTTCTTTTTCTTTAAATATAAATAACGTTAATCATTAATTAATTCCTAAAGTAATAATTATTACTATTCCCCTAGAATGATAATTAATCCCATTATTAATTATTAAAATAATTACTCTTAAATTCAATTAAAGAAACGTAACACGTAGTACAGGCAACGCAAAAACTTAATGAATATTAATTAAAAGCTCTTTAATTTTACCTAAGAATAAATTAGGCTATACCGGAAAAAGACTATTTCGACTGTTTCGAGGACTGGAGAAAGTGTTGGCAGAAGTGCGTTTCATCGGACAGGGATTACTTTAAAGGGGATGAAATTGATTTGGAAGAATAAATAAGGAATTTACATTTTATAAACAAATTTACCTCACTTTTTGATCACAGTAGTATGTATGTATGTATATATATATATATATATATATTTATTGTAACGGGGTGGCGATTCTAAAGATAAACCACCACCGGAGCAATTCGCCTAAGGGTCGCGCAATTCGCGAAAGGTGCGAATTCGCTCGCAGCGCCCTCTTCTTGTTCGCTAAAGTCTCGGACGATTTTGCTCCTAAGGTCCGGGCACGCGAAGCCGTCCTTTGAACCCTATTTATCCGCTACAACGCCGCACAAACGTCGTTGTGCGGCTCGTGTGTCGTCCTCACCTGGCTAGTTGATGTCTCGGACAGGGCGGTATTCGGGAGGGAAACTGAAATTTCCTCGTCACAAAAGAGAAAATAAAAAGAGCTTTCTGCTTTTTTTGACTTTTTTAGTCAAATAAATAAAATAATTAGAATAAAAGAGTAAACTTAAATGCTTGGTATGAGAGCAAAAAAAATTATAAAAATCTATAAAAATAATAAAATAAAGAAAAAGGAAAAAAAGTGAAAATTAGAAAAAAAAACAAAAATGTCAAAATAAATAAAATAATTTATTAATTTAATAAACAAAACAAAAGAAAATATAAATTAAAACGAAGATGCATCAATAAACAATAAAATAATAAGTATAAAAAAAATACACGAGAATTGCAGATAATAAAGAACGGTATCCTGCGCGAAATAGACTTACGCGCGCTAAGCACGATATGAGTGCAAGAGAGAATAAACGTCCCTTGCACTACGCCTACAGGAGTGAGAGAAAAAGGCCTCTCCCACTCGCGCGCGCTGTACTCTGTGCGAGAAAGAAAACTGCTCTCCCGCACTGACTCTATAGGAGTGAGAGAGAAAGCGCTCTCTCACTCGCGCGCGCCGTATCTACTGCGAGTGCGAGAGCGAAAGCTACTCTCCCGCACTGCGCCGCAGGAGTTAGAGAGAACGCGCTCTCCCACTCGCGTGCGCCGAATCTACTGCGAGTGCGAGAGAGAACGCAACTTTCTCGCACTGCTGCTACTAGAGTGAGAGAGATGCTGCTCTCTCACTCGCACGCGCCTACTCTTACGCTGGCCAGCTGCGCACGCCAAAAATCGCAGTAAGGCCGGCTCGTTCCGCTGCCGCCGAACAAAATCGCTGGTGCCGTCACCTTGCTACTTCGCCCCTGGTTGCTGGTGGCGGTGCCTTGTGTGCTGCCAACTGCAGCTGCACACCTGCACTAGAAAACCCGTGACCGGAGCGCACCAAAAAATACAAAAACTTTTCGCGGAAAGAATCGACGCGACGCGGGAGAAAAAAGAAGGACACGCGTCCCAAAATGTCGAGAGAGAACTGCCGCTTTTCGCGGGAACCAGCTAGCTTGTCTAGCCTAAACTAGCCTATCTCCCCTTACGGTACACGACTATTCTATCTACCGGTGCTTACCATATTTTCCCGACCGGGGCCATCACGTTACCGAAATTAAACTCGGCTCGCGGACCACGGAAGCGTGCGAAACATAAATACGCGCGGGTTACGGAGTGTTCTCCGTGACAATATATATATATATATATATATATATATATATATATATATATATATATATTAAATAACGCATCTTCTCGAATACATTTACATGAAATTATGCATATAAATAAACGCTCTAGAATTTTAAGATTAATATAGAAAATCTTTCGTAAACTAATATTACACATAGACGTATAAATTTTATAATTTTTGTCATTACAAACAACTAGCATTAACGAAGATTGTTATATTTTTATAAAAGCGTTTTCTCGCGTTTTTTTTTTTGTATTTTTATAAAAATTATCATTCTTAAATACTAACATCTAAGGTTTCCGTCTTTTTGCATTTATTTTTGAATGTAAACTTTTATATAAAAATGTTAGAAACTAATCACAATTGAAACTCCTAGTGAGAATAATATTTTTGTTTACTTTACTTTCAAAGCTAAAATTATATTTAAATTTAAATTTATATTACAATTAATTATTTTTAAATTATTTTAAAATTATATTTTAGAATTAATAATTAAAATCATATTTAGAATGAAACAATAATGTTCAAATTATAAGTTGCCTCTAAAATTGTCTAGAATTTATGTAATAATAATGTAAATTTAAAATCGAATTATATCTTAAACGCAAAGTTGAAATTATTAAATGAAATTCACAAAGTAAATTATTACTAGGATATATTTTGCTTAAGGTGGCAGTCTAGATCTTTTTTTTTGCAAAAAAATCGATTTTCTAAAAACATCATTTCTGGATATTATATACATGTAGAATTAGTATTTAAAGTGTTATTTTGGTCGGCAAAGCCAAAAAATATACATAACGCGATATAATTTCACATAAATTTTGGTAAAAACAAAACTTTAAACGCGTTTTTCTCGAAACAGCGTTTTTGACATAGTTGATACGATTTCGAAAAATCTATATTACCGATTGGGCTGAAATTTTTACTGAGTATTCAGCAAATGTGTAGTTTCAGCCCATACCAGACTTAGAGTTTTTTATAAATTTTTAATGATTTTATTTAACAATTTAATTGCAAAAAAGGGGTCAAAAAATTGGAAAATCCGCCATTTTGTTTTTATCATCGACAATGTTTAATTCTGCTACGGGCTATAGCTAATCAATTATATTTTAACATGCCATTCAGATTTCTTATTCCAGATGCTAAAGTTTAAACTCTTTGTTAATGATATAGTTGCTAACGTAATAATAACAAAAAAAAAAAAAATCTAAAACATCAAAATACAAAAAAATCTTTTAAATAATAATAATAAAAAAAAACTATATAATAAAAATAAGTTAACTAAATTGTAATTATACACGTAGTTAAAATTAAGCTTCGAAACTGATTCGCTTTCGTAGCCTAGTTCAAATTTTACGTCGATTAACATTAAAATAGATAACAAGATAATATTAATATTAGTTTTTAAGTTGTTAATATTTTTGTAAAAATGGACATCCCCTCTCGATCTCTCTTACTTCGCTATAAAGACGACAAACCCTTACAGAGGCTCTTCACGCCCTCTCCCTCCCTCAGACCAACAGGCCCGCCGCGAAGAGGGAGCCCGAAAAACTTGCACTCTCCCGAATTTCCCGACCAATAGAAAAATTGCGGGATAGCTTTTCTCACATGCTTAAATACGGCACAAAATTTTCATCAAGCAGCAGACCTCAGGCAGCACTCGAGGGAATAACTACAAGAAACAACTTCTACTACAGACCAACTACTACAAGAAATTATTCCGACGAGCAGACCTCCGAGAGCACCTAAGGGAAATATCTAGCAAGAACATCTAGAAACACAGAATTTCGACCAGTCGACTAGCAGCTCCAACGGCCACTCACATCAATATATATATATATATATATATATATATATATATATATATATATATATATATATATATATATGTATATTGTAACGGGGTGGCAGTTTCAACGTTAACCGCCTCAGGAGCAATTAGCTTCGGGGGACGCGCAATTCACAAAAGGTACGAATATGCCCGTTGCGCCCCCCTTTTCGGTAGCTAAAGTCTCGGACGACTTTGCTGCTGGGTCCGGGTACGAGGAACCGTCCTCTGGACTCTACTTACCCGTTGCAACGCCGCGCAATCGTCGTTGCGCGGCTCATGTGTCGTCCTCACCTGGCTAGTTGAATCTCAGAGAGGGCGGTATCCGGGAGCAGAGATGATAGCTCCTCGTCGCGCAAACAATAAAGAAAAATCAAAAAAATAATAGAAAGAAGGAGAAAAAAAAATCAAATAAATTAAAACAAAAAAAATTGTAACTGAAAAAAAAAATCTAAAGGTAAATGCGAAAGAAGGATATCAGAAAGGAAATAAAAAAAAGAAAGAAAAAGAATGAACTCAATAAATAAAATAATTTAATAAATTAACAACGACAATAACAAAAATTATAAAAGAAACAATAAGAAAATATTGAATTATGAATAAATATTATATTATAATTGAATACGCACGAGAAGTGCAGGTAGCTAGGCGGGCTATAATACGCGTAAACGGCTTCCACGCGTAGCGTACTATACGAGTGCGAGAGAGAATGACCGTCTCTCGCACTACGCCTATAAGAGTGAGAGAGAGAGGCCTCTCTCACTCGCGCGCGCCGTCTAACGTACGGGTGCGAGAGAGAAAGATATTCTCCCGCACGGAGCCCGTTGGAGCGAGAGAGAGCGCTCTCCCACTCCCGCGCGCCGCGTCTACTGCGAGTACGAGAGAGACAACGAGTCTCTACCCTCCTTGAACCGACTGAACCACGTGTAAACAGTTGTACCCGACACTACACCTTCACCGTAAGCCGAATCGATCATTTTTTTCGTTTCCGCGAAAGTTTTTTTAAGCTTATAGCAGAATTTAATTGCGCCACGATGTTCAAATTTCTCATCCATCGTAGAGCTTGCACCGGGGTACTAAACACACGTTCACTCAACCACGTCTATCCCAGCAACTAATGAACGGATACTAGTGAAAAAATTCTCAGACACTCCAGAGGGATGTAGCAACATAGTACCGGTGTCGCCCAAGAGGTGGCGCCACTCGTACAAGCGCTACAAAGTAAGTTCAGGAACTTTTCCGACATACTGTGTAATACGATTTATTAAAATAAGAAATCGAAGTAGAGTTTAAATATAAAAAAGTAAAAGAAAAAAGGCGAGCACTGAAATAATTTTATATAGAATAATAAATAACACATTCGGCAAACAAATAGAAAAAAGAAAAAATATAAAATTTGAATAAGGAAAAAAGTTATTACAAATAGAAGGTTATAGAAAGCCAGTAACTCGAGAAAGTCAAAATTCTTTGAAGTTCCATCAGGGTTACTAGGTGAATATAAAACAAAATAACAATTGATTTTATATAAATGCGTAGATAAAGAGAGTACACAAAAAGTTACTAAAAAAACAATCGACGAAATAAATTATTTGTACACATAAAGCGAAAAAGAAAAATTAAAAAACTTGTAAACGACAAAACAGCTCGAAATTTGCGAAAATCACGACATCGTAATACATGTAAGGAAGTGACCACATCTCAGATAAAAAATAAGAAAAATACGTTGCGAAAATATTGTTATTTATTCTATAATTGTTAATAGAAGCCCATAGAACATTGCCTCAATCAAGGATCGGTGAGAGTATATAAAGCCGAGCTCGTCAAGGCAGAGGACACTTCATTTCAGACATTTAGAGAGGACAGTCGGAGATTGATATTTTCAAATGTAAGAGTAATTATTAATAAATTCAAAATTTAAAATTTTAAATGATCTTCTTTTGTTATCCATGTGTGAAATCAAGGCAAAGTTTAATTAAATTACAAAACTTTCAATCGATGGCATTTTGCAAGTGATGCAGATGACTTGATAAGTATTGGTAATGCTGTAATTTTTATACTCAAGGGTTCTATGCTTTTCTAAAAAAGGATAAAATCTTTGAGTAAACTGAAGATTTTCAGGCATATTGACACTGTGTTCGATTGCACCGGGGTCAGGTGTTAAGATATAAAAAAAAAAAAAAAAAAAAAAAACAATTGAAAAAGAATAAACCGCACACGATTTCTACTATCGAATGTGTGTGGCTGGTTTAACACCTATGTATTAGTCTGCTACGATAATGCATTCGCTAGCAAGTACATAGGTATAGTCATCCTTAAATTTTTACTCTTTAAATGCCAAACATAAATATTGGCAGGTCAACAACCATAGTGGCGTCTCTCTATAAGACTTCACGCATTGGCGTATGATCTTAAAATTTCGTATTTTCGTAAAATAAAATCTAAAACTTTGAAAAGAAACATTAGTTGAAATAAAATTAATAAATTGAAGATTTATTATAAGAACACAAGTAGGATCTTGGTTGATCATAGATATAAATAAAACAGTAAACTTTTTAAATCAATTTGAGATAAAATACACACGCACACACACGGTAATTGTCAAATCAATCGGAGTTCACCACTCGAACGTGCACACTTAAAATTAGTAAATATCTAAAAACAAATGACTTAGCATACGTTTATATTAATTCGTTATAACGTGAGAATTCGACACGTTACAATATATATTGTAACAGGGTGGTGGTTTTAAAGGTGAACTACCACCAAAGCAATTAACCTCGGGGGACGCGCAATTCACAAAAAGCGTAAAACTAGGACGCAACGCCCCCTTCTCGGCTGTTATAACCTGTGACGACGTTGCTCCTAGGATCGGGCACGAGAAGCTGTTTATCGGACCGTACTTACCCGCTACAAAGTCGCGCAATCGTTGTTGCGCGGCTCGTGTGTCGTCCTCGCCTGGCTAGTTGATGTCTCAGAGAGGGCGGTATTGGGGAGGGAGGCTGTGATTGCCTTGTTGTGAGAAAAGAAAGTCAAAAAAAACGAGAAGAAAGAAAATGAATAAATGAAATAAGAAGAAATATAAAATACAAAAAAAAAAATACAAAATAAATAAATTCACAAAAAAAATGAATAATAATATAAAAAGCAAGAAAAACAGTAATAAAAAAGAAGGTAATAGAAAAAAAGACAAGAAAAATGAAAATCTAAAAAAGGTATAAAAAATAAAGAAAATCAAAAGATATTAAAATAAATAAAATAATTTAACAATTTAATAGACAAAAAAAAAAATAATATAAATCAAAACGAAGAATAAATAATAAAGATCACAAAAGAACACATAGGGAACGCAAATAATAAAAGAGGCTACTCTGCGCCAACGGGCTATAAACACTAAAGTCCGTAACTCTCTCGTAAGGGACTCTTAGAGTGAGAGAGAGCGAAAGGCCTGTCCCACTCGCGCGCTACGCACGATATGAGTGCGAGAGAGAACGAACCTCTCCCGCACTACGCCTACTGGAGTGAAAGAGAAAGAGCTCTCCAACTCGCGCCCGCCGCTTCCTATATGAGTGCGAGAGAGAAAACATCTCTCCCGCACTGAGCCCGTAAGAGTGAGAGAGAAAACGCTCTCCCACTCGCGCGCGCCTAGCCTTACGCAAGTGCGAGAGACAACACAACTCTCTCGCACTGATCCTACTAGAGTGAAAGAAATATCTCTCTATCACTTGCACGCGCCTACTCTTACACAGGTGCGAGAGAGATTGCAACTCTCTCGCACTGACTACACGAGAGTGAAAGAGATAACGCTCTCACTCACACGAACCGCGTAAATCAAATAAATAAAAAAAGGAAGAATAGACGGAGCAACCAGCGGAGGTTACTCCAACGCAAATAAAAATATTATAAAATTACGCCTGCCAAATAAATTTACAAAATCGACTTACTATTAGGCTGGCCAGCCTCGCTCGCAGAAACAAGGCGAAAATGATCGCTCGAAGCGAGACACGGATGTCGCCGGCCTGAGACGCTTCGTGAGGTGCTATGCTCCTGTGGTGAAGTGGCGGTGCCCTGATATGTTGCAGCCTGCAACTACGCACCTGCACAAAACAAAAACTCGTACGACCGGGGGCGCACCAAACTCGCGGACAATATCGCTCAAAACAGAAAATGCCGAGACGCGGGAAGAGGGCACGCGTCCATACTATAAAAATAGAGGCGATAAACTGCTTGAAACGCGGGAAGAAGCAAGCTTGCCTAGCCTAAACTATCCTATCTTTTCTATACGGCACGCGAATATTTATCTGTTAGCGCGTGCCGTATTTTCCCGTCCAGGGCCGTCACCTTATTAAATTGCAACTCAGCTTGCAAACCGCGAAAGCGCGTGAGATATAAATATGCGTGGAGTACGGAGTGGTCGCGATGACAATATATATATATATATATATATATATATATATATATACTACTGTGATCAAAAAGTAAGGTGAAATTGTCATTTAAAACTCCCGGGCATTAGGAAGGCAGGTAAATTTTTTTCCGAAGTTGGTAGGACTGTCTACAAAATTTGCCAAACGTCTGTTTGTCAAAAGGTTTAATTATCTCCGAGTTACACGTGTTTTTGTAAACAACCAAAAGTGAATTTTTCGATTTTTATAATGGGTGATTTTGTTGAGCTAAGAACTTGCATCAAATTATGTTTGCGGAACGAATATTCTTGTGCGCACACGTTGAAAATGTTGTGGAAGGCCTTTGGTGATCAAACTATGGCACAAAAAAATGTTGATAAGTGGTACAACGAGTTCAAAGCGAGCCGAGAACGCGTTAAAGACCAACCGCGCTCTGGACGACCATCAACGTCTACCGACGAGGGCCACGTTCAAAAAATCAAAGATTTCGTGCTTGAAAATCGTCGATTGACACTTAGAGACCTCGCTGATAGTGTTAGAATATCATTTGGCTCAGCCCAAACCATTTTGAAGAATGTTTTGTGTCTGAAACGCGTCAAGTCTCGATTGGTGCCAAAATCGCTCAATTTTTTGGAAAAAAGAACGACGCGTTGATGTGTGTGAAACTTTGCTGTCTGACTATCAGGACCACTTGAAATGCATCATTACTGGAGACGAGACTTATATTTACGCATACGACCCTAAAACCACCGACCAATCTAGCGATTATCATGCAAAAGGTGAAGCAAGACCGAGAAGACCACAGCAAAGTCGATCGAAAATCAAGGTCATGTTGACAGTTTTCTTTGATTATCGTGGTGTGGTGCACTATGAATTCCTTCCGCCGGGCCAAACTGTCAACAAAAAATATTATTTGAGCGTTATGCGTCGTTTGCGTGAAGCTATTCGTCTAAAACAGCCGTAATTATGGGCGAACAACTCTTGGTTCCTTCATCACGATAATGCACCATGTCATACTGCATTGGTTCTTCGCGACTTTTTTGCCAAAAACTCGACTCATATCGTTCCGCAACCACCGTATTCGCCTGATTTGGCTCCGTGCGACTTCTGGCTATTCAACAAACTCAAGGCCAATGAGGGGATGCTATTTTGACACGATTGAGGAGATAAAAACCGAATCGAAGAAGGTCTTGAAGGCTGTACCGGAAAACGACTATTCCGACTGTTTCGAGGACTGGAAAAAGCGTTGGCAAAAGTACGTTTTATTGGACGGGGATTACTTTGAAGGGGATACGTACTTCCTCGTACTATCTGTCCTTTTTTTACAGTTTCTCTCTCTCTCTCTTTCTCTCTCGCACTTCTTTACCCTTGGCTGTCTCACTCACGACGCTCACTTTAATTAACAAAAAGAACTCCACTCTCTCAACCACGGGAATGATCTCCTTTGTCCTCGCGGGAGCACGCAGCGAAACTGACGGTTACACTCGCTCACCTCTCCCCTTCCCTCGCGGCTCCCCGTAATTCTTCCCGATCGTCGCTGCAAGTTAGATAATCGCATGATTATCGAACGTTGCCGGCTTTTAGAAAAATCCGCATTTTCGCGGCTAAGCAAGCTTATACAAGCCGGCAACCTGGCGACGGTCACGCAAGAATGTAAACATTTACACTCTTTGTCGAGAACCTTTGACGGACTCTCCGTCACAAAGCCCTCCCTTGAACTCTACCTCCTCGTAGGAAAGAAAGTTCAGCACAAGTCGTTGACGATAGTACCCCTCTCTTTTGGACGGCCGCAAGAATCTTTCCCTAGTCGAGAAAAAACACTTACCTCATACCTACCGGCGACTTTCGTGGCGGCTGATAGTGTTCATCACCACGGCCTTGACCAGCAAATTCCTGACCTCAAGGGGGACGTCTCTCAAACTGTCCATCAACCGGAGCCAGTCCTCCACCGACTCTATGTGCCCCTCGGCTTAAGGAAAGGACGGCTCAACAGCCGCCGAGTGGTTGACTGATGCTGCCGTAGGATGCCGCGGTCAAGGGGTCACAAGGCTAGCTTGCACCAAAGCCTCAGGGCGAGCAGATATTGCTGGTGGCGGAGAAAGCGGCATCATTACCTCGGAGGGGACCCTTCTCTTCTTCGCTTGTCGCCTCCTATTTAACTTCCGGTTCACTCGAATGCGAGCTTCTGCGTCCATCTTAATGGCCGCCCTCACCTCTACCTCGGAGGCCGAGGAAGAAACTCCTAGCGTTTCCGCTCGCCGACGCTCCTCAGCCGCTATCCTGCGGCTAATGTGAGTGGCTGCTCTGCCAGGTGCTACGGCGGCGGGAGACGTTGACGCGCTGGGCGCGAAAAGACTGCGCTTCTTGCGGCGATCCCGACGGCGCTGGGTGGATGTGCGCTTCGGCGTCTTCTCATCCTGGGCGACCTTTGGCTCACTCCCCTTCCCCCTCTCCTCTACTACCGGGGCTCGTTGGGGCTCCTCGAGAGCTGCTCTCTGTGGCTCGTGCAAAGGTCCGGCGACCCTCAAGCCATGTGTTCTCCTTTAGGTCTGATAAGAATCGCGGCAACGGGGGCAAGACGACGTTGTGTCGCCGAAATGGCCGCAGTTTCAGCCAATATATATATATATTTATATAGACATCTTATTTATTTAATTTGTAAACTTTTTTATTAAAAACAATGTAAGGTATTCAACGTCTTGAACATTAAGAAGTAGTTGATAAAGAGCCAGCTACCACAGCAGGAAGACATAGAGAAAGAGAGAGAGAGAGACAGACAGAGAGACAACGAGAGAGAGAGAGAGAGAGAGAGAGAGAGAGAGACAGAAAGAGAGAGACAGAGAGAGAGAGACGGAAAGAGAGAGACAGAGAAAAAGGATTTGGTCTTTTTACACTTTTAGCACACAATAAAGAGTTAGTGAATTAAACTTTTAAATTCTTTTTTTTTTCCTCTTTTTCTTTACTGTTCTGTAACCTCCAAAAGGTAAATTTAGCCTGAGTTTCGGTTAACTACTGTTTTTCATAAGTCACATTGGTTAGTTCCTCCTCCAGAGCAGCGTGACTGGTGTAGACGTACACTCAGTCCCACAGTACACCACCTCATTCTTGAAAAAAAAGAGAAATCTTAAATTCTCTTTTACTGCCATGAGCCCGTAAGCTTAACTGCTTAGGCTCTAAGGCAACGTTTCGATAGCGTTACATTTAATTAACGCACTGTAGCGACGCTTGGACGTTACGAATTCTGTAAAAGGTTCTATTGAATTAATATATACAAGGTCTGGCTATTAAGTAACGAGACTGGTTACGAAAAAGGGTTTTATTACAAAAATTATTCTACATTCGAATGCTCCCTTTCAATATACTCCCCTTCCCTCGCCACACACCTTTTCATACGTTTTTTCCATTAATCGAAGCAGTGCTGGAAGTATTCCTTGGTAAGGGCCTATAGGAGCTCTGCCGGTTTTTGCTTTACCGCTTCCATCGACTCAATCGGGTCCCTTTTAAAGCAGATTTTATGTTCGGAAACAAAAAAAAGTCGCACGGTGCCAAATCTGGCGAGTACGGCGCGTGTTCGAGCACTGGAGTGCGCTTACCGGCCAAATGCTGCTTCACAGATAGCGCGTTTTGGGCAGGTGCGTTGTCCTGGTGTAAAATCCACGAATTGTTCTTGCACAACTCGGGCCGTTTCTTACGAACTCGTTCTCGCAGTGTTGCCAAAACTGACAAATAGTAAGTCTGGTTGACAGTCTGACCCTCTAGAACCCATTCAGTCATCACGATACCGTTAATGTCGAGAAAAACGATCAACATTGCCTTGAATTTTGATTTGGACATCCTTGTTTTTTTGATTCTGGGCGATTCAGGCGTCTTCCAATGCATCGATTGCCGCTTTGTTTCAACATCGTATTGAAAAATCCACGTTTCGTTGCAAGTAATAATGTTTTTCATCAGTCCGGAATCTTTTTTTAACCTTTGAAGGAAATCTGAGCAGACCTGTTGACGCAAGAGCTATTGGTCAGGAGTCAGGTTTTTTAGCACCAACTTCGCACAGACTTTTGTCATGTGTAATTCCTCGTGTAAAATTCGTCTAACCGTTTCTTTATCGGCGTTTACAGCCTCGGCAATCATCCGAATGCTCATTCGACGATCTGCACGTACAATTTGGTTAATTTTGGTCACTGTTTCCGGAGTTGAAACAGTGACAGGGCGACCTAGGCGCTGGTCATCTTCAGTGCTCACTCGGCCCTCACTAAAGCGTTCACACCACTCGAAAACACGTGCACGAGATAGAGAATTGTCCCTATAGGCCTCTTGCAACAATTTACAGAACTCAGTCAGAGTTTTTTTCAATTTAACGAGAAATTTGAGATTAATACGCTGCTCCTGTTTTTCGTCACACATGGTTTTCGGCACGAGAAAAAAACACGTTCGTTTCAAACCGCTACTGCACAAATACAATAATAGTGACGAGAACGTGTTTTGGTACGTGCATAGACAAGATGTCTAGATACCCAACGCACTACTCGTTTTTTTCCCCACCCTGCTACGGCGCCCTCTAGGCGCGCAGTCTCGTTATTTAATAGCCAGACCTCGTATATATAGAGTTAAACTGTATATAAGAGTGAAAACATCCTCGATATATATATTAGGTGTAGTAAAAAGAAATCCGTTATTTTTGCATTAAATTGAAGGTTTTATTTAGCATAGATAGAATGATACGATTTAGGTCAAATATGCACCGTTTTGTTTGATAACTTGTCGCCATTTTAGAGGTAATTTCATAATGCCTCTCTCGTAGAAACCCTTGTCCCTATTGTCAAGAAACTGGGAAAGCCGATTTTTACAATCTTCTCTTGAGGCGAATTTTTCATCTGCAAAATCATTCGTCATAGACAGGAACAGGTGGTAATCACTTGGTACTAGGTCCGAACTATAAGGTGGATGCATAAGAACTTCCCAACCAAGCTTTCGGAGCTTCTGGCGAGATCTATCGATGTATGCGGCCTGGCGTTGTCCTGATGGAACACAATTCCTCTCCTATTGGCCAAAGCTGGCTGCCTCTGGGCGATTGCTTCTTTCAGACGGTCCAATTGTTGCCAGTACATGTCCGAATTAAGAGTTCGGCCGTAAGGGAGCAGCTCATAGTAGATGATTCCCTGCCAGTCCCATCAAACACACAGCAAAACCTTCCTGACTGTCAATCCTGGCTTAGCCACCGTTTGCGCTGGCTCACCGCGATTTGACCACGACCGTTGTCGCTTGACGTTGTCGTAAGTGACCCACTTTTCATCACCAGCAACCATCCGTTTTAGAAATGGATCGATATTGTTGCGATTCAGCAGCGATTCGTAGATGGAAATTCGGTCCATGAGGTTTCTTTGCGATAACTCGTATGGCACCTATACATCGAACTTCTTTTTGTTCTCCTATCTTTCGGGCAGCATACGAATCCCGCGTTGAGAAAACTGGTCATCTTTTGAATCGATCCACGAATCGATCCAATTTTTTACTTCTTCATAAGACCGGAAGTGCTGGTCAGCCAGGCCGTGTGCCATTGATCGAAACAAGTGATAGTCCTAGGGAGCAACGTCTAGAGAATACGGTGGGTGGAGTAAGACTTCCCATTTCAAAGTTTCTAAGTATGTCTTGACCACTTTCGCAACATAAACAGCATCCAACTTTGCTTTTATCTCCTCGCATTTTTTTCATCCAAAAACAAAAAGCTAATGACCGAACGATACTGCTTGTTCTCCATTTTAGCGAAAATCACGAGACACGTCTTACTTGAATGGTTGCCAAATCCAAACTAACCTATCAATCAGTCTGAAATTTGTTTTACCGTCGTTTGATAGATGGCAGCACACGATGATAATACCAACTTCCCTCAGGAACGCCCTCTGTCGTCAAACACGGATACTTATTGAACCGCCCTTGTATAACTAATTGTATTAAAATTATTATTTTGAGATATTTTATTAAACGTAGGATTTAATATAAAACTATCTTTTCATTTTTTATACCTCTCATATAATTAACGTCTTAACCTTTCTACATCGCCATCTCCCAATACTTCCTTTATTTGTAAGAGTGTGTGGCGTCAGAAAGGTGAGACTATGCTAAAGTCGACCTCCCGAGCAGCTAGTAACGCTTTTGATTAATCAATATTTCCTCCCATCAAAGGAGTGTGTGGCGTCAGAAAGGTGAGACTGTGCAAAAGTCGACCTCCCGAGCAGCTGGTAATACCTTTGATTAACCAATTTCCCTCCCATCAAAGAAGCGTGTGGCGTCGGAAAGGTGAAACTGTGCTAATATTTTAAAATTTAATCCTCTACCTTTCGGTTTAGGACTTCTTTTATACAAACTTCTTTTTATTTAATTACTATTATTTCACTTCTCTTTGGTTCATTCTTTCTTTTATTATTGTTTTCAATGTTGGTAGACCCCTCGCATCTTCATTTAATATATCCATTATATCTTCATCCCTCCTTAATTCCTTCTTACATTCTTTTAATACATGCTCCAAAGTTTCAAAACCATTCCCACAAATCCTGCACTTTTTCTCTTTCTCTTTTTTTCCAATACATGTTCGCCCTTTCTTCATTTCTTACTCTAAATCTGGCAAGCAGTTTTCTCTTCCCCCCTTTTAAATTTGCCGCTAAGTACCTTGGTGTACTTTCTGTTAACAAATTTTTGTATCTTACACAACTCTTTGACTTTTCTATTTTTATTATTCTTTCTTCCCTATCCTTTTCTGCCTATTTATCACATAACAATTTAATTATTTCTGTACTTTCTTTGGTTATTTTATCTCGGTCCTCTTTATCTAAGTTAACATTTTTCCAACATTTTTTCCTATCTTGCTCCCATTTTCCTATTGCATCCCTGCTTTTAGCTCTATCAATTTCTTTTATACATTCTATTACCAGTTTATCTGATTTTCTCGCCTTCATTTCAAATTTTACTGCCCTCTTCATTGCTTTCAGACTTGTTGTCATTTCCTTTGTTTCCTCCATTACTACATAATCTGCTGTCGTTCCTTGTAATCCTAGTACCCACTTTAAATATTTCCTCTTTACCCTATCCATCTCTATTCTTTTTTTACATCCCCAGACTTCCGCTCCGTATAAACCTACCGATTCTATTAGTGACGTATATAGTTTTATTCTTCTATTATATGAGTTTCTAAACATTTGTTTTTCTATCCCTCATGTTTTTCTCATTATTATTTCTTGTTTCCTTTTGAGTTCTTTGATATGCTTGTCACATTCGCCGTTTTTTTGTAGAATGAAACCTAAATATTTTATTTCTTTAACCTCCTCTATTTTA
Source organism: Chalcis sispes (assembly GCA_949987625.1). NCBI lineage: Eukaryota > Metazoa > Arthropoda > Insecta > Hymenoptera > Chalcididae > Chalcis > Chalcis sispes. The sequence continues at coordinate 41,517,787 of OX465094.1, read as the reverse complement.
ACCTTTCCCCATTTCCATTCCCTTTTAAGCATAGAGGATCCTTTATCTTTCTCAAATACTACCTTTGATTTTTCCGGACTAATTTCCAAGTCTTTTAACACTATATATTTTCTAAATCTTTCCACTATATATTTTAATTCTTTCTCACTTCTTGCTATCAGTGCAATATCATCTGCATAACTAATTGACCATATTCTCATCTCTCCCACCGATATCCCTCCTAGAGGTTCACCTTCCTTTAATGTCTCCTCTTAGTCCTTTATATGTATATTGAATAATGTTGGGCTAAGTGGGCACCATTGTCTAACACCTTTTGTTGTCCAAAATTCCGCCGATACTTCATTATTAACTCTTACCCTGTTTTTAGTTTCCTCATAATTTTCCAAAATTCTGTCTCTTAATTTTAAGTTTATTCCTATTTTTTTCATACATATTTTTAATTTTTCTCTATTCACCTTATCAAACGCTCCTTTAAGATCTCCAAAGAATACATGCAGTTTTCCTCCTTTTTTCTTTATTTCTCTACTTATTAAATAATTTAAAACATAAACGCAGTCCATGGCCGCCCTATTTTCCCTAAATCCGAATTGCGTTTCACTTAACTTATCTTTGTTCACATTTTTCAGCCTTTCGTTTAATATACTTGCGTATATCTTGTATGCCGTATCCGTTATCGCTATACCTCTATAATTTTTCACTTCTGTCCTTTCTCCTTTCTTAAACACCGGAGTTATTACCTCCGTTTTCCAACCTTCAATAGACCCTCCCTCTTTCCAAAGCAACCTCACTATCTGTTTATAAGATTCTGCTGAAGTTGCATTTATCCAAGCCTCATTTTCAATGCTGTCTTCCCCTACTGCTTCTCCTCTTTTTAATCTCATAATCTGCCTGTAAAACTCCTCTTCCTTTATATCTTCTTCCTCATTATCTTCTATAATACTATCTGTCTCCTTTAGGCTTTTAACTACCCTCCTTTCTGTTCCTTCTAAATTTTCCATAAAATGCTTTTTCCAGTCCTACAGTTGTATACTTTCTTCTATGCTTTCTCTTTGATTTCTTCTTTCGTTTATATACTTCCAGACTTCTGCTTCTGATGTTATGGATTCTATTTTCTTTTCTTCCTTCTTTTCATATTCACCTTTCTTTTCCTTACACCATTCTTTATACGCTTTTTTCTCCTTTAAATATTGCATTCTTGTTATTTGTTCATATTTATATTCTCTTAATTTTTTTCTGACTAATCTCTTCCTTTCTTTCCATTTCTTACTGTGCTACTTCCTTTGACCTAATACCCACTTCTTCCTTCACCTTTTAATCATTTTTCTTGCGTTGCAGATTTTTTGTTTTAACTCTATCCAAATTTCATTCTTATCTGATTTTTTACTACTCCATACCCTAATTCTTCATAATAGTGCTTTATTCTATCCTCAGTCCAACCGCTTCTTTTCAATATGCTTTCTTCCTTATTTATTTCACATTTCTTTATTTCCCCAACTATAGACACAACTAGTGGCATATGATCCGATTCACTTCTATCTCCCACTATTAACCTTTTAACTTTATCTACAGCCTCAAAATTGACTATCACATAATCTATCACTGAGCTTCCCCTTTCCCCTATGTATGTCCGCTCTCCTGTTTCCATCACTTTATCACATCCATTTAAGATCATTCATCCTCTTTCACTTAATTCCTGTAGTAACAGTGCACCTTCCTCATTAATTACTTTGTCCTTTGATTTTCTTGTGTATCTTTCTTTAACCTCCCTTTGTATTATGCCCCCCTCTATACCAGTTCTCGCATTAAGATCTCCACTTATCATCAAGTATCCTTCCTCTTTTTCTTTTACACTTTCTTTCAAATTCCACAATGTTTTTTCAATATCTCTACTATATACAGTTACTACTTTCCATAGTTCATTATTTAATTTTATTTTCCTCATAGCTATATTTTTTTCACGACTTCTTCTCTCCATTTCTTATAATTCTTTTCTCACTCCTGTTATAATTCCCCCAATCGCACGACCTTTCACTTTTTCTCTCGTTGCTGGTTCGCATTTCCAATTGAATTCCTTAGGTAAATACTTTTTTGTTTTATTCCACTCTTTTTCTTCTAACCATGTTTCAGTTAGCCCAATTATGTCGAACTTGCTTAAAAAAGTCCCATACTTCATAACATTTGTTTTTCACTCCAGCAATGTTTCAATAACATACTTTAAGCTCATTCTGTACGCCTTCATTTAATCCGACCTTAGCCGAAAATCCTCTTCACTAGTTCCCTCTCTCTCTTGCATTTCTTGTAAGCCGTTATTTAGCTCACTCCATTTTAACCACCTATTATTTAATTGTGATTTCATATATCCCACTTTAACTATGCACCCTTCTTGCCTTTTTCTCTTCGCTATTTCCCTTATTTTTCTTTGTATCTCTCTTTCATTCCATGTCATATCGTCTTCTATGTAAATTTTTTCCTAACCTAACCTCTTTTTATTTATCATTACTTCTTTTTTCTTGTTAACACTTTCAACTTCAGCTATTGTTATTTTCTTATTTTTGCTAATTTTAATGTTATGTGCTTTCACGATCTTTGTAGCCATATTTACTTTTTCTTTCAAGAATTCACTTACTGCTTTTTTCTAAATCTTCATTTCCAAAGTTCGTTCCTTTTATTACTATGTTTTTTCTTTTATCTTCTCTTTCCTTTCTTTCTTTCTCCTTTTCTAGCCTGCTTATTCTATTGGGTTGTTCGAAAAGTAATTTCGTTTTTTTTTTGTGGAAATAAAAGACAGTTTTCGTATAATAAACAAGTACTTTATTAAATTATGTATTGGATGTTCTGGTCCAACACCTTTTGCCATCTTCCTGGTAGTAGCATAAATCCACGCTCATAAAATTTTTGGTCTTTGCTGGCAAAAAACTGATCGAGGTGGTTTTTGACCTCCTCATTTGAGGTGAAGGTTTTACTGTCTAAAAAATTTTGGAGTGACCGGAACAAATAATAATCCGATGGTGCCAGGTCTGAAGAATATGGTGGGTGTGGCATTGTATCCCATTCAAGCTGTAAAAGCTTTTGGCGAGTGACAAAACTTGTGTGAGGTCTCGCATTGTCTTGGTGAAACACTACACCTTTCCTGTTGATTAGTTCTGGCCTTTTCTGTTGAAGTACATCATTCAGTTTGTCCAGCTGATGACAGTAGACTTCCGAATCAATCGTTGTATTATCCGGTAAAAGCTCAAAAAAAACGATTCCTTTAAAATCCCACCAAACAGACAGCATCACCTTTTTTTGGTGGATATCAGCTTTGGAAATGGTTTGAGCCGGTTCATCTTTTTTGCCCCATGACCTCTTGCGTTTGACGTTGTTGTATACAACCCATTTTTCGTCCCCAGTGATGATGCGCTTCAAAAACGGATCATTTTCGTGACGTTTGAGGAGCGAATCGCAGACGTCAATGCGGCGACACAGATTTCTCTCTGTGTGAACATGGGGAACCCATACATCGAGCTTCGAGGATAATCCCAGGCCTTTCAAGTAGTCATAAACTGTTGAATTTGATAAATTTAACCTCAATCCGATCTCACGTGTTGTTATTCGCCGGTTCGCATCAACTAATGCCTTTATCGCGTCTTCATCAGCTTCAACCGGCCTTCCCGAACGTGGTGCATCTTCGACATCAAAGTTGCCGGATCGAAATTTAGCGAACCAGTTCTGGCACTGGCGTACTGTCAACACACCTTCTCCATACACATCGGTCAATTTCTTTCTGGCTTGAACAGCATTTTTACCCTTCCTGTAGTAAACCAGTAAGATATGTCGAAAATGCTGCTTATCGCTCTCCATATTTAAAAGGGCACCAACCAAAAACTACTGCGTAGAATTAATTGGAATTTTTCACACACAAGCCTTGCTATATGAGCTCTCAAAGCGTATAAACATTATACGGCTTAAGTGTGAAGTTGGGTGCAAAAAAATACAATTAAATCCTTTGTCAGGAAAAAACGAAATTACTTTTCGAACAACCCAATAGAACATAATTCTTCTCTTTCCTTTTTCCATTCCCTTCTTTTCGTTTCATGTTTTTCTCTCAATAATCTTATTTCAGCCATCATCTTCGTCCATCTTTCTTCATTTCTTTTGTTACTTCTTTCTACTGCTTTTTTAATTTCATCCATCACATATTCTGTACTTTGAATCTGTTTTACGTTTTTCCCACTCTTCGGTGACTGTTTCGGTTGCGTCGCATTCTGTGTCTGTGACGACATTCCCACCGGCACATTCTAACCTTAAACCTTATATATTCAATTCCTCTTTTTCTTTACCTCTATTTATTTATATTTCTGAGCTTTTTATTATTTCAATGTCTATTATTGCCCTTTTACCCATCTAACACTTACTTTTTACTTTTTACTCTCTATTACTTTGATTTTATTGCTATTTCGTGCCGCGAATTCCGTGTACGTCTTACCCGTCTCGTTGCACTTCCCCTTCCTCTAATTAATAATATATATTTATAAAAAAGTTTTATTAAAAATTTCTTTTTTTTTAAATAAAAAATATGATTTGCAGATTTTTTATAAAGACAAATATTTAAATTTCGAATAATAAATTTATTTATAAAATAAGTTTATTTACACTATTTTTATTTTTTCAAATAATTTTATTTGCATATTTTTTTAGTTTTCCAATAATTATATGAAATTCAATAATTCAATATTATATATAATTTTATGGCATGACAAAAGTAAATATAACCGTGGTGACTGAATTTTTATAATAATTGATAAACGAAAACGAGTTTAAATTATTTATAATTAATTCAACAAATATCTATAATTTAATAACTGTTTCTATAACGTTAATACTTAAAAAATATTTCATGTACTTTAATATTACTTTTAAATATTTGCCAAACAATTTATTACCATAAAATTTAAATAGCACTGAAAAATACCACTATAAGTAATAATTATATAAAAATTTAAAATACGTAACATGCACCAAAAAGACGGTATAGTAAGCACGAATAAAGAAACTTATTACAGAAATTATTACAGAAATTAAGTCATCTAATTAATAGTTAAAAAAAAATCATTCTTTAAAATACAGTAAGCGAAATAAAAATGAATTAGTGAAATAAAATGACAAAAGTATTTATTCGTGACTCAATTATTGTAATTTCCTATTAGGCTTTTCATTAGCAATTTCACTTCTTTTATTTATCTTTGCATCCCGCAGATCACGATTCATCCATCTCAATTTATAAAATATATAAACTCTAACAAAAAATTTTATTATATTTTCACGATGCGATTTGCACAGCTCATCAATACTTAAAAAACTTCTATAACTTTCATTTATTAAATTACAAATTACATCAATCGAGAGTTTACTAATATTTTCATAATGACTTACGCGATAAAAATACGCGGATAGAACTACACACACAACTCGCGATTTTAATCGCGGGTTAAAAACTGCCCTTTGCGTCTATTTTCCAAAACTAGCATGGATGGCTTCTGCGAAAGATTTTCTTTACTATGTCGGTGCGAAAATTCAGAACTAAGTGTGGCTAAAATTAATTTTTTCCCTCTTTATATACCAAAGTTTTCACAGCGCGTTTTCTTATAAATATATTTTTTAGTAGGGTTTTTATTACCCTTTTTTCCCTAGGGATTTTCCTGCAAACGTCCAATTGCAGGCTTAAGGATTTTTAAATCCTTAGTATCAGTATTGCATGCTATAAAGGGGGAACAGCCGGTGTTCGAAAGCGTTACCAGTCATTCGAAAACATTGCATGGATAATAATGCAATGATCGACTTCGACAATCGACTTCGCTACAGCGCCATGGGGGTCACCGGTGACCGATGGCGCGGTAAAAAAAAAATAATGAAAAGTTAATGTTGGCGCCTCGGGCAAACCATGGAAAATCCGTCTGGCAGTTAACGTATTAATAAAGAATTTTTTTGTAAATAAACAATGTTCCATATAGAAAAATATGATATTTATCAATGCAACATTATTTTACGATACATTATACATTTTTTTCAAAAATGATTTAAAAATTGCATTTTTCTTTCGGTTACCCAGGAGTTACCCACGATATATTTATAAATCTTTTAAACCAAACAGCTGATCTTTATTATAAATTAATAATACTTGTCTTCGTCAATAAAATATTATAAATATCAAAAAATATAATATTTATTAATGTTACTTTATTATCGATACTTTATATTAAATTTTCTTCTAAAATAAATGAAAAATTGCATTTTTTTTCCGTTGCCCAGGGGTTGCCCGCAATATATATATATATATATATATATATAAATCTATTGCGGGTAACCCCTGGGCAACGGAAAAAAAATGCAATTTTTATATATATATATATATATATAAATGCAATATATATATATATATATATATATATATATATATATACACAGTGGGTCCCATGGAAAACGGAACTTTTTCAAAACATCGATTTATATTGGCGCCACCTATTGGTGGATGTTAGCAATGGAAAGGTCCATTCTTAACTGACATTGTGTCAAAATTGTATGACATTTGGTTCAATGGAAACCAAAATATCGCGCTCGAAGTGACAGTGTGTTTGTGGCATCGGTCGAAAAATGAACTTCGAACAAAGAGCAAATATTAAGTTCTGTTTTAAACTCGGTAAATCCTTTACTGAGACGCATAATTTGCTGGAAGAAGTTTATGGCGATAATTGTCTATCCCGTACCAGAGTGTATGAGTGGTATAAGCGGTTCCAGGAAGGTCGTGAAGACATTCAGGACGACGAACATCCAAGTCCTTCGAATACCGTGGTTACTCAAAGTAACATTGAAAAAGTGCGTGAATTTATAAAAAATGAGCCAAAATCTTTATTGCGATACATGGAAATGGAATTGAATATGTCCAAAAATTTAATTCATCGCATTTTGACCGATCATTTGAATCTACGGAAGGCGTATGCACGCTTTGTTCCACACAAATTGACCGACTACGAAAAATTGCTCTGAATTCAACATTGTAAGAATTTGATTAAAGAGTCAAAAAAGGATCCAAACTTGAAATATTCAATTGTGACTGGTGACGAGACATAGTGTTTTCAATATGATCCCGAAACCAAGCGTCAAAGTGCTGAATGGAAGCACCCAACCGAGCCCAATCCGAAAAAAAGTCGTCTTGAAAAGTCAAAAGTAAAGACAATGTTGATTTGTTTCTACGATTCGGACAAAGGGTATTATTCATCGTGAATTCGTTCCACCTGGTCAAACGATTACTGCTGTGTTTTATCTTGGTGTTATGAAGCGTTCGCTCAGCCGTATTCATCGTGTGCGGCCACAATAAATGCGTAAAAAGGGAGCTGGCGTTTGTTGCATGATAATGCCCCGTCTCATCGATCGAACTTGATCACGGATTTTTTGATCAAAAATTCCATTTTAACCATCAACCATTCACCGTACTCGCCGGATTTGTCTCCGTGCGACTTCTACTTGTTCTCCAAATTGCACTTGCCTATTAAAGGTAAACGTTATGCTGACGTAGAGGCCATCCAAAGAGCGACGACCGACATACTAAAGTCGATGGATAAAAATGATCTCAAAAACTTATTCGATATGTTAATTGATCGTGCAAAACGTTGTATTGATGCGGAAGGAGACTATTTTGAATAAAATGAATGAGATTTGCCAGAATATTGAGTTTTTGTCTTTATTTTGAAAAAGTTCCATTTTCCATGGGACACACTGTGTATATATATATATATATATATATATATATTGGGGAACTAAGTTAACGTGTGCTTCATTCAATTGAAATCAAACAGCTGATTTTCATCGTACATTAATAATACTTGTTTTTGTAAATAAGAAGTTGTAAATATTAAAAAGTATTATATTTCTCAATGGAATATTATTTTTTGATATATTATATATAATTTTCTTATAAAATAATTAAAAAATTGCATTTTTCTTTAGGTTACCCAAGAGTTACCCGCGATATGCTTATTTGTATATCTATATATATATTCAAAAGTGGCGCTGCCAATGCGTCGGGTTCCCCAACTATCTCTTGGGTTACCCGCTTTTAGGAAACATAATATTAACATGTGACGCTTCTTCTATGAGCGTCTGTATTCGTTGGTAAAGCTTACCGTGCGAAACCGCGTTAGCGACGCGTCACGTTACTAACTTAGAAGCAAGCGCGCCACGCATGAGCAGGGGCCTCTAATTTAAAAACGCGAAATCAAGTACAAAAACTTAAATAAATTTAGACGTTATTAAACTTAGCCTTAATAAATAAATAAAGATATAGAAAATTAGTGATGATAATTTTATATGACGAATTTTGATAAAAATATTATATCTTTCTTCTGAAATTTGAATAATTAAATAAGAAAAATATACTAAATGAAAATAAATAAAAGCGATCTACTTTAAACGATAAAAATTTTTAATTAAACAATTGAAAATTGAATTTTTTTTTAAATCAAAATTCAAAAAGTTTAAATTGATTGTAAATAAAGAATATAAGTGACTGATCATAACAGATACAGTATATCAATGATACCCTTAAATTTCGAAGAACTAACACACGCGCAGACACAAAACTTAATAATACAGCTAGCAAACAGAGTAACACAGTTAGAACTCCAGGAGAATAAAACTTTCGAACACATAAAAGCCCTAGCTATTCAAAATATAAAGTATCAGAAGGAATTAGATTCATACGAAAGAATAATACAAAAACACATTGACACTTTTCAAGAAGATCGACAAGTAATCGGAAGGCAGTTTGCATTATCGGAAGAGAGATACATAGTAATCTGTACGTCAGCCGAATTAGTAGCTTGTTGGACTGCCCAAGAACCTAGTGAAATAGAAAATTTAAGCCGTCAACTAGCAGCTTTACGTATAACATCCTGAAGTCCAAACGCATGAATACAAAATCTGAAACAAAGTCAAAAAGTAATCAAAGAGAACAAAACAATTTTAACCCCTTTGTACCTACTCTCCAACTATCTCTTGCTAGCCCGGTAAGACCAAGCACTTCATCAACAAATCGTAAAGGAACCGATCTGATAGACCACGATACATCTATAAAAAATAATTTAACGACAAAAACAGATCCACCGTTAACCAATATGGCTACAAGCGACGCAGCTGCACCTATAAACCTAGTGATATCGATAATGATGCACTACGGCTAGTACCTAAATTTAACGATTATAATATACCGTTAAGAAAGTTTTTAAACAGATGTGAAGAAGCCCATGCAATGATAGGACCTCAAGGCGATAATAACCTATTAAGATTAATAAAAAGCAAAATTACAGGCAAAGCAAAGCATGTCTTAAGCAATCGAGATATAAAGAACTTCAATGATGTAAAAAAATACTTAGAAAAAATATTTTCTCCAACGAAAACCGCAGCTAAATTGCTAAACGAGTTAGAGAACGAGTACCAACGCGAAAATGAAACCGTGATCACATTTGCCAACCGAATACGCGATCTAGGCAGCCAGATAATTGAAACAGAGAACACCGTTAACGGAAACGCAAGCCAAGAATTCCAAACAACAGTCAAAAAGAAAATCATTGAATGTTTTACATTTGGCTTGAGGCCAGAAATAGAATACAGATTAAAGGCAAATGAAGTTGTAAACGAGTTAGTTAACGAAGCCGTAAGGATAGAAAGAAAACTACTAACACGAAAAGGACGATATAGCCCGGAACCAAGACGCAGGACTCTCACGTGCCAATTGTGTCAAAAAGATGGCCGCGAAGCTAGCCAGTGCCGTAGAAACACCAGATGCACGTTTTGCAGCGTAGAAGGACACACGGCAGATAAATGTCGTCTCAAGGAACGAAACAATCAAAATAACCGTTCTTGTCAAATATGTAGTCGATTTGGCCATACAGCGAAAAATTGCACCAACATTAATAAATGCCAAGTTTGCGACAAAATTAGGCACACCGCAAAGCAGTGTAAAGACTCGCGTACACTGTATCACGTCACAATATGCCAACTGTGCAATAAGCCCGGCCACGGGGCAACATCATGCTATTCGCTACGCAATCAAACCTTAAATCAAACTACCGCACGCAGTGATAAGCAATGCCAATTATGCAATAGACCAGGTCATGAAGCGAGTTCATGTTATTTATTGCAAAATCAAACTCCGAAGCAAAGTGTCATACGCAATGAAAACCAATGTCAACTATGCCAAGGTCATGGACACACGGCAACCACTTGCACGCAAAAAAGGGATAAGCAATGTCAATATTGCAAAAACCCCGGACGTACCATAGAAGAATGCCGCAAAAGGCAATATAACGAATCCCAACGACAGGGAAACGAACGCAATCTCCCGTCAAAGAGCGCGAACGCAGAGACCGATACCAATTAGCGCTCGACTCACACTATAGAACTCAGAGAAATTTCAGAGTTAATCCCATTATAAAAACTTAAGAGTTGACGATACCTATTATCGAATTCAGGTATCCCATTATCGATAAGATACTTACGTTTATGATCGACACCGGATCAGAAATTAGCATAATAAGAACAAAATTTTTACCAAAAAATCAAACCATTAAAAGCGAAAATTCAGTCACGATCAAGGACATTAACGACACCTACTCTAAACCTTTAGGTAAAACAAGTATTAAAATATTAGGACGAATTTTTGAATTCTACGTAGTTTCAAACTCTTTCCGGATTCCGTACAGCGGAATATTAGACTCAGATTTCTTCTCTATTAACAAAGCAAAAATAGATTTTGAACGAAGCGTATGAGAGACCGATTTAACAACAATTCCATTCAAACAGCGTCATAATCCTTTCCTCGCGGAAAACTCAATTAGAAATATACAAACAGACGAGTATATTAACCAAGTTTCATACGTGGATATATTAAACTCGCCAAACAGCTTACACGGCCAGATGATGATCGACTCAGGGTCCGAAGCAAATATAGTAAAACTAAGTTTATTACCACCAGAATGCGAAATAATTGAAACAGGAGCCTCCTTATTAAAGGGCATAGGCGAAAATGCGATTCCGATACTCGGAACGACGAACATAACAATACTCAGCTTCGATACCGTTTTTCACATAGTGCGAGACGATTTTCCAATAACATGTGTAGGCGTTTTAGGGGCCGGTTTCTTAAAAAATAGTAATTCGATCATAAATTACGAATCACGTTTTCCCCAAACTGAAAAACGCTTCGCATTATTAAAACGACTTAATACAGAAAAAGCCAACTTCTCAAATTCAACATCAAGCCAATACGATAAAGATAGCCTTTCAGATTTTGACGAAATACTAGACGAAGAAGAATACATAACAGATGACAACGAATTTTACAATATTTTAACCACTGAATTATGCAAGAAAAACATTTAAGCTTAGGAGAAAAAACTTGCTTAGAAGCTTCAATAAACAGTATCTTAGACAATTTAAATCTTACTAACGATCATATTAATAGTATACGTTCTGAAAAATTAAAGGAAATCATACCGTTAGACCATCTCAATCACGAAGAGAAACAGCAAGCAATAAGTTTAATATCTAATTACTCCGACAGATTCTTTTTAGAAGACGACAAATTACCTGCTACTAATATATGTAATTATGCATCGCATCCCCACAATAGACAATAACTCAGTAAACACGAAGCAATATCGCTTACTTCATGCTTTAAAGAAGGAGGTAGACAAACAAGCGCAAGACCTGTTAAAGAAGGGAGTCATTAAACCTTCACGATTCGCGTATAACACAAGCCTCTGGGTAGTGCCAAAGAAGCCGGATGCTAATGGAAAACCTAGGTGGCGAGTAGTTCTGGATTTTAGACCCCCAAACGGAAAGACGATAAAGATGGCTTACCCGTTGCCCAACATTACTGACATTTTCGATCAAGTCGTTAACGCAACATATTATACGGTAATCGACTGCGTCTCTGGCTTTCATCAAATCTTGATGCACCCAGACGATGTGCATAAAACGGCATTTTATACTCCAAGCGGCCACTTCGAATTTTTACGAATGCCTTTCGGACTCCGAAACGCCGAAGTTGAATACCAAAATGTTATAAATATCACATTAGATGTGTTATTGGGTAAAGGCGTTTTCGTATATATTGATGACGTCGTTATTCGCGTCAAGGATTTACAAAAGCACGAAAAACTATTCAGCGAGGTTATGGAAAGGTTAAGAAAAGCAAACTGGAAATTAGAACCCAGTAAGTGCGAATTACTAAAGTAGGAAGTTACTACTGTGATCAAAGAGTAAGGTAAATTCGTTTATAAAATGTAAATTCTTAATTTGTTATTCCAAATCAATTTCATCCCCTTCAAAGTAATCCCCGTCCGATAAAACGCACTTTTGCCAACGCTTTTTCCAGTCCTCGAAACAGTCGGAATAGTCTTTTCCCGGTATAGCCTTTAAGACCTTCTTGGATTCGGTTATCTCCTCAATCGTGTCAAAACGGCGTTCCCGCATTGGCATTTTGAGTTTTTTTTTGAGAACGAAGGAGCCAAAGCCTTGCTACAAGCTAAAAAGATTTCCCCTAAGGAAATCTTAGCAATTGAAATGGTGCAATTTATAAAGATGAACAATTACAAATACCTAGTCGCGATATGCATTCGGCGAGACGATCCTGAATTACTAAGTACAATTGAAATAAATATAAATAAGGTCTTAAATAATTTACATAAATTTTTGGTGGATAAAAATTTAAAGAAAATACGCATCACGAGGACGGATTTAATGGAAAATCTCCCGTGAGGGGATTTACTAGATGTAATTAGCTAAGTATTTATAAGTAGCAACCAAAAAATAATTATCTGTAAGGGTACACTGAAATATGTGCCAGAAGAAAAAAGAAACGCAATATTCTAAGAACTCCATAGTTCCCTTGTCGGAGGCCATAGAGGCGTTTCAAAGACGTACAATAGAATACGAAAACACTATTATTGGGAAAACATGAAGCCCGATATTCAACGTCGAATCCAACAGTGTTTAAACTGCCAATTAAATTTGGTTCGAGTCAAAACTAAACAACCAATGATGATTAATGATACTTCCGGTAAAGCATTCGACAAAATCGCTCTAGATATTGTCGGACTGTTACCGAGAACAGAGAATGGCAACGAATACATCCTGACGATGCAATACCAGTTGTCCAAGTACTGCATAGCCGTAGCCTTGCCTAACGCTCTGGCCAGCACAATAGCCGACTCATTTATAAAGAGATTCGGTTGTATTTTCGGTGCGCCTAGGGTTGTCTTAACCGATAAACGCAGGAATAATAATAATGTATAAGCAATTTAATAAAAAGGAAAGCTAAAAGATTTAAAATAAAGAAGGTTAGGACCACTGCCTCTCACCCTCAATCAAATGGCTTTCTCGAGAGATCACACCATGCTCTTAGTGAATACTTAAAGCAATACACTAAGAAAGACTCTGAATGGGACCAATGGGTTGACATCGTATCCACGAAGGCACGAAACATACGCCTTACGAGGTAGTGCCATCTAACGAACCCTTACGAGATAACGATTTAGTCCCCACATACCAAGGGTATATCGAAAAATTAGTCACACGATTAGTAGGAATTAGGAAATTAGCATACGACAATCTAGTAGACGCAAAACACCGTTCAAGAACCTATTACGATTGAAACACGCACGGAAGAAAATTCAAACCCGGTGACTAGGTATTTTTACTTAAAGGCCCAAAATCCGGAAAATATGACGATCATTATACAGGCCCCCATAGGATAATCGAAATGCTTGGCCCTGTCAATGCTAGAATTCAAATACTAAATAAAACTAAAATAGTCCACACTAACCGCTTACGTTTTTTCCATATTATTAACGGCTAATCTACTAAACCAAAATTTAACACCAAATAATCCTAAATTTCAACAAAAGGGAATATAAACCGTATTGCACTGCTTATCATACTATTTTTTTTACAGATGATATCTCTGATAATCCTCACTACCTTTTTAATTGCAGTCTCAGCTATGATCGGATACGATTGCGGATCGCGATCACTAAATATTACGACCTTGTCTTTACTAGACGTGGATCAATACGAGATACCCGAGAACAGCCTTAATGTCACACAAAGACACGTACAACTACTTCAAATTAGCGATTTTTCCAAAATTCCCGTATACTAATGTAACTTCCGAGTGCAAAGAACCGTTTACTACTGCGGGGAGTTATCACATGTTTCCATAGTCCGACACGGTAACATAGAGTACATTTACGATATAAGTAGAGAATCGTGCGAAACAGTATGTCGTACGGAGATGCTTAAATTGAACGATAACGTAGTTCATGGAATCAAACTCAATAGTACTATAACTATGCCTGTTCTTTACGCCGGAAGAGTAAAAGACGACGGGACTTGTTATGGCGCGACGTACGCAGATCCATACGGTTCTTGGGACTCTGTAGTAGTTTAGGGGACCGTAACGATAACGGTCCAAGAAAAAACAGCACGCGTTAATGTAGAAAATAATAAAATACATTTGCGATGCAGAATTGCGTGTATACTCTCGCGTGGCTCATGCGTAGATACGGAAGGAAGATATACCTTCTGGACAACCCTACCTACCGACAATTGTAAATTTAGTCGATATGGTATTCTATTAGAAGGCTATGCCAAGAAAATAGTCGATTACAATCTTCAAAAACAAACTGTGTATGCTCTTTCCACAAAGGATATCACTTTCGCATTAACTATCACAGCTAAGAAACAAATATGCGGTTATACGATTATTCGCACTGACCACCCTAAACTTGTTATATTTGAAACCATTAATTGTGAGTCATTCGCCGACAGAAAAAAACAATACTTAAGTAATTTAGATATATTTGCGTATATTAATTCAAAATTTGTATTCGTAGAAAGGCATATCCGAACTCAGATCCAACAGTTGTATAGAGACGCACTTTTACAACGTTGTAATTTAGAACGCCAAACCTTGAAGAATGCTCTCGATATTGCAATACAGGCCCCCGATCAATTCGCATATAATTTAATTAAAGGTCCCGGTTATATGGCTTTAACCGCGGGAGAAATAGTGCATATAATTAAATGTATCCCAGTAGAAGTAAAGGTTGAGCATGGAGAAGATTGCTATACAGAACTTCAAGTTTCGAGAGGAAACACCGCGTATTTCCTAACACCAAGGACACATATACACTCTAAAAAGAAAGTATCCGGAAATTCTCATTTAAATTGCCCGCGTTGAGTATTTTTAAGTATTTGAAGTTTCTGTATGTTGGTAGGACTGTTCGTAATTACATGCCAAACATAAGTGCGGTCTGTCAACTAGTTTGTTTACGACAGCTGTTGAAACCAGTCGACCTCAGTGGTAGTCTGCGAATGTTACAATTGAAAAAAATATTGAACAAAGAGTTTGTCTCAAATTTTGTGTTTTAAACAAAATTTCGTGTGCTGACTCGTTGCGAATGCTGGAAAAGGCTTATAGAGACTCTGTTTAATCGAAAAACCGAGTGTACAAATAGTACAAAGCCTTTAAAAACGGTCGGAAGATCGTCGAAGATTTGCCTCGTTCAGGACGATTGTCGACCTCTGCAACCAACGGTATCGTCGAAAAAATCAAGGAAATTGTGCTCGAAAATCGTCATGCTAGTGTTAGAGAGATAGCTCGTGATCTTAGCTCCATGTGACTTTTTTCTTTTCTCCAGACTGAAATTACCGCTCCGGGGAACCAGATTTGACTCCATAGACGCCATAAAAGAAAATTCGCTCAAGGAGCTGAAGGCCATCCCTGAAAGCGCCTATAAAAAATATTTCCATGATTGGAAAAAACGTGGGCACACGTGTATCGCTTCAAATGGAGCATATTTTGAAGGAGATTCAATAAATATTGAAGAAGTTTAATATTTTTGCGTTTTATTTCAAATTTCCGGATACTTTTTTGTCAGAATGTACTAAAGACACGTGGTACCAAGATCAAGTGTAATTAGTTACTTTTGTCGTATTATTACGTAGACGAAAGATAGTATAAGATCCTACCAAGACCTACAGAAACCCGAGATCCAGTAGAAACTCAAACCGCTGACAAAACCCACATGGACTTATGTAAATCCCGCCTTACTAGCAACGAGTCGTATTTACACCGAAAAGGACCTCAATGACCTTCGCGACCACATCATGTTACCCGTAGAACAACCTTCTCTGCTAAACAACATGGCCAGAGAGGTGCACGGCCACCAGATCACAGACGGCAAGGAAACCATTTCCAAGTTATCAAACGCAGACACACTAGAAAAAATAGTGGAATCAACCTTGTCAAGGATTTGGTACAAACTAATAACTTTTGGTTCAGCCAGCGCAGACGTATTGGCCATCTTCGTAATAATGCAAATTGGCAAAATGATTTTAGAAATAGTAATAAGTGCCTACACCTTGCATAAAATTTATGGATGGTCCTTGCAGTTACTAGCAGCCCTATGGAACGCTGTGGCGCAATATTTAATCAACAGCCGAACAGCTCTAGGAAAAACTAACCTTACAGTACCAAAGGATCTAGAAGCTCAAGAAACTCCGCTTACATCCCTTTCCGATGATCCATCCAAACCTAAATTAAATAAAGAAACGTCTTCCTTTTTCTCTTTAACAGTTAAATTATACTCGAATAATCAAACCTGGTTGCAACAAAAGGAGTGTACTTTTGGGGAGAAGGCTCTGTAATTAATGAATTCAATAGGTAGTAATACCTCACGATTGTAATGCAGCAAGATCTTTGCTAGTTTATTATACTCCTAGCAACCATTTTACTGTGGGGGTGTAACGTCCCGTTATATTTTGCCCGATTTTAAAATTTTTTTTTATTTCAAAAATTTTAAAGCAAGCCTAAAGGGAAATCCCAGATACGTTTCCTCTAGAATGCTTGTTTATCTTATCCACATGTGCGCCAAGCGCTTGAGAATAGAAAGAGATAAACGATGGCGTACGAGCAGTTCAAAAATATAACCGTTATAAGTAAGAAATTTTTATTTTGTTATACAATAAACGTAGTTGCTTAAGCCACCCGTAATTAACCACAATATATCGACAAAATTTTAAATCTGCTCTAACAATATACCTGCACGTTACTTATTTTATTGCTTTCAAAGGTTTATAGTAAAATTATCTTCCGTCTTTTTTATTTTATATTTCAATTTCGTTTTGTATTTTATTTCTGTTTTAATTCTTCTTATAATTCAATTGAAGCCAAAAGGCAGCGAAATTATAATTATTTTCAAAAATCCTTGTTAAGAAAATTGATTTTCAATTATATAAGTAATCAAATAATTCAATATATGATTCTATTATCATTATTGTATTTTATATTAATAATTGTTTACTTATATATATATATATATATATATATATATATATATATATATATATATATTGTGACGGGGTGGCGGTTTTAATGCTAACCGCCACAGGAGCAATTAGCTTCGGGGAACGCGTAATTCGCAAAAGGTACGAATATGCCCTTTGCGCCCCCTTTTTAGGTAGCTAAAGTCTCGGACGACTTTGCTCCTGGGTCCGGGTATGAGGAACCGTCCTTCAGACCCTACTTACCTGTTGCAACGCCGCGCAATCGTCGTTGCGCGGCTCGTGCGTCGTCCTCACCTGGCTAGTTGAATCTCGGAGAGGGCGGTATTCAGGAGAAGAGTTGAAAGCTCCTCGTCGCGCAAATAATAAAGAATCAAAAAAAATAATAAAAAGAAAAAAAAAATTTTGAGTAAATTAAATAAAAAAAATTATAAATAGAAAAAAATGGTGTTTTCAGGCTTCGCCTGTAGTCTGTACAAAATTCTAAAGAGAAATGCAAAAAAAAAGGGTTTTCGGAAAAGAGAGAAAAAAAAGGAAGAAAAAGAACGAATTAAGTCATAAAAAAAAAATAATTTAATAAATTAACAAATAACAACAGAAAATATAAAAAAAACAATAAAAAGAAATTATAAATAAGTGCGCACGAGAAGCGCAGGTAACTAGGTGGACTACAATGCGCGAAAACGGCTCCCGCGCGCAACGTACTATACGAGTGCGAGAGAGAAAGACCGTCTCTCGCACTACGCCTATAAGAGTGAGAGAGAAAGGCCTCTCTCACTCGCGCGCGCCGTCTAACGTACGAGTGCGAGAGAGAAGGATATTCTCCCGCACGGAGCCAGTTGGAGCGAGAGAGAGAGCGCTCTCCCACTCCTGCGCGCCGCGTCTACTGCGAGTACGAAAGAAACAACGGCTCTCCCGTACTGCGCCGTAAGAGTGAGAAAGAAAGCGCTCTCCCACTCTTGCGCGCCTAGCCTTACGCGAGTGCGAGAGAGAACGCAACTCTCTCGCACTGATCTTACTCGGGAGGGAGATAAAGGTTTCTCCTACTTGCGCGCGCGCCATATATGCAGCAAGTGCGAGGGAGAAAGCGGCTCTCCACACTTTTGCCACTAGAGTGAGAGAGATAACGCTCTCTCACTCACGCGCGCTTATTCTTATACGGGTGCGAGAGAGACCGCAACTCTCTCGCACTGACTCTACGAGAGTGAGAGAGATGCCGCTCTCTCACCCGCACGAACTGCGAAAAAACGAATTTTACAAAGACAGGAGTAACCGGCAGAGGTTACCCCAACGCAAACTAAAACGAACACAACTTTGCGCGCGTAAAATTTAAGTTGTAACCTACTTGCTTTTGGCTGGCCAGCCGCGCACGCTAAGCGGAGAGTCGAAGGCAGTGAGGGTGAAGAGGCAAAGTGCCGTCGCCCTGCGCAGCTATCCCGATGAATTCCCGGTCGCCGGTGTCGAACGTCCACGCCGTCGGCTGGTGAAATCTCCCTTAGCTACTTATGTAGCCAGTGCACACCAAGGAAACGCACCAAAACTTTCTACGCGCGAGAAAACCTCTGGCAAAGAAAAACGCGGGAGCGAAAGGGACTTGACGCGTCCCAAAATGGCGGATTATATAAAAAACTATAGACAATTTACGCGTAGTAATTGCGAAGGCGCTAAACGAACTGACTAAAGGCGGGAAGCGGCTTGGCTACCTAGCCTAGCCTCGCCTAGCCCCCCTTATACGGCACTCGACTAGTCTATCTCCAGTCGCGTACCGTATCTTTCCGTTCGCGACTGTCGCGTTACGCATTTTCGGCAATTAATGCGATAACCTAAATACGCGAAATATGACGAGGCGCGGAGCACGGAGTGTTCTCCGTGACAATATATATATATATATATATATATATATGTATATATATATATATATATATATGTATGTATAATTATATAAGTTTTATTATTATAAGTTTTATATATAATTATATAAGTTTTAATATTGTAAATGTGAAATAGAAAGAAAGATGACAGTTTGCCAACGAGAGTGACAAGGACGGGCAGATACTGCTACCTCTCTTTTCTCTCTTACACCATCTACGCTCTCCCTCGCACGATGCACTTTCTCTCTCTTTCACATAAAATGCGTAGGCGGCGGCGTGACTTCTTCCCGCCACTGTAACCCTTCTATGTCTTACAAAACGCTACAAAGATCAAGGGTAGGGCCGGGGAAATGCCCTTATTGGCCCAAACTATTCTCGCCGCTTTTCCAGCCGCTGAGAAACTCACGGTCCAGCGGGTATAAAAGCCGGTGCATCGATGCATTCGACGGCTTTTCTTGAGAAAAACTCCAAGAGCACGACTCAGAGTGACCTCAAAGCCCTGCTACTTCAATTTCTTCTATATTCGAACTCTTACTATATTCACTATATTTGAACTCTTCCTACATTGCATACAAAATTCTACTATATTCGAACTCTTACTCTATGTACTATATTCGAACTTTTTCTACATTACATACGAAATTCTACTATATCCGAACTCTTACGATATTACGAACAAATTCCTACTATATTCAACGACTGAAACTTGTATAACCATCTATATTGAAATTATTATTTTGAGAAATGTAATTAAACGTAAGATTTAATATAAAACTATCTTCTTATTTTTTATACCTCTCATCTAATTAACGTCTTAACCTACGTACATCGCCATCTCCCAATACTTACTTCATCCGTAAGAGTGTGTGACGTCGAAAAGGTGAGACTGTGCTAAAGTCGACCTCCCGAGCAGCTGGTAACGCTTCTGATTCCTCATATCAAAAAAGTGTGTGGCGTCGAAAAGGTGAGACTGTTCTAAAGTCGATCTCCTGAGCAGCTGGTAACGCTTCTGATCCCTCCCATCAAAAGAGTGTGTGGCGTCGGAAAGGTGAGACTGTACTAAAGTCGACCTCGCGAGCAGCTGGTAACGCTTTTTATTAACCAATAATAAAATCGTGGATTTTATACGATAATCGTCGCCAATCGACCCAATGGCTAGATGCCGATGAAGCGCCAAGACACATGTCAAAACCAAGCCTTCATCCAAAGAAAATAATGGTAACTGTTTGGTAGTCTGTAGCTGCAGTTATCCACTATTCGTTCCTGCAACCTGGCGAAACCATCAATGCTGAGAAATACTGTGCTCAACTGGATGAAACGCATCAGTAATTGATAGTCCAACAACCTAGGCTTGTCAACAGGTAGGCTTGAACAACGGTCCAAAAATTAAACGAGTTGTGCTATGAGACTCTTTCTCACCCTCCATATTCACCAGACCTCTCACCAACAGATTACCATTTCTTTAAACATTTGGATCACTTTTTGACAGGAAAAAGATTTATTAATGAAGCTGCTGTCAAAAATGCCTTCGAGGAGTTTCTTCGAATCAGAAACTCGGACTTCTACAAAACTGGAATAAATGTACTTGTATCTCGTTGGGAAAAGTGTGTTGCATCTATTGGTAGCTATTTTAATTAAATAGATTGTCTTTATAAAAAGTTACAGCTATTTAAAAATTTATTACTAAACCGGCCATTTCATCTGCAGCTGTTACGCGACGAAATTTTAATAATTAAATTAAATTAAAAACTATAAAAAATTAATTAAATTAAAACTATATAAAATATTACTATAAAAAATTAATTAAATTAAAATTAGAATTAAGCAGTTCAATGTACTACTGCAACACATAAAGGTATACGTTTAATGTGTGAAAATGCTGAGCGCGCAGTTCGACGAACTCTGTACAACAGAGGGTTAGAAAAAAGGTGGGTGATACTTGCACTTACGCTGCAATTGACCCCTGTGAAAAAAAACCCAGGAGACATGGAAAATAAACGTATTCTTATAGTTAAATATTTTTCCCACACACCTATAGAGAGTTGTGTTGCTCAACTCGCCTCGGCACACACATTTGAACAAATAAAATATCTAAAGTCGCATTTTAGTTAGGAGGCGCGGAGGAGGCTCAGGAGTCCACCGAGACTCGCGCTGATGCCAAATAAGCAAAAATCCCCACGATGCCTCCATTTTACATTTAAAAATGGATCGGAAAAAAAGGGTCGCGAGAAATAAGAAGCAGTGAAAATTTACGGAAATTTCAACCAAAAAAAAGGAAGGCTATTTTTAACTTGAACCTGGCCGAATCGGAAACTGAAACTTTTAGCACGTCTGCGAAGAAACGGAAAGATAATATTGATATGACTGTGAATCAAAGCCTGAATATTGAATATCGCATTTTAAACTTTTGTGTTGTGTTTGCTGCAATTTTAAGTCTAGTGAAGTGCAAAACGTGTAATGGAAATATTAAATTTGAAACTGCAAATGCAAGAGGACTAGGCTTCAAAGTCGTTGTGAAATGTGACTCATGTGCAGATATTTTGATACCATCTTCTCCTTTTGTGGCACATTCGTATGAAATAAATCGTCGATTTATATTCACTATGAGAGTTCTCGGCATAGAATTGGCTGGAGCACGAACATTTTGCGGACTTATGGATATGCCAAGGTTTCTTACCGAGAATACATATTCAATAATTTCAAAAAGTATTTATGAGTCTGTAAAAACATGTGCAGATGTAATATTTGAAAAAGCCGTACAAGAAGAAATTGAAAATACACCTAATGCAGCAGAAGATGCAACTTCTAAATTAACAGTTTCCGGAGATGGATCCTGGAAGAAACGAAGATATTCGTCGTTGTTCGGAGTTACATCAGTCATAGGCTACTAAAGTGGAAAAGTACTTAATCTCGTGGTGAAAAGTGCGTATTGTAAAATGTGTGAATCGTGGAAACATAAACTAAATGATGCGGAATACGAACAATGGTACGAAACACACGAAGATAACTGCAGTGCAAATCACGAAGGCTCCTCGGGAAAAATGGAGGTGGACTCTATTATCGAAGTCTTCAAGCGTTTAATAGCAAAATATAATGTCCTGTAGTGTTACTATATTGAAGACGAAGATTCGAAGACGTACACTGGGCTATTAAAGTCTCATCCTTATGACGACGTAGAAGTTATAAAAAAAGAATGCATCGGACACGTCCAAAAGCGTATGGGATCCCGTCTTCGTAATTTAGTAAAAAAAAAAACAAAAAGCTTGGTGGTAAAGGACAGCTGACAGGAAAATTTATTGACAAGCTCACTGTGTACTATGGACTTGCTATTCGACGCCATTCTGCTTCTGTTCACGATATGCATGAGGCAATATGGGCGACCTTCGATCATTACAGTTCAACCGATGCAAAACCACACCATGAGAGATGTCCAACCGGTGAAGAATCATGGTTTTCATATCAACGAGCTCAGGCGAGAAACGAGGCTTTCCAATACGATTACAGACCACTTCTATCAAATGTATTGGATGCCATCAGACCTATATACGCCAATCTGAGTAAAGAAACTTCACTTGAAAGATGCGTCGGTGGCTTCAATCAAAATAACAACGAAAGCTTCAATCAACTTATTTGGAAAATCAGCCCAAAAATATTCTCGAGTGGAGCAATCGTTGTAAATTTAGTAGCTTATATTGCCGTTGGACTATTCAACGAAGGTTCAAAATCATTATTATTTTATTTGAACTCAATCGGAGTGAGCTGTGGACATAACGCGCACGAATATGCTGATAAAATGGACGAAGCACGGATTGCACTGGCAGAAAGACGTGCGGCCGAGAGCACTTGTGAAGGAAGAATGTTACAAAGGCAACACCAAATTACCGTTTTGCAAGCGGCATCGTCGGCGGAAGAACTTCTGTATGGACCTGGAATAGATGACTCTATGTAAGTTTACAAAAAAAATTATTTTCTTCGTGTAAACTGAAATTAAAACTTTAAGCGCGTTTTTCTCGAAATGGCATTTCTGAAGTTGGTGGCCAAGATTACTCAAACACTAATGAACCGATCTTCTTGAAATTTTGCAGGCTTATTTAATACATAAAAATGTAGTCTTTATTCGTTCGATTTTTCGTTAAAATCAAACCATTAACTTTGACTGCCCGCCATTTTGTGAAAAATAAATATTTTTCTAAATCCTTTGATTAAAGACTAGTTTATACTTATATTTAACTAAATCTATCCACATTTTTTGTTTCAAATGATCCACTTCGCCGCAATGTTTGTTATTGCAAACCGTATAAATAAAAACACTATTTCATTGGCGGCCATTTGCCACTTAACAATGTAATATTTTGCAATAAAAAAATTACTGAAAGTTCTTCAAGATGTATTCTTTAATATAATATAATAATCGTTTAAAAAAGTTTTGTAGCTTTCTTTAAAAAAATTCATGAAAAAAGCCTTTTTGTTGAGCTACAAGTGGGGGTAACCCCTTAAATATTCTATGGTTGGAACAGAAATATAAAAAAGGAATAGAATTAATATTTCAATTTTAAAGTTTAAAAAGTAATTTTTACATTTTTATAATTCCAACTAATTTTAATCTTGAAAAAACCATTTGTGCAAATTATTCAAATACCGCAAATAATAATGCATTAAACATATTATACCATTTTTAATTCACATAATACTTTTTCTAAATTAATCTTGTACTTGATATTCAAAAGTATCAAAATTAAGTATTTCGAATGTTATACTTTTCTAATGGTAACTACTAATTCCTTTTTATATTGTATATGAATTTTTATCAAGGTTGTGATCGAATAATAATAAATTCAATGTCCCTTAACTTTAAAGGATTCTGATATAACTATATTTCTAACTACATTCAGAAGGTTGTTAAAATTATTTAGTAATTATTTACAAAAACTAAGGATGATAACTATAACATAAGTTACACAAAAATTTTAGCAAATTTTAATCAAAGATGTTTTACATTGATAATAACAAGTTATGATGAAGAGCAATTTAATTTAGGATATTAGGTTGTATTATTGTTAATTGTGTTATGGAGATTATTGTTAAACTTGCCTTCTTTCTCATGTCTGAGAAAATACCTTTTTTTCGATTATGTTACACAGATTTTAAATGACTAATGCAATTAACTGTCATTTATTGTATAGTTATTAAATTTTCATGATATAATAGTGACTATGCTTGAAAATTTGTGCAACATTTTATGACAAAGTATGTAAAATACGATTGAACAGTGAAAAATTTTCTCTGCTTCGTTGATCAAAACAATGTGTGTACGTTTTAATTTCGAGAATTAATTAAAGTTAAAGTAATTCTTCTATTAAATATATTATACTTCTATGTATAATATGTAAAAAAAAAAAAATATAGATATTTTCGTACATTAAAATCTTAGTGCATATTTTTTTTTAATTATTAATTTATTTTATTAAGAATGATTTTATACCTTTAAGAGAATTGCTTTAAATGTTTATAATACATTAAAGTACTATTTTTTTATAAACCTTCACGGAGGAGTTATAATAAAATTGTACGTTAATCAATTTTGTTCAATTTGTACCGCAAATGAAAAACTTTCGTTTAATATAAGTATTTTATAGAATGTCTATTTTTAATAAATTAATTAATTTCAAAATTTTTATTGCTAATTAATAAGAAAGTGTCAATAAAATTATTTTATAAATAAAGACATTAAATTTATTAAAATTAATATACAAATGTATTAAATATATAAAATATATAAAATAGGCCGTAAAAATTAAAATTACATTTTATTTTAATAAATTTGTATTGATTCAAAGTTCTGAATCTCTCACAGTTAAAAATTAATATATTCTTGTATTAAAATTAAGAAATAATTGATGGACATTTTTAATAATTTAAACCTAATTATTTTGTTCTTAAGGTTTTATTACTTACGTGTTTGAAAAGTGTATTAAAATTAATTATATTATTAAAATTAATATACCAGATATATTGAATTCAAATTAATTAATGATGTCTATTAATCCAAACCAAAAATTTGTATTAAATTTAATAATTCTTTTTTTTGCATCTAAGTAATCAGTTTTATATAACTTTTAATTATTATTTTATTCTTTGTGAAAGAGAACTAGTATAACCTTCATCGTGCGATTTCCCGTCGGATCGCCACAGCGATAAAATTATTAAAATATTGATAATAAATTTTTATAGGATGAAATGTTCTTATTTTTTTTGACAAATGTAAATATTTTTATTGTTTTATTGTGAATACAAACATTTTTACTTTTATTAGAATGGACTATATGTTGATAATAAGTATATTAAAATGATTTTATTTTATGTCTTAAAGAGAATTAATGTAGTTCTCTCCGCGCGAAGCCCGGCCGTCGGATCGCCGCGATGTGAAAATGATTATGCTACGAATGCGGTGGCAATTTTTACATTGATACAACTAAATACCATGCGGAAAATTTTGTTTAACATTATACAGTGGATGTGAGATATGTGTATATGTATGTATATGGCATACATATAAGTGAACAATATATATATAAAAAAATTATTTATATAAAGAAAAGTGAAAGTGAATAATGTAAGTGGAAAAGTGACAGTGAAAAAAAAAAAAAGAGAAAAATATTTTATTTAATAATAATTTTAAATATTTAATAAAATTATTAAATTTATTGAATTTATTTCAAAATGTGTTCATGTCAATATAATAGTGATGTTGTAAATAATTGAAAAAAAAAAAATATAGGATTAAAACCTCTATCAAACATAATAATAGAAAAGCATTTTTATTGAAATACTTTGTATATTGAATAAAAATTTTAGATATTAAAGTGTTTTATTTTGAGATCTAATGCCGTTCTTTCCGTGATTTGCCCGGCCGTCGGATCGCCGAGGCATGCGAGTGATCATGCTAGGAATGCAGCGATAAATATTACGTCACCGCGAGATAACGCGCAGCTGATCTTCAAGGTTCTTTTTCTTATTCTCTCACATGCAAATTAAAAGGGATTTAAAATTTTATAAATAAAAATAATAAGCAGAAGAGAAAGCGTGAAAATGTGAACTTGTGATCTTCGACTATTCGCTCTGTGACAAAAGGAGTAAAAGTTAACATTATTGTGAAAGTGGTCTATAAAAGGAAAATAAAGAAGTAAAATAAATGAAATAATAAATAAATAATAAAATGCGCGAATAAACAAAAGTAAATAAACTAAAAGAATAATAAATAAAATAAAATGAAATAAAAGAAAGTGAAGTAGAAATATATACGTGAATTGAAATAAAAAGAATAATATAAATGAAATAAAGGAAAATAAATGAAAAATAATAAAATACGTGAATGAATAAGATAAAAATTAATCAAATAAAATAATAATAAAATAAAAGAATAATAAATAAAATAAAATTAAATAAAAGGAAGTCATGTAAAAATATATATGCGAAATAAAATAAAATAAAGGAATAATATCAATGAAATAAAGAACAAAAATAAATGAAATAATAATAAAAGTGCGTGAATAAATAAAACAAAAGAATAAAACAAAAGAATAATAAATAACGCGAATAAATAAGAGAATAATAAATAAAAGAATAATAAATAAAATAAACAAAAGATAAATAAAGAAAAATAAAATAAAAGAAAGTGAATTAAAAATAAATATATATGTGCGAATTAAAATAAAAGAATAATAATAATGCGCAGCGAATCAATAAATAAAAAGAATAAATAGAGGAAGAATAATAATAAAATGAAAATAATATACAAATGAATAATAAGTAAGATAAAGAATGAATAAATAAAAAAAAAACAGATAAATAAATTGCAACAAAATAAAAGAAAGGGAAATAAAACATAATTATATATATATATTGTCACGGAAAACACTCCGTGCTCCGCGCCTCGTCTTATTTCGCGTATTCGGGATAAGGAAAATAGCCAAAAATAGGTAACGCGACAGTCGCGGACGAGAAGATACGGTACGCGACTAGAGGTAGGCTAGTCGAGTGCCGTATGGGAGAGGCTAGGCTAGGTAGACAAGCCACCTCCCACCTTTTAAAAGTTAGTTGAAATATAGCCTTCGAGAGTACCGCGCGTACAATACCGCTTCTTTTTCGTGAATTTCTCCGCCATTTTGAAACGCGCCAAATCCTCGTCGCGTTTTCTCGCGCGTTTACAGTTTTGGTAACGTGCATCTTGTTCCTTGGCGGGCACCGGCTGCGCAGGCAGCCAAGGAAGTCTCCACCGGCCAACGGTATCGACGTGCATCACCGGCGACCGGGAGCAGGCAGATTCCTGCACGGGACGAGGGCAAGCCGTATCGCCGTCTCCGCCATCTTCGTCCTAGCGTCTAGCGTGCGTGGCTGGCCAGACGACCGTAAGTCTTTCACTTTTAAATTTTTCGCGCGCCTTCCCTTTTTTGTATTTATTCGCGTTTGCGTGGGAGCGACATCCGCCGGTTACTACCTCCTTTAGTGCATTCGGTTCTTTAGCGGTTCATGCGAGTGAGAGAGCGCTATCTCTCTCACTCTCGTATACAGGGCGAGACAGTTGCGTTCTGTCTCGCACCTATAGAAGCAAAAGCGCGCGTGAGTGAGAGAGCGTTATCTCTCTCACTCTAGTGGCAGTAGTGCGGGAGAGGCGCTTTCTCTCTCGCACTTGAGGCACATACGGCGCACGTGAGAGTGGGAGAAACCTCTATCTCCCACCCGAGTAGGAGCAATGCGAGAGAGTTGCGTTCTCTCTCGCACTCGCGTAAGGCTATGCGCGCAAGAGTGGGAGAGCGCTTTCTCTCTCACTCCTACGGCGCAGTACGGGAGACTCGTTGTCTCTCTCGTACTCGCAGTAGAAGCGGCGCGCAGGAGTGGGAGAGCGTTCTCTCTCTCGCTCTAACGGGCTCCGTGCGGGAGAGTGTTCTTCTCTCTCGCACCCGTACGTTAAACGGCGCGCGCAAGTGAGAGAGGCCTTTCTCTCTCACTCTTATAGGCGTAGTGCAAGAGACGTTCTTTCTCTCTCGCACTCGTATAGTACGCCGCGCGCGGGAGCCATTCTCACGCACTATATCGCGCCTGACCGCCTGCGCTCCTCGTACGCGTCAGTTACAATTTATTGTTGTTATTTTATCTTTGTAATTGTTATAGTTATTTAATTTATTATTTATTATACCTTCTTTTATTGAATTATTTTACTTATTTAATTCATTCTTTTTCCTTTTTTATTTCTTTTCTATTATCCTCTCCTCCCGCATTCTGTTATTAATTTGTTTTTTTTCAGTTGCGAGTTTCTTTTGCTTAATTTATTTCAGTTTTATTTCTTTTTTTAATTTAGCTATTTTTTTTTAGTTTTATTTTTTTTTTCTTTTTTTGATTATTTGCGCGACGAGGAGCAGTCAGCTCTCCTCCCGAATACCGCCCTCTCCGAGATCAACTAGCCAGGTGAGGACGATGCACGAGCCGCGCAACGACGATTGTGCGGCGTTGCAACGGGTAAGTTGGGTCCGTAGACCGGCTTCTCGAGCCTGGACCAAGGATCAAAGTCGTCCGAGACTTTAGCTACCTAAAAGGGGGCGCAAAGGGCATTTTTGTACCTTTTGCGAATTGCGCGTCCCCTGAAGCTAACTGCTCCTGTGGCGGCTAGCTTTAAAACTGCCACCCCGTTACAATATATATATATATATATATATATATACATATATATATATGTGCGGATTAAAATAAGTGAAATGAAACAAATGAAATAATAAATAATTAATATAAGGAATAAAATAAAGAAAGAAACTGCGTTAAAAAAAAGTAAAAGGAAGCGAGAAGAAAAATATAAATATATAAACATGAATAAATAAAAAGTGAATAAAAAAAAAAATTATAATTACAATAAATGAAAATAACGCGATAGTGAGTAAATGAAGTGTTTTAAATTAGACGAAATTAGTGATAAAGTGTGAATAAATGATTGTTAATTGAATGAATTATTATAAGTGAAAATATTAAGGTCACAGAGTGAAGCAAGTTGATTATTTGAAAAAAAAAAAAGAAAAATTACACCTTCTGCTTCGATAATTATTACAATATTACTGAATATTAATGTATGCGTCGTATACCATATTATTGTACCATGTTATTAACCATATTATAAATAAAAACATACAAATATATACATTTATTGTGTCTTTTTTATTTTTCCTAAAAACATTACGTATATTTAAGCTATATTAATAGTAAAATTGAAATTTTTCCTAAGTCTAGAACTTTTTATTATTAGTAAGAATTTAATGGGAATCTATCTAAGTAGGACAATGTTTAAATACAACTGGGATTTCAGTCGGTGTATATGTGACTCAAAAAGATAATAGTATATAGTATAAAAATTTATCCCTGAGGTTACTCTTAACATAGGGTATGTCAATTCGGTATACGTTTACCATTTAACCAATTTTACTCCCCCTTTATTCATAAATAGCTCAACATTTTTAATATAATACAAATTACATATAAATATATCTTTATGCACATAAACACGTACAAACATATACTATGGTTTGCAATTTGACGGAATATCGTTAAATATTCTATTCTAGATATTCTACGATTTCTGCGTCTGATTGGCTCATTCCATTTCCGTAAATGCAAAACGTATCCGCCAATCAATAATGTTCATCCTTTTTCAATGTTTTGCATGCAGCGCCATATTCATACTATTTTGTATGTAACAGCGCATAATATTATAAATATATTATATTGCATAATAATGGAAAATTGTCGCTCGAAAAGTTTGGATACACCTTTTTCCCCGTGAACCGATTTCGGTGAAATAATGCTTGTACGTTGCTTTGAGCTAAGCTTAGGTTATCCATTGAAACTTTTTGAATATACGTTTAATAATTTCGGAGATTAGCGCGCACAAGCAAACAAACAAACGTATACAATTTTTAATAGTATTCTTTGTTATGCTATTTCTTTTTCTACAATACTCGCAATCATTTTTTGGTAATTACCTTTAATGTACAAACACGGCGGTACTACTCTTTCATTATAGTGCAGATTGTTTCGCGAGACTTTATTATTTTACGATGACTAAGTTAAACTTGTATGCATTGAATTAATATTAAGACAGACATACAACTGTATAAGTAAATTAACCAATATACATTGGCTTCAGGAATTATTGCGTCGATGAGAAAAGGATTAAGACCTGATCCTTATTGCTTTAGTAGAATTATGCGCTGCTTGACTGCCGTTGGCCTGCAAGCCGCAAGTGCTTTCGCGGACGAGAGTATTTCTCTGCCGAGTTAGCTATCACGTTGCAACCAAGAGACCGATAGCAGAAAGCGATAAAAAAAAAAAAAGAAAAAAATATTTTGAATTAAGTGTTACACTTGGTGTAAAATTTTTGGCACCCTGAAACTCGTTACCAAGATGTCGTGAGGGTTTGCCGCACCTGACTCATAACTGAGTTTGTCGGGTGTTAAGGCCCTCACGATCGAGTGAATGAGCGGCAGGTGATAACCTTCTAATCCTAAGTAAATCTCATGAAATAGTTGGTAGGGTTATGAAGCAAGATTTGTTCTTTCCATATTGATTAGGGAAGAACGAATCAGGTCATAACGGTTATCAATGAAAAGGAGATTTCTTCCATCCTTGCAACCCGACATTACCATAACGCTATTTTCATATAGCACACATTAAGAGGCAATGTCCCTCCTGGTATTCCCTCCAAGTCGGCGAGCATATGATTTCGACCACCGCTGAAAATCTAAGTATCGGCAGAGGGGTCACCATTAATCAAACCTCGCCACAAATAAAACCTAACAGGTCTTTGAACCGAAATATCGGGTCGCAATAACACTAACAGAGACAATGTATCATGAAATTCAGGCAAGATAGCGGAGGGAAAAATTACATCACTAACAACAACCCATAATCATTAACGTTGTAATCACCTTGGTCTCGATAACTAACTGCTGGGTAACTCATGCAAATCAACAATCCTTCATAATCATTTTATCATAATAAACCATAAATTGAATACAATCTACTATAATAAATTATAAATAAACAATATACTGAATAATAGTAATACTAACACTGACAATATAATAATTAAATAATTAATTTAAATACGTTCGCGCTAATTAAAGTATTGATAAAATTTATTATTAGTGATTAATTAATATTAAAATCACCGGGTTCATTAGTTATAATTTAAAATTATATAATGTAATCCAAACCATTAAGTTGACAAGATCAAGGTACCAGTACTTTAAAACAAATAATTTCTCATATACAAAAGAATTAATCCAGAGGTTAGAGTGCCGGAAATTGTAAATTTAGATGCATTATTCAAATGCAATGAACCAAATATGACTTATTATATATAAATATTTGATCATTTCCTTGGAAGTGATCAAATGATATATCTCAGCCATGATAAGGAACTTATATAATACTGAATATATATATTTTTAATACCATACCAATTAGTTCCTTCTACTATAATTGAGATTTTTAGCAATATATATATATATATATATATACATATAGATTAGTATCTTTTCCAATCGGAGGGACTCTGTTGCAGCTGATTTTAGATTCTTATCCCTTTGCCCATGACAATCTCTTGTTCTAAAAATTCTGACATTATCATTTTTTTTCTTTTCCCCTTCCTATCTGCTGCAGGCTTAAAAAGAAAAAAGACAAAAGATGGCAGTGCCAAGATTGATGGCACTGGTGGGACTTTTCATCATGGGCGAGGTAGTACAATACCGCCGCACCAAAAAAAACCCGAAGGATGAAAGCAAGGAAAGGAACCAAGTACTTAGCTATGGACGGGATTTTTTTTAAGGAGATTTATTTACATGTACTCAAGAGGATACAAGGACAAACTAGCCCGATCATAAGGCCAGGGACGAAGTTTCTTCTGGACTTCCTGGAGGGAGAGGGGATAAGCCTAGCCTTATTTATAACCAGCAGCATAGCCCAGCACCAAAAGGAGAGGTATGAGCTGCAGGAGGGGAACAAGATGCTACAATATCCTGAGTTAACCCCAATTGGTAACGGAATGACCTCCGATGATGGGATTGAGGAAATGCAGCTCCACGAATCCATCGAATACGGTCACTACGCCATTGACCACATACGAACGCTGCCCCTCAGATATGGAGACGCTTACTTCGGGTCGGTCACTTCTGAGGGAGACTGCGCCGTATGTCACCAGCCGTTGCCTGTCTGGAAAGACTGTGAAGCGTGCTTTGTCAAATGGCTGGGGGGGAATACCAAGGATGTGTACCCAGACGCCTAGGAGTGCAGAAATCCACAGCACCAAAGGCATTTAAACAACTGGACGACGTGTAGAAAATGCCGAGACCAGCCGGCGCTTATCATCTCCCGGGACGAACCCTGGGATGATGATTATACCGAGTGGCGCCGCACGGCGTGGGATGACTCCCCTCGCGTCTGGGATAAAAATGAGTTGTCACCCTACTCAAAAGGGCAGTGTAAAAAATGCAAGTGTCCCCTGCGTCTCTTAAGGAGTTGCTTTCAATGCATGGCTGCCATAGCAAACGGAGACCTGCAAGTAGAACAAGTAGTGAAGCGATGCAAAGATCAGACGCACCGACGAGAGCTGGATAAAGCAATTCTTTGTAATCACTGCAGAGGATTACTACCACTTACCATCGACCCCAGACAGGAATATGCGCAAGAGAATCAAGACACGGAAACCGAAGGTTAATTTTTCCTCTCCTCTCATTTTTATAAAATTTTATTTCTCTCCTTCATCATAGCCCCTAATACCACTTTTTCCGAACAATCGTGGCCACCTTCCAAGGCAAATGATGATTGGTAAGGCCGAACATTAAGCCAAATTTTATTGGCATTGGGCAACCGTACTGATGCCTCTCCAACTCCCCTCCTATTTCCCCTTCCGTGACACAGAACAAGAGAGATAGATAACAACTCATTAAATAAACATCACCATTGAGAATCGGGCAATTGCATTTATAAACAATATCATTCAATAATATATGACGCCTCTGCCCCTATCTTTATCATATTGCCTATCATAATTAATTATAATTCAATATCTGATAGTTATAATCAAATATAATAGTAAATACAAATTATATATAAAAACATATATATATATATATTCATAAACATCTAATTATTTCTGCTCCAAAGCATCCATAATTACGAAATAACACCAATATTCACCCATTATTTCAACGATAAAATATATAAGTATAAATTGGACATCCACATCGGTTGCATCTTGTAAAGCTAAGCAACCCCAAGGACAGAATCAACAGAGACCAAACGTTCATGTATATTAGGATTGACAAGAATACAATCTAGAAGAAAAAATCGGAATAAAGTACACAGAGGCTAAGACGGAGACCAAAACAATTAGACCAAATTTCAAGACTAATATGTTCGATGCAGCGAACCCAATAACCCCAAACCCACATAGGGAAGGAGAAGAACCCATATACCATACTCAAGGTGCTGATGAAAACACCGATGAATCCATCCGAGCCCTAGTGACTACAATGGCATCCAGTCTCAATCTGAAGAACGCCATTAAGGGTTTTAAAACCTTTAATAGATACAACAGACCACTTAAGGATTTCTTAATAGATGTCAGAAATGGGGCTGCCCAACTTTTGGAGAGCCAACAGGACACGTATATAAAAAACGTACTCGGGTGCTTAGAAGGAGAAGCCCGAGACTGTATCTATGGATACGCGTTTAAAGATGTAGAGTCCTTAGTAAAACATTTAAAAGAGCGATTCGCGCCCGGGAAAGATTATTCTTACTACTCAGAGACAATACACAACGTAACAATGAAAAAAGGAGAATCAGTTGGGATGTTTTGTGACAGATTAAATATATTATTAATGGAAGCCCGTGGAGCATTAAGGCAACCAGGAGTGACATCACAACAAATAACCGAGCGGATCAAGCCCTTAGAAGAGGTAGCGCTGCTAATCTTCAAAAAGGAATTACTAGCAGAAATTGCCACTACGGTGCACAGCCAACGGCCTGCTAATTTAAATGAGGCGTATCAAGCCGCCGTAGAATTAGAAAATCTGATTAAAAGGCACATCTTACCAGACGCAAAGCCTAGACATAGAAAAATTGAAGGTGATGAGGAGAAAGACGAATTCTCGAACACAATTAAACATAGAAATAATAGGTCCTATCCAGAAGGCCGAGGCAGTATAAACTATAGACCAAACGATCGTGAGTATAGTCGTAAAAACTTTCGAGTCATAGCGAAAGAAATTTCATCACCAGGAGCTTGGACTAACAGGACTAATGGCTATAATACGAATAGACAATATGGACCAACGCAGTACCATGACCAAATGGACTATTCGCGACAAGGACATTATCGTCCGATGTATCACTTCCCATCCAGAGGAAATTATGAGCGTCCGAACGGACCCCTGGAGCAGTATCAGCGGACTAACAGGAATGGGTATTACGCACCATATAATAACGATTCACGCTTATATAATCCTATGAGGGAAAATTCCAGAACAGGATACGCTAATCACCAGCCGAATTACAATAACAACGACTATGTCAGAAATGACTTCAGGGTAAGAAATAATTATGGAGGGCCGTGGAATCAAAACCCGGCAGGGCAAGCGTGGCCTAACGAATCGTGGAGAAGGTCAGCTAATAATCCCACCCAAGAAATAAGACCAACAAACAGTAATTTAAACTCAACAGGGGCTCGTCACAATATCCCGCTGACGAGCCCATACAATACCGAATCGACCCTATACGCAAGGAGACAAGAGCCCCCGATAACGAGAGACGAGTCCCGAGGACAGATCCTGCTGGTCCAAAACAAAATACAGAGACCATTAGGCGAATTAGTACGTGTGCAAGACCTCGAGAAGAAGATTCAGGGGATGACGAACCCACAGTAATAAGGCTGCGCATCCATGAGGGTCGAGTACCATGGTTGACCTTTATGATAGATAATGGAGCCTCGGTTAATCTAATTAAACTCGGTTCCCTGCATCCTGATCTCCAGATTGATGTAAGCGATATAGGTACACTAGGTAGGATTACAGATGAGACCGTAAAAACTTTAGGTACCACCTATTTAACCATACAAGGGTCACCCGCGAAGTTTCATGTTGTGACGAATAAATTCAAAATTGACCAAGATGGGAGAATTGGACAAGGCTACTTAAAAAAGGAGGAAGCCGTTATATCATATAATAACAAAGCTTTTATGATAAGCGGAGATGTTATGCATCCTATTCCTTTCCAATCAACAAGCGATCAACATAAGCTGAAAACCAAAAAGATGTATAAAGCAAGTGACCCTTGCAAAGAACATAGTGATTTATCCGAAACTTTCATAAGCAAATTGTTCACAGACAATCAAGTAGATCTAAATCAATCGTCCCTCGACCAACAAAAATCCGAACACAAATATATATTAAAAGGAAGAACTAGACAAGTACTCCAAATAGCTATCAAGCCCAGCAAGTTGAAAGAAGGATATCTGCCCAAATTAGATCTTAACAATGATCAGGTATATATAGGGGAAGGAATAGTACGAAATGACCGTAATACTTGCCGAGTGATGGCAATGAATACTCAAGAAGAAGACATCTGCGTAAACATAGACCCTGTGAAAATTCTGCCGTTTAAATATGCTACCCCTGAATTCGACCCTGACACAGATACTGAACCGGAAACGCCACCCAACAGAATAGGCCAGCAATGGGAACAAGCTCACTTACTACGAAGTTTAATCCGGGTCGGTCACCTTAATCAGGAGGAAAAAGACAGTGTGAACCAGATAATAGATGAGTACTGTGACGTATTCTTATTGCCTGGAGATCCCCTCCATTTTACTAATCAGGTAAAAGACGAGATACCATTAAAAAATAATGTACCCATACATACCAAACAATATCGACACCCTCCAAAACATAGAGAAGTCATAGGTGACCAACTAAAGAAGAAACTAAAGGACGTTATTATAGAACCCTCGAACTCACATTGGCCCTCTCCCATTTGGGTAGTCCCGAAACGACCAGACAGTCATGGTAACCCCCGTTGGCGAATAGTTATTGACTTCAGGGAGTTAAATAAAAAAAAATATAGGGGATGCATATCCTCTACCCAATATAGCAGATATTTTAGATAAACTAGGAGAAGCAAGTTACTTTACATGCTTTGATTTGGCCAGTGGATTTTAACAGATACTCATGAAATCAGAAGACAAATGCAAGACCGCCTTCACTACCCCAAACGGTCACTACCAATATGTACGCATGCCGGAAGGGTCAAAGAACGCACCCGCTACGTTCCAGAGACTAATGGATAACGTATTAAAGGGACTCCAAAACACAGAAATGCTGGTATATCTCAATGATATAATAGTATACGCAAGATATTTGCAAGACCATAATAGAAAAGTGAGACAACTCTTAGATCGCCTGAGAGATGCTAGACTGGTGCTTCAACCTGACAAGATTGAATTCTTACGACGGGAAGTTCCCTTCCTGGGGCATGTAATCAGTGAAAGAGGATTTGAACCAGATCCTAAGAAGATTTCGGCAGTAAAAGACTTTCCAAAACCAACTACTATAAAAAATATTCGACAATTCTTAGGCCTGGTAGGATACTATCGAAGATTTATAGAAAATTTCTCGAGAATTGCAAAGCCACTAACCGATCTTTTAAAGAAAGGCCAGCAGTGTAGTGACTGGGGACCGCAACAGAATGAAAGTTTTGAGTAACTAAAGAAGCGGTTATGTGAAAGCCCTATTTTAATTCATCCGGATTTTGAGAAATAATTTACGCTGACTACTGACGCCTCTTAATACGCAATTGGAGCAGTACCAAGCCAGGAACTAAACGGATTCGATCATCCTGTAGCATACTTATCAAGAACCCGAAATAAGGCTGAGAGAAATTATAGTACTACAGAAAAAGAATGTTTAGCCGCATTATATGCCATGCACCAATTCCGACCCTACCTACTAGGAAAAAGATTTGTTTTACGAGCAGATCATGAACCTTTAAATTGGATGCATAATAGAACTGATCCTGGGCAACTACCTATGCGATGGATGTTCAAATCACCGGGTACCAATATACTTGCAAATACAAACCGGGACGTTTAAATAGTAATGCGGACGCTTTGTCCCGCAACCCACTAATAGACGCCACTGAGCAAGAGATCAATGATGAATTACTGCAACTTAGGATATTGGTATTAAATCAGGTAGCATTTCAGCCGAGGAAAGAAAAAAAGTCCAAAGCAAAGTCAGGAAATCCGCCAGCTGGAAACGTGCCTGGTTCCGCAACAGCAAGCCAAAGGCGAGGGAGGCCACCTGGCTCGAGAACTACCAAAGCACCTCCTGTAACAGACCATAGCACCGTAGCTCATAGAACTAGAGCTAAGACTAGCCAAAATACAGGAAGTGATCTTCGTACCTCAAGAGCGACAACCTCTCAAGCATCAAGGAGTATCCGTAAGCCCTTATCTGTGACCAAATCTATTAATCCCCGTACACAGAGGCCCCCTACTAAATCTGTCAATACGCCCAATACAACACATAAACTAGAAGCAATCAGAAGAGATGCAATATCACTAAATCAAGGGTCATTTCCAACAAATCCCCCTACGGATACCGAGATCGGAACCAGCTCGGAGCTAGCATCAAAGAGTACAAAGTCAATTGATATTAACACGGACACAGATGAAGTGCCAATGCGAGCTGACCCTAGGAGGATTGGGCTGCGGGAAAAAACCACTGAAGAATCGGATTCTGACATCGACACTCAACACCACCAAGAAAAGGATAAATTACTAATTTGTATGGATGTTACCGCAGACTCAGGAAGTGAGACCGAGGAGGTCACCGCCATAGAAGAAAATCAAGAAGAAGAATCTAATGACGATTCGAAAGGAGCGTGTAGAAGTTCAAAACCCCTAACGTCAAGCAAAAAGTTAGGTGACGAAGTTACGGAAAACATGGAAACGACAGAAGACTGGAGTAATTTTAAGGCGTCCCTGGGAAGGATCTATAACAGGATATATAATCAATATCGCCATAACTCTAATGAACTGTTAAGAGATAGAGACAACACCCTTAGATGTAAAAGTAATTTCTCTGAAGTAGATATAGTAGATCCCGAATATCAAGAGTACTTAGACACCATAGATCCCTACAACGACAAAACTCTTAACGACGACGTTATGGAACGGCGAGCGGCACAACTGGAACGACAGCCTCCAGTTGGCACGAGGAATCCGACTCCCTTAACCTTGGACAACAAAATTAATTATGGAACGAACAGTGACGCCGACGCAGAAGATTCAGATAATATACATGGGATACCAAGAAAAGCACCTAAACCCATTTCAGACACACCATTCAGTTGCAACCGACAACCACAAGCCAAGAGTACCCCCCTAACAGGGAAAGTAAAGAAACACTTGTGTTTTAGCGAGGCAGTTTGCATTCCCGGAGACTCTAAAGAACCCTCACATAAAACCTTACTCGAAAAAACACTAAGTGTAAATATAAATTATGGCCAAGCACCCAAAAATTCTTTCAACGAGTTACTACCTCTGATCTCATTATGCATATCTTTAACCGAGTCGCATGAAACTATCACCACCGATCACAGTGACCGAAGTTCAGAAGATACTGACAGCTTAGAAGAACAACAACTCCCGCCTCTACTGATTTCAAGAAATAGCGTTAAAGCATCTCGACAAAGCCTCATTTATAAAAGAGACAAACTAGTACACTTCATAACTAGCGATATTGAGAGCATAACGAGTACAATAAGGTTATTAATTGATATACGAGCAATAAATCAAATGAAATTAAAGGAAACTAGACTAAAGGTAGGACAGATCCTGGTTGCGCCATATAAGAATCATAACATACTATCAGTGGTTACAAAACATAAGTACTTCGACCGTCTCACTATTCCGAACATAAAGACCGCTTGAGCTAATCTCAGAACTCTAATGCTTCAAAGAAACCTCACCAGTTTTCGCATTTCACGAAAAGGAGACATGCTGGATGCCCTAGAGGCAGGACCATTAGCTCAACTGCTGACAGAAACATTTGAAGGTAGCCCAATCAACGTAACCCTATGTTACGGAAAGGTGAATTGTCCAGAACCAGAGGAGAGAAATGGCATAATACAAAATTGACATGAGAGCCTGATAGGGGGACACAAAGGGGTAAACTAAACATATCAGAAGATCCGAGAGTGACATTACTGGCCAGGTATGCCAAACGACGTTCTAGATTATCTCCAAAAGTGCCGAGAATGCAGTATGAAAGAGTTGGATCGAACTAAGTCAAGGGAGCCCATGATAATCACGGACACACCGATAGAACCATTTAATAAGGTATCCATCGACACCGTAGGCAAATTGAGAATGACCCCTTGAGGCAACTGCCATATGCTGACCATGCAATGCAATCTAACAAAATACTTGATAGTGGTACCAATACCTAATTTGCGATCTACTACAATAGCCAACGCATTGGCTAAGCACCTCATATGTCAATTTGGGGCTCCTTAAGCAATATTATCGGATAGAGGAACCAGTTTCCTGTCAGAGTTGACGGAAACACTTATGAAAATATTTAAAATACGACATCTTACCACGTCAGGATATAGACCCCAGACCAATGAATCATTAGAAAGAAGCCATGCGCCATTAACTGATTTATCAGAACGTATTCAGAATCTTATAACGACTGGGATAGATTAATACCTTTTGCAGCTTTTACTTACAACACCAGCTTACACTCTGCCACTAAATTCACTTCTTATGAATTGGTTTTCGGAAGAATCGCAAGATTCCCCCTAAAAATACCAGTCGAGGAAAAACTGAATACATATAACACGTACCTCCGGGACTCACTTCTTCGTTTGGATGGAATGAATAACATCGCCAGGTATAATCAAATAGCAGCTAAACTACAATCTGAAACTCGATATGATAGTAAAGAGAAGAAACTAAAAGCCAAGGTCAGAGACTATATGTATGTGCTCAAGAAAATAAAAACATCAAAGTTCGATAAATATTATAATAAACCTTGGAAAATTGTTGAAATATTGGGTAGAAACAATGCTATATTAGAATTACCCGATGGCAGACGTATTAGAAAACACATGGATAAATTAAAGTTAGCTCCTGAATAAAAGGAATAACCATTTCAGGAAACCATGCACAAGTCTTTCTGTCTCCTCTACGTGATAATGGTACACGCAGGAACTTCTCCAGACTTCACAGGAAAGAATTTCGAGATAGAGCTGATGAAAGAAAACCCAGGAATGTATTATAAGCGTATGGAAGTAGTACGATTAAAAAGGGCCGATTGGCAGGTAACAATTTATGTGAACGTAAAAGATTTTCTAGAAACTCACAAGGCGATCGACAGTTACCAAACCCTACTCGCTAATTGCACCGCACTCATAGAAGTGAACACTTGTGGGGCTATGCTCGGGACAGACCTAATGAAAGCGAGACAAAACACCCTAATTCAAATACAGACAGAGATAAAAACCATGCTCTCTGATATGGGACAAACCGTGGAAGATCCTATAAAAGTTCCAGGAAGCATGAGGTACAAGCGGATGGTGCCCTTAGATTTCATTGGAAGCCTCAGTAAAAGCCTATTCGGACTAGTCACGGCAGAAGACGTCGACAAGATAAATACCAACATAGACCAGTTATTCACAGACCAACAGGAGCTAGTGTACCTAGTAAATGAGAAAGAACACATAATAACCAAATCTCTAGAGGATTTATACAATACTACGAAAGCCCATGCTGAGGTAAGAAACCAAATAGAAAAGGACATGGACCGGAAATTCAAATTCATAGTCAGTGGAGAAAATCAACTGCGATATCTAATTACTTTAAACATCTACGCGCGTAAGATCGACGTCGCAATGCAACATCTAATCGAAAGTAATCGACGAATGCTGCAAATTATACAGGGACTTAAGGAACGCAAGGTGAAACCGTCCTGCTTAAATAAAGATATACTAAAGCACCTAACGACCGATATAGCAAAGGCAAGTGGAGCACTAGAATTTCCAATACCGGTTCAACATTTGAGGGCAGAAGTCGCAAGAATTGCGCAAGTAGACGCGGTTTACAACAACGAAAAGTTATTAATTATCATGCATCTTCCATTAGTAGAACGAGTACCCTACAACCTCTATAGACTGCATCCATTAGCTGTATCGCGAACAATAAACAATAATTGGATAGGAACAGGATATATAAAACCAAGCCACAGATACTTAATCATTGGAACGGACAAAAGGCAGTACATGAAAATAAATTATGAGGATTTGCAGAATTGCCAACATGCACATTATGCCTACATATGTTCAACCAACGGACCCTTGTCTGAAACCACTATTCAAGAAGATTGCGAGGTATCAATGTTGCTGAGACCCAGAATACAAATAATGATAACCTGCGATGTAACCATAACTCCCAATAACGTTACACAATGGAGTTACTTACAGATGGATGGATCCTGGCTCTATTCCTTGGGACAAAAAGAAGATTTACGTCTAATCTGTCCAGGACAACCAGACCAAACTATACACTTCCAGAAGGCAGGAATTTTACGCATGGCACCCGGCTGTGTAGGCAAGACCGACAAACATCTTCTCATAAGTAAAGGAAACCAACGCAACGATTTTCAATACATATACAAACCAGAGATAACACTCAATGTAGAGGCCATATTCCCTGACATGTTGAACTATCATCAAGAACTGATCAGCACTCCAGAAACAGAGATCTCAAACGTCCCTGCACCAGACCTTAAAGGATGGAAAAACCGTAAAGAGTCGATAGAGAAAATTACCCGTCGTTTAAAACAAATAGGAAATCATCAGAGAAGCATCTCCAACACGCATTACCTAATATACGGTAGAGCTTTGGGCCAAATCCTAATCACCGTAGGGCTCATCTTCATTGCCTGGAAGTGTCATACTCGAAGAATGCTGCAACAGCAATATCAGACCAAACGCAAAGTCAAAATAATCTCTGACACTACCCCTGCACATCGTTGCAGGAAACACTACTGAGCCCAATTGGCCTACAAAATCAACCAACATTCGAAGGCCAGTCCTGCACACTACAGATACCAGAACAGGCCTTATTTCCTGGAAGATAGATAAATCAACCATTGATTCCTCCACAACCCCTGTCCTATCCACAAACATTATCTATTCAAATCCCGGACACTGACTAATCCGTAACCTTAAACTTTACGACCGTTCCACGAGAAGGAACAAAGACCTCTCTCTCTCTCTCTCTCTCTCTCTCTCTCTCTCTCTTGCTCTTTCTCTTTCTGATAAGTTGTTTACCCGCTTATTTGCTTTCTCTATCTCTTAGAACTATTTTCTGCTACTTTCTGCCTTCGGGCGTTTTCCTTTGCAGATCATTGCATGCCTTCTTTTTGCAATCTGTTATTTATTTACTGCATTGCTGCTTACTGATCTACTGCTGGATTTTCCTCATTTTTTCCTACTGTAGCTGCTTTGAAGTATCTTAACTGTCAACAATTTTTACCGCG
Source organism: Chalcis sispes (assembly GCA_949987625.1). NCBI lineage: Eukaryota > Metazoa > Arthropoda > Insecta > Hymenoptera > Chalcididae > Chalcis > Chalcis sispes. Next base: position 41,474,889 of record OX465094.1, on the reverse strand, counting down.
TTTATAAGTGGACAGTGAGACACTTGTGCCACCATCTACTATCCATAACAGGTGTTAAATTGTACACGACGCTGGTAAGGTAGTTGTCTGGTGCCTAGTGTTGCCACCTGTGAATGACTATCCATACTACTTTTGTACTTCTGTCGATAAGTCAACATTCTTCTAGTTGGTTCTGCCATTTCCTGCCTGTGAACTACACCGTTATATCATTTCTATTTAATAAGATAATTATCGGCAACACATATTGTTTCTCGTCCATTGCATTTATACTCTATTTTATTTTATTTTATTGGATCCTTACAACATTTTAAATATGTCTGGCTGATGTGTCTTATGTTCTAAAGAATTTACTGTTGTATTCAAGCCACAACAATGTATGAAATGTTGTAAAATTTACCATGCCACATGCACTAAACTTACATTAGTAAGAGATAATAATGACAAGACGATAAAGATCTGTAGTCCGTGTCTTGCTGAGGCGAATGTCGCAGGTTTACGCTCTTGCACTAGCTCCGTTAACTCTTCCAGTAACATAAGTAATGTGGTTAAGACACCTAGGAACAGTAGAACATCAACTCCTACCACTCTAGTGACATCATCTAATAATCTTCTAACTTCACTTATTACAAAAATAGATAAAATAGTCTCATTGATCACCACTATAGGCTCATAGATTAATGCATTTGTAACTGGGTTAAACTCACTGGAAACTGAAATGCATGACTTGTCTACGAGTCATGATTTGAATCAACGAATTAATGCTGGAGAGTAACGTATTGTCAAATTACAACAAAATCATCTGCATCTTCATACTAAAGTCGATAGTCTAATGGCAGCAACTACCAATATCACAGCGTCAACACCGGCTTCTGATAGCCTTAAGCTACTGGATGATTCTAACCGTTTATTGTCTGCAGAAGTATTGCAGCTAGCATTACAACAAGAGCATATGGCACATACGTCTTAGATTGTCCTCAGTGGCAATCTCCCGCATGAATTTGGAAATTTGTAGCTGGCAGCTTTAGCTATATTTCAATCAATGGATGCCATAATCACCAATAAAGACATACGTCAGTTCGCTCATTGCATATACTAAACGATAGTACGTCGCAAAATGAACCATCTACCACTGCATCTTCCTTCACTGAAGTTATCTTCTCGCATCGTTCCGCTCCTCGTTACATTTATAAGTGCTACTGTTGCTCGTACGGCCATCACTGCGAAAATATGTAGAAAAAAGTTTCATACTTCTCAAGTCAGCCCTACATTACTTATTAATGCTTAACCAAACTCAATCGGGCAAATTACATCATCTCTCACCAACGTCAACGAATTTTTCATCCTGCTCTATATCAGTTAAAGTTACGTGTGCTAGAGAAATCCAAGGACAAATAGTACAACTTACTGCCCTTTGTGCGCAATAGAAATATCTGTACCAGAAAAAAGAAGGACGACTTTCCACATCTTATCACCACCGAAGACGACCTCAACGCTTTTTTACTCTCATTCAAGCTAATAAACATCATCTTGATCAACAACAATTAAGTTGTGCTAGCCAGATCTCTTCCTCATTACCTCCTTCTATTCTTACTACATCACCCTCACTACCTGCTACTTCTCTCTCTCTCTCTCTATGTCTCTATTGTGAGGCCTAATACTAGTGATAGAGGTCTTTGTGTCTATCATTTTAATGCCAACTCTCTACGACCGGACGTTGAGATAATAAGACTTTTCCTAGCATCTCGCTTCTTCTTTCATGTAATAGCCGTGACAGAGACGAAACTTGGTCCCATTGTGGATGACTCTCTTGTGTCTCTTGAAGACTATACTCTTTTTCGCTGTGATCGTAATACAAAAGGGGGTGGCGTTGCAGTATTTGTTTATAATTCATTATCGTGTACCGTACTATATGCTCTTCTACACACGTTTGAAGTAGTAAGCCTGGCTTACCAGAATATCTACATTTCGAGCTTATATCTAGAACCTTTCCTCCTATCTTTGTCGGTGTTGTATACAGGCCACCTCATGCACCTTTCTTAGTGAACACAGATTTTACACCTACAGTCCCTATCTTTATGCATGACTATAGCACCAAGATCTTACTCGATTACTTTAACGCTGATCAGTTATTCAACACCGATGATACTTGGTTTGATCTTTGCCTGGTGGACGCAAATGATACTGTACTTGACTACTGGAAAACTGACACCCCTTTTATTGATGGACATGACTTAATTACTACAACTGTTAAATGCTCACTCTCATGACCGCCTCTTTATAGTTTCACTTTTCGATCCAAAAATCCAAAAACACCGTGTGCGAGTGACTCCTATAAATGTTCGCCTACACGGTTTATATGATCATCTAGATCATGCTATTTCATCATTTGTTTCACCTAAGGTTATCACCCAGAGAAGGGCTTATCGTCCATAGTTTACTCCTGCTATTGTAGATCTTTTATATGACAGAGACAGACTATACAGATTTTACAAACGTGCAAGACTTTCTTCAGATCTTTGACAATACAGAATAGCCCGCGATGCTTTTTACAAACAGACTGAATCTGCTCACTTACTCTAATTTCAGGACAGACTTACCCGACTTACTAACTCTAGTCACCTGTGGAAGGGAGTGAGCCATCTTGGCATCTGCTCTTTCCCTAATGGCTTTCACCATACCTTCTCTGCAGATAAATTAAATAATTTTTTCGGTAGCATGGCTTTTGACCCTGGCGTACCTTCTGTTGACTTCTTCCTGGAATCACTTAACACTAGCTTAACACGTTCAACCCGGCATGAACCACCGGTGGTTCACAGGCATTGCTTTCATCGTGCGGCGTGAACCACCGGTGGTCCACACGTAGTTTATATTTTATTTGTATATATATTTCACAATTCGTAAATAAAGTTTTATAAGTACATTATAACAATTTTATGCAACTAGACTTCAGACTCAAGCCACTGACAACAGATAAAATGGTGAAACAAACAAGCGCCGCCAGACGCATAAACAGCTGATAATCTCGAACCCGCCGACTATATGGACTTCGAAAAAATGCGCCGGGTTAAACGTGTTAAACTATAATCCTATATTCAATCTAGGTCCTATTAGTATCGACGATGAAAAGTGCTGTGCATCACTCATCCTCCCAGGCGCAGGGCCATGACGGTGTTCCACAGTCTATAATCCTTGCTGCTTTTCCAGTATTAGGTCCAATGCTCTGTCGCCTATTTAATGGCTCATTACAAGGGTCCTACCTGCCCTCTATCTGGAAGATGGTACCCGTGACAAACATCAACAAAGTTGCTTCTCCTCGAGACATCAGGTGATATTCGGCCAATCTTTCTTCTGTCGTATCTGTCTACAGTCTTAGAGTGCCTAGTGCACCAACAACTTTACAATTATCTGCGTACCCGCCAACTTATTGACCCATTTCAAACAGGTTTCCGACCCTGCCGCAGCACTCAGACTGCTCTCATCGAACTCACGGATGACTTAAGGGCAGGTATGGATAGATGCGGGATTACTTTACTTTTGCTATTCGATTTCAGCGAAACCTTTGTCAAGGTCTGCCATGTCACTCTATTGCAAAAACTATTAAGCTATGACTTGTATCCATTAACTATTAAGTGGTTTACTTCATATCTTACTGGTAGAAAGCAGGCAGTGCAGGATCGAAATGGCATTCCATCGTCGTTTGTTAAACTCAACACAGTGCTTGGATCATCACTGTTTCTCATTTACATCAATGATACATCCAGAATATAACCCATGCTGATGACCTCCAGATGTTAGTGCAATTTCCACAGTCCAACCTTAAAACATAAGTCAAACTGATTGGCAGGCATACTAAACTTGTCTCACGATGGGCTGATAAAATATAAGGCCGCTGGCATCTAATACTGAGTTTCGAGATAGATCTTTTCTTGTTTCTTCGTTCCACTTTTGAAACTATCTACCTTCTTCTTTCTATCCTTTAAATTCTACTTCCCACTTTAAATCCATGATCTTTACCTTCCTTCATTTTGACGAGAGAGAGAGCATACTGACACCTTGCTAGCGCGTATAATCTGTACCATGGTGTAATCTGTACCACATATTTTCATTCTTATTTTTATATTTATTTCTATTTTATAATTATATTTCATTCTAGTATTGTTCAAATTTATATAATTATAGTTTTTTCAGTTGTTATATCTTGTTACATCCAATATTAGTTGTAGTATTAGTTAAATCTCATTTAATTCCATAAAGTTTATTTAGTTTCATAGTGTCCTATTGTTTTATGTATTAGGACCTTGAATAAGTTTCCGCTGCTTTTTCAAAGAAGACAGTAGCAGTACCCCGTGCATGAAATTTTGAATGATGATGCACCTGCAAGGAAGTACTATAACTAATCTTATATTTCAGTGTATGATAGTTCACTTTGATGTAAACAAAGTAATTTTTTATTGATTCTGAAAAAGTCTACTTTTGTGCCAAATAAAGTGTATTTGCGGGGAATTTTATTGCACTATTTTATTCAAAAAAAATCTGCAGCTGGAGCACACAGAATTCTTGTTGAGTCTTATAGTGACCATGCTCTGTCGAATGCGACATGCAGAGACTGGTTCCGACGCATAATAAATAATGATTTACAACTTGAGAATAAAGAATATTCTGGCGCACCGAAAAAATTTGAAGACAAAGAATTTTAGGAATCGCTTGATCAAGATCAATGTCAGAGGCTAGCAGAACTTGAACAAATATTACAAGTAGATGAGTCAACAGTTTAAAAAAGTTTAAGGCAGTCACCCCGTGTGACGGCCAATTTCTTTAGCTTTCTTTGGAATTCTTTTTTGAGGAACAATAAAAATATAGAAGTTTTAACTTTTATTATAGATTTATTAACATTACAACAGTAACTCAGGCAATTTTCAGGCCAAAATCTTTATCAGAATATGTGTTGCACTACTCCAAAGGCACCCATCACAAAATAAAGTGCGTCAACGGTCTCCATGATTCCGGCTGATCGGCTTATCTGAAATTGAATAACTAACGGCATTTCAATTTGTGAAACTGCTGCTAGCAAATGAACTAGGATCATTTGAAAATATTAAAAATTAAATAATTGACATGTTTTTAAAAGTCGATTTTAAAATTTCATGATTTTTATGGATCATTTTGTTATGAAAAAAAAAACGACTTGGAATTTTCGCATTATGTTAGCTCAATCGACGACTACAGATGTGCCAAATCTGCCATTGAAATTTTGAAGCAATCGATCAAATTGTTTTTGAGATATCGTAGTGGTGGGTTTCTCGAGACGGGTGACTTGGGAGTAGTGCAACACAGATTCTGATGATAATTTTGGCCTAAAAATTGTCTAATTTATTGTTGAAATGTTAATAAATCTATAGTAAAAGTTAAAACTTCTATATTTTTATTGTTCCTCAAAAAAGAATCCCAAAGAAAGCTAAAGAAATTGGCCGTCATACGGGGTGACTACCTTCAAAGTGTTAGGAATGATTCAGAATCAAGGACATTGGGTGCCGTATAAATTGAAGCCAAGAGACGTTAAACGGCATTTTCTCACATGTGAATTACTGCTTCAACAGTAGAAAAAAAAGGTTTTTTGTACCGTATCGTGCCCGGCGATGAAAAGCGGATACACTACACAGTATGCCGGAAAAGTTTCCGTACTTTTGAAATAAAAAATCAAAAATTACATCTAAAGAAATTTATTCCAGTTAACTTTTAACATATTCCCCTTCCCTAGATATACACTCATTTGAGCGCTCCATGAGTGATTCGAAGGCTCTCTGGTACTCCTCTAAAGTTATCGCTGTGAGACGCTCGGTGCAAGCCGCTTGAATGCTCGGTACATCTTAAAAAAATCGTTCTTTCAAGGCCATTTTTAGCTTGGGAAATAGGAAAAAGTCGGCTGGAGCCAGATCTGGCGAGTATGGGGCGTGATTGATGCGTGGGATCTGATTTTCGGCAAAATAACACTTTACAATGTTCGAAGAATAAACAGGCGCATTGTCATCCAGCAAACTCCACGATCCAGGTTCCTTCTACTCGGGCCTGATGCGATTAATCTGGCGCTTCAGACGTTTTAACACCTGTACGTAATACGCAGCATTCACGGTGGTGTTTGGGGGTACAAATTCTTTGTGTATCAGGCCTTTGGAGTCAAAGTAAGCGACGAGCATCGTCTTTACCCGTGATTTTTGTTAGCGCACTTTTTGAGGCCTCGCACGGCCCGGACTGAGTCAAGCCGATGACTGGTGCTTCGTAGAAGGATCGTATTGAAAGCATCAAGTTTCGTCTCCAGTCACAATTAAGGTTAGAAAGCCCGGAGTGGTGTCGCAAGTCTCGATAAAATCTTGACAACATTGGATGCGAGTTTCTTTCTGCTCTGGTGTGAGAAAGTGCGGAACAAATCGAGAGCAGACCTTCCTGCGGTTTATTTTTTCTTTCAAAATCAACGCGACGCTATCCTAGCTCATGTTCAGTTCGTCTGCCAACATTCTGAGAGACATGTGGCAATCCTGCTTGAGTAGCGCGCGCACTCAAGCCTCGTTTTCGTCGGTAACAGCTGTTGACGGCCGGCGGCTTCTCTCGTCATCTTCTAACGACTCTCTACCCTTTTTGAACCGACTGAACCACGTGTGAACAGTTGTACGCGAAACTACATCTTCACCGTAAGCCGAATCGATCATTTTTATCGTTTCCGAGAAAGTTTTTTTAAGTTTATAGCAGAATTTAATTGCGCCACGATGTTCAAATTTCTCATCCATCGTAGAGCTTGCACCGGGGTACTAAACACACGTTCACTCAAGCACGTCTATCTCGGCAACTAATGAACGGATACTGGTGAAAAAATTTTCAGACAGTCCAGAGGGATGTAGCAACATAGTACCAGTGTCGTCCAAGAGGTGGCGCCACTCGTACAAGCAAGCGTCCGTGCGGCGACGGACGTTAGCCGTCGTGCGATGGCTCTTGTGTGCAGTGTCGGACCTGTTACAATGTAGGATCTTCCTTGGATTCTACTTTCTATACGTGAGGGCTTTACCTTAAGGCCTCGCCGCTTGTGGTACTCCCCACCAGGCTCAGCTAGTTCAAGTGTGTGTCAACTGAAGGTTGACACGCCCGCTGAGGCGGCGTTATTCTGGAAAGGGACGCTAGAAAGGGGAAGAGTGAATAAGGTGCAACTGTTATGAGCAGTCAACTTTATTGGAGTCAATTTATCTAAAATATACAGAATAAATACTTATAAACTAGGTACTAGATCCTTACTGAGGGCAACAATATAAAATAACCTGCGCGCAATTGATTCGAGCGAGATGCGCACTGCGCATGCGTGTCAGTCACTTGCTACATGAACATAGCAATGCATGTAAACCCGCCCTAATGCTTCTTGGTCTCGTTATCGGTTGATCGCGGTCTCTCGTGGCCAACGGGGAGACTACGCGCATGTAGCCTCGCGCGCGCGTACACACACACGCGCAACTCTTGATTCATGAGTGAGTGAGAGTTATCCTCTCACTCACGCTTCGCAGTTAATATATATAAATGTTTGCGGTCGCGCGCGCAGTATTAGTTGCGGTAATAACGACATACGAATAAGTGGCCACTTGCTCTTAAGCTGTGGAGGTTTTGTCCTCAGGAAATCGCTCGCGCAATATTAATTTCTCTTTCGTAGGCGTCGCACGTGGCTACTGCTTAGCAAGCAAGAAGAGAAGACGATCCCTTCTTGCCCGCCTTGCATCGCGGCCATCTGTTTTTCCACGCTTCGCTATCGATTGCTTGATCGATAGCGCCACGTACTCCAACTATTAGGTTGCTGCAAATGAAATGGCCGATTTAGTTGTTGCAAGTGGTGGCTAACTGTCGAATTGTGAAAGCCTAATTTCTCGGCAAGATTGATGGTCCTGGGTGTCCACGTGGCTCATTTCCAAGGTCTATATCTCTGGATCGAAATTTTTCGAACCACCGCCGAGTGGTTCGTTCGCTAACTGTATCAGTCCCAAAGGCGCTGTTGATATTCCTTGTTGCTTCCGTTGCGTTGTGCTCTAATTTAAATTCGTATAGTAAAAGTAGCCGTTTTTGATTTACTTCCATGTTCACTTTCTCTTTTTGTTTTTACGATTACTATGGAGTGCAAAACAGAAATGACTCCATAAACCAAGGTAGCAGTATTTATACTTCGATATGTCATATCATTTGCGCCGCCTTGTGCCAACATAATGCACTTAAATTGCAGCCAACTTCATGTCATTGCTAAATCGCTCATTTCATCTGCAGCAACCTAATATCACCACATGGCAGGTTGCTTAACCTCAACAGGTCATCTGTCACAGACAATGAGAATTCCATTCGGCAACATTTTGACCAATAATTAATTCGTATTAATTATTACTCGGTAAGTGCTACCCTCGCTTTCAATAGATTTCTTAAATATTAATTTTTTATTTATATTGTAAAATAGTATTATATTATATTTCAATGAAGTCGGCTTCAGAATTTTTTTTATTTAAGGCTATGCAATCGTAAACAATGTAAGACATCAAACGCACGATTTTCACGCGAGGAGGGCTCATCATAATTTCGATCGCCGGCCAAGGGCAATCTCCCTCTCTCTCCGCGCCGCGTAGACATAGCCTCAACATCGGTTCTTTAAGTCGGCTTGCTTTCTGAAAGCACGTGAGTACGCGAGTCAGCTAGAACAATAGCTGCCTGCGAAACTGACATAGCGTCGCACGTTCTCTTTAAATTGGATGCAGCTAGTCGCTGCCACTTTACGAGGTGTGGCAGAAAAGTAATAAGACTGATTTTTTATTTACCAAAGTATTTATTTTTTTCAAACATCAATGTTTTCTCTTTAAAAGTAGTTTTCTTGGGCAGCTACGCTCCGATGGAGACGTTGCTCCAATTTTTGGTAGCAGCGCTGGAAGTTTTCAACCAGTATGGTCTTTAGCATGTCTGTTACACTCTATTAGATGTTTTCTAAAGTCCCGTAATGACGTCCTTTGAGGACATTTCTCAGTATAGGAAAAAGAAAGAAGTCACAGGGACTGAGGTCAGATGAATAGGGGGGCTGGGGAACCACAGGAATTCCTTTTGAGGTCAAAACTTCTATGACAGAGAGGATATTGTGACATGGGGCGTTGTCATAAGTGTTCCATTTTGCGTGACGTACAAACAAAACACAACTTTACTAATAGCAGTCACAAAAACCACGTAGTTAACAGAAGGAGTTGAAACTCGCACTAAGCCATGGGAGGGAACTAATTAACGTGCAAGCGATCTGGCAACAGCGCAGCGTTGCTAGATCGCTTGCAGTGTTACTATTCTCATTACTTTTCTGCCACACCTCGTAAGGATACTCTTTTATTCTCTCGCTAAAGTTAAAAGATGAAAACACTCTCTCCCGAGATGTTTCTGCAAAGATCTTGTGCGGTCACTTATTTGACTAGTGCTAGGCTGTGCAAGCGCATTATATCTCAATCCTCATGACTATCAAAATTTAAAATTCCAGCGTGTTAATACCTGCATTTGATTTATTTTTGGCAACATTAGCTATCATCAGCAGGTTTCTCTATACAACTCGAACTTAAGTGGTTCTCAGTCGCGAATAGATACAAATTTTTACTGACTCTCTTCGTCTACTCAGTCTTAGTTCACGACGGGCTCAATCTACTCATTTTGATCTCTTGATAAAAAGTTTCTCAGGATTGATAGTTGTATATCAGAAAATGCTTTCTTAAATAGTAATAAGCTAATTAACTATTTTAACCCGTAGCGCTCCGTTGGCTCCGCCACGGAGCCGTCCGTCATTTGGTATTAAAACGTGCGGAGCGCTAAGGGTTAAATTTTTTTTATAATTTTTTTATAACAGCAAACATTTACCAGGATCAGAATTGTCAGTTGAGCTTGTAAAAATTTGCTCAGAAATTATTATTATTTAAGTACCAACCCTATGCTAATTACCCTAATACTTCCTCAAATTATTCCAATATTGCCTTCGAATAAGCGTAAAAAGATTTTGCATTTTTAATTTCAAAACTATCTGGTTATTGAGAATTATCCTTTGAAAAAAAAAGTTGTAATCGATTAATTGTATTGTATATTACGTTTTTAAATTTTTTGCGCTTAGGTGAAAATATATGCATCGACAAAAGCTATCTCCTATAAAAAGCTGATTGCAATTTAAGCAACTCATCTCTCTGATGACATCTATTAATATGAATGTTTTTAAACATTTTATTTGTATAAGAGATTTTATACCGAAGTTTATTGTATGTATATGAGCAGATGCAGAATACCAAAAATTTATCTAAGGAGCTCCGGAAAATATAGTTAAAACATATTATTCTCATTGATAACTGGTATTCTTTGTCTACGTAGGCAGCCTTTTTACACAAAATAGAAACTGGTATTAATGCAATCGATGAAAATGAATAAATAATTAATCTCAAAATGCCTACAAATAAAAGCGTTGCAGAACTTGCTTACAATCTTGTTTAAATGATTATAAAATGCCTACATAATAGAGGTTATGTAATTAGTACCATATTTAAATTAAGTTACACAGTATTAACGAAAAAGATTATATTCAGGAGAAAATATTTTAAAATCCTCTTGTGTTATTGAAAAAAATACGCGGAGATAGATAAGATCGATTAGCAGCTAGCACAAGTAAATCAATTAGAGCCAACAAAATCGTACAGAAAGTTATTCGTTTATTGTACATGTGCATTTTATAAATTACATGAGAAGAAAACGAATCTAGCTTCCGAATAAAAATAGTTGCTTAGTTAATTGGTTTTGAAGAAATTACACGTTCTTCTATTTATCACCACCTTCTTCACGACCTATAGGACCTCATTTTGCTAAGCGTGCAGGAAAAAAGAAAAATTGTCAAAGAAATTCAAAAGGAAAAACAAAAAAAAGGAGGTAAAAAATCAATATAAAACAAGAAGTTAAAAAACAAAGGAAAATTAAAAAATTAAAAAAACTATAAGAAACGTAAAACCTAAAAAATATAATAAAACATCTAAAAAAGAGGAGTCTACAGTACATTAAAAATTTTCTTTGATTAGAAAATATACTACTTATAGAAAATAGTACTTTGTTTGGACAAAAACTGAGTAGCAACTTACTAGGTTGTTCAAAAAGTTTTGAAAGCAGAAATGAAGATACTTTTTTTTGTTGGTAAAATCACTTTTATTGCTCAGTATAATCTCCCATAAGTTCAATACACTTGGACCAACGGTCTTCCAACTTGTTTATCCCATCATGGAAGTGACTTTCTGCAAGGCCTGCAAAATACTCCTATACGACGGCTATAACCTCTTCGTTTGATGAAAAATGCTTCCCACGAAGGAATTTCTTGAGGTGTGGAAACAGCCAGAAGTCAGAGGGAGCTAAATCAGGCGAATAAAGTGGATGCTGCAACAATTCGTACTTTAATTCAGTTATTTTAGTGATGGTTTTTTTAGCTGTGTGAGCGGGTGCATTGTCTTGATAAAAAATGATTTTTTTCTTGTGCAAACCGAGTCTTTTTTCACTAATTTTTTCATCCAATTGGTCAAAAAAGTTACAATAATATTCAGAATTTATCATTTCGCCAGTTTGGAGATAACCCACCAACAAAATCCCTTTGGCATCCCAAAAAACTGACGCTAACACCTTCTTCGCCGATTTCTGGACACGAACTCGCTTCGGTGCCGAAGTGCCTGGTTGACACCACTCTTTAGCCTCTTGTTTTGATTCAGGGTCATGATGGTAGACTCAAGTCTCATCCATAGTGATGAATCGACGCAAAAAATCCTTTTTATCCCTCCGAAAACGCTCCAAATGTTGCTCAGAAAGTCGCATTCGAACGTGTTTTTGTTCCATTGTGAGCGAATGCGGCATCCATTGTGTACAGAGCTTTCTGAAACCCAAAACTTTATTTAAAATATGACTCACACTGCCTAATGAGATGTCTAGGGCCTTTGCTAAATCTCTCTCGGTCAATCGACGATTTTCTAAAACCATATCCTGTACTTTTGCTATGAATGCTGGTGTTGATGCACTTTTTGGACGTCCTGAGCGTGGATCGTCTTCAACGCTTTTTCGACCACGTCTAAACTCTAAAACCCATCGATGCACAGTTGGAAATGAAGGAGCAGATTCCTTTAACACTTTCACCATTTTTGTACGAATTTCCGTTGCTGATAAACCTTCCAAAACAAAGAATTTTATCACTGAAACAAACAATGAATTGACAGAGTGGAATGAAACTTTGGATATGTTCATATGAAAGATAAAATATTAAAATGACGTAAAAATTTTGGTTCTTCTACTGCTCTATCGATGTCGCTTTCAAAACTTTTTAAACAACTTTTTTTGAACAACTTAGTTTTTAATGAGTTCGGACAAATTTTTTTTTAATTTCTCATAAACAACTGTACTTTAAAGGAATCCTGCCATAATCTTATTATATAAGATAATAACTGTAAAATTTTACACCACATAGATAAAAATTAAAGAGCTATAATCAGCATGAAAAACACTTGATTAACATGGAAAAATTTCTGATACAGAGTTATAACATGATTTGTAACATATCTATTGATTCGTAAATTATATTTGAAACACCCCTCTATTTAAAACACCCATACTCATAATTTGCCAACAGGAAATTCCATTATTTAATGTAATCTAATCCGAACATTCTCAAAACCTATAACCTCTAAGAATCAAACCACAAATCCAAAATCCTATAATCTAAAGTATCAAAACCAAATACCCCTTAACTAAAAATACTTAAAATAAAAATACTTATATACTATATATTTCGTATAATTTAGATTTTAAAAAGATGAAGCTCATGGAAACAATAAAGAATTGAAGAAACTTAGAAAAAATAAGGTTGAAAATTTTTTAGAAGTCTACTTATCTTTGCCAGTAGATATCTTTAAACAAAGAACTAGTATTGTTAATACTGGAAACGTGACTTGTTCGTTTTTATCAAAGTAGAAAGTGTAAGTAAACTTATAATAAATTCTGCAACTTCCAGCATGCAAAAAAAAAAAAAAATTATTACGATTAACTAAAAATTTATTTTCTCGAAACTGCAGAATTATACTGTCGATTATATTTTTGTGTTACATAATGCTGTCATCTTTGATAATACATGAAAGTGACATAATGAAGGTACTGAAAATTCCTAGTAGATGGTTTTTAGAAAAACCTTAAGAAACAAAGTCTTTTATAGAACTTGTGTCTAAAATAACAGTATGCTAGTAAGAATAAAAATAAATGAGCATATCGTATATCGTCTGCTCATCCCATCGGACCCTATAAAAATTAATAAGTTTCAAGATAATACATATACATGAAATTACCGAATTAACAGCTAAAATAAATAAATTTATAAAATACGAAAATACAAATAATACTGTGACAGGTGGCTTATCGAGGTTAGGCCACCTGCCATACGGTGCGAGGTAGAGTTCGTGGTGCGACTATACCCGGCGCCATCGATTACGCGAGCGATGGCGCGACGCTGGAAAAGGCGCGAGAATCCGCGGCGTGCTGAAACGCGGCGCTATCGATCAAGAATCAATAAAGCTACGCGGGAAAACTGATAGGCGCGAGAGGGGTAGGAGGAGCTCTCCCCTTGATCGATCTTCTCGTTAGCGCCGTTTTTCGTGCCGCACGCGATTTCGTAGATCCAGAGTTTTCCTCCACACAACCAAGTTTTCCACCGTTAGATGAGGAATGACAGACTTCGAGAGGACGATTCCGATACTGCGAATAAATAGTAAGTGGCCACTTATTGTAGATAATTAGTCCGCGAAATATTATATCTTATTTCCCCTGAACACGTGTGCAATCGTGTCAGGGCATATACCTATAGATATATACGTACGCGCGAGACTGCGTTATATTAATTCTTATAGGCCGTGCGAGTGCGAGTGAGATAACCAATCTCTTTCGCACGACCATAGAATAGTTGTACGAGTGAGAAAAAGCCACTCTCACCCGTACAAGCATAAAGCACGCAGTTGAGCGAGAGGACCGAGCTCTCTCGCTCAACCATAGACTGTGTAGACTCGTCCAGTCATGGACTACGTCGGCATAGAGGAAGAACTGCTCTCCCTATACCCGACGATCCTAGACTACACGTGTGTGTGTATAGCCGCACGAGTCGAAGAGAGTGCGCATGCGCAGTGCGCACCTCGCGAATTAGTATTGCGCGTTAGGCCTGAGCAGCCTAGCCCGGTGGGAGCAACACCAGCAGTGGGGCCTTGGGCAAGGCCTTTCACACGTGAGTTAAAGCAAGATCTAAGGAAGATCCTAATAGGTATTTTAGGTTCAAAGGCTTGCAAATCATTATATATTGTACTGAATATAATTCTGTATGAAAAATTTTTGATTATAGCTTTTTATTTTTATTCATTTAGCGTTTAATTTTAGGGTTATTATTTTATATAACGGAATTATAGTAGTATTTCCTTAACATATAGTTATGAATGAGTATTTAAAAAAAAAACGTTGAGAATTAAGTTGGCACTCGATGTTTGTCAAAAAAAAATGCAGTTTTTCTCACCTTGCGGAACGGTTTTGGCCTTCGCCGTTATTGACAACTTATTATAAGTTTCTTCGTGTTAATTAATTATCTTGTGCTAGAAACAGCAGCAATTATAAAGTAGCAATCAGTTTAAGTGCTTGATATTTTTAATCCAACTTTGTTATCGACATTTGATCTTATGCTCTTTTCCTTTCTCTTATTGTACATTTTATTTTATATTAATTTTCAATTAATTTATTTACGCGATTACGACGAGTGCAGAGTAACTCATTAGTACATAGACTTGCATCTTTATCTATTCCACGCTTCGGAATCTGATGCTTCTGCGATCACGTAAACAAATGCGTCCTCGTACATTACTAAGCGAGCTGAGCAAGTGCAAAATCATTGACAAAATTAAAAGAGAGGGCGTATGTTGTAATAGCTTGACATTGCATGTAGCAAACACACACCTACAGCCGCAACGAGCAAGCTTACGGAATAGCCAAATTGTTAAATGTATACATAAAAAACTCAACTTTTTAGGTCCGGTCATAATATCTGCCAGAGTAAAAAAAGTTGGAGGCTTAAAATCTAAAATTGTCTTAATAGATTCTTTGAGAAAAAATTGTATGGAATCTTGGCTAAAATAATTCTTAAGTTGTTGCTTAAGTTCCTATATACCTTTTTCTCTTAGGAATTATTTGAGTTCTTACCTTTGGTAATCAACCAAGGTCTTACTTAAGAACTTGAGTAATTTCTTGAGTATGAGCTAAGGTTGTAACTTTAGAATTATTTTCAGCTCAGATACCATTATCACATTTGCAAAAGAAAAATTATAGTTCATTTTTATTTTATTATTTTGGTTAATACCTGCAAACGTAGATAAGTCAACATTGACTTCAATAATGATGGTACTAAAACAATGCGCTGAACCTAGAAACAAAAATTATTAATCATTTTTAAATAAAATTAGTAGAAAAATATTTGAATATAATAATCATATTTCACATACTACTAAAGTAATGTAAATTTTCTTTATATAAATTTCTCATTAGGCTATTCGTGTCACAAAAAATTCAAAAAAATAAAAAAAGCAAACAGACAGACAAGTAAAAAATAAACTTACAAAATTTAATTTTTTCATAATTATTTATTATTATTTACTACTGATATATTGTTTAAAAATTACTCAATGTAAAAAAATGACCACTTCATAGTTTTATTATAAGGCTAGTAATTCGCAGTTTGGTTCTAACTAGTTGCAAGAATCCACGTGAAAATCCACGTGGATCTTGACATGGAAATCTACACTGAAATCAGTCCAATAACACACAATATGTGGATTTCCACGTAGATTTCCGCGTATAACGTAAATTATTATTTAATTTTATTCATATTATGATTCATAATAAGAAATAAAATTCGTAATCATAATAAAAAATAAAATTCTAAAATATATAAAATACTTAATTAAAGTTTTTATAAAGGTTTCAAAAAAGTATTTTAAAAGGTTTCATCAACTACTTTTAAAAATGTTTTTTTTAATATTTCTATAACTTTTATAGAAATGTTTCTAAAACTTGTATCGAAAGGTTTATTAAAGGAGCTAGAAAACGTTGCTAAAGGGTTTAAAAACGGACATAAACTCATTTTAAAAACATTTTTTGAAAGCTTTTAAAAAGGTTTTTATCCTTTCATGTAACGTTTTAAAAATATTTTGAAAACCTTTCGATCTGTGTGTTTCTATACTTATTTCTACGTACATTTTTACACTGATTTCCACATAGATATCGACACTGATTTCCACGTAGATTTCTACACTGATTTCACGGTGAAACCCACGCGGTAATCTACGCGGAAATCCACGTAGAAATCTACGCGGAAATTTACTTGGAAATCCACATACAGTGTGTTATTGGACTGATTTCAGTGTAGATTCCCATGTAAAAATCCACGTGGATTTTCATGTGGATTTTCACGTGGATTCTTGCAACTGGGATTTCATTTACTAAAAACATATTTAGACAAAAAATCTATGTAAATTATCAATAATTATATCGATAGCTGATAAATAATTAATAGATATATATAGATGTTGAGTTTGCATTAAAAAACATACAATAAAGAGTTTACATACATTACTATTTAAATACGTACTTGGCGGACCCGTCGTTAGGTAATACATCGGTGAATAAATATCTTCTGCAATCAATTGTAACGTCGGTAGCGCTACTTTTTGACTGATTTTAGTCAATACTGCAATTTTTGCCGTTTTTGAGCCTAAGCAGTGAAGCTTATGGGCTCGGGTTGGCAGAGGATAATTGTGAGAGTTCTTAGGAGAGGTGTGTAGTACGGAATTCAGCAGTTGCAAAAGCCTCTCTTCCTAAATCGGAAGCAGGCTCGAGCCCTACTCAAGATGAGGTAGCTGACTTAGGTTCAGAATAATCGGCCGCTTTTCGGCCAAAAACTCTGTTGGAGGATTGAAATAGATGTGGAGAAAATAATATGTAAAGCAATTTTAAAATTAAAACTCACTCTCTTTATTGAAGGTATTAGGCAGAAGTGTCCAGTTCTCTCTCTCTTTCTCTCTCTCTCTCTTGCTGTTGTTGACTTCTCATCGTCTTCTTCTTCTTATTTATAAAATTGAATAGTCTGTTTGGCGTAGCTGGTTCGTGGTGGCTTCTTAGTAATTTCCTTGTAGTTGCTTAAGATCTGCTCGTAGTGATAATACCTTGTTTGCTTGAAGTAGTGTAACTTGTTCCTTAGTAATGTTTTTCGTAGTAATATTTCCGTAGTAATGTTTTGCGTAGTACGTGGGTCCGTAGTAATGCTTCCCTCGTAGTATTTTGCGTCGTACGTGGGTCCTCGAGTGCTACCTGAGGTCTGCTGCTTGATGATCATTTGGTGCCGTATTTAACTGCGTTGGAGAAGCTACTCAGCAAATTCCTTCTTGGACCGGGAAATTTGGGGAGAGGCCGAGTTTTTCAGGCCCCCCTCTTCCGGGCGACTTCTCGGTTAGAGAGAGTTAGAGAGAGAGGTGAACCATTTTTACAGAGTTTTTACATATACAATAAAATTATGTTAGTGTAAATGTGTATTTAAGGTTTAACACGTATTACAACAGAACAAAGTTTTTCGTCGTATTTTACATAATTAGGTAAAGAATGAGTATTTAAATAATAGAGAAAAGATTGCTATGAGTGTTTTATTATTACAAAGAAGAAGATCATGATGTTTTCAATAGTCATTCTTTAAAAGTTAATTTTTAATTAATGGACTGTTGTGGAGGAGTACTTGTTTTAAAAAATTATTAAATAAATGATTGTGAATTTATATTGAAATTTCTATTATTAATAATAATTTTAATTACAAAATGTAACTATTAATACAATTTCTTTTTGTACAATTTGGTTTATAAAATAAAATTGCTGGTCGCGGACTATCATTCTATTCTAGTGAAATAGTAATAATTAGGATCGTTAAATGGTTAATTTAAATTAATTATTTCTTTTAATTCATTTAATTAATTACTTATTTTTATCTAATTAATTATAAAAAAGAAAAATTATTTTGAGTGTATTACAAGAATTCATGACATTCCAGATGATTGCGCGATGTTCTAAATTACGCTATAAGAAAGACTACCTTGCATGAATTTGTGTGTCGAAGGTCAATGAAATTTGTATTGACTGACTTAGCGATTTAGTTATTTCCTCACTTAGAGGGAAGAATTTTATTTTATTATGACATGTGTGCAATTGTCTGTAAAAATTGCATCGTAGTAAAACTAAGTTTAACGAGAGCGGCTATTCAACTGTCGGTTTAAGCTTAGGTTGAGTTTCCCAATGGTCTACGTCAGTGGAGAGTGCGTCGAGTAGGTTGTGGAGGGGATTAAAAAAAAAAAAAAAAAAAAAAAACGGAGGTCCGCACCGACGTTACACAATGTTTGTTAATAAATATGCAATTACATTGGTATTACAACTTAATCACAGTTTCATTATTAAGACACACAATGATAAATATAAAAATATGAAAAGTCTTTGACTACAATTGTTTTAAATAATTTACACACATTGGTATATAATTTATAATTATTTCTTTTTATACAATTGTATTTAAATAATATAACTTAGGTATTTCAAATAAAACTTTTAATAAAAATTTTTCTCAATTATATTAATTTTGTTTCTGAGTTTTATAAAATACTAAAAAAAAAATTTTTAAATTGGAATATGCCACTAACAAAACTCTTTAATACAGTAACAAAGAATTTTTTTTAATGTTTTCATATACGAATGGTAAAATGTTTTTCTCCTTCTTAGAATAAATTATTTTTAATGATTTTAGTTTGTGTAAATATTATTTATAATATTAGAAACGAAAATTTTTATGTTGTTTGTGAATTATTAAGTATAATCACTAAGTTGTTTTATTACGATTATGGTATGAGAGGCAAAATGTGCGTTAAAAGCTTTCACCTTGGACTACTTAACGACGGGTCCGCCAAGTACGTATTTAAATAGTAATGTATGTTAACTCTTTATTGTATGTTTTTTTAATGCAAACTCAACATCTATATATTAGGTGTAGTAAAAAGAAATCCATTATTTTTGCATTAAATTGAAGGTTTTATTTAGCATAGATAGAATGATACGATTTAGGTCAAATATGCACCGTTTTTTTCGATAACTTGTTGCCATTTTGGAGGTAATTTTGTAATGCCTCTCTCGTAGAAACCCTTGTCCCTATTGTCAAAAAACTGGGACAGTCGATTTTCACAATCTTCTTTTGAGGCGAATTTTTCACCTGCAAAATCATTCGTCATAGATAGAAACAGGTGGTAATCACTTGGTGCCAGGTCCAGACTACAAGGTGGATGCATAAGAACTTCCCAACCAAGCTCCCGGAGCTTCTGGCGAGTCACTATCGATGTATGCGGCCTGGCGTTGTCCTGATGGAACACAATTTCTCTCCTATTGGTCAAAGCTGGCCGCTTCTGGGCGATTGCTTCTTTCAGACGGTCCAATTGTTGACAGTACAGGTCCGAATTAGGAGTTCGGCCGTAGGGAAGCAGCTCATAGTAGATGATTCCCTGCCAGTCCCACCAAACACACAGCAAAACCTTCCTGACTGTCGATCCTGGCTTGGCCACCGTTTGCGCCAACTCACCGCGATTTGACCACGACCGTTGTCGCTTGACGTTGTCGTGAGTGACCCATTTTTCATCACCAGTAACCATCCGCTTCAGAAATGGATCGATATTGTTACGATTCAGCAGCGATTCGCAGATGGATATTTAGTCCATGAGGTTTCTTTGCGATAACTCGTGTGGCACCCATACATCGAACTACTTTTTGTATCCAGCCTTATTTAAGTGGTTCCAAACGGCTTTTTGTGCAATGTTTAGCTCCTGGGCAATCGAAACAGTGCTTACGTGACGGTCGGACTCGACGATTTCCATTATTTTATCGACATTTTCGACAATTGGCCTTCCAGAGCGTGGTGCATCTTTGACGTCAAAATTATCGGAACGGAATCGAAGAAACCAAAATTGCGCGTGATTGGCTGTTACAGTATCAGGACCATAAACACTATTCACATTTTCAGCTGCCTGGCTTGCGTTTTTGCCTTTATCGAAGAAAAACTGTAAAATATGGCGTATTTTCTCTTTGTTGGTGCCCATCTTTGACGCGTGCTAAAAAAATACTGAGTCAAGCAATCACAAAACTGTATCAAAAGCTTTTTTAGTACGAAATTTTATGTTTCTAACGCCATCTAGTGTAACCCGATCGCACTTTTACAACGGGAGATACAGACTACTGAAGCCATCTATTGGCGAAATAATGGATTACTTTTTACTACACCTAATATATCTATTAATTATGCATCAGCTATCGCTATAATTATTGATAATTTGCATAGACTTTTTGTCTAAATATGTTTTTAGTAAATAAAATAGCTTATCTATAGTAAATGTATTACATACATAATTTTTCGATCTAAAGAAAAAGCAAATTAAAATACTTGACAATTTTTTTTACAGATTTCATAACCTTCTTTAGCTGAAAATTGAATTTTGGTAAGAATAAAATATCATTACTTTGCTTCACTTACATTAGAAATTATTGCAAATAAATAGTAAATAAATTATTAAATTAATTATAATTTAAATTCGGAAGCCGGATCATATAAATAAAGTTACGTAATACACGGTACAATGTGCAAAATGTTAAACAAAGAAAACAAATACTTGACAATTTTTTTGATGTCACAACTTTCTGTAGGTAAAATTATAAAATTATACATAAAGCTTTAAGAATAAATTCACTAAGCAGCCATAATTTCATCATCAATTAAGGAAAAATGTAAAATATAATTTTTTATAAATCCAAGTGATCTGTGAAACTGTATTCGTCAAAAGAACAACAGCATTATTTAAACATTTTTTATGAAATCAATCTTTTACAAAAAATGTTACGACATTAAGTTTGTAAATATTCAATTAATTAATGAAAGATGAAATAGTACAAATATGTAAAAAATAAAGAGCAAATTTAAAAATATGGTCATATTAAAACTATACAAATTTTTTATCTATAAATTGTAGGTTTGAAAAATTGAAAAATAATGTTTTTAAAATAAGATAGAAAACAATTTCTACTTGCCAACATTCTACCTTTTGTAAAAGATTTTTTTAAAGAGATTTTTTATTATTCTTTATTTTTTTCCACTTCTCATTTAATTTTATTCATATTATGATTCATAATAAAAAAATAAAATTCATAATCATAATAAAATGTTACGTCCCGTTATATTTTATCCGATTTTAAAATTTTTTTTACTTCGAAAATTTTAAAGCAAGCCTAAAAGAAAATCTCAGATACGTTTTCTCTATAATGCTTGTTTATTTTGTCCACATGTGCGCCAAGTGCTTGAGAATAGAAAGAGATAAGCGACAAAGTACGCGCAGTTCAAAAATGTAACCGTTATGAGTATAAAATTTTTTTTGTTATACAATAAACGTAATCGCTTGAGTCACCCGTAATTAACAATATAATCATCATCATAGATCAACAAAATTCCAAATCTAACAATATCCCAACACGCTACTTATTTTATTGCTCTAAAAGATTCGTAGTGAAATCATTATGCGTCTTTTTCATTTTGTATTTTATTCTCGTTTTTGTATTTTATTTTTTGTTTTACTTCTTGTAATTTAAGCCAAAAAGCGGCAAAATTAATATTGTATAAGAAATCTTTGTTAATAAATTTGATTTTCAATTATATAAGTAATCGAATAATTCAATAAATAATTCTATTATCATTATTGTATTTTATATTATTAATTGTATTATTTATACATATATATATAATTATATAAGTTTTATTATTATAAGTTTTTATATAACGAATAAATTAGTATTTTAAATGTAAAATAGAAAGAAAGCTGACGGTTTATCAACAAGAGCGAGAGAGACGGGCAGATGCTGCTGCCTCTCTTCTCTCTCTCTCACACCATATACGCTCTCTCTCGCACGATGCACTTTCTCTTTCACATAAAATGTGTAGGCGGAGGCGTGACTTCTTCCCGCCACTGTAACCCTTCTATGTCTTACAAAACGCTACAAAGATCAAGGGTAGGGCCTAAGGAATGCCCTTATTGGCCCAAATTATTCTCGCCGCTTTTCCAGCCGCCGAAAAACTCGCGATCCAGCGGGTATAAAAGCCGGTGCATCGATGCATTCGACGGCTTTTCTTGAGGAAAACTCCAAGAGCACGACTCAGAGCGACCTCGAAGCCCACTTCTAATTTTTCTATATTCAAACTCTTGCTATATTACGTCTAAATCCTACTATATTCAAACTCTTGCTGTATTAACATACGTACAAAATTTTTTTTTTTATATTCGAACTTTTATATTCAAACATTGCGACTCAAACTTGTATAACCAATTGTATTAAGATTATTATTTGAGAGATCTAATTAAACGTAAGATTTAACAAAATTATCTTTTTATTTCTTATACCTCTTATCTAATTAACGTCTGAACCTACCTACATCGCCATCTCCCAATATTTCCTTCATCAAAGAGTGTGTGGCGTCGTAAAGGTGAGACTATGCTAAAGTCGACCTCCCGAGCAGCTGGTAACGCTTTCGAACACCCGCTATTCCCTCTTTCTGGCATGTATTACTAACTCTAAAGATTTAACTATCCTTAAACCGTAAATGAGCGTTCACGGAAAATCTAGATAAGATAAGGGAGAGTAATAAAACCCTACCCTACGTATTTAAAAGAAAACGCGCCGCGAAGAAAAACTTGGTATATAAGGAGGAAAATTAAAAATTATATTTAGTTCATTTCGAGTTTTCAAACTAGCAAATTCCAAAAAATAGTTCGCAGAAGCCACCCGCGCTAGTATCGAAAGATAGGCGCAAACGGCAGCATCAACACGCGGTTTATATATAAAATAAAAATCGCAAGTTCAAGAAGCGATAATATTATTATTACCGCCACCCTCACAAATTTGGAAGCCCTGGAGTAGGGATAGTCTGCGGATTGTTTTCCCTGACTTTTTAATCAGTTTTATTCTTCTCTATATTTTTAAATAAAAAAAAAAACACTAGTATGTCTTTTAAATTTTAAGTAATAAAAAAAAATATACAACAAAAAAAAAAAACATTTTTTTTTTTCTCTTTTTGCAGTGAATTTTAAGTCGGTTGTCGACACGAAGCGGACGAATGTAAAAACGCACAGAACTAAAGCAGTAGAAAAAAAGAAAATATTAGATTCGCCTAAGTGGGGCGAATTATTTTATATATTTTATAAAGAAAACTTAATTAAAAAATCGAACTATTAAGTCCACTAAGAAATTAACAGCCGAAAATAATAAAAAACGAAAGAATTAAAACTAGAGTTAAAATAAATAATACACAAAAAACAAAAGTATATTTTAAACCCGGCCGACGAACCGGTTCCGATAAAATATTATTGTGCGAAAAATGTAAACTATTCGTATCACCAAATTATTGCATAAAGTGTTTTTTCGTTAATTATAATAAAAACAATAAAAAAAAATCTACGAAATGTGAAAAAGAGAACAAACCAAAATTGTAATTAATTATATTTTTATTTTTCATTAAAAAATTTATTTTTTACAAACACCTTATATCTTTTTTTTCTTTCACCTCTTTTCCTTTTAAAAAAACTTCTTTTTTTACAATGTTGAAATATTAATTATTTATCAAAATTATTATTTACATTCCAATAAAGCTGCAAAAAAAAAAAAAAAAAATTTATAAAAATTATATTTAAATCCGTTATGCTAGAAAATACTAAGACCAAAAATATATAAAAAAACATAATTATAAATTTGAAATAACAACAGTTTTTTTATTTAACCCGTTGTGGTCACTCGGGGTCCAGATGACCCTAGACAAAATTTGAGATGAAATATCTTGAATGTATCTGTTAAAAATCAAACTTGTGGCGCTGTATGTTGTTGGTACAACGTCCCTCTATATATACCCATGCGCGGGAACGGCCGACATTCTTCATTCGTTCTGTAGATTTCATTAAAGTAGGTTGTCTTTTTGTGTGGGGTCTCTCAGACCCCATGTGACCAGAGTGATCAAAATTTTTTCAAAATTTTGAAAATAAATTTAATCAAATTGTGTATTAAAGTGATCTTTAAGAACGTAAGTATAAGTGTGCGCGATCATAATTTTTTTCTTGACATTGAAAACGATTTTAACAATGTCCAAAAAACGTTTAAAAAATGTCCAGATGCCGTATAAACTTCGCAATCGACCCGTCATCAGTTCGCTCGTTGAGCAGGATGAAGAAGAGGAAATATTTGATTGTGAAGCCTCTAAAACAGAAGACGTTGTATCAGAGGAGTCTGAGCACTCAGACTATGACGGTAGCAGCGCTGAAGATTATTCTGACGATGAAATGGCGAATGATCTCGAAGAAGCGTCGCTGCAAGAGCGCCTTCTCCAATCTTCAGCACGTGGACGCCCCGTGACCAAACTCAGAGGAAAAAACGGTTACGTTTGGAATTTAACATTTCGAAAGCGGCAGTCAGGTAAAAGTAAACACATACATACACACTCACACACACGAGCGCGCGTGTATAAATTTCACGTGTATACATACACTTTCACTCATCTCATTCATACTACATAGGTACGCTTCTTCCTGTCTGTGTGTAATATAATATACATGTATACATACACTAGGGGAAATTGGTCTGTATATATACATCTATATTATGTTGTACACAGAAGAAAGGAGAAGGAAAGAGAAGGAAGGAGAAGGAAGGAGAAGAAAGGAGCGTGCCTATGTAGAATGAATAAGACGATACAATATAATTTCTCTTATTCTTTTATAATTGAGATTTATTTTATAATTGTTTGTTTTATAATTGTTTATAATTGTTGGTTTTTATGATTGTTTGTTTTTATTCTGTTTCAATAGATCGAATGAGCGATGTTGATCGTGTTTATGTGCCAGGACCAGATGGTCCGGCTGCGCAGTTACAAAACATTGAAGAATTTTGGAATGTTTTATTTTCACCAAATATTGTAAAGATTATTGTTGAGCACACCAACAATCAAATAGAAGAGCATTGTGCAAAAATGATTCAGCAAAATAAAGAACTCCAAACTTACCATCACCACACCGATGAAGAAGGAATGAGAGCATTTATAGGCATATTATACTTCAGTGGGGCTTGGAAATCTTCGAACGTGAATACACATGATTTATGGAGTCCGCAAATCGGCATAAGTTTTTATCGGTGTGTAATGCCTCGATCTCGATTTATGCTTTTGTCCGTCTGTTTAAGATTTGACGATAAAAGCAAGAGAGACGAGGACGATAGATTTGGAGCAATTCGTGGAATCTGGGAAATTTTTATTTCCAATTGCACGAATTGTTATCAAGCAAGCCGCGATTGCACCGTAGACGAAATACTTCTTGGCTTTCGTGGACGATGCAAATTCAGGATGTACATAAAGTCCAAACCTGATAAATACGGCTTGAAGCTTTTTTCGTTGAATGATCCGTCGACATCATACTTGATTTATGCGATTCCGTACTTAGGAAAAATCCAGATAATTGATCTACTGCAGGGAGAGAAGTTATCTGAATATTACCTTCGAAAAGTGACTGCACCAATTCATGGAACAAAACGCACTGTTACCTGTGACAACTGGTTCACGTCCATTCCTCTCCTGCAGCGTATGAAGGAAGAACCATACGACATGAAAATGACAGGTACCATTCGCAAAAATAAGCAAGAAATTCCTGCAGAGATGAAAGTTGCGTCAAAAAACCCACCAGACTGGAAATTTTGTCATACTGATTCTATGAGCCTAGTATCATATTCACCAAAAAAAAATAAGATCGTGTTAGTTATTTCTACGGATAAATTATCCACTGATGTTCAAAATCAGAAACCAGTGATTGTTTGTCACTACAATTCTACCAAAGGAGGGACTGATTGTTTCGATTGGCTGTGTCATGCGCAGACAGTAAGTAGAAAAACCAATCGTTGGCCAATGCGAGTATTTATGGGGATGCTAGACCAAGCTAGCGTTAATGCTCGCATTCTATTTACATGTCAGAAAATTAATGCAGGTCGTCAGTCTCGCATAACAGCCAAAAAAACCCTCGATAAGCTTTCGCTATATCTTGTCACGCCACACTTACAAAATCGCTACGCTAATACTGCTCTTCAATCACAAATAAGATTAGGTATCGCTTCGATACTCGAAGTTAAAATAGGTGAATCGCCCAACGAAGAAAATTATGAGTTTGCCAAACGAAAAAGATGTATGCTGTGTAAACGCGGTAAGGACAAGAAAACAAAAATGCAATGTCCATCATGTTTGCGGCCTATGTGCGATGAGCATCGCACGCTCATGTGCACTGATTGCGCTGGTGTAGAATAATTTTTTTTTTAATTTCATCTTTTTTATTCGTATAGTAAATAAATGTTCTATAAAAAAATGTTTTTCAGTGTTATATTTTATGATAATGCTTACCCTATTCACATTTCTAAATTACGTCAAAACGGCCCACTTCACTTTTAAAAATAAATATACTTTTTCCGGCCGATCATTATAAGTTGTATTTTTCTTAAAAGTATATATTATCAAGAGTACAACCCCGAAACGTGTCCGCTGTATCTCAAAAATTGAATGTTTTATGACCTTTTTAGTAAAAAAACCCAAAATTTCAAAAAAAATTTTCATTCAACAATTTCATTATTAAAAAAATTATAAAGAGGTAAATAAACTATTTTCTCTCAAAGAGGTAGTTATAAACTATGTCCAAACCTATTTTCAAGTCAATCCAATAAATGGGAGGGAAATGGCGGAGGTTTTTCCGCGTGGGGTCACGCTGACCCCATATGACCACTACGCTATTATTCGGAGGTGTGACCACAACGGGTTAACGCCAACCCTTTCGCAACACGTTTTATGAAAAATATATAATAATAAATCTTTACAAAATAAAACAACAAAAAAACATTTACCAGATATTTTTCTTTTGTCACCATCAAAAGAATTGCATTGATTCATACAAAACCTGTAATCTTCACACAGATATTGTAACAAATTTCTTTTACAAATTTTTTTTTTCCAAACAAAATAAAAATTACTAACACCACTTGCATTATAAACCTTTACCAATTCGCACACCTAATTCTTAGAAAATATTAAATTAAAAATACAAACTAATTCAAACTATTATATTATATTTAACGTAAATTAATTGTAAGCACTTAAAATACACCATTTCAACATTTTACTATAAATACACATAAAACATCACACTTACACTATCTTCCACCTCGAGCAACCACATTATGCTATAAAATATGCATCAACCTTTTAAATAAATATCTTTTTATATACTATTATTCATACCCCTTTTATAAATAATTTTCAAATAAATATAAATACTCATATACACTGTTTCTTGTTTTACATATCCACTTGCAGCACACGATAAAAACATTTAATCAAATTCTTAAACATAACTGCAAATTATTTTTGTAACATTAATTCATAAACTACCATATACGTTCTAACTTCTTACAACCTTTCAAACAATATATTATAACATTATGATAATAATAACACTATATACAATAATCAAAATCCTATTAATACACAGTAATAAACAAAAAGCAAAGCATAATAAACAACACACAATAAAACAGTTATACTTGACAGAACACTGATTATTATATACACCAATTTCTTATTCTTTTCTTCCCTTTTTCTTCATTTTTACTTTTTACTAATATTACACCTCATATTAGAAACTTTTACTTTTAAAACAAAATTGAAAACTAAACACAACAAACAAAGTTAGGCTAGGTAAAACCCAGAGTATAACAAGCGAGTCTAGGTCTGGTAACCGTAAAGCTTACCGTGAGTAACCGCGTTAACGACGCGTCACGTTACGAACATAGAACCAAGCGCGCCACGCATGCGCAAGAGTCTCTAATTTGAAAACGCGAAATCAAGTACAAAACTTAAATAAATTTAGACGTTATGAAACTGAGACATAATAAATAAATAAAAATACAGAAAATAAGTAATGATAATTTTAAATACGACGAATTCTGATAAAAATATTATGTCTTTCTTTTAAAATTTAAATAATTAAATAAGAAAAATATACCTAATAAAAATAAATAAAATACGATAAAAATTTTTATCTAACAATTAAAAATCCAATTTTTTTTTTAATCAAAATTCAAAAATTTTTAATCGATTGTAAATAAAGAATATAACTAAATAATCATAATAGATACAGTATATTAATGATACCCTTAAATTTCGAAGAACTAACGCACGCGCAGAGACAAAACTTAATAATACAGCTAGCAAACAGAGTAACACAGTTAGAACTTTAGGAAGATAAAACCTTCGAACACATCGAAGCCTTAGCTATTTAAAATATTAAGTTTAAGAAAGAATTAGATTCATACAAAAAAATAATACAAAAATTCATTGCCACCTTTCAAGAAGATCGACAAGTAATCGCGAGGCAGTTCGCATTATCGGAAGAGAGATATATAGCACTCTGTACGTCAGTCGAATTAGTAGCTTGTTGGACTGCCCAAAAATCTAGTGAAATAGAAAATTTAAGCCGTCAACTAGCAGCCTTGCGTATAACATCTTAATGTCCAAACGCATGAATACAAGATCTACAACAAAATCAAAAAGTAATCTAACCGAACAAAACAATTTTAACCCTTTCGTACCTTCTCATCAACTACCTCTTGCTAGCCCAGTAAGACCAAGCACTTCATCAACAAATCGTGAAGGAACCGATCTAATAGACCTCGAAATATCTATAAAAAATAATTTAACGACAAAAACGGATACATCGTTAACCAATATGGCTACAAACGACGCAGCTACCCCTATAAACCTAGTGATATCGCTTAACGATGCACTGCGGCTAGTACGTTAATTTAACGGTTATAATATACCGTTAAGAAAATTTTTAAACGGATGTGGAGAAGCCCGTGCATGATAGGACCTCAAGGCGATAATAACCTATTAAGATTAATAAAAAGCAAAATTACAGGCAAAGCAAATCATACCTTGAACAACCGAGATATAAAGAACTTCAATGATGTAAAAAAATACACAGAAAAAATATTCTCTCCAACAAAAACCGCAGCTCAATTGCTAAACGAGTTAGAGAACGAGTTTCAACGCGAGAATGAAACCGTGATGACATTTGCCAACCAAATACGCGACCTAGGCAGCCAGATAATTGAAACAGAGAACACTGTTAACGGAAATGCAAGTCAAGAATTCCGAACAACAGTCGAAAAGAAAATCATTAAATGTTTTACATTTGGCTTAAGGCCAGAAATAGAATACAGATTAAAGGCAAATGAAGTTGTAAGCGAATTAGTTAACGAAGCCGTAAGGATAAAAAGAAAACTACTAACACGAGAAGGACGATATAGCCCGGAACCAAGACGCAGGACTCTCACGTGCCAATTGTGCCGAAGAGATGGCCACAAAGCCAGCGAGTGCCATCGAAACACCAAATGCACGTTCAGCAACGTAGAAGGACACACGGCGGATATATGTCGTTTCAAAGAACGAAACGATCAAAATAACCGTTCTTGCTTAATGTGTAATCGATTTTGCCATATAGCGAAAAATTGCACCAAAATTATTAAATGCCAAGATTGTGACAAAATTGGGCACACCGCGAAGCAGCGCACAAACTCGCGTACGCTATTTCACATCACAATATGCCAACTGTGCAATAAACCCGGCCTCGGGGCAACATCATGCTATTCGCTACGCAATCAAACCTTAAATCAAACTACCGCACGCAGTGAAAAGCAATGCCAATTATGCAATAAACCTGGTCATGAAGCGAATTCATGTTATCTATTGCAGAATCAAACACCGAAGCAAAGTGTCATACGCAATAAAAACCAGTGCCAACTATGCCAAGGTCATGGACACACGGCAACCACTTGCGCGCAAAAAAGGGATAAGCAATGTCGATATTGCAAAAACCCCAGACGTACCATAGAAGAATGCCGCAAAAGGCAATATAACGGATCCCAACGACAGGGAAACGAACGCAATCTCCCGTCAAAGAGCGCGAACGCGGAGACCGATACCAACCAGCGCTCGGCTCACACCATGGAACTCAGCAGAGAATGTCTGAGTTAATCCCATTATAAAAACTCAAGAGTTAACGATACCTATTATTGAATTCAGGTATCCCATTATCGATAAGATACTTACGTTTATGATCGACACCGGATCGGAAATTAGCATAATGAGAACAAAATTTTTACCAGCGAATCAAACCATTGAAAGCGAAGATTCAGTCACGATCAAGGACATTAACGACACCTACTCTAAACCTTTAGGTAAAACAAGTATTAAAATATTAGGACGAATTTTTGAATTCTACGTAGTTTCAAACTCTTTCCGGATTCCGTACAGCGAAATATTAGACTCAGATTTCTTCTCTATTAACAAAGCAAAAATAGATTTTAAACGAAACGTATTACAGACCGATTTAACAACAATTCCATTCAAATAACGCCAAAATTCTTCCCTCACAAAAAACTTAATTAGAAATATACAAACAGACGAGTATATTAACCACGTTCCTTGCGTGGATATATTTAACTCGCCGAACAGCTTACATGGCCAGAGGATGATCGATTTAGGATCCGAAGCAAATATAGTAAAACTAAGTTTATTACCACCAGAATGCGAAATAATTTCAACAGGAGCCTCCTTATTAAAGGGCATAGGTGAAAATGCGATTCCGACGCACGGAACGACGAACATAACAGTACTCGGCCTCGATACCGTTTTTCACAAAGTACAAGACGATTTTTCAATACTATGTTTAGGCGTTTTAGGGGCCGATTTCTTAAAAAATAGTAATTCGATCATAAATTACGAATCACGTTTCCTCCAAACTCAAAAACACTTCGCATTATTAAAACGTCTCAATATAGAAGCCAACTTCTCAAATTCAACATTAAGCCAATCCGATAAGAATAGCCATTCAGATTTTGACAAAATACTAGACAAAGAAGAATATATAATAGATAATTACGAATTTTACAATATTTTAACCACCGAATTATGCCCGGAAAAACATTCAAGCTTAGGAGAAGAAACTGGCTTTGAAGCTTCAATAAACAGTACCTTAGACAATTTAAAACTTACCAACGATCAAAATAATGGTATACGCTCCGAAAAATTAAAGGGAATCATACCATTAGACCATCTCAAACACGAAGAGAAACAGCAAGCAATAAGTTTAATATCTAATTACTTGGACAGATTCTTTTTAAAAGGCGACGAATTACTTGCTACTAATATAATTATGCATCGTATCCCCACGATAGACGATAACCCAGTAAACACGAAGCAATATCGCTTACCTCACGCTTTAAAGAAGGAGGTAGACAAACAAGTGCAAGACCTGTTAAAGAAGGGGGTCATTAAACCTTTACGCTCCGCGTATAACACAAGCCTCTGGGTAGTGCTAAAGAAGCCGGATGCTAATGGAAAACCTAGGTAGCAAGTAGTCCTGGATTTTAGACCCCTTAACGAGAAGACAATACTGATGGCTTACCCGTTGCCTAACATTACTGACATTTTCGATCAAGTCGGTAATGCAACTTATTATACAATAATTGACTGCGTCTCTGGCTTTCATCAAATCTTGATGCGCACAGACGATGCACATAAAACAGCCATGAGACGATGCGCATAAAAGAGCATTCTCTACGCCAAGCGGCCACTTCGAATTTTTACGCATGTCTTTCGGACTCCGAAATGCCGGCGTTGAATACCAAAATGCCATGAATATCACCTTAGATGGGTTATTGGGTGAAGGCGTTCTTGTATATAGGAATGACGTCGTTATTTACGCCAAGCATTTACAAGAGCACGAAAAACTATTCAGCGAGGTTATGGAAAGGTCAAGAAAAGCAAACTGGAAATTAGAACCCAGTAAGTGCGAGTTACTAAAGAAGGAAGTTACATACTTAGGTCACATATTGACCAGAGATGGAATTAAACCAAATCCCAAGAAGATAGAAGCCGTAAAGGACTTCCCACGACCTGAAAATATCAAGAACGTATGGCAATTTTTAGGATTAGCCGGTTATTATAGAAAATTTATTCCTCATTTCGCTAAACACGCAAAACGTTTGACAAAGTTATTGTAAAATAACAAAGAATTCAATTGGACACCGGAGGTAGAAGAGTCATTTTAAATCCTGAAGGAAGCCTTATGCTCAGCCCCGCTCTTACGATTTCCAGATATATCACAACCATTTCTCATTACGACTGATGCGTCAGGATATGCCGTTGGAGGCGTTTTATCACAAGGTAAAATAGGTAGTGATAAGCCTATTTTCACGCGTGCCTATACTTCACGTGTGTTTAGAGGTCCCGAATTGAAATACCACACTTACGAGAAGAAAGCCTTAGCGATGTTACATGCTGTTCAAACCTTCAGGCCATATATATACGGTCGGAAATTCACTATCGCAACTGACCACTAACCTCTCGTATGATTCGAATCAGCCAATTTAGACACTTGTGTTTAAAAATGGAGGTTCAAACTTTCGGAATACGATTATTCTGTTATCTATAAGCCAGATAGATTAAATAGCAGCGCAGATGCGTATTTATGAAACCCTATCAAAGAAATTCCGGTAAATATGATGACTTGCAGACAAAAATTATTTCTCAAAAACAACAATAATAATCAAAACATCAAGGAACCGAAAGATGTCGTAGAAGAAATATTGAGTGTACAACTTTGCTTCTGCCGTTTTTTTCCGAAGTTCGAGGCTTTATTGTAAAAAACTGGTTATACATTTATGATTCAAAATATTGTCCGTCGCTGGCTACTACTTTCTCCCATCTTGCGGGCGGCATACGAATCCCGCGTTGAAAAAACTGGTCATCTTTTGAATCGATCCACGAATCGATCCAATTTTTTACTTCTTCATAAGACCGGAAGTGCTGGTCAGGCAGGCCGTGTGCCATTGATCAAAACAAGTGATAGTCCGAGGGAGCAACGGCTGGACAATACGGCGGGTGGGGCAGGACTTCCCATTTCAAAGTTTCCAAGTATGTCTTGACCACTTTCGCAACATGGGGTCGAGCATTGTCACGCTGTAAAATCAATTTATCATGTCTCTCGTTGTATTGCGGCCGTTTGTCTTTCAATGCTCGGCTCAAACGCATTAATTGCGTTCGATAACGATCGCCTGTGATTATTTCAGTCAGTTTTAACAACTCATAATACACTACGTCAATCTGGTCCCACCAAATACTGAGCATGATCTTGGAACCGTGAATATTTGGTTTGGCCGTCGACGTGGAAGCATGGCCGGGATATCCCCATGATTTTCTGCGTTCGGGATTATCGTAGTGAACCCATTTTTCATTCCCATTTACAATGCGATGCAGAAATCCCTTCCGTCTTTGCCTTGCAACCAGCTGTTTACAAACGCACAAACGCCGTTTAACATTACTCGGCTTCAACTTATACGGCACCCAATTTCCTTGTTCCTGAATCATTCTAATGACTCTCAGGCGTTTTGAAATGGCTTGTTGCGTCACTCCCAATAATCCTGCCAATTCTTGTTGCGTTTGACACGAGTCTTGATCAAGTAATGCCTCTAATTCTGCATCTTCGAAAACCTTCTTTCTTCCACCGCCATGCTGGTCTTCGACGTTAAAATCACCGTTCTTGAAGCGTTGGAACCACTCTCGGCACGTTCTTTCACTAATAGCGGCCTCACCATAGGTATTTGAGAGCATTCGACGAGCCTCAGTCGCAGATTTCATCATATTAAAGCAGAAAATTAAAACCTCCTGCAAATGATGAGAATTTGGCTCGTAAGCTGACATGTTTAATCGAGAATAACTTTATGATAGAGACACAAATCGACTAATATTTCGATAGCGTTATGTTTACAAATACCTAAGCTTATTGTATGACATCTATGATCTATTTATTTCAACTACCACTTACCGCTACATCTATCTATTGCAAAACGGCGGGAGCAAAGTTGTACACCCAATAATTAAACAAATGGATAAGAATAAACACGACAAAATTCAAGGGTCAACTTTAAAACGACCAAGAGGTCCCAAAAGGATTATAGACCAAGATATAACCAATAAACAGTGCTCCACATTTAACTCAATGTTTTAAACAAAACGTCCAAAAGGTCGTCCTAGAAAAATAACGAACGACGAACCTCGACCACCAGAAAAAACAAAAAAACAAAACGGTCGATCAACGAGTAAAAATAGAAAACATATTCTTTTAAGCGAAAGCGATATCTCGTCATCCTTGTCCGACGAAAAACCGTTTGTCGACGATCGACATCGAGAACTATTTGAAAATATTAAACCCAATGAAGAACCAGAATCGGACGTATCTGATAGATACCAAACTATCCGATCAAATATCATAGAAAGCAAAGATTTATTAGCTTAACGTAACGACAATATCGCATACTTCGTTACGACGAGCGGCAAACCTTGCGACGATAGCGCCAAAGCCTTGCTGCAAGCCAATAAGATTTCCCCTAAGGAAACCTTAACAATTGGAAAGGCAATTTATAAAGATGAACAACCACTAATACCTAGTCGCAATGTGTATTCGCGGAGACGATCCTGAATCACTAAGTACAACTAAAATAAATATAAGTAAAGTCTTGAATAATTTACGTGCATTTATGGTGGGTACAAATTTAAAGGAAATAAGTATCGCGAGGACGGAATTTATAGAAAACCTCCCGTGGGACGATGTACTAGATATAATTAGCTCAGTATTTATAAGTAACAGCCAAAAAATAATTATCTGTAAGGGTACACTGAAATATGTGCCGGAAGAAAGAAGAAACGCAATATTCCAAGAACTCTATAGTTCCCCTATCCGAGGCCATAGAGGCGTTCCAAAGACGTTCAATAGAATACGGCAACACTATTATTGGGAAAACATTAAGCCCGATATAAAACGTCGAATCCAACAGTGCTTAGACTGCCAATTAAAAAAATTGGTTCCAGTCAAAAGTAACAACCAATGATGATTACTGACACTCCCAGTAAAGTATTTGACAAAATCGCTCTAGATATTGTTGGACCGTTACCGAGAACAGAGAAAGGCAACGAATACATCCTGACAATGCAGGACCAGTTGTCCAAGTACTGCATAGCCGTAGCCTTGCCTAACGCTCTGGCCAGCACAATAGCTGACTCATTTATAAAGAAATTCGTTTGTATTTTCGGTGCGCCTAAGGTTGTTTTAATCAATCAAGGCAGGAATTTTATAAGCAATTTCATGAAAAGGGTAGCTAAAAGATTTAAAATAAAGAAGGTTAGGACCACTGCCTTCCACCCTCAATCAAATGGCTCACTCGAGAGATCACACCATGCTTTAAGTGAATACTTAAAGCAATACACTAAGAAAGACTGAATAGGACCAATGGGTCGACATCGCGTCATTAAATTATAACACACGTATCCACGAAGGCACTAAACATACTCCTTATGAGGTAGTCTTCGGTAAACTAGCACGCCTGCCATCCAACGAATTCTTACGAGATAACGATTTAGTCCCCACATACCAAGGGTATATCGAAAAATTAGTCACGCGATTAATAGGAATTAGGGAATTAGCGTACGACAATCTAATCGATGCAAAACACCGTTCAAGAACCTTTTATAATCGAAACGCAGACGTAAGAAAATTCAAACACGGTGACTATGTATTTTCACTAAAAGGCCTAAAATCCGAAAAATTCGACGATTATTATACAGGCCCCATAAAATAATCGAAATGCTTGGCCCTAAAATTTAAATACTAAATAAAACTAAAATAGTCCACACTTACCGCTTACGTTTTTCCTATATTACTAACGATTAACCTATTAAACCAAAATTTAACACCAAATAACCCTAAATTGTAACAAAAAGGAATACAAACCGTAGTACACCACTTAACATACCATTGTTTTTTATAAATGATATCTCTGATAATCCTCACTACCACTTTGATTGCAGTCTCAGCTATGACCGGATACGATTGCAGATCACGATCACTAAATATTACGACCTTGTCCTTACTAGACGTGGGTCAATGCGAGATACCCGAGAACAGCCTTAATGTCACACAAAGACACGTAAAACTACTTAAAATTAGCGATTTTTCCGCAATTCCCTTATATCAATGTAAACTCAGAGTTCGAAGAACCGTTTACTACTGCGGGGCATTATCACATGTTTCTATAGTCCGACACGGTAACATGGAGTACATTTACAATATACTAAGTATAGAATCGTGCGAAACAGTATGTCGTACGTGGATGTTAAAATTCAACGATAATGTAGTTCTTGGAATCAAACTCAATAGTACTATAACTATACCTATTCTTTACGCCGGAAAAGTAAAAGACGACGGAACTTGTTATGGCGTGATGTACGCAGATCCATACGGTTCTTGGGACTCTGTAGTAGTTCAGGGAACCGTAACAATAACGGCCCAAGAACAAACAGTTCGCGTTAATGTAGAAAATAATAAAATACATTCGCGATCCGGAACCGCATGTATACTCTCGCGTGGCTCATGCGTAGATACGGAAGGAGGATATACCTTCTGGACAACCCTACCTACCGACAATTGTAAATTTAGTCGATATGGTATCTTACTTGAAGGCTATGCCAATAAAATAGTCGATTACAATCTTCAAAAACAAACCGTATGTGCTCTTTCCACAAAGGATATCACCTTCGCGTCAACTAGCACGGCTAAGGAATAAGTATGCGGTTATACGATTATTCGCACTGACCACCCTAAACTTGTTACATTCGAAACCATTAAGGGTGAGTCATTCGCCGACAGAAAAAAACGATACTTAAGGAATTTAGATATATTTGCGTATATTAATTCAAAATTTGTATTCGTAGAAAGACATATCTGAACTCAGATCCAACAGTTGTATAGAGACGCACTTTTGCAACGTTGTAATTTAGAACGCCAATCCTTGAAGAATGCTCTCGATATTGCAACACAGGCCCTCGATCGATTCGCACATAATTTAATGAAAGGTCCCAGTTATATGGCTTTAACCGCGGGAGAAGTCGGGCATACAATTACATATATCCCAGTAGAAGTAAAGATTGAGCATGGAGAAGATTGCTATACAGAACTTCAAGTTTCGAGAGGAAACACCGCGTATTTCCTAACACCAAGGACACATATACTAAAGACACGTGGTACCAAGATCGAGTGTAATTAGTTACTTCCGTCGTATTATTACGTAGACGAAAGATGGTATAAGATTCTACCAAGACCTACAGAAACCCGAGATCCAGTAGAAACTCAAACCGCTGACAAAACCCACGTGAACTTATGTAAATCCTGCCTCACTTGCAGCGAGTGGTATTTACACCGAGAAGGACCTTAATGACCTTCGCGACTACATCATGTTCCCCGTAGAACAACCTTCTCTGCTAAACAACATGGCCAGAGAGATGCACGGCCACCAGATCACAGACGGCAAGGGAACTATTACCAAGTTATTAAACCAAGACACACTAGAAAAAATAGTGGAATCCACCTGGTCAAGGATTGGGTGCAAACTAATAACTTTTGGTTCAGCCAGCGTAGGCGTATTGGCCATCTTCGTAATAATCGAAATCGGCAAAATGATTTTAGAAATAGTAATAAGTGCCTACACCTTGCATAAAATTTATGGATGGTCCTTGCAGTAACTAGCAGCCTTATGGAACGCTGTGGCGCAATGTTTAATCAACACCTAAACAGCTCAAGGAAAAACTAACCTTACAGTACCAAAGGATCTAGAAGCTCAAAAAATTTTGCTCACATCCCTTCCTGTCTTCCTTTTTCTCTTGACTCAGTTAAATTATACTCAAATAATCAAGCCTGGTTGCCATGACTTCAACTGGTCGCCTAAAATGCGGGTGACCGTTGCCGCAAAAGTAACAGCATCTAGCGCCGGGGGCGTCGCAGCGACCGCACAGACATTGCCCTCGCCGGCTTGCCCTCAGCACTCGGTTGATGCTTGGTCCTTTGCCTTCGTGTCTCGGGCCGAGGCTTATAGGTCATCTCTGGCAAGCGCGTAGCTTCAGGTGGTGGAGGCGGGCGGTAGGTTTTGCAGCACTTTAACGTTTGTTCCGCTTCTACCGCTAGGTCGAGCAGCGTCTCGACGCTGTCGACTTCTACCCGCCGGACTATCGATTGCAGCTCTGACCGCAAATTACGATGCAGCGTATCGAGCTGCTGGTCTCGGCTGGGCATGGGGGAGAGCTTGCGCATGATAGCGACCAGGCAGGTGATATAATCACGTACTGGCTCATCAACCCCTTGCGTCCAACTGTTCGCTTCGGACGCGAGCCTCTGTTGAAACCATCTGGAGGTTCCATACCACCGTCTTGCTGCTGCCTCAAAATCGGCCCAGCAAGACCACTTACTCTTTTCATTGCGGTACCACGTTGCCGCATTGTCAGTGAAGAGTTCTGATAACGATGACAGAACCTCTTCTTCTGACAAGTTTGCCAGAGCTCGGCAGTCTTCTTGTCGAGCCAGGAATACATCAATACTCTGATTCTTGGCTCCGGAGAAGCGGATTTGCCATTTCCGCACTATTTGGCCGATATCCCGCGACGATTGCCGTGTTGAGTGCCCGATAAAGGTTTTGGGGCCTCCCACGCTTGCGGGATACGCAGAATTGCTGTCCGGGGCGAACGTTGCCGCCGGACAGGCCCCCCCCCCCACCTTAGATACGTCATGCGGTGCTCGGCATGCAGGACGTGGGTTGGGGTTTGGCTGTGGGCGAGCACGTAAAGGTGTGCTGCCGGCCACAGGCTCGTCTGCATAATGGCAAGTATATGTGTCGGCGAATTGTACCTGTGTTCGCCGACCTTCCGCTTCATGACTGCTCGTTTTGGCGTCGAGCTCGTTCACCTTGGCCGTTAATACTCTAACCTCTGTGAGGAGGTTGGCCATCATTGCTGCGAAAGAGGCTGGCACACGGAACTGGTTATTATTTTCGCTAACCAGCGTGATCCAGCTCTCTTCGTGCCTGTCAGTGCCCCGAGCTTCGCTGTCAGGGTTGGCTGGTATGCGATGGTGAACGTCTCGTTGAACCGGTGCATTCGTCTGGGCTGGCTCATTGTCCAGCCTGGAGGACTCTGCAGTCGGAGCTTCAACTATCGTGTCCGGCTGCTGGGCTACTCCTAGCGTCCGCTTGAGGTTATGTTTCACCCTCTCGTCGCGGAGGAGTAGTTCCTATGGGTGCTTCTCTGTGTCAGCGCCTTCTTCTGACCTTAGTCTTTTTAGTAGGCGCTGATGTAGTTCGTTGCGGCGTACTACGGTTTGGGGATCTTGGCTCCCCTCTTCTGCGAAGTCCACCGCTGTGTAATTCCCGAGCAGCCAGTTTTGTAGCCGGTCTGCTCGGGCGAACCTGCTGCCATCGGTGCGCAATTGGAGCTGGGCCAAGTTCTCTTCGAGCTCCCTTCCATTCAGGGTTAGAGCCCAGTCCTCGATGGCAGCTAAAGTCCGTTCCGCCACAGTGTTCGCCGCAATGAAGTGGTGCTCACCTTCGCTTATGTTAATTTCGCTTTGGTGTTTGCGAGCACTAACTTCTGAGCGCTCACAAGGGGGTTTGTCTGCCTTAGGCAGTTGCTCTAATTTTGGTCTACTGACCGATAACTTGGTGCTTTTGCCCGCGGAGATTCCTGATTTGACTATTTGTCAGAAGAGGTGCGCTCTCGAGTTTTGGTTATCGAGTAGCCAAGCGAGTTTGGTCCGCGCGAACGCTTTAGTTCCGTGCCAGCTGAATGAAAATTAAAACAATATTTTCAAACAACACAAGAAAAAATTTTTAATTTTAAATATTTATTTGCTGGCCGGAACGATTCTTCTCCTTGCTAATTTACAATTTGTTTAGAGCAAGGAGAAGAATCCTGCGCTGCCTTGAGGGTGCTCAGAATATCAATATATACATTATTTAGAAAAAATAAATTTCTTCTTCCTAAAACAGACCAAAAAACAGAAAAAAAGAATATGTTTCCTGAGAGCATTCTCAAGCCAGATTACTTGCTTGCTATTGCGCAGGTCAAAAATCACCGCACCCCTTGTAGGTGCTCTTAACAAAAAATTACAAATTTCTACTATTCGCCCGCTTTACCGGGAAAAATAGAAGAAAAAAAAATTATAAATATTTTATCGCTCGCGTGCGGTTCGTGCTTTGCGTTTTTATTCCCTATTACCTGCTCTCAGCTCCCTTGGGCCCCACGTCAGGCGCCAGTTGTAACGGGGTAGCAGTTTTAACGTTACCTGCCACAGGAGCAATTAGCTTTGGGGGACGCGCAATTCGCAAAAGGTGCGAAAATGCCCTTTGCGCCCCCTTGTAGGAAGCTAAAGTCTCGGACGACTTTGCTCCTAGGTCCAGGCTCGAGAAGCCGGTCTACGGACCCAACTTACCCGCTGCAACGCCGCGCGAACGTCGTTGCAAGGCTCGTGTGTCGTCCTTACCTGGCTAGTTGAATCTCGGAGAGGGCGGTATTCGGGAGGAGAGCTGACTGCTCCTCGTCGCACAAATAATCAAAAAAGGAAAAAATTAAGAAGCAAAAAAAATAAATAAATTTAAAAAAGGAAAAAAAAGTTTAAATAAATTAAGCGAAAGAAGCTCGCAACTGAAAGAAAAATAAAACAAATTTAAAAAGAATACAGGAAAAAAAAGGA
This sequence comes from Chalcis sispes, assembly GCA_949987625.1. Classification (NCBI taxonomy): domain Eukaryota; kingdom Metazoa; phylum Arthropoda; class Insecta; order Hymenoptera; family Chalcididae; genus Chalcis; species Chalcis sispes. Next base: position 41,434,009 of record OX465094.1, on the reverse strand, counting down.
TAATATAGAAGAAACAGAAAGAAAGAAAATAAACGAAATATATAAATAAAATAATTTAATGGAGAAGATATAATAAATAATAAATTAAATGACAATAAATTAAAGAATCGTAAATGACGATAGCGTTAACAAAAATAAAACTACAAAAATAAATTGTAATTAATGCGTACGAGGAGCGCAGGCGGTAAGGCGCGATATAATGTGCGAAAACGGCTCCCGCGCGCGGCGTACTATACGAGTGCGAGAGAGAAAGAACGTCTCTCGCACTACGCCTATAAGAGTGAGAGAGAAAGGCCTCTCTCACACGCACGCGCCGTCTAACTTACGGGTACGAGAGAGAAGAACACTCTCCCGCACGGAGCCCGTTGGAGCGAGAGAGAGATCGCTCTCCCACTCCTGCGCGTCGCGTCTATTGTGAGTACGAGAGAGACAACGAGTCTCCCGCACTGCGCCGTAGAAGTGAGAGAGAAAGCGCTCTCCCACTCTTGCGCGCCTAGCCTTACGCAAGTGCGAAAGAGAACGCAACTCTCTCGCACTGATTTAAGTCGGGTGGGAGATAAAGGTTTCTCTGACTTGCGTGCGCGCCGTATATGCTGCAAGTGCGAGAGAGAAAGCGACTCTTCCGCACTGCTGCCACTAGAGTGAGAGAGATAACGCTCTCTCACTCACGCGCGCTAATGCTTCTATAGGTGCGAGAGAGAACGCAACCCTCTCGCCCTGTATACGAGAGTGAGAGAGATAGCGCTCTCTTACTCGCACGAACTGCTAAAGAAGCGAATGCACTGCAGGAGGGAGTAACCGGCGGAGGTAACTCCCACGCAAACGCGAATAAATACAAAAAGACGCGCGAAAAATTTAAACAAAAGAAACTAACAGTCGGCTGGCCAGCCACGCACGCTAGACGCTAGGATGAAGATGGCGAAGACGGCGATACAGCGTGCCGTCGCCCCGTGCAGAAATCTGCTTGCTCCCGGTCACCGGTGATGTACGTCTATACCGTCGGCCGGTGGAAACTTTCTTGGCTGCCTGCGCAGCCGGTGCACGCCAAGGAAAAAGATGCACCTCGCCAAAACACCGCGCGCGCAAAAAACTCAGCACGAATTCGGCGCGTCTAAAAATGGCGGAATATTAAAGAAAAAAACTACCTTGTACGCGTGGTACTCACGAAGGCGATAATTGAACTAACTCCTTCAAAGGCGGGAGGCGGCTTGGCTACCTAGCCTAGCCTCTCCCATACGGCACTCGACTAGCCTATCTCTAGTCGCGTACCGTATCTTTTCGTCCGCGACTGTCGCGTTACCTATTTTAGGCTATTTACCTTATCCCGAATACGCGAAATAAGACAAGGCGCGGAGCATGGAGTGTTCTCCGTGACAATATATATATATATATATATATATATATATATATAGGTTCATTAAATCTTTAAAAAATATTACCTCTAAAATGCTATACATAATAAATCAATACACAAATAACTACTAAAATAGTATATATATATATATATATATATATATATATATATATATATATATATATATATAACTATATATAACTATATATAAATATACACAAATAGCTTTATTTAAAATTATTTTAAAATATAGTATGTATGTATGTATAATATATATATATATATATATATATATATAAACACATTTATTACGAATATACGATATATATATATATATTTTATTTTAGTACAGTTGGTATATTATATGTATACATATAAAGAGATGATGAGATATTTTAGTATAGTTAGTATATAGCCCCTTAATACATATAAGGAGATAATGAGATAAAAACAAGAGATTGTCTTGTTCAGATTATCTTATCTTAATATGAATCTAGGTATTAGACGCAATGCTTGAAGAGCGATTTGATGAAAATTTGGTAGCGCATATCGTATCTTCGTAACGAATGCACGAATTTTCATGTTTTTTTTTTTATTTGAAATAACATAAAAAAAATAGCAAAGTTGATATATTACATTTTATTAAATATTAAAATGTATAATTAAAAATTTTTTTATTTTTTCATGCATTGATTTAATGTATAAATGGGTGCGCCAGGCGCCAGTGGTTAGTACTAATACTTACCACGGGGCGCTGGCGCGCCCCTTGATATACATATAATATATTGCCAGTATTTGAATGTTTTTAATTTATAAAAATTATATTTCTTTTATATTTATGAATTTGTATTAACACAAATATAAATTACAATTTTTTATAAACAACATAAATATACGAGGTCTGGCTATCAAATAACGTGACTGCGCGCCTAGAGGGCACCGTAGAGGGTTGGGGAAAAAACGAGTAGTGCGTTGGGTATCTACATATCTTGTCTATGCACGTACCAAAACGCGTTCTCGTCACTATTATTGTATTTGAGCAATAGCGGTTTGAAATGAACGTGTTTTTTTCTCGTGCTGAAAACCATTTGTGACGAAAAACAGGAGCAACGTATCAATCTCAAATTTCTCGTTAAATTGAGAAAACTCCGACTGTGTGCTGCAAATTGTTGCAAGAGGCCTATGGGGACAATTCTCTATCGCGTGCGCGTGTTTTTGAGTGGCGTAAGCGCTTCAGTGAGGGCCCAGTGAGCACTTAAGATTACCAACGCCAAGGTCGCCCTGTCACTGTTTCAACTCCGGAAACAGTGACCAAAATCAACCAAATTGTGCGTGCCAATCGTCAAATGAGCATCCGGATGATTGCCGAGGCTGTAAACGCCGATAAAGAAACGGTTAGACAAATTTTACACGAGGAATTACACATGACAAAAGTCTGTGCGAAGTTGGTGCCAAAAAACCTGACTCCTGACCAAAAGCTCTTGCGTCAACAGGTCTGCTCAGATTTCCTTGAAAGGTTGAAAAAAGATTCAGGACTGATGAAAAACATTATTACTTGCGACGAAACGTGGATTTTTTAATACGATGTTGAAACAAAGCGGCAATCGATGCATTGGAAGACGCCTGAATCGCCCAGAATCAAAAAAGCAAGGATGTCCAAATCAAAATTCAAGGCAATGTTGATCGTTTTTTCCCACATTAACGGTATCGTGATGACTGAATGGGTTCCAGATGGTCAGACTGTCAACCAGACTTACTATATGTCAGTTTTGGCAACACTGCGAGAACGAGTTCGTAAGAAGCGGCCCGAGTTGTGGAAGAACAACTCGTAGATTTTGCACCAGGACAACGCACCTGCTCATAACGCGCTATCTGTGAAGCAGTATTTGGCCAGTAAGCGCACTCCAGTGCTCGAACACGCGCCATACTCGCCAGATTTGGCACCGTGTGACTTTTTTTTGTTTCCAAAGATAAAATCTGCTTTGAAAGGGACCCGATTTGAGTCGATGGAAGCGGTAAAGCAAAAAACGGCAGAGCTCCTAAAGGCCCTTACCAAAGAAGACTTCCAGCACTGCTTCGATCAATGGTAAAAACGTATGGAAAGGTGTGTGGTGAGGGAAGGGGAGTATATAGAAGGAGAGCATTCGAATGTAGAATAATTTTTATAATGAAACCTTTTTTCGTAACCAGTCTCGTTATTTAATAGCCAGACCTCGTAAATTGAATTTTTCAACTAACAACACAAATATAAATTTAATTTTATTAGTACTTTTACTATAAATTAATATGATGTTATTTTGTATATCAAATTACAAAACAGTTTGTACATGATTATTATCTATCACTTTAAATTCAACTTATTTTTATAATAAAATTTATATAAAAATTATATTTCTTAAAATTTAACTTATTTTTATAAAGTTTTACACAAACATTTTGTAAAATATAAAAGTGATAAAATTATAAAAAAAACAATGGCAAAAGTTTCTCGAAATATTTACATTCTTTTCTTAGAACAACCGTTAATTTTATAACATTTTACAAAATTTAAGAACTTCCAAAAATTTCATATTCTTTTACCTATACAACGAATGCGTTATAAAGAGCAATCATTCTTCACGGATTACTTTCACAATAAATCTAATATAATATTTTATAATTTTATACATATTCTACCAAATTTATGAAATCTAAATACAACCTTTTTAATAAAAAGAAAATTATGGTAAGTATTGGATGTCGTTTAAACATATTTTTCTGTGCTCTCTTCATGTATTATCAATTTATCGAATATTAGTATAGCACCTGTGAATAACTTATCAAAAAGAATATTTAAAATCAGTAATTTTGACTCTCAAAAGTTGTAAAATCAAATAATATCGCTAAGTATTTTCTTTTTTATCAACACATTTCTTTTAACGATAGCTGATCATCAATGTTGTTATATATAATATGCTTATGAATATCTAGATGTAAATACAACAATCTTTTAAATACAAAAAAATTATCATTTTCGTTGTTATTCAAAAATATGAAAAAATATAATTAATAATTAATTTTTATAAATATACTTTTAAATTCTCTTCAATTTTAAAATATTTTAGACTAAAAAAAGCAATAAAATATAATAATATCGCTAAATATCATCTTTCTTTTTATTAATGTATTTTTTGACCGCTACCAGGTCATCATTTACTTATCGGATTAATAAAAAGTCATTACACAAATTTCTGCGCACGAAAGTTGTGAAATCTATTTAATGTTGTTAGGTATTTCAATATTTGTGTAAAACACATTTATTTTATAATTCTAGTTAATACTAATAAATATTATTTTATATTTTTTACAATTTTCTTTTAAAATGTTACTTTGAAACGAAATATTAAAGTATACAAAATATCAATCATGTGAAATGATTCTTTTTACTCTTGTATTTATTTAGTTTTCATTTAAATTTAATTCAAAAATTTACATATAATTTCATATTGTTTGCGTACGATAGTAGGAAGTTGCTTCGAATGAAACCACTGAAATCAAATAATTCTCTTAACTATATTTTTCTATATCTTTTATGCTATATTCTTTCACAACTTATATATTTCATAAAAAGTTACTTGTGACATGTAATTAAAACCATACGTGTCGAACACTTGTAGAGTATAATAAGAGATCACCGAGACTAGAATTATAAAATAAATGTGTTCGACACAAATATTGAAATACTCAACGACATTAAATAGATTTCACAACCTTCGTGCATAGAAATTTGTGTAATGACTCTTTATTAATCCGATAAGTAAATGATGACCCGGTAGCGGTCAAAAAATACATTATTAAAAAGAAAGATGATATTTAGCAATATTATTATATTTTATTGCTTTCTTTAGTCTAAAATATTTCAAAATTAAAGAAAATTTAAAAGTATGTTTACGAAAATGAATTATTAATTATATTTTTTCATATGTTTGAATAACAACGAAAACGATAATTTTTTCGTTTTTAAAAGATTGTTGTATTTACATGTAGATATTCATTAGCATATTATATATAACAACATTGAAGATCAGCTATAGTTAAAAAGAATGTGTTGATAAAAAAGAAAATACTTGGCAATATTATTTGATTTTACAACTTTCGAGAGTCAAAAATGCTGATTTTAAATATTCTTTTAGATAAGTTACTCACAGGTGCTATACTAATATTCGATAAATTGATAATACACGAAGAGAGCACAGAAAAATATGTTTAAACGACAACCAATACTTACCATAATTTTCTTTTTATTACAAAGATTGTATTTAGATATATATATATATAGCATCTTTAAAATCTTTAAAAAATATTACCCTAAAATGGTATATATCAATCAAATCAATATACAAATAACCTGTAAAATAGTGTGTATATATATATATATCTATATATATATATATATATATATATATATATATATATATATATTAAAAATAGACACAAATAGCTTTAATTAAATTTATTTATAAGTATAGTATGTACGTATAATATATATATATACATATTTATTACAAATATACGATATATATTTTATTTTAGTAAATTAGTATATATATATATACTGTAACGGGTGCAATTGGATACGGCCCGTTAGCAACGCAGGATCTTCCTCCGGCCCTGCCTTATCTCACGTGTGAGGGGCCTTGCCTAAGACCCTGCTGCCGGTGTTGTTCCCACCCGGCTCGGCTGCTCAGTTTGTGTGCTAGCAACCGGTTGGCACACCCGCGGAGGCGGTGATATGCGGGATAGGGAAGCTGTAGGGGAGTAACTAAATAAAAATATACCAGCTAAGTGCTAGAAGCTGATTTAATAAAAAATCTAACAAAAATATACAAAAATATAACAGTTATCACGTAGAGGCCCTGTCGAGTAAAGACCAATTAGTATTGCCTTACGCGTAATACTAATTCACGAGCTGCGCACTGCGCATGCGCAATCTCTTTACTCCGCGCGGCTACACACACAAGTATAGTCTATGGTCGTTGGGTATAGAGAGAGCAGTTCCCCCTCTATACCAACGTAGTCTATGACTGTACGAGTGAGAGTGGTCCTCTCACTCGTCTGCACAGTCTATGGTTGAGCAAGGAAGCTCGTTTCTCTCGCTCAACTGCGTGCTTAATGTTTGTACGGGTGAGAGTAGCTTTCTTTCACTTGTACGCCTATTCTACGGTCATGCAAGAGAGATCGATCCTTTCCCTTGCACTCGCACGGCCTATATGAGTCTAGGCTTTACGCGGTCTCGCGCGTATATATATCTATAGCGAAACGCCCTGACGCGATCGCGCACGTGTCAGGGAATATGAATTATATTCCTACGCGGGCTAATTATCGCCAAGTGGCCACTTACTTTTTCTACTGAAGGAGTCGTCCTCCCGTTATCTGCGACGGAGACTTGGTAAAAAAATCGATTCTTGATCGATAGCGCCGCGTTTCGCTACGCTGCAGATTCTCGTGCCTTTTCCCGCGTCGCGCCATCGATCGCTTAATCGATGGCGCGACTCTCGCAATGCATAGCAGGTGGCCTAATCTTGATAAGCCACCTATCACACCTCTTCCCCAGTCGCTGCCAGGCTATGCTCAGCTGCTACTATTCCTCACTATCCAAAGGTTTTAATTGGGGTGAGGTTCACGAGTTCGCGCGCGTCTTGCGAGTTGAAGTCGGAGCGTGTTCTTCCACGCCCTTAGCCTTCCTACTGCCCGGTGGCCTTCCTGAGCCTTACTTAACGCTTGCGCCTACCTTTGTTTGATCCTCGGTCGACGGTGGCTCCCTTACATTCGCTGTGGGACGCTTTACGACGCAGACCATTTTCCGGGGTCGACCGTGCTTTCTGGCCGGCGCAGCGACGGCGTGTTCGCTTTGCAAGGGTTCCCCGCTAAGCACCGCGCCTTCTCCTGGTTGACTCGTCAGAAGGTGCCCCGCTGCGACGAGAGTACGGCTCGTCGTACTTTCGTCCTTTTCTGGCTACGACAGTTGGATAGCTACGTACTATTTGAGCTGGCTGACGTGTACGGGATGGATGGTGCACTCATCTCCGTATCTTAGCTCGTACTTATTGCTGCCCAGGACCTTACTGACCATGTATGGTCCTGCAAACTTAGGGGCTGGCTTCCCCGCTATCCCCTGGGCTGTGGAAGAAAGGACCTTGTTCTTCTTCTACATCCAATTACCTTCTTGAAATAAGAGCTCTCGGCGGCGCGCATCGTAATAGGGCGCTTACCTCTCCTGCTCTTTGGAGGCGTTTTCGGAGGCGCGCGCGTGAAGCTCCGGTAGCTTCCGCACGCACTCTGCCCAGCCCCGTATTGCTTCCTCCTGCAATATCTGAGCGTAAGCCTCGCGTGATGTGCGGGCTTCGCTCCTTGGAGGAGCAGGCTGTTGGCCGTAGTTGAGAAGCGCCGGGCTCGCTTTGACGGCACTCTGCTCAGCTGTGTTAAAGGCGAACACCACCTCGTTCAGGTGTTTGTTCTTACGATCATGCGACTCCTCCAATTAGGCCACGATCATCGTCTTGATTGTCGTGTTTGCCCGCTCGACAGGATTCGCCTGCGGATGGCAGGCATGTCGTGGAATAATGGATACCGTGCTTCTCCAGGTATCCATCCAAGATCCGGTTCCTAAACTCTGTCCCATTGTCAGACAGGAGTACTTCTGGCGAACCGAATCGGAGCACGACACGCTCAATAAATGTCTTGAGGACGGCTTTAGCCCTCACCTTCCACAGCGGGACACATTTGACCCACCTTGTGAATAGATCCTGGAAGACCAGGATGTATTCAAAGCCCTTGCGGCTTCAGACGAATGGTCCCATCACGTCGGCAGCTACTACCTGCCACGGCCGCTCAATGAGCCTCCTGCCCATTAAGCCAGCTGGAACCTTCTGCTCCACCTTGCACTGCTGACAGACTTGGCATCTACGGACGTAGTCTGCCACACAGTCTGCCAGCTTAGGCCAGTAGTACTGCCGCGTGACCCTGGAGTGCGTCTTCTCGCGACCCAGATGTCCTGCTATAGGGTCGTCGTGGCACTCCTGGAGGACTTGCTTCCTCCGTACGGCGGGGACGACGACTTGCCAGGCATCATTGTCGTCTCCTAGGGCGTCCTCGATGGTGGGGTTGGAGTCGTATTTGTATATCTAACTTCCAATCAGCTTCAAGCAAGGATGCCTTAAGGGCTCCTCTTGCACCTCTTTTCATATTCACTACTCATCTGTGGTACCTTCCGCCCAGGTTAAGGCCGCTATGGCTGCCACGTAACCTTATTCCTCGAGCATCCTGGGAAGGGCATCTGGCACATGGTTGAGTGCCCCTTTCCGATGTTCGATGGTGAAGCGGTGGCCTTGCAGCTCTAAGGCCCACCGCGCCAGCCTACCAGTCGTGTTCTGGAGGCTACTGAGACAGCGTAAACTGCTATGGTCAGTTATTATCCTGAACTCATAGCCCTCCACATATAGCCTGAACTTCTCGATAGCCCAGACTACAGCGGGACACTCCCTCTCAGTGACGCTGTAGATCCTCTCTGCTGTGCTCAAGGTGCGACTCGCGTACTTTAGCGGTCGCTCCTCTCCATCGATGACCTGGACTAGCACGGCTCTGACTCCGGTGTTACTCGCGTCCGTGTGAATGACGACTCCTCGTCAAACCTGGGACTTTGCAGGATAGGATCAGAAGCTAGCAGAGCCTTCACCTGCTCGAATGCAGCTTGCTGCTCCTCTCCCCATTCGTAACGCCGGCCCTTCTTTGTCAGGCGCGTGAGCGGTTCGGCGATCGTGGCTAAGTCCTTCAGGAATTTGCGATACCATGACGCCATGCCTAAGAATCTGCGCAGCTGTCGCACAATCTCGGGTGCTGGTAAGTCGATCATAGGAGCGACTTTTGCTGGATCCAAGCGAAATCCTTCCCAGTTCACCAGCACCTCGAGGTATTTTGCCTCCTCTTGGTAGAACGCACTCTTTTCGCGATTGATCGGAATACGGGCCGCTCGAGTGCGTCACAACACGTTCTCGAGCCGTCGCAAGTGTTCTTCAAACGTCTCTGTGACGATGATCACATCGTCAAGGTAGGACAACGCAAACGGCTCAAGCTGCAGGCCTATCACCATGTCAATGAGTCGCTGGAAGGTCGCTCCTGCGTAACTCAGACCATACAGCATCCTGGTGAACTGGAAGAGTCCGAGTCCTGGCACGGTGAATGCCGTGATCGATCTCGACTCTTCCTTTAGCCGTATCTGGTGATAGGCGCTGCTAAGGTCGAGAGTCGAGATTTATCTCGCCCTCTGCATTTTGCGCAGGATGCTATCCATCCTCGGCAATGGATAAGCATCCAGCTTCGACACTGCATTGACCATTCTAAAGTCAATGCAGAATCGGTAACTGCCGTTAGCCTTCTTTATCATAACAACTGGGCTCGACCAGCCGCTATGCAAAGGCTCGATGATGCCGCCCTCCAGCATCTCCTTTATTTGGGTGTGCATCACCTCCTGGATCTTTGGGGAGTACGGGTCAGCCCTCTGCCTAATGGGACGAGCATCGCCGACGTCGATAGCGTCCTTGATGCAACCCGTACACTCTAGAGTGTCTGGCTCCTCAGCCAGCATCCTATCCAGGAGCCCCTGGAGCTGCTCTCGCTCCGAGGGCTAAACGTCAGCTAGGCCTATGGCTGATACGGCAGGATCATCTGCTGTCTCCAGCGAGGCTAACTCCAACGCCAGCTCTCTTCTTGCTTCTTGTTTGAGGAGCTGTTTTCTCATTGGGTCGAGGATGGCCCTGAATCCTCGGATGAAATTGACCCCGAGGTAACATTTTGCTGGTAGACCAGGCAGAATTGCCACTTTGATGTCCTTTGTCACGCCGGCCACCTCAAAAAGCCGTTGGACGAACCCAACTATGGGAGCGTAATGGCCGTTTCTACCATAGCTCCCTTGCCCTGGCTCCGCGTGACCGCGCGTTCACATGCCGTGGCTATCTGCAAGCCCACGGCGCTCATGACAGTGTGTGACGCGTTTGAGTCATATAGCGCGCATAGGGTGCACTCCCCTACGCTTACAGGTAATCACCACTTGGCACCTTTTGGAGCACCCTTCTCAGGGTGGTCCAGAGCCGTCTTAGACACGAGCTCGGTGCTCACGAGCTCGCTGGCGATTCCTTCGGGGACATTGATCTCAGATTTGTAGGAGAAGGGCGTAGGGATCTCGTCTACGCTCTTTTCTGGTTGTTTCCCGGGAAGTCCGGGCAGAACGTCTTAATCATATTAGGCCTGCCGCAGCCATGGCAGCTGAACTCTCTGGCTTTCTTTGGGTGCTCGGTCTTCTCGTCCTTCTTCTTGTTCTTCTTCTCCCCCGTTGGGGGATTGGGACTTAGGACTGTAGGTCCTGGAGCGCGGCTTTGCCAGCCTCTTCGGGCTTGCCTTCCGTGGTGGGCTTCTCCTTCTTTCACGACGTCTGTCACCCGCCATGATACAGTTGTGCTGCGCGAAGGGCGCTAGCACCTGCTTTAGCATCTCTTGTGCTGTGGTATCAGTTGTCGGTGCCGACTGGCTGACTTCCGTTGCCGCGACCGCTACCTCGGTCGCGCTCACTTTAGCGCTGGCCTTCGGCTGCTCTCTCTTCGCAGCTGTCTTCGGGCGATAGGCTGCCGCCGGGACTATTGCGTGGTTTGGAGGAATGGGCGTTCTGTCGTCTCGTTCCCTCTCTAGCGTCAACTCGGCTCTTGCCGCACGGTCTATCAGCTCATTGACCGTGCGGCACTCCATCCGAGTGACGATCCTTTTGATTTGCGGAAGCAGATTATCGTGGAGGCTATCCACCATCTGCTCCTTGCTCAGATGTGGCTATATCTTCATTAGTATCGCCTCCAGGCACGTAATATATGTGCGCGCTGGTTCATCGGCCTGCTGGAAGCGGTGGCTGGCCTCGTCCTTTAGCCACTTCTGTATATTGGCCATGGGCCCCTAGCGCGCATACGCTGCCTGGCAGAACGCCTCCTACGCCTGCCATTTATGCTTGTGGCAGCCGTACCACATCTCGGCGAAGCCACTCAGCAGCGCGGGTAGCAACGCCAGCATCTCTGGGTCGCTAATCCCTGAAGCGTTCTTCGCTTCATCCACCTTGCGGAAGAACGCGTCGATACTGTCGGTTGGCTCTCCTCGGAACGTAATGTTCCACCGACCGACAATCCTACCGAAATCCCGAGGGCCCGCCATACCGGTGTTGCACCATGCACTATTATATAGTGTATTGGTGCAACTTTCCGCCCTCTTTTAAGCTCTATTTGAGCAGGATCTCGGGGATGGCGGTCACTCAGCAGTCCCTTGCGAATCTTCGCTTTCGCGGGGTCTGCTATGTGTGGGCACGTAGTTGCACGTGAATGTTCCCTGGAATGCTACATGGCTCGGCACTTTGCTCTTGCGCCGAGCCTGTGGCGAGAGAGCTGGTCCCACTGCCCACTCTGTGGCAGCCTGGACGGGCCTGGCGTGCCTTCTATTCTCGTAGACGATGCACTCAACTTTGGATTCGCGTCTTCCTTCCTATTCCGCGAATCCTGTGCCTCTGCCTGCATCGCCTGGATGCATCTGACCAACCCTTTGACAGTTTGCATCAGAGTTTCGATGCGCTCCTGCATCGTCCGAAATTCTCTCCGTGTTGGTGGCAGGTCGTCCTCGTCTTACACCTTCTCTTATCGTTCTTCAGTTAGGGACGTGGAGTACACCTCGTCCTTTAACAGCATGATCAGCGGATGCGGCTGTGCTTTGTCGTAGTCCACTGACCCGGCCGTTGTGCCTAACCTCTTCTGGCAGGCACGGAGCACGAAGCTTCTCTTTGCTTTTGCTCTCGCCGCCTGGGCAGCTTCGCCTGCCCCTGCGACCTTTTTTTGAAAATCGGCTGTGGTAAAATTTTCCTGCAGCCAATTGTTTATTTGGGTCATTTTTTCCCATCGTGACATGTGTGGCCTTAACCTTAGAGCGTGGAGGGTTTCGTCTACCTCCTCGCTCTCCATAGTGATGAGCCACGCTTCCACCCTGGAGAAGTCTTCCGTCGCCATGTTTTCTGTTGTAGTTCGCACGCTAATCAATATAAATATTTGAATAATTGCGATATCGTGGGTATCGCACGCAATATAGAGTTAACACTAAATAAATTAATAAATAAATAGGTAAATGCATATAATCTTATGTCTAAGAGAGGTTTACCTCGTCCCTCTACCCACGGTAACGCAACTTGCACTGGCGTTGCTGTGTAGAGGTCGGTTCTCCCTGACCTTATACTTGCTTGAGCCTCGGTGCTGCAAGCAAGATAAACTCCGAAAATGAAATAAAAATAAATAATTTATTTTTAGAACAAAAATTTAAAAAAAATTTTTTTTTTTCCCGTCCCCGTTGCCATGCCAGGAACACTTATTTTTTCGGCGCATATACTATCTACGCACGCTTGTGTGTGTGTTTGCGCTCGTTGTGCCCTCTGCACCCGCTTTAGACCTCTCGTTCCTTACTGCGCACGCTCTCTCGTGTCGCGCGACCCTATGCCTAAGACAGACGTCTGGGGCACTGGTTCTAACGGGTGTAATTGGTCACGGCCCGTTAGCAACGCAGGATCTTTCTCCGATCGTTCTTGATCTCGCGTGTGAGGGACCTTGCCTGAGGCCCCGCTGCCGGTGTTGCTCCCACCGGGCTCGGCTGCTCAATTTGTGTGTCAACAACCGGTTGGCACACCCGCGGAGGCGGCGATATTCAGGATAGAGAAGCTTTACGGAAGTAACTAAATAAAAATACACCAGCTAAGTGCTAGAAGCTGATTTAATGAAAAATCCAACAAAAATATACAAGAAAATATAATAGTTATCGCATGGAAGCCCTTTCAAGTGAAGAGTAATTAGTATTGCCTCACGTGCAATACTAATTCACAAGGTGCACACTGCGCATGCACACCCTCTTCACTACAAGCAGCTACACACACGTCTAGTCTATGGTCGTCGGGTATAGAGAGATCAGTTCCCCTTCTATACCGACGTAGTCTATGACTGTACGAGTGAGAGTGGTCCTCTCACTCGTCTGCACAGTCTATGGTTGAGCGAGGGAGCTCGTTCCTTTCGCTCAGCTGCGTGCTTAATGTTTGTACGGGTGAGAGTAGCTTTCTTTTACTCGTACGCCTATTCTACGGTCATGCGAGAGAGAGATCGATCCTCTCCCTCGCAATCACACGGCCTATACGAGTCTAGGCTTTACGCGGTCTCGCGCGTATATATACCTATAGCGATATGCCTTGACGCGATCGCACACGTGTCAGGGAATATGAATTATATTGCTACGTGGGATAATTATCGCTAAGTGGCCACTTACTTTTTCTACGGAAGGAGTCGTCTTCTTGATATCTGCGACGGAGACTCGGCGGAAAACTCCTCGGAAAAATCGCGTATTCTAAGTTGACGAAAACTACTCTTGCGGAAACGCGTGTGGCGCGGTAAAAGGCTCAAACGAGGAGGAGGATCGAGGGGAAGGCTCCTCCTTCCCCTCTCACCTATTATTTTTCCCGCGTAGCGCTATCGATTCTTTATCAACAGCGCCGCGTTTCGGTACGCCGTGGTTCTCGCGTCTCTTTCCGCGTCGCGCCATCGATCAAGCGATCGATGGCGCCGCTATAGTCACGCCGCGAACTCTACCCCGCATTGCAAGGCAGGTGGCCTTATCTCAAAAAGCCACCTGTCACAATACATATGAAGAGATGATGAGATATTTTAGCATAGTTAGTATACGAGTTTATATATATATAAAGAGGTGATGAGATATTTTAGTATAGTTAGTATATATACATGTAAAGAGATGATGAGATAAAAACAAGAGTTTATCTTGTTCCAATTATCTTATCTTAATATGAATCAAGATATTAGACGAAATGCTTGAAGAGCGATTTGATGAGAATTCGGGGGCGCATATCGTATCTTCGTAATAAATGCACGAATGTTAATGCTTTTTTTTTTATTTAAAAGAATATAAAAATAAAGAAGCAAAGGTGATCGATTACATTTTATTAAATATTAAAATATATAATTAAGAAAAATTTTTTAATTTTTTCTTGCATCAATTTAATGTATAAATGGTTGCGCCAGGCGCCCGTGGTTAGTACCAATACTTATTACGGGGCGCTGGGGCGCCCCTTGATAAATTTTTATTAAAAACGACAAACGACGAGGTTATAAAAAAGTAAACTAGCAGTATGCTATACTTGATGCTATAGCAGTATACGAGGCGCGCGCGTTACGTGCAGGCGTGCTCGCCTTGACGTTCGTATATATACATTCTGTCAAAACAGTACCGGGAATTGTCGATTTAAATCTATCGGGGCAATTTAGGCAGGTGAAATTTTTTTTTCTAGGTTCGTACAACTTTCCTCAATGACTATGCCAAGTTTGAGCGAAATCTGTTAACGAGTGCGTTTTCAGTAGCTGGTTAAGTCAGTCAATGTCAATAGTGCGTACCGATTTTTTACAATGGGTGATTACGCTGAACAAAGTATTTGTTTTAAATTTTGTGTTGCGAATGAAATTTCGTGTGCCGATGCATTGAAAATGTTGCAAAAGGCTTTTGGTGATAAAGCACTATCAAAAAGCCTTGCGTGTAAACGGTACAAAGCCTTCAAGGAGGGTCATGAAGTCGTCGAAGACTTGCCTCGTTCCGAAAGCCCATCGACGGCTTCGACCGCAGATAACGTCGATAAAATTAAGGAAATGGTGCTTGAAAACCGTCATACCAGCTTGAGAGAGATAGCACATAAACTTGAGATATCCCACGAGTCCACACGTACGATTTTAATTGATATTTCAGGCATGAGAGAGGTAGCCGCAAGACTCGTTCCAAAAGAGCTTAATTTTCTTCAAAAACGCTATCGCGAACAGGTCGCCTCGGACATGCTGGATCGCGCCAATTCCGATCCCGCATTCATGGAATGCATCATAACTGGTGACGAAACGTGGGTGTACAAGTACGATATGCAAACAAGCCAGCAAGCATCGGAATGGGTGGGAAAAAACGAGCCAAAACCGAGAAAACCACGCCAAAGTCGCTCAAAAGTGAAGGTGATGCTCATTGTTTTCTTCGATATCCGTGGCGTGGTGCTCTACGAATTCGTTCCAGAAGGTCAGACGGTAAACAAAGAGTATTACCTAGGCGTTATAAAACGTTTGCGTGAGCGTATCCGTAAGAAGCGGCCAAATTTGTGGGCGAACAGCTCGTGGATTTTACACGACGATAACGCGCCGTTTCACTGAGCTACGATTGTGACCGACTTTCTCGCCAAAAGCTCAACGAGCACGCTTGAACAACCACCGTATTCGCCGGATTTGGCTCCCTGTGACTTCTTTCTCTTCCCAAAACTTGAATTGCCGCTCCGTGGCACCCATTTTTAGTCGATTGAAGCCATAAAACAAAATTCGGCGTGTGAGCTGAAGGTTATCCCGGAAAGCGTCTATGAAAAATGTTTTGATGATTGGAAGTGCCGTTGGTATAGATGTATCGGAGCAAATGGAGCCTATTTTGATAGCGACCCAATAAATTTTGATTATTGAAGGTAGAAATGTTGTTTTAATTTTAACTTTCCGGTACTTTTTTGACAGACAGTATATATATTATATAGGATTTGACGTCAGGGAGAAGAACAAATACGAAGTTGAAGAACACAAAATAAGGAAATAAGAGAAAATCATATATATAGATATACATAGTATGAAAGAAAGCCCTTATTTATCATAAAAGACTCATTTTTCATAAAACTTTTTGTAGTCATCAAATATATAGATATTGTTCGAGCCGATAGCGTGCTCTCGAGAGCTCGCGAGAAGTTCAACGCCTTCCGGTCTTCTTTAGCAGCGCTCGCGGTCTTGCATCCTTTTTCTTTTGTAACGTAACTTTTGTCAAACCCGTAGACTTTACGGCAATTAATATTTTACTTGACGCCTCGTGGTCAGTCCTTGCTTGAGTAAGCCGCCGAGCACACGTATCCGCACTTCTGTACACGAACTAAATTTAACGCGCCTGTTACGCTTTAAGATTCTTTTTAAAATTACAAATAGATTCAAATAGAAAATTAATTAAGTACAGTTATTGTTAATTTAAAATAAATTTGTTAATAAACTTAGAGTGCGATTATTCAATTAAAAAAGATTATTTATTGCCACCTTCTGCGTCCATGTGTTGTCGCACAATTCGTATTCAAACTGGCAGGATTGAAATATACTTCATAATTGGAAAGCCTTCTATTTACAAAAAAGAAGAGAATAGACACATGCACAAACATTTTGGTCCTTCGAGCCGGATTGCGGATGAAACTGCATTTTCCGGAGAAATTTCTAATCAAGATTTTTGCGGTGAGTTTTTAAATTCAAACTTCAAGTAAATTCATTGAAAAGGGAGAAAACTTTTGTTGTTATTTTTAATAACTGTACGCTTGAATAAAATTCTCCAAGGACAATTATCCGATTTTATTAGTGAAAATCAGTGAAAATCAGTGAAAATCTACTTAAAATCTAATTTAAGAATCCCTAAATATATATATTTTTTTAATTTAAGGCAAAAACAATTAAAATAAAATACGGATTTCTGTAACAATTTTTAAATCTTAGAAGTGAATTTTCTGCAAGTGGCAAGTTTTTTCACCATTAAAGAAAACCTTTGGTGATCATGTGCAAAATTTCATTTCATTTATTAAAAATAAAAGGAAAGTGTGCTCGGAATTAGGAGTTCATTTCCGGTGGCTTAATACAAGACCATACGGGGGCTGTGACGTCACAGTAGGAGAAGATAAGCTGGCATCAAGCAAGGTGACGGAGAGAGACGGAAACATCGCACATCGTTTGAACTGCGTTACACCAGCTAGATATTATCGTCTCTGTTATTCTATATCCATTCGCCGTATCTTCAAGGACTTGTTCTACTGTGCATCTTTTTACTTGAGTATAACCTAATACTAAGCTTACAGGTGACCCCAGTTTGTCTACTTGTATTTTCAACGAGAGTCTGACTCGTTCTTCTTACTTTATTACAAAATATTTTCTTGGCTCTTGCAATATTTTATTCATCTTTTTAATGCTTGCTTTAGTTGCTAACTCTTTGCTAATAGCTAAAATCTTACTTGCTTGATACTTTACATTTTATCACTTATGTACATCATTAGTGTGACTGCTTGGTAGATTTGTCTAAATGTTTTCAACTTTGGATTTCTCTTTCTTTTGTCTTCTTTATTTCTTTTGCCAATTTGTGTCAACTTAAATGCTTGTTGAACAAAGAAGGCAGATTCGAACTTTCAATTGAATCTCTGCCTTAATCTACCAAATCTGCTAATCTTAACATACATCTGTTTCTCAAAAGTACAAGCCATTTTCTTCAGTATTTCTTTAGCTTATCTACTGATGCAATAGCTTGTAAATAAAATCTTGTAGACTTAATTGTGGAAAATTTTTGTAAATAATTAATAGAGAAGCGTTTGTGGTTTTTCTTCGAACCATTACTTCTTTTCAATTAGTCTTTAGCCTGATTCAAGATGATGAAGGCAGAAATCTCCAGTTCAGAGTTTTCGGACATGCTTGCCGATCAACGAAGGTTAAGCGGACTTATCAAGGACTTAGCCGACGCTACTTCCATTACAAGGGATGGACATTTTTGGCAGCGATTTCACGGAAGATGATATTAAGACACAGATAGATTTGTTAGAATCTTATTGGAAGTTATTTTACAGTCAAGATATCATCGTTTCTCGGCTATCCGAACAGACTAAAGAGCGGACGTACTTCAAAACTAACGTCTTTCGAGCTACGCAGAACTCCTTGCTGATTGCTCGATCTTGGTACCGAAAGCAGCTTCGATTATTACGGTCCTCACCTGCCATTAGTACAGCGGCATCTTTAGTACCTGTTGATCTGATCACCGTCAATCACAATTAATCATCTTTGGAAAAATTAAAGTTGCCTACTTTCAGTGGAAACCAACGGGATTAGGAGTCATTCAAGGATAAATTCACTTCGTTGGTAATTGAGGATCTTAGCACTACACCCATTATCAAGTTTCAGCGTTTGTTGAATCGCCTAGATGGCCAAGCTTTAGTGATAGTTAAGAGTGTCAAAACTACAGCTGAAAATTTCACAACAGCATGGAAATCCTTATGTCGACAGTTCGATGACAAGCAACTCCGTTTTGCTTGTCAGATGGAGTCGTTGTTGAATCTTCCAAGTTCAAACTAAGAAACTGTAGCGCATTTGAATTCTTTATTGGCCAATCTCGATGAAAGTCTACATGTTTTTACTTTTTTACAGCACCCCGTCGAACGTTGGGATTATCTGTTGGTCTACTTTGTGACAAGAAAGTTCCTCTCTGCATTTAAACTCAGTTAGGCCAAGGTCGTTGGAAAGAATCCTGCTCAACCCTTCCCGAAACTCCAGGATCTTCGTAAGTTTATCGATGAATGGATCCAGGCTCTAATTACAACTCAAGCCGTTGCGACTGCGTACAGCTTGTCTAAAGGAGAGAACAGGATCAAAAATTCATTTTTTCAATCAAATAGCTCGGCAAAGGGACCTCTTTGTAAACGGATCCCAAGTAAAATTTCTACCCTTGTAGCTTCGAAAACAAATACACATCAATCTCGATCTGTAATAAAAAAATCGAACTGTTCGTTTTGCAATGACGATCATTTCCTTGCATATTGTTCTTAATTTGCTTCGTGTTCACAGGATCAAAGGTCGGATCATGTTTGAGCAGCTCTGTAGAAACTGCTTCAACTCTAGTCATTCTGCAGATACCTACGGATCAAAGAGTCAGTGCTTGGTTTGTGGCACTAAACACCACACCAGACTTCATTCTGTGGATACCGTTCCGAGTTCTATTGCAAGCGGTACGTCAGAAATCCCCGCCTCGCACGTTCAAGCGATGGGATTATCTGCTTATGGATTCAAAAGGAAAATTCTGGCTACTGCAATGCTTATTCTTCAAGGTTCTAACGGTCAATCCATCTCAGCTTGAACCCTTCTTGATTCTGGAGCCAAGGAGTCGTTTGTATCAGAGCAAATCGCTCAATTATTAGATTTATGTAAAGAGTCGGTAGACGTGGCAATTACTGGTGTAGGTGGTGTTTCTAGCATTAACGCTAAGAGCCGTATCACACTTTCGCTTAAGTCATCTAGAGATCCTCATTTTAAACTTAAATTTTTAGCATTGGTGCTCAAGAAAGTATCAAGTATCGCCGATAGAAGTGACATACGTCTACCTCCTTGGCCAGAATTAGATCAGTTACAACTTACGGACCCACACTTTAATGAAATCTCTAAAGTGGATTGCATATTGGATACCAAAGTATATGCAGCCGTTTTACGATCTGGATTGCAACAAGGCCCGTCAGGTTATTATATTGCGCCCGTTAACACAGTATTTGGTTGGGTGATCATGGGCGGAATTCCCACCAATCACGACTTGTCATCCAGCAGTTATCGTCCAGTAACGGCCTCTGGTCATCTTGCCATACGAGAAAATCTTCAACAATTTTTGCAGCACTTTTGGGAACTTAAGGAGGTTCTGCCTCTCAAATGACTCCAGACAAGGAAGATTGGTATCATCATTTTCGGCAAACTCATTTTCGAGACGCTGATGGATGATTTGTTGTTCGCCTACCGTTCTTGAAGCCGCCGATCAACATCGACTTATGAAACATCGCTGAAGGTAATCTAGAACGATTCGAACGTCGATTTTTCCGTCAACCAGACGTACACGCAGCATACATTCAATTAATGACCGAGTGCGAAGAACTTAACCATTTGGTAAAAGTATCAGCAGACGAGGTAAGAGTTCAGAGTTGTCCTTATATACCCCATCACCCTATTTTCGAGAGAGATGATCTAAACAAGATTAGAGTGGTGTTTAACGCCTCACAGTCTAATACTAACGGTGTTTGACTTAATTCTTTGCTACATCCTGGCCCGAAACTCCAAGAAGACGTCTTAGCCATTATTTTTAGGTAGTCCTTTCACTGTGTGGTGTTTTCATGCGACATAGTCAAGATGTTTCGTCAATTTCTCGTTTATCCAGAGGACAGGGATTGGCAGCAAATTGTATGGCGGTCCACGCTTGATTCACCTATTCAGACTTTTTGGTTAAATACCGTTACCTATGGCACAACATGTGCTCCTTTTCTGGCCAACGCCCGTATGCTCCAGCTAGCAGAGGACCAAGAAGTCTAGTTCCCTGAGGCAGCCAATCTAATTAGAGCAAATCGCTATGCTGATAATTTCTTTGCTGGCGCTGATACTATTAAAGAAACCATGTCCCTTCGCAATCAACTTGTGATTGTGTTGGATTCAGCAGGTTTGCAAGTAGGCAAGTGGGCTTCTAATCACTCTCAGTTATTGCCTTCTGCATTTGGTGGAGATTCCAAGCAAAATGAGACTATGTTTCAGGACCAAGAAGCTGCTGAAGCGCTAGGTATTCGTTGGAACGCCATCAAGGATGAATTTTGTTTCAAGGTTTCTAAAATTAAGTTTTCTTTAACGCGGTTTCCAACTAAGCAATCAATTTCTTCAGATATCGCTAAATTATATGATCCCGTCGGTTGGTTATCACCAATGGTCATCAAAGGCAAAATTCTGTTACAGAATTTATAGCTATTGTCTATTGAGTGGGACGATCCAGTCCCCAAGACTATCGCCAACACCTGGTTAACTTTTTGCAGCTTATTAGAGGATTCAGAGTTAATCAAAATTCTTCGGTGGATTGGTTCCACGCAGCAGTTGTCGTAGTCTATGCATGCATTTTACGACGCATTAGAACGTGCATATGCTGCCTGCGTCTAGGTTGTAATACCATCGTCCAAGCCGTCATTATCTAAACTTCTGACGGCAAAATCTAAAGTGGCACCAATTAAAACCGATTAAAAATTAAATCAGCCTGCCTAGACTAGAATTGTGTGGAGCAGTCATCTTAGCTAGGTTGGTGTCTTATGTCTTAAATAAACTAAAAAGAAATCCAGCCTCTCTTTATTGCTGGTTAGACTCTCAGGTAGTCTTGGCTTGGTTACAGGGCCACCCTTTTAAATGAAAACCGTTTGTAGCAAATAGAGTCAGTAAGATTGTTACAACCCTGTCTCAGTCTTCTTGGCGACATGTCAAGTCGTCTGACAACCCAGCTGATCTAGCTACAAGAGGTGCTACTCCTTCACAGTAGCAACCATCTACATTATGGTGGTGAGGGTCCATGTAGCTTTCGCGATCACAAAATGAGTGGTCTCCCTGTAAAAATCAGTTTTCTTCAGAAATAGATTTAAGAAAACGAAGTGTCATTGACTGCTTTTCTGCTGCAATAAACCCAGATTTCCAGCAATGGTTCCGCCGCTTTTCGTCTATTAACAAAATAGTCAATATATTCGCCTACCTATGTCGTTGGCGCTCTCGAGTAAAGGATAAGTCCGTTAAGCAAGATTTTGATTTCTCATCTGGTAGGGAGATTCATGTAGGAAGACTTCACGTCTGTAAATCCATTCAAAGGACTCACTTTGCTAAAGAAATCACGCATTTATCTAAAGATCAAGCCCTTAGTGTTTCAAACCACTTAATTGGACTTAATCTATTCTTGAATGAAGGTGGGTTATTGAGAGTAGGAGGCAGTTTACAGAATGCCTGTCTCTCCCGTGAAGAAAAACAACCTACTATTCTACTTGTCAAACATCATGTGGTTGAACTGCTCATTTGCCAGCCCCACATTATAACCCTTCATGGAGTTTCCATGCTTGTACATAGCTACTTAAGGCAGAAATTTCCTAGGAGCTGCTATCGAACTACAGCGGTTATTCAAAGAATCTTTGGCATTAAGTCAAGAAATTGCCGTTTAACTTGCCGAGAATAACATTCATTGGTCCTTTGTTCCACCCCGTGCTTCTAATTTTGGCGGACTCTATGAAGCCAACATCAAATTTTTCAAAACGTATTTAATCAAGATCATAGGAGAAGCAAAGTTGACGTGTGAAGAATTTTATACCATAACCATCACGATAGAGGGATGTTTAAATTCCTGACCGATTAGTGCACTCAGTTCCGACGAGAAAGATATTATTGCACTCACCCCTGGTCATTTTTTAATCGGAGCCCCTTTAAATGCACCACCAAAACCTTTACACTTTTCTAATACAAATCTTTCTCTGAATTCTAGATGGTTGCAACTCAATGCCATGAAGAACCACTTTTGGAAAAGATGGCAACGAGAATATCTTCACCAGCTTCAGCAGCGAGCTAAAAGGCTCAAGCCTAATCTAGAGCCTAAAGTTAGTGACGTTGTCCTTTTCAAGGACTCGATGTTGCCCCCTGCAAAATTGCCTTTAGCGAGGATTATTCAACTGATACCTGGTCCCGATGGCTTGAGAAGAGTGGCTGTATTAAAGACAGCCCACTCAGAAGACAGAAGACCTTTGAATCAACTGATATTTTTGCCGACACGTGAGGAAGCCTCAATCTCAAGTCAACCGCAAGTTACCAATTATTGACCTCTTTGCAAGGTGGGCGGCAAGCTGTTTTATCAAGAAATTCAAGTAAAATATCACAATTCGTTTCTTTTTTGTATTCAGATTATAATCACATTGTACTGTAATTAGTTAGTTGGCTTTATTTTACTATCAGTTTTGTTCGTTAATTCCGACGAAGCTAATCGATCATATTGCTTCGTGGCAGGCGGTATGTTCGAGCCGATAGCGTGCTCTCGAGAGCTCGCGAGCAGCTCGACGCCTTCCAGACTTCTTCGGCAGCGCTCGTGGCCTCGCATTCTTTTACTTTTGTAACGCGGTACAATTGTTCTCGCGGTACAACTTTTCGCCCGTGTATTAACTTTTGTTAAACCCGTAGACTTTACGGCAATTAATATTATACTTGACGCCTCGTGGTCAGTCCTTGCTTAAGTAAGCCGCTAAGCACACGTATCCGCACTTCTGTACACGAACTAAATTTAACGCACCTGTTACGCTTCAAGATTCCTTTTAAAATTACAAATGGATTTAAATAGAAAATTTAATTAAGTACAGTTATTGTTAATTTAAAATAAATTTGTCAATAAACTCAGAGTGCAATTATTCAATTAAAAAAGATTATTTGTTGCGACCTTCTGCGTGCATGTGTTGTCAAACAATTCCAATTCGAACTGGCAGGATTAAAATATACTTCATTATTAGAAAGTCTACCATTTACAAAAAAGAAAGAAAATAGACACATGCACCAACAGATATATAAAGATTCTAATATGAGTGGTATTAAAATATTTTAGCTTTAATATTAAAAAAAAAATAAGGCAAAGTTATAAAAATGCAAATGAGATGTATATAAGGCACTTGCGCCTGTACCCGTGCGTATATATACACAGAGTGTCCCATGGAAAACAGAACTTTTTCAAAATAAAGACAAAAACTCAATATTCCGGCAAATCTCATTTATTTTATTCAAAATAGTCTCCTTCCGCATCAATACAACGTTTTACACGATTAATTAACATATCGAATAGGTTTTTGAGATCATTTTTATCCATCAACTTTAGTATGTCGGTCGTTGCTCTTTGGATGGCCTCTACGTCGGCATAACGTTTTCCTTTCATAGGCAAGTGCAATTTGGAGAACAAGTAAAAGTCGCACAGAGTCGAATCTGGCGAGTACGGTGAATGGTTGATGGTTAAAATGGAATTTTTGATCAAAAAATCCGTGATCAAGTTCGATCGATGAGACGGGGCATTATCATGCAACAAACGCCAGCTCCCTTTTTCACGGTATTGTGGCCGCACACGACGAATACGGCTGAGCAAACGCTTCATAACACCAAGATAAAACACAGCAGTAATCGTTTGACCAGGTGGAACGAATTTATGATAAATAATACCCTCCGAATCGTAGAAACAAATCAACATTGTCTTCACTTTTGACTTTTCAAGACAACTTTTTTTCGGATTGGGCTTGGTTGGGTGCTTCCATTCAGCACTTTGATGCTTGGTTTCGGGACTATATTGAAAACACTATGTCTCGTCACCAGTCACAATTGAATATTTCAAGTTAAGGTCCTTTTTTGACTCCTTAATCAAATCCTTACAATGTTGAATTCGGAGCAATTTTTCGTAGTCGGTCAATTTGTGTGGAACAAAGCGTGCACACACCTTCCGTAGATTCAAATGATCGATCAAAATGCGATGAATTAAATTTTTGAACATATTCAATTCCATTTTCATGTATCGCAATAAAGATTTTGGCTCATTTTTCATAAATGCGCGCACTTTTTCAATGTTACTTTGAGTAACCACAGTATTCGAAGGACCTGGATGTTCGTCGTCCTGAATGTCTTCACGACCTTCCTGGAACCGCTTATACCACTCATACACTCTTGTACGGGATAGACAATTATCGCCATTAACTTGTTTCAAAAAATTAAGCGTCTCAGTAAAGGATTTACCGAGTTTAAAACAGAACTTAATATTTGCTCTTTGTTCGAAGTTCATTTTTCGACCGATGCCACAAACACACTGTCACTTTGAGCGCGATATTTTGGTTCCCATTGAACCAAATGTCATACAATTTTGACAGAATGTCAGTTAAGAATGGACCTTTTCATTGCTAACATCCACCAACAGGTGGCGCCAATATAAATCGATGTTTTAAAAAAGTTCCGTTTTCCATGGGACACACTGTGTATATATATATATATATATATATATACCAGACTGTTTAATAAGTTTTCCGGTTTGATAAGAAAAACACAATTTCATGGTTTGAAATACACTTTATTATTTAGTGTAGTCTTCTTGAACATCAATACACTTGTTCCAACGAGATTCCAATTTATGAATTCCATCCCCGAAGTGAGAATCTGGAAGGGTTGCAAAATACGCTTTCACATCTGTTATGACCTCATCATTTGATGAAAAACGCTTTCCACGTATGAATTTTTTCAGGTCTGGAAACAGATGGAAGTCGCTAGGGGCCATATCTGGTAAATACGGTGGATGCTTCAACAATTCGAACTTTATTTCATGGATTTTAGCCATTGTCAAAATGTTCTTGTGAGACGGTGCATTGTCCTGATGAATAAGGATTTTTTTCTTCTGCAAACCGGGTCTTTTTTTACGAATTTGTTCCTTTAGCTGGTCTAAAAGGTTACAATAATATTCAGAATTTATTGTTTTACCAATTTGCAAGTAATTCACCAACAAAATTCCTTTCGCATCCCAAAAAACTGATGCTAATACCTTCTTGGCCGATTTCTAGACACGAACTCGTTTCGGAGCCTAAGAACCAGGTTCACACCACTCTTTAGTCTCTTTGTTTTGATTCAGGATCATGGTGATAGACCTGAGTTTCATCCATAGTGATGAATCGGCGCACAAAATCCACTTTATCCTTTCAAAAACGCTCTAAATGTTGCTGAGAAAGTCGCATTAGAATGTGTTTTTGTTCCATTGTTAGCAAATGCGGCACCCATTGTGCATACAGCTTTTTGAAACCCAATACTTTAGTCAAAATATTGCTTACACTGCCTAATAAGATGACTAGGGCTTCTACTAAATCTCTTTTAGTTACTCGACGATTTTCCAATACGATATCCTGTATTTTTTCTACGATTTCTGGTGTTGTTGCTGTTTTCGGACGTCCTTGACGTGGATCGTCTTTAAGGCTTGTACGATCACGTTTAAATTTAGCAACTCATATTTCTACTGTACTAATTCTTTCACTGCAAGATACTTGATTTTTTCTTGTTGATTTTTACTTGTCAGTAAAGCGTA
The DNA here is from genome assembly GCA_949987625.1 of Chalcis sispes. NCBI lineage: Eukaryota > Metazoa > Arthropoda > Insecta > Hymenoptera > Chalcididae > Chalcis > Chalcis sispes. Next base: position 41,407,863 of record OX465094.1, on the reverse strand, counting down.
TTTTGCAGCCCTTCCAGATTCTCACTTCAAGGATGGAATTCATGAATTGGAATTTCATTGGAACAAGTGTATTGATGTTTAGGGAGACTATTCTAAATAATAAAGTGTATTTTAAACCATAAAAATGTGTTTTTCTTATCGAACCGCAAAACTTATTGAACAGCCTGGTAGACGAGTATAACTTACACAGCATGCAAGGTCCCATTGAAAGATTCAATGCAATTTTATAGTGAAATGTTGCAGCACTCTTAGACTAAAACCTTGCTGAAATATTATACTGATATATTTCGACGGAACCTTGCAGCAACCTTAAAGCAACATTTTTTTAAAGTATTTTCATTAAAACATTGCAGCAACTTCGCAGCAATATTTTGCAAAATATTTTGTGCAAGATTGCAACAAGGTTTATTGGAACAGTTTAGTGAAATCTTGCAGCTAGATTTCAATGTATTATTTTTCAGAAACCTTGCAGTAACCTTGCAGCAAGATTTTGCGAAATATTTTGTGCAAGATTGCAGCAAGGTTTTCTAAAATATTCTAATGAAATCTTGTAGTAACCTTGCAGCAAGATTTCAATGATATTTATTTTTAAAACCTTGCAGCAATCTTGCAGCAACATTACGCGAAACATTTCGTGCAATATTGCAGCAAGATTTTCTGAAATATTTTCACAGAATGTTGCACTGATCTTGCAGCAAAATTTTTCTGAAGTATTTCATTCAAGCATTGCAACAAGTTTGCAGCAATATTTTGCATAATATTTTGCACAAGATTGCAGCAAGGTCAATTTAAACTTTTTAATGAAATCTTGCAGATAACTAGAAGCAAGATTTCAATAATGTTTCTTTTCAAAACCTCACAACAATTTTGCGACAATATTTCGTGATGCATTCCGCCCAAAATCGCAGCAAGATTTTCTGAAAAATTTTGACAGAACCTCGCAGCGACCTTGCAGCAAGATTTTAATGATGCTTCTTTCCGCAAACTCACAGCAACCTTGCAGCAACATTTCGCGAAATATATCGTGCGAGATTGCAGCAAAGTTTATTGGAACATTCTAGTAAAACCTAGCAACCATGCAGCAAGATTTTTCTAAACTATTTCTTCAAAATATTGAGAAAACTTTGCACTAATATTTTTAAAAATATTTTGCAAAAAATTACGGATAGATTTTCGAAAGCGTTTCACTGACACTTTGCAGAGATCTTGCAGTAAGATTTCAATAATGTATTCTTCCGAAATCTGAAAGCAACCTTGCAGCAACATTTCGTTAAACTTTTTGCGCAAAATTGCAGCAATGTTTTCCGAAATATTTTTACGAAACGTTGCAGCGACCTTGCAACAAGATTTTAAAATACTTCTTTTTGAAACCTCACTGCAATTTTGCAGCAATATTTCACATAATATTTCGCACAAGATTGCAGCAAGGTTTATTGGAACATAACAATGAAATCTTGCAGCAAACTTGGAACAAGATTTCAATGTCGTTTGTTGTCAAAACCTCACAGCAACCTTGCAGCAACTTTTTGCGAAACATGTCGCGCAAGATTGCAGCAAAGTTTCTTGAAATATTTTAACGAAACTTTGTAGCGACCTTGCAGCAAAATTTTAATGATACTTCTTTTTGCAACCTTACAGCAACCTTGCAGCAAGGTTGAAGATCAATATGAAAAGTCATATTAAAAACTATAAAAATTGATAAAATAAATGAATAAAAATTTTTTTTTTTTTTATATTATTATTTAAAATATTTTTTCATATTTTAAAAGATTTTAATATTATTTTAAAATTATATATATTTTATTCCCGCCTCAAATTAATTATTTAGTCGCAAATTGTCGTTTATATATTGTACTTATTAATATCTCACGGAAAAAACGCAGAAAAATTTTTTGGCCTACGGTAGAATCGAACCCGGGTTCTTCGCGTTATGAATCAGATGCCTTGGACCACTACGCTATGCGCAACTCTTGTATATATTTAAATATGAATTTTAGTTATAACTTAGCAGATGTTGCACTGTTCTCATAAAACTGTTATGCATTGATTAGTTGTTCATAATGAGATTTTCCAATTTAAATTGAACTGATTTTATTATAATTTATATAAGCCTGCATTTATATTGTATCAAGAGTGATGTTATTCATTTAACGAAATTTACTGTTCTCTAAGGTAGCATTATACACAGTGTGTCCCATGAAAAATGGAACTTTTTCTAAATAAAGACAAAAACTCAATATTCCGGCAAATCTCATTTATTTTATTTGAAATAGTCTCCTTTCGCATCAAAACAAAGTTTTGCACGATCAATTAACATATCGAATGAGTTTTTCAGATCATTTTTATCCATCGACTTTAGTATGTCGGTCATCGCTCTTTGGATGGCCTCTACGTCGGCATAACGTTTTCCTTTTATAGGCAAGTGCAATTCGGAGAACAAGTAGAAGTCGCACGGAGCCAAATTCGGCGAGTACGGTGAATGGTTGATGGTTAAAATGGAATTTTTGATCAAAAAATCCGTGATCAAGTTCGATCGATGAGACAGGGCATTATCATGCAACAAACGCCAGCTCCCTTTTACACGGTATTGTGGCTGCACACGACGAATACGGCTGAGCAAACGCTTTATAACACCAAGATAAAACACAGCAGTAATCGTTTGACCAGGTGGAACGAGTTCACGATGAATAATACCCTCCGATTTGTAGAAACAAATCAACATTGTCTTCACTTTTGACTTTTCAAGACGTCTTTTTTTTGGATTGGGCTCAGTTAGGTGCTTCCATTCAGAATTTTGACGCTTGGTTTAGGGATCATATTAAAAACACTATGTCTTGTCACCAGCCACAATTGAATATTTCAAATTTGGGTCCTTTTTTGACTCTTTAATCAAATCCTTACAATGTTGAATTCGGAGCAATTTTTCGTAGTCGGTCAATTTGTGTGGAACAAAGCGTGCACACACCTTTCGTAGATTCAAATGATCGGTTAAAATGCGATGAATTGAATTTTGGGACGTATTCAATTCCATTTCCATGTATCGCAATGAAGATTTTGGCTCATTTTTTATAAATGCGCGCACTTTTTCAATGTTACTTTGGGTAACCACGGTATTCGAAAAACCTGGATGTTCGTCGTCCTGAATGTCTTCACATCCTACCTGGAATTGCTTATACCACTCATACACTCTGGTACGGGATCGACAATTATCGCCATAAACTTGTTTCAGCAAATTATGCGTCTCAGTAAAGGATTTACCGAGTTTAAAACAGAACTTAATATTTGCTCTTTGTTCAAAGTTCATTTTCCAATCGATGCCACAAACACACTGTCACTTAAAGCGCGATATTTTGGTTTCCATTAAACCAAATGTCATACAATTTTGACAGGATGTCAGTTAAGAATGGACCTTTCCATTGCTAACATCCACCAATAGGTGCTGCCAATATAAATCGATGTTTTGAAAAAGTTCCGTTTTCCATGGGACACACTGTGTACTCTTAGACAATTAAAATATAATTTTAATTCAAATATTTATTTTACGCCAAAGTTTAGTAATAAAGTTTACTTCAAGACAATTGTTTCGTTCTTTTAAACTCGGTTTTGATTGATTTAAACGCTCAAGTATTTAAACAACGCAACATCAGCCAACAAATAATTAAAATATTAATCTTAGTTGTGAAAGTAGTGCGTATAACTTAGTGATTAGGACGTCTGCTTCAGAATGCAAAAAATCCGGGTTCGATCTTACCGTATGTCAAAAAATATCTCTACGTTTGTTCCATGAAATATTAATGTATACAATATATTAACAACAATTTGCAACTAAAAAATTAAGTTTGTGAGGAAATATAATATATATATATTTTATTGCAAACCTCTAGCAATATCTCATTGCAACTTTGCAGCAATATTTCATTATAACCTTGTAGAGAACTCTGATTGAAACCTTGTAGCAACCTTTCATTGAAACCTTTCAGAAACTTTCCATTGAAACTTTGCTGAAGGATTTGTGCAAGGGACATAGTAAGGTTGCTGCAACTTTTCATTACAAAATTGTAGAAACCTTTCAAACCTAACATAGAACCTTGCAGCAACTTTGCAGCAAGGTTTCATGCTGTGTAGGAAGCTAGATCGTCTTGTTCTGATAAGTAGCGTTAGACTTATCATCTAGAGATAGTCGCTCTGATTATATCAGTTCTATCTGGTTTTATGTTCATATCGACTTCCAGAACATTTAATATCTGTACTATCATGATCAAAAAATAAGACCAATTTTCAATTTAAATCTCGCGGGTTTATCGATTTGACGAAAGTTTTTTTAAGTTAGTAGCACTATAAGAGACATCTGTGTCAAATTTCATGTCAAAATATTTATTAGTTTGTAAGTGACACTCGTTTTTATAAACATTAAAAAGTGATTTCGGCGATTTAAAAAATGTCAGATTATAGTGAGCAAAGAATTCGCATTAAATTTTGTCTTCGGAATGAAATTTCTGGTGCAGAAACGTTCGGAATATTGCAGAAGGCCTTCGGTGAACAGATTTTGTAGGAAAAATGTTAACAGGTTGTACAAACAGTTTAAAGAAGGCTGAGGCAGCGTCGAAGACAAAGAGCGTCCAGGACGACCATTGATATCAGCTGATGAAAAACACAGCAAAGAAATCAAAAACCTTATGCTCAAAGATCGTCGGTTGACAATGAGAGACCTTGTTGATAATGTTGGCATTGCAATTGGATCGATTCAAGCAATTTCAAAAGATCATTTGAGTCTCGAACGCGTTAAATCTTGATTGCTTCCAAAAACACTCAATTTTATTGAATAATAGCGTCGTATTAATGTGTGCGAAGAGATGCTTTCTTACTACCAGAATGTTATGGAACGCATTATTACGGGAGATGAAACATAGATCTATGCTTACATAGCATCGGGATGATTGCCGAGGCTGTAAACGCCGATAAAGAAACGGTTAGACAAATTTTACACGAGGAATTACATATGACAAAAGTCTGTGCGAAGTTGGTGCCAAAAAACCTGACTCCTGACCAAAAGCTCTTGCGTCAACAGGTCTGCTCAGATTTCCTTGATAGGTTAAAAAAAGATTCCCGACTGATGAAAAACATTATTACTTGCGACGAAACGTGGATTTTTCAATACGATGTTGAAACAAAGCGGCAATCGATGCATTGAAAGACGCCTGAATCGCCCAGAATCAAAAAAGCAAGGATGTCCAAATCAAAATTCAAGGCAATGTTGATCGTTTTTAACATTAACGGTATCGTGATGACTGAATGGGTTCCAGAGGGTCACACTGTCAACCAGACTTACTATTTGTCAGTTTTGGCAACACTGCGAGAACGAGTTCGTAAGAAGTGGCCCGAGTTGTGGAAGAACAACTCGTAGATTTTGCACCAGGACAACGCACCTGCTCATAACGCGCTATCTGTGAAGCAGTATTTGGCCGGTAAGCGCACTCCAGTGCTCGAACACGCGCCGTACTCACCAGATTTGGCACCGTGCGACTTTTTTTTGTTTCCAAAGATAAAATCTGCTTTGAAAGGGACCTGATTTGAGTCAATGGAAGCGGTAAAGCAAAAACAGCAGAGCTCCTAAAGGCCCTCACCAAAGAAGACCTCCAGCACTGCTTGGATCAATGGAAAAAACGTATGGAAAGGTGTGTGGCGAGGAAAGGGGAGTATATTTAAGGGGAGCATTCGAATGTAGAATAATTTTTATAATAAAACCCTTTTTTGTAACCAGTCTTGTTATTTAATAGCCAGACCTCGTACGTGGTCAGATGAGCAAGACAATGTACAAGGTTTTCTCATACATTAATATAGAATAAAATAAACTTAATTATTATTATTGCACATCAAACCAGCTACGGTGCATAGGGTGACTCGATGATCTGGACTTCACAAAAAAAAAAATATTGGGAGGGTGAATAAGTTCTCGCCGTTTCACCGTCAGATAGCGGTACGAAAATTTTGTTTGTATAATTCCTGATGATGATGCATCTATATTGATGTTCTATAACCTATGTTCAAAATTAGTGGGTGCCTTTCGATTAACCTATAAAGAACATTTTCTTTTTGTAGCGTAAGACATATCGAATTTTGTTCCAAATAAACCATTTTTGCGGAGAATTTTACTGCACTATTTTATTCAGAAGAAATTTGCAGCTGAAGCACACAGAATTTCTGTAGAAACCTCTGGTGATTATGCTTTGCCGGAAAGAACATACAGAGACTGGTGTAACCGATTTATAAATGGTGATTTTAATGTTCAAGATAGAGAACATAGTAGTGCACCAAAAAAGTTTCAAGACAAGGAATTGGAAACATTATTTGCTGAAAATCCATGTCAGACGCAATCCGATGTTGTAAAATTATTAGGAGTTGATCGAACAACAGTTTCAATACGTCTGACAGCATTAGGAATGATACAGAAGGAAGGTTCTTGAGTGCCTTACGAACTGAAGCCGAGAGACGTCAAACGGCCTCTTGTCACGTGTGAACAGCTGCTTCAACGACAAAAAAGAAAAGGTTTCTTAAATCGTATTATGACTGGTGATGAAATGTGGATATACTACAGTAATCCCAAGCGTGAAAAATCGTGGATTAAGCCCGACGAAGCAGTAGCATCAACGCCAAAGCGGAATATCCACGGTTCCAAGTTTATGCTGTGCATTTGGTGGGACCAGCTAGGGGTAGTGTATTACCAGCTGCTTTAAACCAACCATCACAGGAGATCTCTATCGACGACAATTGATGCGTTTGAGCCGAGCATTGGAAGAAAAAGGGCCTTTAAATGAGCGAAGACACGATAAGGTGATGTTGCTGCATGATAACGCTCGGCCGCATATCGCGTCACTAATTAAAACATACCTGGAAACGCTGAAATGGAAAGTCCTACCCCTTTTGCTGTACTTTCCAGACATTGCGCCTTCTGATTACTATTTATTTCGATCGATGAATAACAGCCTGGCTGAGCAGCACTTTACTTAGTATGAAGAAACGAAAAAAATGGTTCGATTTGTGGATAGTCGCAAAAGAAGTGTCGTTTTTTTGACGTGGAATTCAAATGCAGTCAGAAAGATGGGTAAAAGTTATCCCCAGCGATGGGCAATACTTTAATTGACTTGTTTTTTTATTACTTTTTTTAAATAAAGGATTTATTTTTACAAAAAACGGTGAGAACTAATTCAAACTTCCAATACAATAAAATGTGAAAATGAAAATTTAATTTAATAAAGATTTATTTATTTTTGAAAATAGAATAAATGTTAAACAGCGGTAAATCATATAATTTAATGAAATCAGATTGAATAATTTAACGCCAGAATTATTAAAACTTAATAATGATCAAATTAACTTAATAATTTATAAATAAATGAAAAAAAAGGAAAATGGCTGCAATATACCAATAGTAGCCAAGTATATCTGATGTGAAACTAGAACCTTCCAGCGGATATAAACAACATTATGTTAGCCGAATTAAGCTTCTTTGTATCTAATTTTTTATCTTTAATTTTCTCTATGTCTTAATTACAAACCTTACATAAACTTTATATTAGTTTGCTAAGGATAATTTTTGGATCAGGGAGCGCTGGCGTTAACAGGTTACCCCCACTTGCGACTTTGAAAAAATCGATTTTTTGTTAATTGCATTTTTTTAAAGTATAAGTATCTGAGAATATGACCTCGAAATTTCAAGTCGATCCGAACAAAATTGACTGAGATATGAGCGTTGAAAGAGAAGAATCCGTTGTGTAAACAACCGGCAATTAAAACTTTTAACGCGTTTTTCTCGAAATGGCATTTTTAAAGTCGGTGACTAAGATTACTCAAACACTAATAAATCGATCTTCTTAATATTTTGCAGGCTTATTTAACTCATAAACATGTAGTCTTTAATCGTTCGATTTTTTGTTTAAAAAAAAATGGCCGTTTTATAGCCAAAAAACGGCCGTTTTTTTTCGTTAAAATCAAACCATTGACTTTGACTGTCCGTCATTTTGTGAAAAATGAATATTTTTTTAAATCCTTCGATTAAAAACTAGTTTATACTTATATTTAATTAAATCCATCTACATTTTTTGTTTCAAATGATTCATTTTGCTGCAATGCTGGTCACCGCAAACCGTATAAATGAAAACACTATTTCATTGGCAGCCATTTGCCACTTAACAATGTAATATTTTGCAATAAAAAAATTACGGAAAGTTCTTCAAGATGTATTCTTTAAGATGATATAATAATCGTTTGAAAAATGTTTTGTAGTTTTCTTTAAAAAATTCATGAAAAAGGCCGTTTTTGTTGAGCTACAACTGGGGGTAACCCCTTAACGGGAAAAATTCAAGATTCTTACCTTATTTTAGATTTGGGGAATGTCTTGTCGGACAGCCTTTGGGTGGCAAGCTGTAGTTATTTTCGCAGTTGATAATATTTTTCAGCCAAGTCAATGGCCACGTTGGCATCAAACGAACGAAGGCAATTGCTAAAACGATATTAACATTTAAAGTAGATTTAATTGGTTATACTCATATTGCTACCCAAAATTTATCGCCTGGGTGCCGTCGAGGGCTCTTGCTTGCGATTCGAAGGTGAGTAAGCTCTTCCGACCTCAGTGGTGATTGGCCGGTAGTATACCTTTCACATCTCAATAGTTCTATAATATAATTGATAAAACTATGAAACCAGATCTGCTCTTTTATTGTCGACTAAGGCTAGTTAATCGGGTAATAGGGTTTATCAGTGAAACGGGGATTTTTAAAAGCCTCTCGTTATCCTGACACGTGGTGAAAAGGCAATGTCTTCCTACATATTCTGGTGTCTTTGGAAGAATAAACAGCTAAAAACCATCACCGAGAATCTAAGTATCAGCAGAGAGGTTACTTATGGCTAATAGATCGTCCTAACGAACTCCGAAAAATTTTGCAATGAAATACCGGTTCGCCAAAGCACCGACAAAGATGAAGACATACTATTAGCGAGGTGACAGAGAAATCATATGAAAAGGAACTAGCGGACTGCCAGCACTTAATGGCGGTTCTGGTTTGATCTTCCTTTTAGTTGTTCTAATCTATGGGCGTATCTCTATGCAATCAGTGAAACTTAGAACAACAATCAAACAAAAAAAAAAGAAAAGAGAAAATAAAAGAAAAAACAATAAAGTATGATAGTAAAAATTAATAATCAACATAAGTCTAAACAAATATACTAAGAAATAAAAATATGTAGCGGAAATAACGTAATTAATATATTAAATGTGCAACTAAGTTCTCGCTATTATTTTTATGAAAATGCAACTCTATTGTAAAAAAATGTTTACAAATAAATTATTCAAATTATCGCTCATCGGTAGGTACAACTTTCTCTCATCTTTATATGAGCGAAATTGCTGATCAGCCAGGCCATGTGCCATCGAACGGAACAAGTGATAATCGGGCGGCGCAATATCTGGGGAATGTAGTGGATGGGGTAACATTTCCCATTGAAGCGTTTCCAAGTAGGTTTTAACAAGCCCGGTAACGTGAAGCCTAGCGTTGTCATGCAATAGAATCACTTTTTCGTGCCTCTGCTCGTATTTTGGCCATTTTTTGCGTAGTGATTGACTGAATCGCATTAATTAAATTGGATACCGTTGCCCAGTGATGTTTTCGTTTGATTTCAACAGCTTATAATAAATAACACTGACCTGGTCCCACCAAATACACAGCATAACCTTCGCAGGGTGAATATTGGGCCGAGCCGACGACGTAGAAGCATGACCGGGCAGTCTCTATGACTTTCATCTTTTTAGGTTGCTGTAATGGATTCATTTTTTATCATCTGCCACGATGCGATGAAGGAAATTTTTTCTTTTTCGCCGCTGGAGCAGTTATTCACAAGCGAGAAAACGACGCTCAACGTCCCTTGGCTTCAAATCATAGAGAACTCAAGTTCCCTGCTTACGAATCATTCCCAATGCATAGAATCGTTTGGAAATTGCTTGGCGAGTAACTTCTACCACTCAAGTAAGCTTATTTTCCATTTAGTATTGATCCTTGTCGAGCATTGCCTCCATTTAAGCGTCTCCGAAGGTTTCTTGCCTTCCTGCACGCGGATAGTCATCAATATCGAAAACGTCGTATCTGAAGCGACGAAACCATCACGGCACGTTGTTTAACTTAAAACAGCATCTCCGTAAACGTTTTGGAGCTCTCGATCTGCTTTAGCCGCTGCTTTTTTCGAATGAAAGAAGAAAAGCAACATCCTACAAATGACAATTATCTGACACAAAATGAGACATTCTTACACAACCAAAAGTATATGACGTCAAAACAAAATCACTAAAATGTCAAAGCAATTTGTTTACCATAATTCTAAGCTTGCTTCATGACGTTATGGATTTCGTAATCGACAAGCACTTAATGCTAAAGCTATCTGCGAGTATTGACAAACAGCAGGAACTTAGCTGCGCACCTAATACTAAATGCTAACGAATAAATTTTAATAGAGAAGTTTCAACTGGAAAACACTTGGTCAAGTAAGACCGTGATGAAGTAAATAATTCGAAACGAAAATAACCGTGAGCTTTATTGTGCAGCTTGTCGGGCTTTTTATAATAAATAGTACCCAACAATATCATCGAGATAGAGAATAAGAGAAAGTCGAGAATAAGAAAAAGAGTATGTCCCGCTGTAAAACTGAGCACAGAGTTCCGATAAACATTCGCTAGTGCAGGAAATGCAAGCAGTGCAGGCCGCTTGTAATCTGCTACGAGGACCCGTAGGATGAAGAAGGAGACATTTCGTAACCCTACAGCATGAAAAAAGAAGAATCATTTCTTTATACGTGGCTGCTAGATCTATTTGTCTCGCCTAACTTTAGGGGAAACTGTATGCGGTGTAATAGACCGCTACCGCTATGGACGTGCGAGGAGTGCATGACGGCATTAGTCAATAGGAATTCGGGCACGAGCCAAGTGTTGTTACAGTGCGACAACCCAAAACACGAGTTTGAACTTGCGAAACCGGCCATGTGCCACCGATGTCAGAATTTAAAGCCTCTAATGATTATAAAGAACACCGAGGACGACCAACGAGGATTACACTTCTAAACAACCACTCTACCAACTAATAATCATTTAGAGAGTACAACCAAGCATATTCAACCCTTTTGGAAATGAGGTGCCTGTGCACACAAAGCAATATAGAGACCCCTTTTCGATCCACAAGGAGGTCATAGTTAAAATCAGATTACGAAAAAATTAAGAGACGGAATACATTCTGTCAAAAAGTACCGGGAATTGTCGATTTAAATCTGGCGGGGCAATTTAGGCAGGTAAAACTTTTTTTTCTAGGTTGGTACAACTGTCCTTAATGACTATGCCAAGTTTAAGAGGAATCTGTCAACGATCGTGCTTACAGTATCTGGTTAAGTCAGTGGCCTTTAGCTCACGCGCCGAATTTTGTTTTATGGCTTCAATCAACTGAAAACGAGTGCCACGGAGCGGCAATTTGAGTTTTGGGAAGTGGAAGAAGACACAGGGAGCCAAATCCGGCTAATACGGTGGTTGTTTAAGCGTGTTCGTTGAGTTTTTGGCGAGAAAGTCTGTCACAATCGTAGCTCGGTGAGACGGCGCGTTATCGTGTTTTGCGGCCACCATTCTCATGTCCAAAATATCAATTAAAATTGTACGTGTGGACACGTGGAATATCTCAAGTTCATGTGCTATCTCTCTCAAGCTGGTATGACGGTTAAGCACTATTTCCTTAATTTTATCGACGTTATCTGCGGTCGAAGCCGTCGATGGGCGTCCGGAACGAGGCAAGTCTTCGACGACTTCACGACCCTCCTTGAAGGCTTTGTGCCACTCATACGCATGGGTTTTCGATAGCACTTTATCACCAAAAGCCTTGTTGCAACATTTTCAATGCATCGGCACACGAAATTTCATTCGCAACACAAAATTTTAGACAAATTCTTTGTTTAACGTAATCACCCATTGAAAAAAATCGGCACGCACTAGTGACATCGACTGACTTAACCAGCTACTGTAAACACACTCTTTGACTGATTACGCTCAAACTTGGCATAGTCATTAAGGACAGTTGTACCAACCTAGAGAAAAAAATTTTACCTTCCTTAATTGCCCCGCCAGATTTAAATCGACAATTCCCGGTACTTTTTTGACAGAATTTAATAGAACTTTCTTACTCACTCTGTTCATCTCCTATCTAGGTGATCCCAAGGCGCCCTAATAGTTATGGGAACCCCCGATGGAGAATAGTTATAGATTTTCGTGAATTAAACAAATAACTATAGGTAATGCATACTTCTTACCGAATATATTAGACAAGTTGAGAGGTGCTACTTACTTTACGTGCTTTGATTTAGCTAGTGGATTTCAGCAAATACCAATAAAATCCAAAGATAAACGGAAGACTGCATTCACAAGCCGCAATGTGCACTACCAATATGTCTGCATGCCGGAAAGATTGAAGAACACACTTGCAACGTTTCAGAGTTTTATAGACAATGTTTTAAAGGGATCTCAATACACTGAAATACTTGTATATATAGATGACATTATAGTACGAGGGCGGTTCAAATATGATGAAGACAAACGCTGTAGATGGCGCGCATATATGTTTTGAAGGTCGTAGCTTAAATATGTAATGGCTGGGTCTCTTACGAACAGTGTGGCATAGTTTTCGTCGGGAGTGCATGTTTTACGCGCGTGCAACGACCATGAGTGAACGTCAAGTGCCGACCGCCGTTGCGCAACGTATTGTCGTTCGTTTTTTAGTGTGGGAAGGCGTTAAAAATACAGAAATTTTTCTGCGTTTGCGAAATCCGTTCGGTAGTGAGTGCCGGAGTAGGGTTGCTGTGTTTAAATGGGCCAAAGCATTCAAGAATGGTAGCGAAACCGTCGAGAATGAGCCGCATGATCGTCGACCGCGAACCAGCATCACACCAGACAACATTTGCCGCGTAGAACAACTCATTTTGGAGGACCGTAGGATGAATGTTCGAGACATTTTGGCTGAACTCGGCATCAGTATTGGTAGTGTAGAGTCTATCATTTACGAACACCTTTAATATCGCTAAATAACGGCGCGATGGGTTCCTAAACTGTTGAACTTCGAGAAAAAACTCACGCGGTTGGAAGTTTATCGCCGCTTGCTGACACGATACGAGGTGAAGGGGGACAAGTTTTTAACGCGAATCTTTACTACAGACGAGATATGGATACGCTATTACACTCCCGAAAGCAAGGTGTCTAAAGAGTGGAGGAAGAAGGAGAAAGGGACGCCAGTCAAAGCGAAGACAACCAGGTCCGCGGGTGAGGTTATGTATACTGTGTTCTGGGACCGGCGGGACGTGCTGTACGTCGATTTCCTGCGCACTCAACGTTCCATCAATTCTGCATACTACTCTAACCTTCTGAAAACACACGTGAAACCTGCTTATTGCTCGAAACGGAGGAGCATTCCAGCACGAAGTGCGATTCTTCTCTAGGATAACGCGCGCCCTCATACCACGCGTCTCACGCTCGATACAATATCGAAATTGGGGTGGGAGGTACTGGAACACCCCCCCTACAGTCCGGATTTATCACCCTGCGACTACCACATGTTTGGACCAATGAAAGTGACCCTCGGAGGTCAAAAATTCAACACCGACGACGAGGTAGAGGAGTTCGTGCGCACATGGCTGTTCGAGTTGCCCAAGGAATTCTTTGATACCGACATCAAAAGCTTCCGAAAAGGTGGACAAAATGCGTAACTTGTAAGGGGCAGTACCTAGAAAACTGTAAATTTTTGTAAATTTTTTCCATGGTTAATAAACGTGAGAATAAACCTTTTTAAAATGGTTTAACTAGATGTTTCAAAAAACCTCACAGGAATCTTTCTTGAAATGTTTTGTGAAATGTTCTAGCAAGTTTGCTTCAAGATCTCGTTGAAACATTTATACGAAATCTTACAGCGATCTTTTTAAGATATTTCAACTATGTGTTTCAAAAAACCTCTAAGGAATCTTTCTTAAAATGTTTGTGAAATGTAATCATTTATCTAGACCCTCATATTATCAGTAACCAAGCAGTAGCCAAATCTATTTATTATTCCATTAAGATCTTCTCTGAGAATTCTCAAAGTCCTCAGATACATACTTATCACATAATTTTAATTCATGAGTCAAAGTTTCATTGTTTTGAAGTCACATTGTGTTTTACAAATAGGCTTCAGAGATGATAAAAAATAATTCTGAATATTTCAATTTTACGCTTTTTCTCCGATAAGACTAAATCTTAAAGTGGTTGAGAAAGCAATAGTCATAATGACCCTTATTGGCGAGAATCCTCACTGGCGTAGGACAGTAAATTACCACGACCTTGGAGCTTAATGGGTATGATGTAGCATTGTAAACGGATATGTACTTGGTTAGTATATTTTTGATGTGTCAATAGGAATATCTATGGACAGTTTGTTAGAGATCAGTTACCAGAATTTGTAAAAAATATCGATTTAGACAAAATTGTGTTGCCAAAATGATGGTTCACCAGTACATTTTACCTGGATTGTGTGGAGTTTCTTAAATAAAAATTGAAGTAATTCATGGATTGGACAAACAGGTCCAGTTGCCAGAAACAACGGCGTGGACGTAGTAAGTTCTGCTTCCTATGGGGTGCTGGTTTGAAGTTAGTCCCCTAGCCTCTCACTATTCGGGGTGCCAGATTAAAGTGAGTCCCCTAGCCTCTCACTCTTCGGGGTGCTGGATTAAAGTGAGTCCGATCGTCTCTCACTGGTTTGACGATTACTCATTTAATCTCGTAGCAAATTTTCAAAGCTACGTTCCTCTGCTTCAAGGCACAAAAGCAAACGTCTTCTAAAATAGCGCACGGTGTTAAGCAAAGTTTGCATTGGGATTGCAGCACATGCTTGACTAATGCGGTCTTGCATATTTAATCTTGTCGTAGGCTGTTGTTCAAAAATAAAATTTGTTATGTAGCCCCATAACAAAATACGGGGATGTCATATCAGGTGAATAAGCAGGCCAGTTTATAGTACCTCCTCGTCCAATCCATCTACCATTCTAGTTTTCATTCAAGAAATTTCGTACGATCCGGGCAAAATGTGCTGTTTCACCATCGTGCTGTAACCACATTCTTCGGCGCGTTTCTAAATTGACATCTTTCATCAGCACTGGTAACCGATCTCTTATGAACTGTAAATAGGTATTCCTATCAACATTTTCTTAAAAAAAGTAAGGACCAATTAAATACCCATTTACAATTTCGGACCATACCATAAGGCTCCAATGTCTTTGATGATTGACTGTTCTACGCCAGTGAGGATTCTCGTCGGACCAATAATGGCAATTATGCCTATTGAGCTACCCGTCACTTTAAATTTTGGAAAACACAATGCGCTGTTAAAAATGATGAAACTGTAACTCTTGAACTAAAGTTATGTGATAGACATGGTATTTAAGGACTTTAAGGATTCTCAAGAAGATTCTTCTAGGTATACCGATTTCTCTTTTAACTCGGCGACTGTTAATATGAGGGTAAAGATGAATGATTGCAAAAACAGTTACTACCTGAACATTATTTTCGTCATATTCATGATACCTTTGTTAATGGACCAGCTGCCCACCACGAGCTCTTTGTGTTAATTGACTTTTTGTTCTATTATCAGGTTGTCTTCTATTAGGAAAGTGTATTGCGAACAGTCTTGCCGCAACACGATAATTATTATGACTTTCCCTTAGAACCATTATCATATCAATAATATTATTGGGCTGATAGTCAGCCATTTTTAGTACTGTTTGTCACGTTTGCAGAATTAAGATAAAACAATAATTAAAATTTTAAAAACTGATGAAAAAAAAAGGCCCCGGCTGCAACTGTATTATAAATGTACTTTCTAAGATTGGCCGAAATGTAAAATTTAAATAAATATAATTAATTTTGTCATTTAACAAAAAGTCATACGAATCAGAAATTCGTTAACGATTTTTACGATTTAAAATTAGATATTAAAAACATTTATGAGATACGTAACTTTTCGAAGATAAGATAATTAACTTCTTCTAAAATATTTTCGAAGTCTACTTTCTATTTCAGCATTAAAAATACAGATTTTTATTATAAATAATGAAGTCGATTTTAAAATAACCTGAAAAGTTAGCTCAAAGGTCAAATTAAAGTTTACCTTTATTTTTATTGTCTTCCCTATCTTGAAATCTACTGAATTATACCATACCAAATGAATTTTACTAGTAGATTGAATTTTGGGAAAGTAGAGTAGTGGTCGATATTAAGAATAAAATTTGTGATGCGCAGGGTACACGTAAGTAAAAGGGAAGATTAGCGGTTTGGGAAATAGAGGTTGATTCCAGAATCGAAAGCAAAGGATTTTATCTTAAAATGTAAAGATGACCTTAAAATAATTGTGAAAGTCAACTTCAAGGTCGATTTAAAGTTCACACTTATCTTTATTCCTCTACCCACCGCAAGCTCTACCCGCAAATGCCCTACTCACCTCTCGCTACAAGCGAGTAGAACTTTGGGTAGGCAGCGTAGTGATGAATAGTATTTGAGATCAATGAGAAGTAATGGTGTTGGAGAGGAAATGAGTGTGCGTATGTTTTTCTCATGACATTTGAAAACAAAATGGCGGTGTGATAGTTGATCTTCCAAAGCGCCTTAAAAAAAAGATGAATTTCGGTAGAAAGTTTCCTAATAATACCACGTCACCTTATGGCCTAATTTGTGTGTAAATATGTTCAAAACATGTTTATCTGGTAGACCTTATAGGGGTTTTTGGAAATTTTATTTTTTTTCCAAATTATACAGTTTTAATGTCAAAAACTTTTTTTTTCGCTAAGAAATTCGAATTCGAATACATGTACAAAATTTTTATTTTATTCCTAAAAGTCACGTTAGCATGAAAACGCCTTTCAAGGTATTTGACCTTGATTTTTACCTCCTGGAGATCACAAAATAAACTGTTCTCAAAGACAAAAATAATGTAGAATTTTTTGTTCATTTCGATTCCAGCATCAAAAATAGAGATTTAAAGTATGAAACTTGAGATTGAACAATTAATCTTAAGAGGAAGGGGGTTGCGGGGGCGGAGGGGGTTGTCAGAGCGGGGGGGGGGGTAATATGTAAGGGTCAGACTTAGAGTTAGTAGGGTGAGTATTGATAGTGCTTTAGATTAATAATAGATTAGTTTATTTTCCCTAAATACCACGGTAATGCAGTAAAAATGCAAGAAACAGCTTTTTAAGATATACGACCTTGATTTTTGACCTCTTGGAGATCATAAAACAAAATTTTGTTAGAAACCAATTTAATGTAGAATTTCTCGCTCTTTGCGATTTCGGCATAAAAAATAGGGCTTTCCAAAAAAAAAAAAATAAAGTTGACCTTCAACTGATCTAAAAGGTCAAATCCACGGTCAATCTAAAGGTCACTGTTATCTGACCCCCATGCCTTCTTCATCTTTTGTCTGAAACTTTTTTCCGTATCTTGCTTAGATTCTGAGATGTTTAAGTAGGGATATTCAAATAGCTATATATGTATATATATATATATATATATATATATATATATACAGTCTGTCCCTAAATGCAGTTAAAATATTCATAACGCCTGATGCAGGGAGGAATTTTATAAATAAAAAACTTTGTTACATTAAAGTCGGTGAATTACAGTCTGTCAAGTAAGAGCGTGGTCGTGTTAATTTATAAAAAAATTTATTTAATGAAACTTTCATATTTATATATACATTGTACACATTACAAACAATGATGCAATTTGGTCAATAATGTGTTCAGTCACCACCGGCGTCGATAATTGCCTGGCATCTCCGAGGCATGCTTTCTACTAATTTGACGGCGTATTCTAGTGGCAAGGATCTCCAGATCCGACGAAGTTCGTAAGACAACTGCTTTAAAGTGTATGTGCGTCTTCCACGAAGCTTCCGTTTAATATATGCCCACACATTTTCAATAGGGTTTGCATCGGGCGACTACGACGGCCAATCCAATGTAACGATGCCAGATTGAGTCTTCCACTGAATACAGAGCTTGCTGCGGTGTCTAGGATCGTTGTCCTCCTGCAGAATCCAATCTTAATTTTTTGTGATAAACCATCGTTTGGCAGATAGCAGTAAAGCCTTTTTGTAGATTTTTATTATTTTCTCGGCATTTAGGTTGTCAGTAAAGAGGTGCAAAGTGCCGAATCCCTGCTTTGAGAAGCAGCCCCAAAGATGCACCTTTATTCCATGTTTTACGGTCCGCTGAACAAGCCTATTGGTGAAAGTTAACCAGGCTCGCGTGAGGACAGAACGTGTTCATATAGAACATTCATCAGTAAAAATGACATTTTCAAAATCTCTATCAATATTCTCATGCGCCCAAGCGAGTCGCTTTGTCACATGTTTTTCAGTCAACAGAGGCTTCTTCATTGTGTTGCGCCATTTCAGATGATGAGTACGAAGTTGGGTTCGGATAGTTTCGTAGGATATATCTAAACCTTTTGCCATTAATTTTGCTTGTCCTTGCCGCAGCGTTAAAGCAGGATTCCGCGAAGACAGATTCACTATTCTTTTTTCATCTTTTTTGTTCACTTTTCCTATCGAGCCACATTCTGGTAAATCATCGACATTTTTAGCCACTTTATATCGCTGTATCCACTTCTGTACAAATGCCTTCGACTTTCTTATATATTTAGCAGCCGCTGATTGCGACATTTTGGGACCTTTCGGGTGGATGCAAAGGAACACAGCGTCGTAGCGCGACGCGTACTTAGCACTCATGGCGTTTAACGTGATTCTCTATTAAAAGATCAACGACAACTGACTTTTTGTTAACAATGCATTAAGGACAAAGCTTTTTTCTATCGGCTTGCGAAGAAATTAGAGCAAAATCTTTTATTACCTGTCGGTAAAGTCGACCACGCTCTAACTTGACAAACTGTTATTACTATTTAATTAACAATAGATTAACAGCCAATCAGATTTATTCGCGATCAAGTAGGTGGGCCTTGAGAGAAAATAAAACGAAAATGGGCGGAGCTTTTGATTTCAAATATGCATCGATATGCGGCGATGTGCGCGTCGCACTGCTACGCTTGTTTCTCCCCACTCCACCGCGAATTCTAATCCTGATTTTTTCATGTCCTCTCATTCGTAACATCTTTGAATTTATTAGAACGATAAATGATTTTATTAATGTAAAAACATTAATTAAAATTCAAATGTCATATTATAACGTAAAAAATGAAAATCATTATTCCGGTAAAAAATGTTTATATATAATCTCTTATTTTAATTTTTCTAAAAATAATAACTTCAATAAGTGCCTTATTAATGAATTATAAAAATATTTAAAATTCAATTCAGGAAAAACCGATTAGCGTAATTGATTAATTAGCGATTGATGTAATTGATGACATACGAGGTCTGGCTATTAAATAACGAGACTGCGCGCCTAGAGGGCGCCGTAGAGGGGTGGGTAAAAAAACGAGTAGTGCGTTGGGTATCTAGATATCTTGTCTATGCACGTACCAAAACACGTTCTCGTCACTGTTATTGTATTTGTGCAGTAGCGGTTTGAAACGATCGTGTTTTTTTCTCGTGCCGAAAACCATGTGTGACGAAAAACAGGAGCAACGTATCAATCTTAAATTTCTCGTTGAATTGAAAAAAACTCCGACTGAGTGCTGTAAATTGTTGCAAGAGGCCTATGAGGACAATTTTGTATCTGGTGCCCGTGTTTTTGAGTGGTATAAGCGCTTCAGTGAGGGCCGAGTGAGCACTGAAGATGAACAACGCCCAGGTCGCCCTGTCACTGTTTCAGCTTCGGAAACAGTGACCAAAATCAACCAAATTGTGCGTGCAGATTGTCGAATGAGCATCCGGATGATTGCCAAGGCTGTGAACGCCGATAAAGAAACGGTTAGACTAATTTTACACGAGGAATTACACATGACAAAAGTCTTTGCGAAGTTGGTGCCAACACACCTGCCCATAACGCGCTATCTGTGAAGCAGTATTTGGCCGGTAAGCGCACTCCAGTGCACGAACACGCGCCGTACTCGCCAGATTTGGCACCGTGCGACTTTTTTTTGTTTTCAAAGATAAAATATGCTTTGAAAGAGACCCGATTTGAGTCGATGGAAGCGGTAAAGCAAAAAACGGCAGAGCTCCTAAAGGCCCTCACTAAAGAAGACTTCCAGCACTGCTTCGATCAATGGAAAACGCGTATGGAAAGGTGTGTGGCGAGAGAAGGGGAGTATATTAAAGGGGAGCATTCGAATGTAGAATAATTTTTATAATAAAACCCTTTTTTGTAACCAGTCTCCCTATTTAATAGCCAGACCTCGTATACTCCCCCGTTGCTAAAAATCAGACTTTAAAAATTTTATTCTCCTATTGTTGTCAAAATAATTCAATTATGCAACAGATAGATGTTGAAACTGCTTTCTTAAACGGAAAAGTGACAACGGAAGTGTATGTCAATCAACCGAAACGATTTGAAGACGGAACGAATAAAGTGTTGAAACTATTATAAGCGTTGTATGGATTGTGACAAAGTCCAAGGGATTGGTTCGATTGTTTTGATAAGTATGTAACAAAAATAGGTTTTAAGAAAAATAATACTGAATTATGTTTGTGTTCTCGATGAAGGAGACAATATTATTTACTAATTAAGATATGTAGATGATTAGCTAATTTGCGGAAAAGATAAATTGAAAATTTAAAAGATTAATAAATTATTATCTGGTAGATTGTAAATGAAAGATCTAGGTAGAATAAAAAAATATCTTGGAATTTAAGTATATTATGATTACAATAAAAATGAAATGAAATTATATCAGAAAAAATATATAGAAGTATTGGCGAAAAAATATATTATAACAAATAGTAAATTGTATAATACTCTTATGGAGACGAACCTAAAGCTTGAGAAGGCTAAAGAATGTTAGTCTGACATAAAGTATAGAAATTCGATAAGCGCATTATTATACATAAGTTCTAGTACACGACCAGACATAAGTTTGAGCGTTAATTATTTGAGTAGATACTAAAATTGTTATAATAAGACGCATTATAAATATGCTCTGCGTATACTAATATACTTATATCAAACAAAAGAATTAAAATTACATTATAAAAGGAATGAAAATATAAATCTTATGGAATGTTGTATAGATGCTAATTGGGCAGGTGACTGTACTGATAAAAAATCAACTTCAGACTATGCGATTGTTAGGTATGGAAATCTGATTGATTGGAAATCGCGGAAGCAAAAATGCGTAACAAAAATGCGAACATATGCAAAGTATGTTGCGTTATCCGAAGTGGTGAGTGAATTGAAATATATAGAAGAATTGTTAAAAGTGTTTAAAATAAATTTAAGTGACCTGTGAAAGTGTATGAAGACAATACAAGTGCAATAAGTACAGCGAAATTTGGTAACTTTGCTAAAAATTCAAAACATATTGAGATTTATTACCACTATGTACACGAGAGCATTAAAAACAAAGAAATTGAAATTGTAAAAATTGATACAGATAATAATATAGCCGATATATTTACCAAGGCATTATGTAAGGAAAAATTTATTAAATTTAGAAAATTACTAAATGTAAACTAATTATGTACAATATAAATGTAAGGAGGCGGGTTAAATATGTACATATCATATTGTACAATAGCATGAAAACTATAACACGCGCACTTCGATACCTAGCTGGAGCGCGCGACTCACGGACGCACATATGTGTGCGTTTCCCACTCCCGTACGCATCGTACGACTCGGTGCGCCAGCGACATCGGCAGCCTCGTGCTCTCTCTATCGCCGGACTCCAAATAAAAAGCACCGCGCCGGGAACACAAGGAAGCCTCGCGCCTCTTTTGAATAAAACTCATAAAAATTAACTCTCTGTCTATTACTGAATCACCTCACTAAACCACGTTTATTTAACATTTACCTCAAAAAATTCAGTGAAATGTCAGATACAGACCGAAGGCCTGACTCTTTTGAAAAATTAAAACACTAGCTCTAAGCCCTCTTAACTCTTAAATCGACATATCTTAAATCGCAAGCAGGCTGAAAGCTTGACTTTTGTCAAAATTTTAAACACAAACTCTTAAGCATTCAACTTAACACATCTTGAACCACAGACAGGTCGTACGCTTTCCAAAAAATTTAAACCTCTAACCCCCCCTCCCCCAATTCAGTTTTCAACCTTTTGAACAACACATCCAAAATTATAGACAGGTCAGAAGTCTGGGGTTTGAACCAAGTAAATTCAAACTTCTGAAACTATAAACGGATAAACTCGATTTCATGAAGCATTTTTACTGACCATATTTTTTTGAATATGAGACTATAATTAAATGTTGTTCTTCATCAAAGTAAAAATTTAAGATTATTATCTTTTTATTATATTATATTTCATAGTAATAGTTCTTTTTTTTTAATCACGGTTACATATAATAATAAAAATAATAATAATAATTACATTATTACGCGGACGCACTTAGACGATTAAAGGCGGGGGTCGACCCAGAATCTGCCAAAGTGCAGATTCAGAATTGTCAAAAGACTAAAGAAGGTGGGCTTCTCTTTAAACTAAGGAGCGACGTGACCGGGAGACGGATCTTCCAGAAGAAGCTCAAACAGTCTCTGGGAGGGGACGGTACTATTAAGGACCTAACTCCAGCCATCCGGCTGGGGATACTTGACATTAACAGCGTAACGGACGTTACCGACATAACGGACGTACTGCGACGCGAGACGGGCGACGGCAGGGATCCGAGGCCGCATATCTTCGGACCCATCAAGCAGAACATCTGCTTAGCTGTCCTTGAGGTAAAGGAGAGTACGACCCAAACTCTCCTTCGCAAAGGACGAATTAAAATCGGATGGAACAACTGCTGCGTCAGACGTAGACTGACGGTACATAAGTGCTACCAGTGCCAAGACTACGGACACACTCGCAAAGAGTGTAAAGGGCCCGATAGGTCGCAATGCGGTTGAACTTGAGGGCAACAAGACCATGACAGCAAGAGGTGTCGGACAAAGGACAAAAAATGCTTCCTATGCTCTGCGACGGGGCATGAGGAAGTCGCGCATAGGCCATGTTCTGGATGTGAGGTTTTCAGGGCCGCGCTTAAAAATCTCAAGAAAAAGTCCACAGCATGACGGGGTTATTACAGGGAAACTTACATCGGTGCCAAACAGCCCAGCTGCTATTACCGCAGATTGCGACGGAACAAAACGCAGACGTACTAATACTGAGCGAGCAGTACCGGGACCTACCCACTACTGACAGGTAGTTTTCGAATGCTGCCGGCACTTCGGCTATCTGGGTAAGGAGCATGATGAGCCGTCGAGTACAAGCTTCCTCGTATGGATAGGACTTCGTCTGGGTTAGGGTCGGCACTATCACCTACGTTAATGTCTACCTGTCCCTAAACGTCGCGGCGAGGGTCTTCGAGGAAAAGATAGGTACACTGGAGGGCGCCCTAAGAGATCTCCCAAGTAATCTCATCGTTGCAGGTGACCTTAACTCCAGAGCGATCGAGTGGGGTATGGCAGCAACGGACAAACGGGGTAGACTGCTGCTGGAGATGGCTACGATACTTGTACTGGTGGTAGCCAATACCGGACGTACGCCGACATACTTTAGACCGGGGTTTGGGTACTTGATAGCTGATGTTACAATGACGTCAGACAGTATCTCGTCGCGGATAAGCCGGTGGCGCGTGATCAAAGAGTTTACGGCCAGCGATCACCAATACATCGTTTTCGAAGTGTTGAGCAGTACCTCGACGCCACGAAACGTAAAGAAGGGGGGGGGGGGTCTGCAAACAAAAAGGTTCAACCTCGCGAGATAGAACCATGACCATTTTAGGGAGGCGCTGCTGGAAGCAGTAGCGCCTTCTGAGGCAGTTCCAGAAGACCTTACGGAAGGCATGGTCATGAGGACTGACTAGATAGTGAATAAAACCATGTCACTGACAACGTGGTTGTGCAAGGTTTCTATGTCTCACAAACGAAACGTACCAGACAAAAGCACTATGTACTGGTAGTCATACGAAATCAGTCTTATCCGGAGGGACTGTATCGCATACCGTAGACGATAACATTGCGCGCGTAATAGGGGAAACTTCAACGTCGATCAATTAACGGTCACGTGTAAGACGGCACGGAAGCGACTGACGCACGCTATCAAGGATAGTAAGAAATGGTGTTGGCGGGGACTACGCGAGGAGGTGGACAGGGACCCCTGGGGACTGGGTTACAAAATTGTAACCCAGAAACTGGGTAGTTTTGATCCACCCGAGCGCAAAGACAAAACCACCATGTCTCTTCCTGACCTATCTGGTGACGTAGGAGCCCTCAGACCATCGCGACCTAGTTGTCCCAGAATTCAGCGAGGGGGAGCTACTCCAAGAAACGTCCTCGCTAAAATCCGAGAAAGCGCCTGGGCCGGACTGTATTCCAGGGGAGATTCTTCGGCAGATCTCCTTTGTACGTCCGAGACTACTCTTGGACATGTACAATGCATGCCTACAGATCGGGAGGTTTGCAGCGCGATGGAAGACGGCTCGATTGGTCCTCTTGTATATAGGTAAAGGGGAACTCGAGACACCGTCGTCCTATAAACCCCTGAGTCTTCTCGACACAGCGGGCAAACTTTACGAGGCATTGCTAAAACGAAGGATAACCAGCGTGATAACAGTCGCTGGAGGGCTGACCGATAATCAACATGGGTTTCAAAAGGACCACTCGACGATAGGCGCGATAAGGGAAGTGACCGATACTTTCCTACGGACAAGGCGGGTCTGCTACGACGCGAGACCACTAGTACTGCTTGCGACCTTAGATGTGAAGAACGCCTCTAATTCCACTGGGTGGGGGCATATCCTTGAGGCTCTGTGGGCTTTTAGGATACCCCCTATCTGTTGCGGGTGGCGCGAGAATACTTGAAAGACCGACGAATTACGTACGAGACCACGGAAGGACAGTCAAGTAGGCCGATTACTGCGGGCGTCGCGCAGGGATCAATGCTTGGACCTGACTTCTGGAACACGGTTTGCGATTGCCTGCTAAGGCTGGACATGCCCGAGAATGCCTCACTCATCACCTACGCTGACGACGTGGTGGTAGTGATCTTTCAGCGCAATCCAGAATTGACACAGCTGACGTTAAACCGGGTCATGTTACAGGTAGACGGAAGGATGACGAGTTACAGACTGACATTAGCACTGACAGAAACCGAAATGATCTTCATTACCAAAAGGAGGATACAAACCGTCATACCGATAACGGTGGGGTCGGTGCAGACACAGACCAAAGGGAAGCTGAAATATCGGGGGGTAACTCTGGACACGAAGCTAACCTTCTGGCCGCATATATAGGAGACGGCACATAGGGCGGCGACTCCTTATACGCGCTCTCCCGTCTTATGGTCGAGTATGGACGTACGTATGTACCGAGACCGGGAAAGAGACGGTTGCTTATGTCCATCACCCACTCGATCTTATTATACGGGACGGAAGTTTTGGCCGATGCGTTTGAGTTAAAGAAATACCGCAAGCGATTGACAAACGTACAAAGACAAGAAGCTTTACGAATCGCGTGCGCGTACAGAACGATCACAGTGGAGGCCGTCCTGGTGGTATTGAGCGTAATACCAATTAACCTGCTCGTTAGGGAACGGAAACGGACATGCCGAACGAAGTGCCGACGTAGGGAGGACAAACGCGGTAGTTGAGGAACGGGACAAGACAATGTGCGAATAGACTGACCGTTGGTTAACGGACGCCACAGCTACGTAGACGAGACGCTTGATAACGCTTGGTATTGTGGATCGGACGGAGGTTTGGGAAGGTTAATTTTTATCTAACCCAGTTTTTGACGGGGCACGGTTACTTTAGACAGTATTTGTTTCGGTGTAACCGGGTTAGGTCACCGGAATGTAAATACTGTGGGTACGAGCGCGATGACGCCGAGCATACGTTTTATGTGTGCCGACGATGGACCACATACATACTGTCACTTGAGACGAGAACAGGCAGCATTACGCCCGAAAATACAGTGGCGAGGATGCAAGACGAGAACAGTTGAACGGCGATAGCTACCTTTGTCGACACTACCCTGAAGGATAAAAAGGCGGATGGGTGTCTGGGATAGTTGGTAGTGGGTAGCATGAATCGGTAAGAGAATGTAAATGAACAGATCGTATAAAAGGAATTACGAGACAGAGACAGGTTACAACGTAACACGAAACGGGCTGACAAATAGACAGAAACTGCAGCGGTGAAGCAATACAAAAGTATATCCATGCTGCAGGTTGGACAGAAGGTGAATATTACATCCGCGCATCATATGTCTACAGTTTTTTAACAGACATATGCTGGTGTATTGCGGTTTAGACGGTCCCCGGGGTTGCCAATGCCCTCGTCACGAATTTACCCGAGCAATCGAGTCCATCTGAGGCCAGAGCTAATGCGTCTACGGAACCTGTTACACCGGTGGGTCCCCCCGCGTCTACAAGTGGACAAAGGGGTCCTCACTAAAGGTCTAGTCTAGAGAGATTCCCCGTTTTTTTACCACCGAAAAAAAAAAATTAATAATAATAAAAATAATAATTTTTTTTTCTTTGGGTAGGTAGGAAAAATGCATTACGCACCTGGCAGGGGGCCACCAGAAAGTCGAACTCTCAACGGCTGAAAACTCTCCTAAGCTTTGTGGCTTGTAAACAAGCCCGACACCGTTGGCGGACACTACGTCAGGAAGGAGCCACTTTTCGGGTCAAATGTCGACCACACGGCCGAACGACGGCTGTGTCCCGTCCTCTTCCCGTTAGACAGCACCTATGCCCCCTGGATACCGTCTATCTTCCTTTTCTTCTTTCCGAGAACATCTTCGATGTATACGGCTATCTTCATCTAGTGTCCTGGCCCTTGTAGCATCAGCCCGATGATATCTTCAGGCATAATGCGTCCAAGGGCCACTTCTATATTCTCCCTCCCAATATGCCACACGTCGCACGTGAAGAACGTGTGCTCTGGGTTGTCGGAGGGAGATCGGCAGAGGGTACAGCCTGGATCATCTACCTTACGCATCTTGTAAAAGTAGGATTGAATCAGGGTGTGCCCGCCAAGAATTGGGTGAGGTAGTAATTTACCTCACTCGGCCTTCGATCGAGCCAATTAATTTGGCCGTCCACTTGGCTCGTGTATCTCTTTCCCAGCGCGTTTGCCAGGTTTGGATGGTATTGGATCTGGCTATGAGCTAGGCAACCATCTTCCCCAGAGCAGTCTTCTGCTAGTAGTCTGCAGTCTTTTGCTTCTGGGAGAGCAGATCGATGGGTATGACCCCGGCGATCACCATGATTGAGGGCTCGAGGACCGTATGGTAGGAGCACGCAATACAAAGTGCTGCTCTTCGTTGCACTGCAGCCAAGCGCTTGCGGTAGAATTCCAGCCGCAGTGCGTCGGCCCAGACTTCGGCGCCATACAGAATCACAGCCTCGGTTGCGCGCATCAGTAGACGCCGCTTGTCGGGCCTTGGGCTTCTTGTGTTGTCCATTAGAAGACCCAGTGACGCCGTTACTGTTGCCGACTTATCGGCAGCTCTTCTTATGTGGGCCTTGAAGGTGAGCTTATTGTCAAGACTTACCCCCAGGTACCTCACTGCTGTAGAAGCCTGAATCGTGGCGTCTCCCATTTCAAAGAGGCATAAGGTGTTGATACGCCTCTTTGTTAACAGCACGAATTCGGTCTTATGTGCGGCCAGTCCGAGCCCGTGCTCTTGCAACCAGGAGCTTACTCGATGCATCACCTGATTGAGTCTCATCTTCGCCGCGGCGGCATTACGGGCGATAATAATGGTCGTGATGTCATCAGCTTCACTAATCAGGGAAGTGCTCTTGAGCATCTGCATACGTAGGATTTCGTCGTAAAAAATGTTCCATCCGTCCGGTCCTAGTATCGATCCCAGGGCTGCCCAATATACTATATTCTTTCTTTTCGGACCATCCTCGGTGTCGTAGAGTAATGAGCGATCCTTAAGGTAGTCGTCGAGCATCCTGACTACATACTCAGGTACCTAGGGGTCCCGCTCAATGGCGTCCAGCGCTATGTCTCACCTTACTAAATTGAAGGCGTTCTTTACGTCTAAGGTGGCCAGCAGACATAGGGGACAGGAGTAGTGGTTTCCACATTCCCTACCACTAACGGCGTTGACTACCTCCTGGATAACTCTGATGGTGGATCGGCCCCACCTGAAGCCGTACTGTTGTGTGGCAAGATCTCCAGCCACTCTGACGGCTTGGAGTGAGTGAGGCCTTAGTATTCTCTCCAAGAGTTTGCCGGCCGTGTTCAACATACATAAAAATTTGTAGGACGACGGCGCGTCTACTAGACCCTTACCTTTGCTTATCAGGACTAGACGCGCAGCCTTCCAGCGGGATGGAAAGATTCCCGCCTTTAGACAGGCGTTATACATATCTAGCAAAACGTTAGAGTGACATGTAACGACGGCTTTAAGATCTCCTATGGGACGCCGTCCGGACCAGGGGCTCGCCTATTTTTCATTGCTTTAACGGCAGTGGCGATCTCCCCCTCGGTGAATAGAGGCACCTCTACCATATATGTCTGAACGTGGCTGGTCTATCTGATCTTGCTGGACTTGATGACTCGTTTCAGTATTTTCTTGGCTGCAAGATGTTCCGCGGCCAAGGAAGCTGCGTCAAGACCACGTTTCCTGGTGCGTTGTGCTATGCGCTTAAGGTGCAAGTACCTGGCGCGCAGGTCAGCGATCTTATTTGTTTCGCAAGTTAGCAGGGCGTCTCTTCCTTGTTCCTTTCGTCCTCGGCACTGCCTCCACGCAAGCTCGGTGAATGATTTTGAATGTCATAATGGTTTCAGTCACCATGTTTGCTTGTGCGGAAGGCGGCATGTTATTCGGGATGTTTTCCAAGACGACCTGCCCGCATGTAAGTACTAAAGACAGGCGCTGTATTTTTATTTTGGTCACGATCCATTTGGTGGGGCAGCGCGGTTTGTACGCAGGGAATGGCCCTACATCATGTACGCGAAACACGATGTATTGGTTATCGCCAGCTGTGTAAACCTCGATTACCTGCCATCCCCGGATGCGCGCTACCAGTTGTTCATTGGTCAGGGAAATATGATGGTCTTCCTGTAGCCAGGCCTTCGCAAGGTTGACGAGAGGCCGGTGTTTAGCACCACCAGCCCCAGTCTCGCCGCCATCTCCATAACTCTGTTTTTCCGGGAGTCAGGCCTGGCTTCGCCCCACTTAAGCGCTTTGCCGTTGAGGTCTCCAGCAACTACCAGTTTGCCCTGTCGATCCCTTAGTACATCTTCCAGTTCATTGAGCTTCGACTGAAATTCACTAATTGGGTCGTTTGGGGTGAGGTAGACGCTGACGGTTAATACGTCCTCGTACCTCACCCACACATAACCACGGCCGGATCCATGTCCCAAGATGAAGAGGTTTCTGGGTTCGGGGATCCATATGGCTGCAGTGCCGAGGAGTGTAGAGGCGGGGGGGGGGGGGTTATCACCTCCACAGCTACCCCCATTGCAGTGGAGGCTTTTGGCTGTGGGACGAGAATGTGACATCCGCCCCAACCTTGCACCTGCACCCTTCATTGGCATTCCAGCATCCCCTTGGGCGCAATGCGTTGACGCTGGGAGTTTTAGAAAAAGCGCGCTGCATGGATCATCTTACACATCCCAATTAGGCAGTGTCACTGCACCCGCTATTCTCTCTGACCCAGCCTGTAACCCCAGGAGGGCCCCTACATGGTGCTACGAGGTACCATCCGGGCCAGATGGACCAAGGTTTTTTAACGAGATGTTACTCCTCCCCCTCCTCCACTCTCTTTACTTGAAGAAGAGGCCCCGGGCTTAGGACTTGCAGAGCGGAGTTAATAATAATAATAATAATAATATTCGTCTACATAAATGTTATCGCCTTCAAAGTAGTCTCCATTAGATATCATATACTTATGCAAACGCTTCTTCCAATCCTCGAAACACTTCTAAAACTCGATCTTTGGAATAGCCTTTAGCTCTTTCAGCGATGCGCTTCTAATGTCATCTATGCCTGTAAAACGACGACCCTTTAAGTTTCTCTTTATTTTTGGAAATAGAAAAAAGTCACACGGAGCCATTTCTAGAGAATATGGAGACTAGGGCATCGTTATAGTACTGTTTTTGTGTGAGCAGGTGCATTATTGTGGTGCAAAAGCCATGAATTATTTTGCCACAAATCCAAGCGTTTTTTTTGGATTGCTTCACGCAAATGGCGTTAAACTTATAAGTAGTACTTCGTATTGATCGTTCGACCTCGCGGCAAGATTTTATAATGCACTATGCCATTAAAATCGAAGAACACAGTGAGCATAACCTTCACGTTCGACCGCACTTGTCGAGCCTTTTTCGGTCTTGGCGGTCCAGAATGCATCCACTGGGACGATTGAGCTTTAGTTTCGACGACATATCCGTAAACCCATGTTTCATCACCTGTTATAACACGTTTCAGCAATCCTGCATCATTGTTGACTTCATTTAGTGACTCCTGAGCAATTTCCATTCGCCGCTGTTTTTGTTCAAATTCAACAATTTTGGAACAAATTTTGCTACCACGCGTTTCAACGCGAAACATTCGAAAATATTTCTTGGCATGAGCCAATCGATATGCCAACATCATCAGCGACTTCTTTGACTGTGATTTGGCGATCGTTTAAAACCATTTTTTTTACTTTTTTACTTTTTCATCGGTTGTTGATGTGCTGGGGCGTCCGAGGCGTTCGTCATCTTCAACGTCTTTACGGCCATCTTAAAAACGCTTATACCACTCGTAAACCCTTGTTTTACTCATAGCACACTCACCATAAGCCTTTGTTAACAATTCACACACTTTTTTACACTTTATTTCATTTTTTACACAAAATTTAATACAAATTCATTGATCCTTTTTTTTAACAAACGAAAATCGCCGAGTTTATAAAAATACGTCTAACCTTAACGGCTGCCACTAACAAAGTAAACAATGAATACAGTTAAAAATTGTATTATACTTCAAGGGTATGTGTACCAACATATTAAAAAAAAATTTTGACAATTGGACTCTCCAAACCCGCGAAATTTAAAAATTCCCGTCATTTTTTGAACACACTTCGTATTACAGTTAAATATACGTATTAACTACACTCTTGTACCTTTTGTGATATTCAATTTTTCATAGTTATTACACAATATGTGTTATTTTATAAAATTATGGCAGTCATAATAAGCCTTAAAAAAATTTTCAAATCACAATGATTTTTCAAACCATCCGCAACGTACGATTGCAATGTTTGCTGACCCTTCGATTTCGCAATTCACCTCATTAGAATTTCCAAAACAGAAATCTACAGAATTATCAAATTTCTCTGGCCTTTCGTCAATATAACCACTTTTACACCAGGAATTATTATTATTATTATTATTTGTTTGCCATTCCCTAGTTATACATAATAATTGATGTAAAACAGTGCATTTCATTTCTTTATTACATAATTGTTTGGTTTTACATTAAAAATTACTACATTTTACTATTTTCTTTATGTAAAAGACTATCCTACTGGGGTTTCACAAGGAAACCGTATCATAGGTGGCTATATTAATAAGAAAATAAATAAAAATTTACGAAATTTGATAATATTTATAATTTTTATAAGTAATAAATACAGCAAATTATTATTTAGCTTATTTTGTAGAGTTATTCTCATATTTTGTTTTGCATGTTTGCGACATAGTATTATCATCTATTTTGATATATTGGGTGCACAACTTTGCTTCCGCCGTTTTGCAATAGATGGCTGCAGCGGTAAGTGGTAGTTGCAATACATAGATCATAGATATCAAACAATAAGCTTAGGTATTTGTAAACATAACGCCATTGAATTATAAGTCGATTTGTGTCTGCATCATAAAGTTATTCTCGATGAAACATGTCAGCTTACGAGCCAAATTCTCGTCATTTGCGGGAGGTTTTAATTTTCTGCTTTAATATGAAGAAATCTGCGATTGAGGCTCATCGAATACCCTCAAATACCTATAATGAGGCCGCTATTAGTAAAAAAACGTGCCGAAAGTGCTTCCAACGCTTCAAGAACGGCGATTTTAACGTCGAAGACCAGCATGGCGGTGGAAGAAAGAAGGTTTTCGAAGATGCAGCATTGGAGGCATTACTTGATCAAGACTCGTGTCAAACGCAACAAGAATTGGCAGGATCATTGGGAGTGACGCAACAAGCCATTTTGAAACGCCTGAAAGTCATGGGAATGATTCAGAAACAAGGAAATTGGGTGCCGTACAAGTTGAAGCCGAGAGATGTTGAACGGCGTTTGTGTGTTTGTGAACAGCTGCTTGCAAGGCAGAGACGGAAGGGATTTCTGCATCGCATTGTGACTGAGGACGAAAAATGGGTTCACTACGATAATCCCAAGCGCAGAAAATCATAGGGATATCCCGGCCATGCTTCCACGTCGACGTCCAAGCCGAATATTCACGGTTCCAAGGTCATGCTCAGTATTTGGTGGGACCAGCTCGGCGTAGTGTATAATGAGTTGTTAAAACCGACTAAAACAATCACAGGCGATCGTTATCGAACGCAATTAATGCGTTTGAGCCGAGCATTGAAAGACAAACGGCCGCAATACAACGAGAAACATGATTAAGTGATCTTACAGCATGACAATGCTCGACTCCATGTTGCGAAAGTGGTCAAGACATACTTGGAAACTTTGAAATAGAAAGTCCTACCCCACCCACCGTATTCTTCAGACGCTGCTCCCTCGGACTATCACTTGTTTCGATCAATGGCACACGGACGGGCTGACCAGCACTTCCGGTCTTATGAAGAAGTAAAAAATTAGATCGATTCGTGGATCGATTCAAAAGATGACTAGTTTTTTCAACGCGGGATTTGTAAGCTGCCCGAAAGATGGAAGAAAGTAGTGACCAGCGATGGACAACACTTTGAATCATAAATGTATAACCAGTTTTTTACAATAAAGCATCGAATTTCGGAAAAAAACGGCGGAAGCGAAGTTGTACACCTAATAATATTGACTTTATTTTAACCTCATCTTGTATATTTATTCAAATCTATTCTTTGATCTGTGATTTAATTCAGTTTTTAGTAAGATCAAGCATTTTTAGTGTATTTGGTAACATATTAAATATTTTAAAGCTTATATAAGCAAAATTTATTCTGCCTTGCTTTAGGTTTATTTCAGGTAGTTTCAAACGATAGTATCTAGTATTTCTAGGATTCAGTGAAAACTCTTCTTTTAGATGCTTATATTAATTTACTACTGATTTCAAAAAGAATATTTGCCTTATATTAAATGGCTTTAGGGGATCATCAGATTGAAAAATCTGTTTGACTATTTTGTGTTGCAGCTTTATCAATTTTTCTATATGCGTTTCATAATCCCCGCCCAATGCAATTATTCTATACGTAGGTATACTATAAAATAATCCATAATAAATTGACTTGAGTTGACTCCTAGTTAAAATATATTTTATTCTAGCAAAAACATAAATCATATATCTTAATTTCCTAACTAAATAAATTATCTGCTCATTTCAAGTTAACCCAGCATCTATAAATATTTCTAGGTACTTTATTGAGTGTACTGTTTTAAAGGTTTCATCGTGCAAAGCCAATTAAATGGCATCAGGGATTCTATTCAGATGGCTTGTGAAAGCTATATATTTAGTTTTATCAACATTTAACGTTAGTTTATTGTGACACAACAAGCAGTGTACTTTTTTTAATATATTATTTATTTCAATTATTAGATCATTCCAAGATTCCCCTAAACAATAAATAGCTGTATCATCAACATAAAATATAATATTTTGAGAGATTAAAAGCATACTATATCTATACGAGGTCTGGCTATTAAAAAACGAGACTGGTTACGAAAAAGGGTTTTATTATAGAAATTATTCTACATTCGAATGCTCTCTTTTAATATACTTCCCTTCCTTCGCCACACACCTTTCCATACCTTTTTTCCATTGATTGAAGCAGTGCTGGAAGTCTTCTTTGGTGAGGGCCTTTAGGAGCTCTGCCGTTTTTTGCTTGACCGCTTCCATCGACTCAAATCGGGTCCCTTTCAAAGCAGATTTTATCTTTAGAAACAAAAAAAAGGTTGCACGGTGCCAAATCTGGCGAGTACGGCGCGTGTTCGAGCACTGGAGTGCGCTTACCGGCCAAATACTGCTTCACAGATAGCGCGTTATGGGCAGGTGCGTTGTCCTGGTGCAAAATCCACGAGTTGTTATTCCACAACTCGGGCCGTTTCTTACGAACTCGTTCTCGCAGTGTTGCCAAAACTGACAAATAGTAAGTCTGGTTGACAGTCTCACCCTCTGGAACCTATTTTGTCATCACGATACCGTTAATGTCAAAAACGATCAACATTGCCTTGAATTTTGATTTGGACATCCTTGCTTTTTTGATTCTGGGCGATTCAGGCGTCTTCCAATGCATCGATTGCCGCTTTGTTTCAACATCGTATTAAAAAATCCACGTTTCGTCGCAAGTAATAATGTTTTTCATCAGTCCTGAATCTTTTTTCAACCTTTCAAGGAAATCTGAGCAGACCTGTTGACGCAAGAGCTTTTGGTCAGGAGTCAGGTTTTTTGGCACCAACTTCGCACCGACTTTTGTCATGTGTAATTCCTCGTGTAAAATTTGTCTAACCGTTTCTTTATCGGCGTTTACAGCCTCGGCAATCATCCGGATGCTCATTCGACGATCTGCACGCACAATTTGGTTGATTTTGGTCACTGTTTTCGGAGTTAAAACAGTGACAGGGCGACCTGGGCGTTGGTCATCTTCAGTGCTCACTCGGCCCTCACTGAAGCGCTTACACCACTCAAAAACACGCGCACGAGATATAGAATTGTCCCCATAGGCCTCTTGCAACAATTTACAGCACTCAGTCGGAGTTTTTTTTAATTTAACGAGAAATTTAAAATTGATACGTTGCTCCTATTTTTCGTCACACATGGTTTTCGGCACGAGAAAAAAACACGTTCGTTTCAAACCGCTACTGCACAAATACAATAATAGTGACGTAAACGTGTTTTGGTACGTGCATAGACAAGATATCTAGATACCCAACGCACTACTCGTTTTTTCCTGACCCATCTACGGTGCTCTCTAGGCGCGCAGTCTCGTTATTTAATTGCCAGACCTTGTATATATATATATATATATATAATATTAGGTGTAGTAAAAAGAAATCCATTATTTTTGCATTTGATTAAAGGTTTTATTTGGCACAGATAGAATGATACAATTTAGGTCAAATATGCCCCGTTTTGTTCGATAACTTGTTGCCATTTTAGAGCTAATTTCATAATGCCTTTCTCGTAGAAACCCTTGTCCCTTTCGTCAAAAAACTGGGACAGTCGATTTTCACAATCTTCTCTTGAGGCGAATTTTTCACCTGCAAAATCATTTGTCATAGACAGGTACAGGTGGTAATCACTTGGTGCAAGGTCCGGACTAGAAGGTGGATGCATAAGAACTTCCCAACCAAGCTTCCGGAGCTTCTGGCGAGTCACTATCGATGTATGCGGCCTGGCGTTGTCCTGATGGAACACAATTCCTCTCCTATTGGCCAAAGCTGGCCGCTTCTGGGCGATTGCTTCTTTTAGACGGTCCAATTGTTGACAGTACAGGTCCGAATTAAGAGTTCGGCCGTAGAGGAGCAGCTCATAGTAGATGATTCCCTGCCAGTCCCACCAAACATACAGCAAAATCTTCCTGACTATCAATCCTAGCTTGGCCACCGTTTGCGCCGGCTCACCGCGATTTGACCACGACCGTTGTCGCTTGACATTGTCGCGAGTGACCCACTTTTTATCACCAGTAACCATCCGCTTCAGAAATGGATCGATATTGTTGCGATTCAGCAGCGATTCGCAGATGGAAATTCGGTCCATGAGGTTTCTTTGCCATAACTCGTGTGGCACCCATACATCAAACTTCTTTTTGTATCCGGCTTTATTTAAGTTGTTCTAAACGCTTTTTTGTGCAATGTCTAGCTCCTGGGCAATCAAAACAGTGCTTACGTGACGATCGGATTCGACGATTTCCATTATTTTATCGACATTTTCAACAATTGGCCTTCTAGAGCGTGGTGCATCTTTGACGTCAAAATTACTGGAACGGAATCGACGAAACCAAAATTGCGCGCGATTGGCTGTTACAGTATCAGGACCATATACACTATTCACATTTTTAGCTGCCTGGCTTGCGTTTTCGCCTTCATCGAAGAAAAACTGTAAAATATGGCGTATTTTCTCTTTGTTGGTGTCCATCTTTGACGCGTGCTAAAAGAATACTGATTTAAGCAATCACAAAACTGTATAGGAAGCTTTTTTAGTACGAAATCTTTTCTTTCTAACGCCATCTAGTGTAACCGGATCGCACTTTTACAACGGGAGATACAGACTACTAAAGCCATCTATTGGCAAAATAATGGATTACTTCTTACTACGCTTAATATTATAAAAATGAGTGGTCCTAATATATAACCCTGTGGTACACCAATTTTTATTGTTGCATTTTCTCCATATACTCTATTGATTTTTGTGCACTGCAACCTGTTAGTTAAATAGCTTTGAATTAATTGCAACGCTTTACCACGAATACCAATTCTATCCATTTTTTGTAACTATATAGAGTGATCAACCGTGTCTAAAGCTTTAGAGATATCAAGGAAAGTTACAATTGTTGGCTTACTATTATTCAGCTGTACATGTAAAAAATCACTCAAAACAGATATTGCATCATTACACCCTAAGTTTTTCCTGAATCCAAATTGTCTGTTTTGTAATAACTTACATTTATTTAGAAATTCAGGTAATCTATTATGCAACAGTAATTCAAAAATCTTACTTATGTTTGATATCAGTGATATAGGTCTGTAGTTGCCTACTATATATCTTTCCTATCACCCTTGTGAACAGGAACAACTTCAGCTATTTTAAATTGATCAGGACATAGTTTAACTTCAAAATAGTTATTTATGATATTGACCAATGGCTTTGCTATGAAAGCAAAGGCATTCTCAATAGGCAATTCTCTTTAATCCTCAGAATTTATACAATCTATTCCACCTTGTTTGTGGAAAATAAATAAAAAGTATGATTATTATGAATTCTTTCTGGTAATTCGAAGTTAATGTTAGTTGGAGTTACAATTTTTTGATCTATTTTATTTACCACTTCAGCAGAGAAATCATTAAAATATATGGCTTTAGATAAATTGCATTCAGTTTCTACCGTATTTATTATAATACTATCAATGCTTGCTCTTTTAAAATCATTTTCTAATTTTTCATTAAAAATTTCCATAAATGTTTTGAATCAGACTTTTTTACTATTTGTCTTTCACATCTATTTTTAGCAAAAGAAATCAATTTTTTTAATCTTTTCTCATATTCTAAGTATTTATTTTTCAGTAAAATATCATTTGGATTTGCTTTGCTTTGCTTATATAGTTTATTATTGGTATTACATGATTCAATAAGACCTTTAGTTATCCAAGTTTTTCTAGGCTTGTTTCTCTTTTGGTACTGATCAGTAGACATTTCGCATAAAGCTGAAATTTTACCAAATAGTTTTTCAACAGAATCATTAATATCAACAATAATATTAAAAACAGACTAGTCTTCTTTTGTACACAACTCAAATAACAATTTGAATTTTATTCTACTTTGATTTTAATCAGTTTTTATTATATTAGGTATCAAAGCAATTAGTACTGGATAATGATCAGTTATTTTATATGAAAATTTACAAGCTACGACAGGTTTTTGTGTTTTAACCATGATGTGATCAATACAGGTACCATTATCATTTATTAATCCAGGTTTTGTTACCTTATTTATATATGGAGAATATTTGTTTTCCATAAAATTTTTTAAATATGTCAAGTTCAATTCATTGAATTTTAAAGTATCAATATTCGTATCCCCTAATACTATATGATTTGGAATTTTTTTATTTGATACTATGTAATTTTTCATATTTTCTACAAATTCATTTTCTTCATATTGAAAACATCTATAGGAACCTAATATTTTAAATATAGTTTTATCAATTAATTGCAGTGTAATACTTATAATTTTAATTTTACAAACAATTTCTACTTCAACAAAATGTTGCATGCCCTCCTTAATGTACATAATAACACCATCATTCTGGTTCAAGCATCCGTCATTCTTGTATGTATTGTAACCAGGTATAGATATGAAACCTTGACATTGTCTAAGCCACGCTT
Organism: Chalcis sispes; assembly: GCA_949987625.1. Classification (NCBI taxonomy): domain Eukaryota; kingdom Metazoa; phylum Arthropoda; class Insecta; order Hymenoptera; family Chalcididae; genus Chalcis; species Chalcis sispes. Next base: position 41,369,454 of record OX465094.1, on the reverse strand, counting down.
TGGAGCAGACGACCACCTGTGGCTTAATCTCGAAATCTGGAATTAGTAAAGAGTTCTAATTCATTTAGACTGTTCTTCATACTCCTTATATTCAAATGTAATACACTAAAATTACCCTTTTTAAACAACTGATGTTTATAACATTTTTCAACACTATCAAAAAATGCTTTATCACGCTTAAGGTCAAAACTTTAACCGTTTCGTTCATTTGTATGTAAAGGAGGCTTTCTATTTTCTACTTGAGTCTTTGTAAACAATAACATCGGATTCACTAGATAATTTATGTTATTTACAGCTATGTCGAACTTATTCTTGTATGTGTCACAATTGTAAAAATCAGTTACTTTGTGATCTGTTTTTCTTTTATTAGTTAAGTATTTATTAGCCTTGCTACAGTTTATACAATTTAGAACTTCCTTATTAAGGGGTTACCCCCACTTGCGACTTTGAAAAAATCGATTTTTTGTTAATTGCATTTTTCTGAATTATAAGTATCTGAGAATATGACCTGGAAATTTCAAGTCGATTCGAACAAAATTGACTGAGATATGAGCGTTGAAAGAGAAGAATCCGTTGTGTAAACAACCGGCTAGTCTGACACCTGGCACGCTCGACCCTCTCGACGGTTTCAGTCGATTGTTCGATGACAATGGTCGTATACCTGGCATTTACAACATTTATATAATAGACTGGAATTTGTAGAAACGAATTTTTGTTGCCTTTTATCGTTTAAATTTGTCAGTGTAGCTTGAAAGTTCAACTATATGAGACGTATTCATTTTCGCCGTTTACAATATTATAAGCGCAGTTTTTATTTATTTTACATTTAAAAATGGATCAAAAAAAAAGGTTCGCGAGAAACAAGAAGCAGTAAAAATTTACGGAAATCTCGACCAAAAAAAAGAAAGGGTATTTTTAACCCGAACCTGGCCGAATCGGAAACTGAAACTTTCAGCACATCTGCGAAGAAACTGAAAAATAATATTTATATGACTATGAATCAAAGCCCGAATATTGAATATCGCATTTTAAACTTTTGTGTTGTGTTTGCTGCAATTTCAAGTCTAGTGAAGTGCAAAACGTGTAATGGAAATATTAAATTTGAAACTGCAAATGCAAGAGGACTAGGCTTCAAAGTCGTTGTGAAATGTGACTCATGTGCAGATAATTTGATATCATCTTCTCCTTTTGTGGCACATTCGTATGAAATAAATCGTCGATTTATATTCACTATAAGAGTTCTCGGCATAGGATTGGCTGGAGCACAAACATTTTGCGGACTTATGGACATGCCAAGGTTTCTTACCGAGAATACATATTCAATAATTTTAAAAAGTATTTATGAGTCTGTGAAAACATGTGCAGATGTAATATTTAAAAAAGCCGTACGAGAAGAAATTAAAAATTCACCTAATGCAGCAGAAGATGCAACTTCTAAATTAACAGTTTCCGGAGATGGATCCTGGAGGAAACGAGGATATTCGTCGTTGTTCGAAGTTACATCAGTCATAGGCTACTACAGTGGAAAAGTACTTGATCTCGTGGTAAAAAGTGCGTATAGTAAAATGTGTGAATCGTGGAAACATAAACTAAATGATGCGGAATACGAACAATAGTACGAAACACACGAAGATAACTGCAGTGAAAATCACTAAGGCTCCTCGGGTAAAATGGAGGTGGACTCTATTATCGAAGTCTTCAAGCGTTCAATAGCAAAATATAATGTCCTGTACCGTTACTATATTAGAGACGGAGATTCGAAGACGTACACTGGGCTATTAAAGTCTCATCCTTATGACGACGTAGAAGTTATAAAAAAAGAATGCATCGGACACGTCCAAAAGCGTATGGGATCCGGTCTTCGTAATTTAGTAAAAAAAAACAAAAAGCTTGGTGGTAAAGGACAGCTGACAGGAAAATTTATTGACAAGCTTACTGTGTACTATGGACTTGCTATTCGACGCCATTCTGCTTCTGTTCACGATATGCATGAGGCAATATGGGCGACCTTCGATCATTACAGTTCAACCGATGCAAAACCAAACCATGAGAGATGTCTAACCGTTGAAGAATCGTGGTTTTCATATCAACGAGCTCAGGCGAGAAACGAGGCTTTTCAACACGATAACAGACCACTTCTATCAAATGTATTAGATGCCATCAGACCTATATACGACGATCTGAGTAAAAAAACTTTACTCGAAAGATGCGTCGGTGGCTTCAATCAAAATAACAACGAAAGCTTCAATCAACTTATTTGGAAAATCAGCCCAAAAATCGTCTCGAGTGGAGCAATCGTTGTAAATTTAGCAGCTTATATTGCCGTTGGACTATTCAAGGAAGGTTCAAAATCATCATTATTTTATTTGAACTCAATCGGAGTGAGCTGTGGACACAACGCGCACGAATATGCTGATAAAATAGACGAAGCTCGGATTGCACTGGCAGAGAGACGTGCGGCCGAGAGCACTCGTGAAGGAAGAATGTTACGAAGGCAACACCAAATTACCGTTTTGCAAGCGGTATCGTCGGCATAAGAACTTCTGTATGGACCCGGAATAGATGACTCTATGTAAGTTTACAAAAAAAATTATTTTCTTCGTGTAAACTGAAATTAAAACTTCAAACACGTTTTTCGAAATGGCATTTCTGAAATCGGTGACCAAGATTACTCAAACACTAATAAACCGATCTTCTTGAAATTTTGCAGGCTTTTTTAATACATAAAAATGTAGTCTTTGAATGTTCGATTTTCTGTTTGAAAAAAAATGGCCGTTTTATAGCCGAAAAACGGCCGTTTTTTTTCGTTAAAATCAAACCATTAACTTTGACTGTCCGCCATTTTGTGAAAAATAAATATTTTTCTTAAATCCTTCAATTAACTAGTTTATACTTATATTTAACTAAATCTATCCTTATTTTTTGTTTCAAATGATCTACTTCGCCGCAATTTTGGTCACCGCAAACCGTATAAATAAAAACACTATTTCATTGGCAGCCATTTGCCACTTAACAATGTAATATTTTGCATAAAAAAAATTACTGAAAGTTCTTCAAGGTGTATTCTTTAAGATGATATAATAATCGTTTAAGAAGTTTTGTAGTTTTCTGTAAAAAAATTCATGAAAAAGGCCTTTTTGTTGAGCTACAAGTAGGGGTAACCCCTTAACACAGACATTAGGTTTGTGTGATTCAGCACAAAAACTACATATTTCAATCATTTTATCACAAAATTTAGCGATGTGATTAAAACCTTAACATTTAAAACAACGAAGCAAGGTTAGGTTGTCCTTATAATTGCACTTTTGATATCTAATGAATAATCCATTTTGTCTTACTACGAGAGGCGCTTGAAAAGTCCGTGCAAAAATAAAAACTGCTCACGTGTTTGGGGTAAACCTTTTTTATTTTTTGACATAATCTCTCTTTAGGCTTATACACTTCGTCCAACGATGTTCTAGTTTGTTGATCCCTTCCGAATACTAGGATTTGTCCAAGTCTGCAAAATATCCATTAGTGTCTGCAATCACCTCCTCGTGTGAATAAAATCTTTGTCCCGCCAGCTATTTCTTTAAATTGGGGAACAAATAGAAGTCCGAGGGAGCCAAGTCTGGAGAACAGGGGGGATGTGAAACGAGTTAGAATCCTATTTCGATTAATTTTGCGACCACAACTGCTGAGGTGTGTGCTAGTGCGTTGTCGTGATGGAAAAGGACTTTCTTGTGGGCCAATCGCGAGCGTTTTTCTTGCAGCTTGGCTTTTAAGCGATCCAATAACGATGAATAATATGCACCTGTAATAGTTCTACCCTTTTCCAGATAGTCGATGAGGATTGTCTCTTGCGAATCCCAAAAGACACTCGCCATAACCTTTCCGGCCGAGGGAACGGTCTTTGCCTTTTTTGGTGCAGATTCCCCCTTAGTTACCCATTGTTAAGATTGTTGTTTGGTTTCAGGAGTATAGTAATATATCCATGTTTCATCCACAGTGACGAAACGACGCTTAAAGTTCTCCGGATTTTTCTGGAACAGCTGCAAACCATCCTTGCAATACTTCACACGATTCCGTTTTTGGTCAAACGTGAGCAATCGCGGCACCCATCTTGCGGATAGCTTTCTCATGTCCAAATGACTATACAAAATATTATGTACCCATTCAGTCAAGATGCCCACAGCACTAGCAATCTCACGCACCTTAAGTCTTCTGTCATCCATCACCATATCATGAATTTGATCAATGATTTCTGGAGTCATAACCACCACAGGCCGTCCAGAACGTTCAGCGTCACTTGTGCCCATATGGTCAGTCCCAAAATTTTGAAACCACTTATAAACTGTTCGAATCGAAGGTGCAAAGTTACCATAATGTTTATCAAGCTTCTCTTTAGTCTCCTGAGGCGTTTTGCCTTTCATAATATAATGTTTAATCACCACACGAAATTCTTTTCCGTCCATTTCCACCTTTCATTAATTGTATGAGCCCAACGTCTTAGCTGACTTTTGGACGTAACTTCTGTAAATCTGTTCCGAACAGTTTTGAGACTTAAATTTTCCTTTTTTCAACTACTTCTCCAAAATTCTACGTCTCCTGCTTTATATTCAAAATCCACTTCTTCATTTCCTTTTGTACACTTATTTGTTGGTGCTTCAGGAAAATGATGAAGCACTTCATCCTTTATTATTTTCGCATTATGATCTTTATATTCTTCTTAAAAATCCAAAGTTTCATCAGTCATCATTTCTAAATCATTAAATTCTCTTTTTACATCGAATAAAATATATTTTTTTATCTGCTAGCTGTATTTCACGATAATGTTCTACGCTATCTGGTATTTGCAACGTTTGAAAATACGCTAATAAAATGTTTATAGCATTTAAAGGATTGACTTCCATCTTTCAATCAGAAATCAACAGGATAAACAGTGAGTTGTTAACATTACTTGTTGTTCTCGAAACTGTTATATGAGAGACTGCAGTAATCTGAAAATTTTCATTCAGAAGAGCTACTTAAAAATTGTGTAAATTCGTTTTACAAGAGTTTTTTAAAAATCAATATTATTTCTTTAAAATCAGTTTTTTCTTTCTTCTATAAAAACCTTGTGACATTAATAAAAAATGTAGAATGAAAATTTAGTAGTATCAATTTGATAAAAAATTTCGTTTCTTTATTCAATCCTTAGGGGAAGGTTTACCTTTTTATTGACCAAAACAACAGTTTTTTTTGGAATTTTCTTTTTCATAGCAGGAAATTAATAAACAACTCAAATTGTTTGCTACTTGTTTAATACAATTAAAAATTACCAAAAAAATTTTTTTTATGACAAAATATCGTGACGGTAAATAATGGCACGCCTCGGAAAGTGACCATCTTCAGAAAAGGTGGCCCGCTGTTGGCCACTCTAGCACCTGCAAAAATGAACGAAAATTAAAAATCGAAAAAGTTTTATGAAATATATGAGTGTAGTCGGCATCTGACCTACAATCGTCGCTAAAAATCAAAAATTAACAAAATGGTGGGCATTTGAATTTTTTTTTTCATTATTGAGTTTTTTTTCACTCTTTAAAGTACTCTAAAAATAAAAATAATGCATATATCATCTTGATTGTAGTCCACTTTCCGATAAATACTTTAACAATTAAAAAAAAAAAAAAAAAAGGCGATCCATTGAGTAGTTTTTTAGTAATCGTGGCCAACAGTTCGAAAAACGTGGTTTCGAGAAAAACGCGTTTAGAGATTTGATTAACGATTAATCTGTGTTAATGTCGGTCTCGTTTTTGTTCCATAGCTTAAAAAAAAATATATATACGAACAAACGGTTTTAGGAATATATTCTACACGTAATTAACTACAAAAAAATGTAAAAAAAGAAAAATCGATTTTTTGGTTCAGAAAAAGGTAAACCTCCCCTTAAATCCAAGCCAGGTGGTATTAAACTATTTGATCAGTAGCAAAAAAAATTTATGTTGTTTTTTTTCAGCCAATTACAATTGCTCATTAAAAAAATATTCAAATAAATTACAAAAAATTTCGAAATCCTGAAAAACTGTACGCGGCAATTTACAGGAAAAATTATAAAAAACATCTATATTAAGTTTTTTGCAAAATCTCAAATTATAAACGTAATAATGTTATAAATAAAAGCGTGATAGTTTACGTAAAATCGATTGCTGAATTTAGTTGTTTCGGAATTCTGAAATTCTCAGAAATTTGCTCGAATGAATATTCAAAAGTAATGAATAATTAGATGAATAATAAAATAAATGAATCAATGAATGAATAAGTGGTAATATCATTTAATAAAGAAAAAACTGAAATCTGTGTTTCAACGACCTCTTCGGCAGCAAGATTATTAGCAACTCAAGATAGTTCACAGAAAAAATATGGCTCTTAAGAAGATTGTTAAAAATTATTTTCATGCGTTCATCAAGAGGAGTTAACATATATTGTTCAACAAATAAATAAATAAAGGCTAAGTAAATGGAAATTAAATAAAAAAAAATATAAATAAAAACCCTCATGTATTTTTTTAGCTTTGCCATCAAACAAGTATCCTCACCGTCTAAAAGTACAAAAAAACTCATTTATTAATCTATTAAACTTATTTTAATAATATTAAATTTAATAATTATGATTCATAATTTCTGTAATAAGTAAACTAATAATGAGTAGCTTGATTCAAATATTGAATAAAAAAAAAAGAACCTAGTTGATTGACAAATCACGTTCGTTACGAATAAAATATTGAATGATTCATTTAGAATTCAAGAAGATATTACAAAGAATCAACAAAATAATTTTAGAAATATCAAGAATTATTCTTAAAACTATGTCTGAACTTGCAATTAATAACAATATTTTTTATTAATATTTCCATAATTTATATTGAATGTCGATTAGTATTTTTTTATTCAGAAAAATTTTTCATAAAAACCTTTTTTTACTATGATACATACGACTTTCTTAATATCAAACAATGATAAAAATCATATATTTGGCATTAATTCTATTGCCAAATAGTATTTTACTACATACGGAATCGAATTAATATTTGCAATCACAAATAAAAATAGGAAATTTCCTTATTTATCAATTTATAAAGTATTTAAAAAAGAAAAAAGATTTTATTTATAGATTTTTATAAACTCAACAACAAATATGAATACTTAATAATATCGTAAAAAAACTTAAGTTTTGATAAACTAATTATTCATGAATACAAATTAATTATAGAAGACGTATCCAAATTAAAGTTTTAAACAATATGTAATCATTTGAAAAACTCAACGTTCAACTCTGAAGAAACAATCGTACAGCTACATTTATCGAGATATTGGTGCCAAAGCTCTATTATTAACCGTTACTGACGTTATCGCTACTGTGCTCTTATCACTCACTCACTCACTCAAAAATCACACAACTGGGGACTGTATATAGTTATGATTCCATCGTCATAACAAATAAAAATATTTTTAAAAACTTTTTATGTATCATTAGTAAAACAAATAAATGATTTAAGATTAACAAAGAAGTAATGATAATTACAACGTGAAAATTTCAAAATTAATACAGAATCATGAATGAATAAATGCGTATAAAATTTACTTTTAATGACAACTTGTATCATTAATACAGTTTATATACTAATATATTTATCAATTATTTTCATCGTTGAATATCTTGAAGTATGAGCATCATGGAAAAAACTCCAGAGAGAAAAAAATGTTTGTTTTTACATATATTATACGATAAGTATTTATAAAGAAACGAAGTTTTTAGAAAAATATAATTTTGTTTCCATTTCTAATTTGTGCTAAAAAGAACAAATTATTTTTTCGTCAATTTTCTTTTCTTCATATATTTTGATATGAAAGAAGAATATAATTTGTTGGTAACAACTTTTTTTATTACTTTTTAGATTTATTAAAATAGAATTTATAAAATAAACTTTCATTTTCACTATAATAGCATTTTATTTATGAATTTTTATGATACGAAAAATAATACTATATTATTCTGAAAATGAAAATTTATTATACAAATTCTAGTTTAATAATTATAAAAAATAATAAAAGATGTTACGTAACATTTGTCATTTATATATTATAATAATTGAAAAAAAAAAATTGAAGAAACCCTAATTTTTTTTTACAGTTAAGAAATAATAGAATTAAATTACAATCATTAGTCCACAACGAGCTGTCTTCACCAAGATATTCATAAATATCTTTTCAAATATTTCTAGTATTAAAGTGTCAGAGAAATTTGATGATTCTGTAGTTTGATAATCTTGTAGATAATCCAGTCTTGGAAATTCTCGTGAAGTTAGTTGCGAAATTAAAGGGTGTGCGAATATTGCAATTGTACGTTGCTTGAATGGTGCAAAAAATCATTATGTTTTAATAATTTTTTTAAAGATTATTATTACTATCATGATTTTGTAGAATAATACATATTGTATAACTATAACTAATTTAATATAACGAAACGTACAAGACTGTTGATATGTTTGACTGTAATATATTCCACGTACACATACAATAACATATATCTTATTGGGTGTACAACTTTGCTTTCGCCGTTTTTTTTCCGAAATTCGAGGCTTTATTGTAAAAAACTGGTTATACATTAATGATTCAAAGTATTGTCCATCGCTGGCCACTATTTTCTCCCATCTTTCTGGCAGCATACGAATCCCGCGTTGAAAAGACTGGTCATCTTTTAAATCGATCCACGAATCGATCCAATTTTTTACTTCTTCATAAGACCGAAAGTGCTGGTCAGCCGGGCCGTGTGCCATTGATCGAAACAAGTGATAGTCCGAGGGAGCAACGTCTAGAGAATACGGCGGGTGGGGTAGGACTTCCCATTTCAAAGTTTCCAAGTATGTCTTGACCACTTTCGCAACATGGGGTCGAGCATTGTCATGCTGTAAAATCACTTTATCATGTCTCTCGTTGTATTGCGGCCGTTTGTCTTTCAATGCTCGGCTCGAACGCATTAATTGCGTTCGATAACGATCGCTTGTGATTGTTTCAGTCAGTTTTAACAACTCATAATACACTACGCCGAGCTGGTCCCACTAAATACTGAGCATGACCTTGGAACCGTGAATATTCGGTTTGGCCGTCGACGTGGAAGCATGGCCGGGTTATCCCCATGATTTTCTGCGCTTGGGATTATCGTAGTGGATCCATTTTTCGTCCCCAGTCACAATGCGATGCAGAAATCCCTTTCGTCTTTGCCTTGCAGGCAGCTGTTTACAAACAAACAAACGCTGTTCAACATCTCTCGGCTTCAACTCGTACGGCACCCAATTTCCTTGTTTCTGAATCATTCCCATGACTCTCAAGCGTTTTGAAATGGCTTGTTGCGTCACTCCCAATGATCCTGCTAATTCTTGTTGCGTTTGACACGAGTCTTGATCAAGTAATGCCTCCAATGCTGCATCTTCGAAAACCTTCTTTCTTCCACCGCCATGCTGGTCTTCAACGTTAAAATCGCCGTTCTTGAAGCGTTGAAAGCACTTTCGGCACGTTCTTTCACTAATAGCGGCCTCACCATAGGTATTTGAGGGTATTCGATGAGCCTCAATCGCAGATTTCTTCATATTAAAGCAGAAAATTAAAACCTCCCGCAAATGACGAGAATTTGGCTCGTAAGCTGACATGTTTAATCGAGAATAATTTTATGATGCAGACACAAATCGACTAATATTTTGATGGCATTATGTTTACAAATACCTAAGCTTATTGTACGACATCTATGATCTATTTATTTCAACTACCACTTACCGCTACAGCCATCTATTGCAAAACGGCGGAAGCAAAGTTGTACACCCAATACTATTTTACTGACTAATTATAAATGATAAATTCATGATGAATTGATTAATTCATTAGTAATTTATTCATCTGTAAACGTGATAATATAAACTATTATTATTATTATTATTATTACACTGTCCAACAGTGAAAAGGTTTCGGGCTTAAAAATAGCTGATTCTTATGTAATTGGATCTCCTGAATCTGAAAATCAACATAAAAATGGTCTATTAGCTCTTGTTTTTGAGATACAGTGACATTTTGTACTTTTAAATATAGGGTTATCCATTTTCACCTAGAGAAAGTAAAGTTAAAAAAAAACACACAAGCCGTTAAGATTTGGATGATATTTTTATTTCATTTCAATGTTTGGACGATGACATTACATGTGAAACACGATATCATCCATCAAATACCTTCCACAAGACCTTTTGCAAGACACGATCCTTTTCAGGTAATTTTCAATTACTTTTTTGCATAATTCGGGTCATAATTCGGCCATAACTTGTCTAATGTCGTTTCGCAAATGCTCCAAAGTTTGACGATTGTTCACATAAACTCGGTCTTTTGCGTAGCCGCACAAAAAGAAATCTAAAGGCGCAAATCGCATGATCTCGGTGGCCAAGCGACATCGCCAAATCGCGAAATTACGCGTCCAGGGAACTTCTCGCGCAATAGAGCTGAAACCAGCCGTGTTGTATGGCACGTAGCGCCATCTTGTAGAAACCACATATTGCTCAGATCAAGACCTTCAAGTTCGGGATAAAAAGTCATTGATCATGGTGCCATAGCGCTGAGAATTGACGGTAACAGCGACGCCATCGTCATTTTCGAAAAAATGGAGATTCACCGTTTTGGTAAAACAATTTAACATTTTTAACGCGTTGTGCGACGGTCAAACGATCCATATTGTAAAATCTCGAACCTTCTACTAAGCAAATACTAGTTTGGTTGATCTTTACATTTGACAGTTGTCAGATGGCAGGGCTGTACTTTCCCAACCTTTGAAATGGATAAGCCTGTATCAATTTGGGAATAATTAGCTTTTGATTGTTTTGTACACTTTATTTTTGGATGTAGATACATCCGCCAACTGTCAAAATTATTGTGTTGAAATTGCAATTGCAATTTTTATAATTCTGCTTTAGAATGTTTTTTGAGCACAAAATGGGATACATCTTTAGTGCTTCATAATAAATCATGAGATAGAACATCCTTCAACACATTTTACTTAATTTTTTCTTTATGTATTTTGAAAAAGATGTTCGTTTTATGTAACCTTCCAACCACATCGTATCCTTTTTCCCTATCTTAACTACTTTTCAATGTGCTCAAATGATATTCCTTCCATTAAGCCTATTATGCATTTGTTTGTGAGTATTTATGATACACTCTTTATTTGATATTTTATTTGTCAATAAAAGTTGGATTTTTCTAAGAAAATAAAGACCTTAACGTTTAGCGTATCCTTAAGATAAAGATCCTTAACGCTTACCGTAAGGATTTTTTTTGCAATAAGCACAAACACTATATATATCAGCGATTCTCACTCTGAGAGCTATCATTCCGCGTATCTTATATAAGAAGGAACAGTACGAGATGCATACATACATCTAAAAAGTAGGTAAACAAAGCCAATATTCTTGTTTTACAAGTTTATACTATTTTACTATTTCATTTTAGAAACGCGCCAGTTCAAAATGAGCATATCACGAAAATGCCTGAATGATGCCAACAATTTCTGCTACATTTGTGGTAAAATAACGTTCTCCTCACAGAAACGTAGGATGACCCCTGTAGTAAAGACTGCATACGAGCATTATTTTCGCATGAAAATAGGAAACCAGGATAAGCCATGGGCTTCACACATATGCTGCAACTCATGTTCAGTATCATTACGAGAATGGCTTAAAAATAAAAAAAAAGTCAATGGCTTTTGCTGTGCCTATGGTTTGGCGCGAGCGTTTTAACCATACGGATGACTGTTATTTTTGCTTGACACCCCCTATACAATCAGGGTTGCCAATGAAGAAAAAAAAAAACAGTTTAATATCCAAATCTTGCATCCGCTATTCGACCTATTCCGCATTCAGAGCGTTTACCAGTTCCTGCTCTACCGAAAAATTATGAGTTGGAAGTCGAACATGAAGAAAGTATGGAAGAAGGAAACGACATCGAGCCCTTAACATCTCGTAACCCTGATTTTCAGAAAGAAGATGATCAACCGCATAGATTGAGCCAAGTGGAGTTGAGTGATCTCATCCGAGACCTTGACTTGTCGCAGTAGAAGGCGAAGCTTCTAGCGTCAAGATTACAGCATATGGAAACTTCTTCGACATGATGTTCGAGTCTCCATATACAGAAAACGGCAACGAGATCTTGTGCCTTTCTTTGAGAACAAAAGTAACCTTGTTATCTGCAGTAACATCAGTGGTTTGATGAGAAGTTTAAATTTGAAACATGACCCAAGTGAATGGCGATTGTTCATTGACTCATCGAAACTTAGTTTGAAAGCTGTATTGCTTCACAATGGCAATCAGCTTCCATCGATTTCTGTTGGTCATGCAGTTCACATGAACGAAACTTATGCAAATATGACAGCTCTTCTCAAATCAATTAAGTATGTCGAATACAAGTGGAAAATCTGCGGTGATCTAAAAGTAATCGCTGTTCTTTTGGGAATGCAATCAGGCTTCACAAAATTCTGCTGTTTCTTGTATATGTGGGATAGTAGGGATAAGAAATCTCATTACGTTCGAGCAGATTGGCCAGCAAGAGATCTTAACCCTAGTGAAAAAAATGTCGTTGCCAAGCCTCTCGTGGATCAAAACGATATCTTTCTTCCACCTCTATATATCAAGCTGGGTTTAATGAAGAATTTCGTCAAAAGAATGAGCCAAGAAGATCAGGCTTTTGAATATTTGAAAGGGAAATTTCCGAGATTAAGTAAGGCCAAAGTCGAAGAAGACATATTTGTTGGGCTACAAATACGCCAACTTGTAAATGACTCTGCATTCGATTTGGTTTTGAAAGGAAAAGAAGACGAAGCTTGGAAAGCTCTCAAGGCAGTAATGCATGGAGTTTTAGGGAATAGAAGAGATGATCACTACGCTTAGCTAGTAGAAGTGCTTTTGGAAAAATATCATTAACTTGGATGCAACATGTCCTTAAAAATCCATTTTTTACACTCCCATCTCGACTTTTTTCCGCCAAGTTGTGGAGCTGTAAGTGACGAGCACGAAGAAAGGTTTCATCAGGATATTTCTGTGATGAAAAGGAGATATCAAGGCCGCTGGAACGAAGCAATGCTTGCGGATTACTGCTAGTTTGTGTCTAGGGATGCTCCACTGCTCACGTACAAGAGAAAAGCTAAAAAATCACGATCTAACGAAGCCACGAAATGACATACTGTTTAGCCAACTATCTAGTAGGTGTTTTTCATCAATTCAAAATGTATCTAGCATAAAAAAATTGTAATCGCTGATTTAATGTTTTAAGCACATGTAATTAATGTCTACCGTTTTCTTTTAATTTTTTAAAAACAATATTCTTATATATCTCAAAAACTAGATCTAATATAAAGTTTTTACTATTAAATTCGTTTTTCTCATCTCAAAATTAATAAGAATTGACTCATCAGGTCCAGGAAGCAATCAACTTTTTTATTTTTTTCGTGCAGTGCTATTATTATTATTATTATTATTATTATTATTATTAAATCCGCTATACCGGCTTCAAGTCCAGGGTCTCTCCTTCCAGTAGAAAGGGAGGAGGAGGAGGAGGAGTAACACCTCGTTAAAGAGCCTTGATCCATCTGGCACAGATGGTAGCACCTCGTAGGGGTCCCTCCTGAGGTTACAGGTTGGGTCAGGGAGAGTAACGGGCTCGGTGACACTGCCCAATTGGGACGTATGAAATAAACCCGTGCAGCTCGCTTTCCCTAGAACTCCTGGCGTCAACGCGCCGTGACCAAGGGGATGCTGGGATGCCAATGAAGAGTGTAGGTGCAAGGCTGAGGCGGATATCACATTCCTGTTCCTTAGCCAAAAGCCTTTGCTGCAATGGGGGTAGCTGTAGAAATAATGACCCCCCCCCCCCTCCATACTCCTGAGGCGCCGCGTTCGGAGACGGCCCATCATCTTGGGGTAAACCATGGAGCCTGATTAACTCAGAACACCGAAAAACAAAAACCTGAGTACAGCAGTACCCTTATTACTTATTGGGAGCACTTCCAAAATAGCTGCAGTAAATGCAGCTAGTCCATTACCAAGTGTATCCTACAAATAAAGAAACTAGACAAGGGAATATTGACGGCACTAAAAGTACAAAAGAGCATCAACACGAAAAACAAAGATGGCCTTCCAAAGATCAAGGACATCTCAGATAAGGTCGAGCGAGAATATTGCCGTAGCGGCAGAATTCGCCGAAAGAACAGCGAGTCTACAACGCCGGCTCAAGTGTCCAAACCTCCGCTCACTAGGAATAAGCGGCCTGCTTCTAACACACCCTCTACGATATACCTCAACCAGCGGTGGCAAAAAAGAAAACGGAGGCAGGCGGCGAGACGTGGACGGAGGTTATTAAGAAACATCGCTCACTAAAGAAAAATCCGCCTACAAAGGAAAAGAAAAAGGCAAACCTACGCGTCAAAAAATCAGCTTTATACGAACAAGGCGTGGTGTAAACTAGGAAAGAAAGGCTCTTAAAGAAGAAGAAGAAATTGAACGCGATCTAATTAAAACCCTAAGCTGGCAAAACTTATGTAGACGTGCTGTAGGTCATCCGCAAGGACGTCAAGCCGGAAAGAAGCGGGGTAAGATCCGTCCAAAGGACCAGAGCAGGAGAGTTCCTTCTCCAATCAAAGATGGCTGTGACGGAGAGTCCGTCATAGGTCGTCGACGAAGAATGTAAATGTTTACATTCTGGCGCGACCGTCGCCGGGTTGCCGGCTTGTAAAAGCCCGCTTAGCAACGAAAAGACGGACTTATCGAAAAGCTAGCAGCGTTCGAAAATCACGCGATTTTCGAACTTGCGGCGACGATCGGCGAGGAATTTCGGCAGCCGCAAGGAAAGGGGGGAGGAGAGCGAGCGCAACGGGCAAACACGCTGTACGCTCCCGCAAGGATAGTTACGCTGTACGCACCTGCGAGGACAGTTAAGCTGTGGGCTCCCGCCAGGAAAGTCAAGATTTTTCCCGCGTATCGAGAGCGAGCGTCGCGAAAGAGTTATAGCTAGGGTTGAAGGACTTCGAGAGAGAGAGAAAGAGAAAGTGAGGAAGAAGGACAGAGGAGTGCGTAGAAGGAAGAGCGATGACGAGAAGTTACAGCGAGGAAGTGAGACAGGGGTCGAGGAAGGCAGGTGTCAGCGGGGGGCGAATAGAAGTTGCCACCGTTACACCTGGACCCGAGGTTAAAGCATAGGCCGTTGGCGAACAGGCGAACTACCCCAGAGGTCCAGCAGCCGTTCTCCGGGGGGGAATCAGCCAGAGCCAAGGACCGCGGAACGGGAGAGATCAGCCGGGCGTTCAACGGCTAGCGGATGAGTTACCGAGACACCAACGGTAAGTGTCCTTATTGCGTCCGGGAGTGATAAATGCCAGAGTGAGAGAGAGTAAGAGTGAGTGATCCCGAGTGAGGTGAGTGATTACCACTTTCCTGCGCTGGGGAAGCGATAGGTCTCCGCCGGCTAGAGAAGCAGCCGTGGGCGGCTGGCCTGCATTTTTCAGAAAGAATCTCGAGCATATCCGAGTGTGCGGGAAAGAGACGGCAAGTGTGCGCTGAGGTGAGAGAGTGAGAAAGAGAGAGAGAGAGAGAGAGAGAGAGAGAGAGAGAGAGAGAGAGAGAGAGAGAGAGCAAGTGAAATGGAATATCATAATGTATATCAAATAGATATACGTGTGTTACATTTAAAATATGTCAATTATATTTTTTATATGATTTTGAATTGCCACGTCTTGGAGGTATACGCGTAGATCTCGCTGAGGCATATTTGTGATACGCCTCGAGATCCGCTAGGCAGGGTTAGTGTGGGGGATTATTAGTGCGAGAGGCCGGGAGCATACATAATTAATATAAGGAGGAAATAACATAATTTTTTTATGTGCGAGGTATACAGGGCGCACATGGCTACTTCAGCTACGACGCGGTCTCTCGTTACAAAAGGCGACCATGATATGATCTTGGTAATTTCGGGTCCTCGTTGTGTACATCAGTGACTTTGCCCAATGTGAACATCACGCGCAAGTTTCTTGCAGATGTACAATTTCTCAAATATTATTTGAGAAAGTGCTTTTTGAAGCGGCGTAAGTGCGAGAGAGACAGTTGGCCTACTCGCGTGACAAAGTTACGCACAAAGAGGAAGGGCCGACTGCCAGCCTAGAGAGAGAGAGTTGAGTGCGCTCGCACTAAATGCACCCTGCTCTTATAGCGAAATCTCGTGTATTCGCACTTAGTCGATTTTCCGACTAGTTCGGACTTGTGTTTTTTTTTCTTTGCCGAGGGGACTGCCAAAATTTTGTGAATTTGGACTTGGTTATTTTTCGACTGAGTGGACTTTGTTCAAATTTTGCATGATCGAACTTTGTCGAAAAATCGACTAATTCAAAGTTAGTTTTCCAGTCAAGGCGGCGTTGAGAAAATTTAGTGGTTCGTCTTTTTTTTTTTATGTGTGCTCTTAATCTCGCTTGCCATGGGACGCCGGCTGGAAGAGCCCGAACTTAGATCAAGGGGAGACGGTTTGGATTTGCGCGAGCAACTTCTTCGGGCAATCGTACATGATGACGATACTAGCGTGTCGGCGTCGTGGTACTATGATTACGACGCCGACTTTGCAGCTCCTCCCGCGCTAATCCCAATGTCGTGTAAGCGACTCTGGGAGAACAGGAAGTGGTCCCGAAGAGAGAGTCGAGCAGCGCCGAGTACCTCGGAGGATCTTACGAGTCCGATGCAGGGAATTGGGCAGGGCTGGAGGCACTGAACTCTCTGAAGATCAGTGACACGACCCACACTCTTACTCGGAACAGTGCGGGGAGAGTTTCGGAGCCAGAGTGGATGGAGTGTGGAAGAGCGGAGGAGCCTTACTGGTCATCCGCCGTTCTGCCGCTCGCGACAACAAACGCAGCGGCGCCTTTCACGGGTATTTTGGCGGGATTGGCGTCATTGGCGTACCCGGCGGCTTTGGTTTCAAACGTTGCGGCCCCTACGTCGACACCACCGCCGACTTCGAGTCTGCAGCAATTTCCTATGGTAGCCGTCAGCGCTAAGCAGTAGCGATTCGTCATGAATCGGCTGATTAAAAATAGGAATAAAATCAGGGAGTTGAAAGAGCTTCTGCTCTCACTGAGCCTGTTTACAAAAGCGACTCAGATGCTGACGTTGACAGGGGAGTTAGGGACTGCCCAGAACAGACCCCCCAAGTTTCGCGTACCGTCAGCCGATGGTACAAGGATTGTGGCAGGCCGCAGGCGTACGTTTAGGTACGTCGAGCACGTACGATATACGTGTTCGGCCGAAGACGCATCAAGAGTTGGGTGTACCCGAGCACCCCGACGAACATGTGCCGTTATATGCTCGCGGTGGTGGAGCTACGGTAGCTCGTCGGGAAAGAGGAAAGATGCGTGGCCCCTTCTACATTCAGTCAGATGACAGACAACGGGAAGATAGGGCCACTGCGAAACGTGAGCTGTGCTTAAAAGCGATGTAGCAGAGAGGAGTGTCGTTTACTGACAGAGGCAAATAAGATTCGTCCAAATTCGTCGCACTGATGGAAGATTTCCAATCCGAGATTGGCCGCTTCTAATCCTACGGCAAAGAGGCGGTACTAACAAAACCACCCAAACCCAACCCCGCCGATTTTAATAATTTTTGGATATGTTGTAATACTCAAAAAAATATTCGACATGTGTTTTTTTTATCAGCTAACATCTACTTTTAAAGGGTGAAATCCACCCCTGAAAACCACCTCGAAAAATCGTTTTTTTAATATATCTCTGCATCTAATAAATATTTTTTAATTAAATCAACGCCAAAATATTTCTTACAAGTAGGCGCTTCTACTGATATAATTTTAACACCAAGGGGTTACAACCCCTTTTTCTATAGGGGTCAAAGTTCTATTTTTTTGCTATTTTGCGATTCAAAATCTGTTAAATAAGGTCGAGTGGGTTAAAAACTGCATTTATAATAAAAAAATAAGAAATAGAAATTGACGTATTTCGGGGTTTTTTGAGAAAAAACTTTTTGGGGGTGTATTAAAAAAAAACCACCTCTAATAAATCACAAGCTGGCTAACCCACCTAACCCTGGCTACAATGCGTCTATTAATTATTTGTTCTGTTATATATACCATATGACAAGCAAAATATATTAGACAACCAAGCTTCCCCTAACCTCTAACCCCTAACCTCGAAAACCCAAAAAACCATCCCTATTAAACCACAAGCAGGTAAACCCACGTAAACCTGGCCACAGCATGTTTATCTATTATTTTTTCAACTAAATATATCCTACATCTCAGGCGAGCTACGTCCGCAGAAATCCAACCCTTGACCCCTAACCCGCTAAACCCCAAAAAACCTCCCCTACCAAACCACAAGCAGGCTAACCCAACTAATCCCTGCCACAACACGTTTATTAATAAGTTTTTCTGTTATTGAATATATTCCATATCACAAGTGAAGAATATTAGCTAACCAAGCTACTCCTTACCCCTAACTGTTTGAAATTCAAAAAACTACCCCTAGTAAACCACAAGCAAGCTAATCCATCTTAACCTGGCCCCAGCGTGTTCTTTGATGATTTTCTTTTTTTAAATAAATAAATCCTACACAATAAGCAATTTATAACAGCAAACCATTGTACCCGTAACCCAATGAATCCCTAAAGAACACCCTTACCAACTCACGAGCAGGCTACCGCCTTTAACTCTGACCACAGCGGCGTTTATCGCTTATTTTTTCTTGTAATAATTGTCAAATCGAAACCTGGGATGAAAAAAGTCACGTCTAAAAATAAGTATCTAATGTAATACGTTGTCTTATTATTTTCAAATGAACTTTATTAAAAGTTATTCTTATAAAAGACTATATTTTTGACTCATATGTAAATTAAAATGTAGTATTTGACATAGTTTTCACAGTAATGATAATCTTCAAAGAAGTGCTTGAAACATAATGACTTTTTATACTAACCATATCGTATTATTGCAACATTCTTACATCCTTCTACTTTGCAGTAGACATTACAAGATTCTCCAAAACTCTAATCAACTGGATTATTAGTTTTATCTGGTTTTTGAGTAATATAGCTGCTTTTATACCAGGAATATTTAAAAATATCCGTATATCTCGGTGAAGAAAACTGGTTACGTACCAGCGATTGTAATGATATAATGTTATTTCTTACATGTAAATTCAAGTCATAATCCATCAACATTACTCGATCTGAAAATTGCCTTACAAAATTCTTCCAAACCTTAAAACCATATACGAGGCTTGGCTATTAAATAACGAGACTGGTTACAAAAAAGGGTTTTATTATAAATATTATTCTTCATTCGAATGCTCCCCTTTAATATACTCCCATTCCCTCGCTACACACCTTTCTATACGTTTTTTCTATGGATCGAAGCAGTGCTGGCAGTCTTCTTTGGTGAGGGCCTTCAGGAGCTCTGCCATTTTTTGCTTTACCGCTTCCATCGTCTCAAATCGGATCCCTTTTAAAGGAGATTTTATCTTCAGAAACAAAAAAAAATCACACGGTGCCAAATCTGGCGAGTACGGCGCGTGTTTGAGCACTCGAGTGCGCTTACCGGCCAAATACTGCTCCACAGATAGCGCGTTATGGGCAGGTGCGTTGTCCTGGTGCAAAATCTACGAGTTGTTCTTCCACAACTCAGGCCGTTTCTTACAAACTCGTTCTCGCAGTGTTGCCAAAACTGACAAATAGTAAGTCTGGTTGACAGTCTAACTCTCTGGAACTCATTCAGTCATCACGATACCGTTAATGTCGTAAAAAACGATTAACATTGCCTTGAATTTTGATTTGGACATCCTAGCTTTTTTGATTCTAGGCGATTCAGGCGTCTTCCAATGCATCGATTGCCGCTTTGTTTTAATATCGTATCGAAAAATCTACGTTTCGTCGCAAGTAATAATGTTTTTCATCAGTCCGCAATCTTTTTTTAAACTTTCAAGAGAATCTGAGCAGAGCTGTTGACGCAAGAGCTTTTGGTCAGAAATCAGGTTTTTTTTGCACTAACTTCGCACAGACTTTTGTCATGTGTAATTCCTTGTGTAAAATTTTTTTAACCATTTCTTTATCGGCGTTTACAGCCTCGGCAATCATCCGGATGCTCATTAGACGATCAGCACGCACAATTTGGTTGTTTTTGGTCACTGTTTCCGGAGTTGAAACAGTGACAGGGCGACCTGGGCGTTGGTCATCTTCAGTGCTCACTTGGCCCTCACTAAAGCGCTTACATCACTCAAAAACACGCGCACGAGATAGATAATTGTCCCCATAGGCCTCTTGCAACAATTTACAGCACTCAGTCGGAGTTTTTTTCAATTTGACGAGAAATTTGAGATTGATACGTTGCTCCTGTTTTTCGTCACACATAGTCTTCGGCACGAGAAAAAAACACGTTTGTTCCAAACCGCTACTGCACAAATACAATAATAGTGACGAGAACGTGTTTTGGTACGTGCATATACAAGATATCTAGATACCCAATGCACTACTCGTTTGTTTTCCCACCCCTCTACGGCGCCCTCTAGGCGCGCAGTCACGTTATTTAATAGCCAGACCTCGTACATCAAGAGGTTGGATCTTCCCTGTCGTTCCAGTGAGAATTTTTTTTGTATTAACAATATTATTCGTTAGCATTATTTCCTCTATAAGTCCATCACAATGTCCACTCTAAGAATCAAGTAAAAGAATAGATTAAGGACCAACATTTGATTAAATACTTCTTCTAACCAAATTGTAAAGTGCTCAGAAATAAATAAAAAGTTGCTTAAGAATACTTTTTTATATTATTGCATTATTATACATAAAAATAGTCTCACCTGTAGTTAATTTTTTAGATTTTGATGCTTGCACATGCACATTATTTTGTTTTATCAAAGTTGATTGTTTTATAGGACCGAATTAACCAGGTTTTTCTTTTAATACTAAAAAAAGTGGTGATAGAAGTTTCCCTGTAGCTGATATAGTTGGTTGAATCGTATAAGTGTGCGTTGTCGATGAAACTGACTGTACCAAACATAGCACTTGTTTTTTTTCTTCTATCGCTTATGGGCGTCACAAGCACAAGAAGAACTCGGTTTAGAAGATGTAAGATTTAAGGCCTCTGCGAAATGGGTATTAAAGTTTCAAAAAGCTCATAGAATTGTGTCCAGAAAAATAAATAAATTTATTACTAAAAAAACATTAGAAGGTGCTTCAGAGCTTCAAGCTAGCGCTGAAGCTTTTGTTACTGACGTGAAATCGTGTGTAACAAGAATCGCAATGGCAAATGTTTATAATTCAGATCAGAGTGGTTTCCAATTAAAAATGGATCCAGAAAGGACATTAGCGATAGGAGGAGAGAAGCAAGTGCATTGTTTGGTACGGTCAGTTTCATCGACAACGCACACTTACACAATTCAACCAACTATATCAGCTACAGGGAAACTTCTATCACCACTTTTTTTAGTATTAAGAAAAAAACCTGGCGAATTCAGTCTTATAGTACAATTAACTTTGATAAAACGAAATAATGGGCACGTGGAAGCATCAAAATCTAGAAAAATTAACTACAGGTGAGATTATTTTTATGTATAATAATGCAATAATATAACAAAGTATTCTATAGCAACATTTTATTTATTTCTGAGCACTTCAAATTTTGGTTAAAAGAAGTATTTTATCAAAATGTCGGTGCTTAATCAATTCTTTTACTGGATTCTTGGAGTGGACATTGTGATAGAGTTATAGAGGAAACGATGCCAACGAATAAAATTGTTAATATTGCAAAAATTCCCACTGAAACGACAGGTAAGATCCAACCTTTTGATGTACGAGGTCTGGCTATTAAATAACGAGACTGCGCGCCAAGAGGGCGCCGTAGAGGGGTGGGGAAAGAAACAATTAGTGCGTTGGGTGTAACGTCGGGGTGACGTTACTATTGCGTACGAAATTTGACGCAATCTTGCCTTGTGCCTTTTTCGAGCCTTAGTACTAAAACTTATGGGCTCGGGACGGCAGAGGTATTATTTGTAAGATTTTATAGGAAGGGTGGTGAGATGCGGGACTGAATAACCATATAGGCCGACGTTGGCCTACAGATTATTCTGGAAAGGACCTAACAAGTGATGTTTGGAGAGAGATATTTAGCCGATCTTGGCTAATACTATCTCTTTGGAGGTTAAAAAGAAAAAAAGAAAAATTCGTATCAAAAACTCACTTTTTTATTCCAGAAAAGGTTTGAGTTGGCTGGAAGTCCTGACTCTCTTTCTCTCTCTCTCTGTAGTTCGCTGTTTCTCTCTCCGTTTTCTTCTTCTGCTTCTTCTTCTGCTTTTTCTTCTGCTTTTCTTCTAAGTAGTTGCGTTGAAATGATTCCTTGTAGTACTTGCGTAGTAGAGTTTCGTGTCCCTTGAGTACTGCCTGAGGTCTGCTGGCTGTCGAAAATTTTGCGCGATATTTATACGCTTTCCCGAAGTAGCTCCGAACGAATCCTTTTTTAGGAAAATTTCTGGAGAGGGTAAGATTTTCGGGCCCCCTTCTCTTTGGAGGGCCTGTCTAAGAGGGCGTAGAAAGCCTCCGCGAGGGTGTGTCGTCTTAAAGTCGGAGAGAGAGAGGTTGAGAGGGGACTATCCACTTTTACAAAAATTTTATAATAACTCAAAACTAATATTATTATGAATGATTTGTAAATGTTCATTTTATAATTATAATCTACGCAAAATTTGAATTAGGCTACGAAAAAGAATTAATTTCGTAGCTTAATTCTAACAATATAATTAACTTACTTTTGTTATTTTATTTAAATTTATAAAAAATTTTGTTTTTATCGCGCATTATAATGTTTAGATTTTCCTTATTATTATCATGTTATCATGTAGATATTATTTTTGTTTTTACAGGGAATATTAACTTGAATATACGTTTTCATATTCTTCTGTATCTTATGAGAGAATAATGATAATTTTGTTGATTTAATACGGAATAAATTTTAGCCAAAAATCATTGTTTATTCGATGTGTTGCATTTGAATAATTTTACTCCACGTTTTAGTTATAATTTGGTTTTAAATTTTTGCATTATTATCTCATAAAATCCAGATAATTATAGGAGTGACTTATGATTTAAATCTTATTAATATAATAATGTTTAAACTACTTGAAGTTAAAATATAAATTTAATAAGAACCTTAGTCAAAATGTCAACTTAAAGTAATTGTTTTAAAATAATTATTTCTAATATAAATTTAGATCTAAAGATAAAAAAAAATATTATTCTAACTAGGAGTCTTAACTTAAACGCATAGTTATATACATATATATATATTTTATTTTATATTTTTTTTATTATGCACCCTTTCTTATATATTTTTTATTTAAATGTTAAAAATCAACTTAGATTCTAGTGCGCATAATACATTGTTAAAGATTTTTATATTAATTTTAATATAAATGTAATTTTTCATATACTATCTTAATTTTACTATACATATGTTAAAATTTGTCATTAATGTTTCCTGATTAAATACAATATTAAACAAATAAAGTTGTTATATTATTCGGCTTAATAAATCAAGTTAGTTATTGATTTTATTGTAGAAATAAATTGTTGTGAATAGAAAAAAGGTAGTGTCAATAAAATTATTTTATAAATAAGTTTATTAACTTTATTAATATTAATATGCAAATGTCTTAAATATATAAATAGTTTATTAAAATACAAATCATATTTCATTCTTGATAAACTTGTATTAATTTAAACTTCAAAATCTCTCAAAGCTAAGAATTAAAATATTTTTGTATTAATATTGTATTAAAATTAAGGCCAAAAAAAAAGAATCAATGTACATCTTTACCAATTCAAACTCAATAATCTTATTCTTGAAGTTTTATTACTTACATGTAATAAAGAAATAAATTTTAAAACTAATTATTTTATTAAAATTAATATACAGATATATTGAATTTGAATTGATTGACGATGTTTTTCTTATTCAAAAAAAATAATTCTTTAACAATGTAGTTTAAACTTAAAAGATAAAACGATATATTTATAATTTTACATTATCTTAAACATTTATAAATAAAAATTTATTATTCACGAATAAAGAAAACGTGTGTTTCTTTATATCTATTCATTTCAAAAAAAGGAATAGAAAGATTATTTGTTATTAGTTCAATATTTTAATTGAAAACGAACATGGTCAAGCCGTTTGTAATAAATTTTATCGTGAAAGGTTATTGTAGGTTTTTTGTATAATTCACTTTTTATAATATATATAGTATGTATTTTTATATATATATAATTTGAAAGAAAAATCGGCCGCATTATTTTAAAGTATAATTCAATTAAATTTGAAGACAGCAGTTGCGTTTTCTTTTTTTTTTATTGGATATACGTGTTCAATTTTATTCGAAAGCAATTAGCCTTTTATAAAATTAAAAATGTAAACTTGTCGTAAGTTATAAAAAAACTGGCAAAATAAATTATATAACTGTTAGAAACTTATTTTTTGAATTTTAAATTATTTATAAAATTTGAATTTGTACTTGATATATGTTGACAATTTTAATAAGTAATTTTATTTATTATTTTCTATGTTTTTCTCTTTTCGGATTTTAAATAATTATTCTGGAATTTATTTTGTATATAAAAAAAGTATACCTTGTGAGGTATTTTTGGAAATCGCAAGTCTTATACTTTTCATTAAACATTTTACTTTTTATTTTATTTAAATATTATTCAATATATGATATTAATGTTTTGGTTTAAAACAGAATATACAATTTATTTACTAAGGTCTTTTTAGCGACTTATTTATTGTTTTATTACGCTACCTGTACAGTGTATTGGTAGGCGAAATTTACGGATATAATTTGCGATAATAAAACAATTTAAAAATATTGCATAATATTATAATTGTATTACGCAGGGCAAGTTCAAAAAAAAAGAAAATACGTATTTTAGATAGGAAAACTACGGGTAGAAAAAACGGTATTTATGGGACAGTTTTATAGTTTTCGGCGCCGAATTGACGCGCACGTGTTCAGCTTGCCATTCTTACGCTAGACTCGAGCGCATGTCCCTTTTCTTTACCGTTCCGGGAAAACTCGTAAACTCTTGGCCCACGCTTAGGGTGTCTTCCACAACGAAACGTGTCAATAGCCCGCGCGTTAAGTCAGTTTTGGAGGAAAAAATTTTCATTGGAGGAAAAAAATTTACTATAGTTCGACACAAGTGGTCGATGAGATCGAAGCGCTTTCCCGCTAATCGGCAAGAGCAGGAAAAAATAAAGCAGAGAGAATACTTATCGACTTAACACAGGAAAAAAAAACGGAGGTCGTTTACCGACGTTACATGGGTATCTAGATATCTTGTCTATGCACGTACCAAAACACGTTCTCGTCACTATTATTGTATTTGTGCAGTAGCGGTTTGGAACAAACGTGTTATTTTCTCGTGCCGAAGACCATGTGTGACGAAAAACAAGAGCAACGTATCAATCTCAAATTTCTCGTTGAATTGAAGAAAACTCCGACTAAGTGCTGTAAATTGTTGCAAAAGGCCTATGTGGACAATTCTCTATCTCGTGCGCGTGTTTTTGAGTGGTGTAAGCGCTTCAGTGAGGGCCGAGTGAGCACTGAAGATGACTAACGCCCAGGTCGCCCTGTCACTGTTTCAACTCCAGAAACAGTGACCAAAATCAACGAAATTGTGTGTGCAGATCGTCGAATGAGCATCCGGATGATTGCCGAGGCTGTAAACGCCGATAAAGAAACGGTTAGAAAATTTCACACGAGGGATTACGCATGACAAAAGTCCTTGCGAAGTTGATGCCAAAAAACCTGACTCCTGACCAAAAGCTCTTGCGTCAACAGGTCTGCTTAGATTTTCTTAAAAGGTTAAAAAAAGATTCCGGACTAATGAAAAACATTATTACTTGCGACGAAACGTGGATTTTTCAATACGATGTTGAAACAAAGCGGCAATCGATGCATTGGAAGACGCCTGAATCGCCTAGAATCAAAAAAGCTAGGATGTCCAAATCAAAATTCAAGGCAATGTTGATCGTTTTTTACGACATTAACGGTATCGTGATGACTGAATGAGTTCCAGAGAGTGAGACTGTCAACCAGACTTACTATTTGTCAGTTTTGGCAACACTGCGAGAACGAGTTTGTAAGAAACGGCCTGAGTTGTGGAAGAACAACTCGTGAATTTTGCACCAGGACAACGCATCTGCCCATAACACGCTATCTGTGAAGCAGTATTTGGCCGGTAGTAGGCGCACTCTAGTGCTCGAACACGCGCCATACTCGCCAGATTTGGCACTGTGCGACTTTTTTTTGTTTCTGAAGATAAAATCTGCTTTAAAAGGGACCCGATTTGAGTCGATGGAAGCGGTAAAGCAATAAACGGCAGAGCTCCTTAAGGCCCTTACCAAAGAAGACTTCCAGCACTGCTTCGATCAATGGAAAAAACGTATGGAAAGGTGTGTGGCAAAGGAAGGAGATTATATTGAAGGGAAGCATTCGAATGTAGAATAATTTTTATAATAATACCCTTATTCGTATCCAGTCTCGTTATTTAATAGCCAAACCTTGTATAAAAATCATTAAAAGCGTCTGTTTTTTGAAACACCAATAAGTATTGCAAGCATGATATTTTTTTATTGATTTGTAACTTAAAAATAAAGCTTTAAAAATTCTAAATTAAATAGGTATTTGAAAAGAAAATCGATCCATTTATTGCTTAAATATATTACGTAAATTTTTCATTCTGGTACAATTATTGTAAAATGCCATAATTATTTTGTTTATGTGAACATTTTGTTATATTGCATCGTTTTTATATTCTAACAGGCTTATATTAGGTGTAGTAAAGAGTCATCTATTATTTTGCTAATAGATGGCTTCAGTAGTCTGTATCTCCTGTTGTAAAAGTGCGATCGGGTTACACTAGATGGCGTTAGAAAGATAAGATTTCGTACTAAAGAAGCTTACTATACAGTTTTGTGATTGCTTGACTCAGTATTCTTTTAGCACGCGTCAAAGATGGACACCAACAAAGAGAAAATACGCCATATCTTACAGTTTTTCTTCAATAAAGGCGAAAACGCAAGCCAGGCAGCTGAAAATGTGAATAGTGTTTATGGTCCTGATACTGTAACAGCCAATCACGCGCAATTTTGGTTTCGTCGATTCCGTTCCGGTAATTTTGACGTCAAAGATGCACCACGCTCTGGAAGGCCAATTGTCGAAAATGTCGATAGAATAATGGAAATCGTCGAGTCTGACCGTCACGTAAGCACTGTTTCGATTGCCCAGGAGCTAAACATTGCACAAAAAACCGTTTGGAACCACTTTAATAAGGCTGAATACAAAAAGAAGTTTGATGTATAGGTGCCACACGAGTTATCGCAAAGAAACCTCATGGACCGAATTTCCATCTGCGAATCGCTGCTAAATCGCAACAATATCGACCTATTTCTAAAGCGGATGGTTACTGGTGATAAAAAGTGGGTCACTCACGACAACGTCAAGCGACAACGGTTGTGGTCCAATCGCGGTGAGCCGGCGCAAACGGTGGCCAAGCCAGGATCGACAGTCAGGAAGGTTTTGCTGTGTGTTTGGTGGGACTGACAGGGAATCATCTACTATGAGCTGCTCCCCTACGGCCGAACTCTTAATTTGGACCTGTACTGTTAACAATTGGACCGTCTGAAAGAAGCAATCGCCCAGAAGCGGCCAGCTTTGGTCAATAGGAGAGGAATCGTGTTCTATCAGGGCAACGCCAGGCTGCATACATCGACAGTGACTCGCCAGAAGCTCCGGGAGCTTGGTCGGGAAGTTCTTATGCATCCACCTTATAGTCCGGACCTGGCACCAAGTGATTACCACCTGTTTCTGTCAATGACGAATGATTTTGCAGGTGAAAAATTCGCCTTAAGAGAAGATTGTGAAAATCGGCTGTCCCAGTTTTTCAAAAATAGGGACAAGGGTTTCTACGAGAGAGGCATTATGACATTACCTCCAAAATGGCAACAAGTTATCGAACAATACGGTGCATATTTGACCTATATCGTATCATTCTATCTATGCTAAATAAAACCTTCAATTTAATGCAAAAATAATGGATTTCTTTTTACTACACCTGATATTTTGGTATATTGTACGGGAACAATTGAAAATGTTATTTTTTATCCCATTATTTTCTGCTTTAAAAAAGTGCATGTTCTTTTTTAGAAATATTTAAAGCTAGACAGTTATTCATACGCCATTCAAAGCTTTAATCTAAAAATATAGAAAGCTGTTTCCGAAACAGAGGTTAAAGAAAAAAAGGGATCTAGAATCAATAGGAGTCATATTACGATTTTTTTTTAAATTACAAAGCCTTTATCTATATAAATTAAGGAGCGAATCTAGCGGCATTTATTAACTAGAAAGATATATTTTCAATTGATTTTTTCAAAATTTTTTATTTAACAATAAAAATAGTATCAAACCCTTTGATTAAGTAAATATTTATTTACCGACTGCTTTACTTCTATAGACTTTTAATTTCTTTGATGTTTCATTCTGTAAATCTTCACTGAGACGTTTGTTTAACTCTTCAATAACTAAGCTATACAACCATTGCGAAAAATTAGGCTTATAGACATTTTGGTTTGAAAACATCGGCTACCGGTTAACAGATAAAACTAGAGATCTTATAATTTTTATACATATTGTCGATACTTACAAGGAGACTCTTCTAACCCAAACTCTCCGATTTTATTGGAACTTTATGAAAGGGAGTAAAAATCATCCCAGCAGTTCACCCCTAAAATCACATTTCTTTAAATATCTCCGTGTTTAATTCAATATTTTTCAACGAAACAAATAAAGATTTCGGACTGATGAAAAACATTATTACTTGCGACGAAACGTGGATTTTTCAATACCATGTTGAAACAAAATGAAAAATATTCATCTCAAAAAACGCAACAAAATTCTATAGGATTTATTTTCAAAAGTTGCAACAATCAATTTTATAAAAGTAAAACTGTATTTTGTAAGAATTTTCATGGAAGAATTTGGAAAAATGTCAAAAAACTATAAAAAATATTTTTTTCACTATAAAATAATAAAAATTAGTCGACGTGTTTTGGTAGTTTTGCCTAATTCTATTTTAGGGCTGAACTACTAAATCATATTCAAACCACATGGAGATTTTTTGATAAATAAAATGGCTGATTTTTTCATATTTCGCGGCTTATCGAAAATTACGGGGCACGTAGTATTGTATTCTGCAATGAAAAATGTTAAAAGGATTGAAACTATCCCTGAAGTTTATCCTCCCCTACCCTCAATCACATCTTCTTGAATATCTCCGGTTCAATTCGATATTTTTGGATAAAACAAAAACGAAAAAGTTTATCTAAAAAATTCTGAACAACACATCAAAAATTGCAGATAATTAAACAATCTTGGTTTTGAACTAAGCAAATCCGAACTTCTGAACCTATAAACGGAGAAACTCGATTTCATGAAGCATTTTTACTGACCATATGTTTTAATATGAGACTATGATAAATTGTTTTTCTTTATCAAAATAAAGATTATTATCTTTTTATTATATTTTATCATAATAGTTTTCTTTTTTCAATTATGGTTACATTTCTTTTTTGGGTAGGTAGGGAAAATGCATTATGCACCTGGCAGGGGGCCACCAGAGTACCGAACTCTCATCGGCTAAAAACCCTACTAGGCCTTGTGGCTAGTTAAATCACCACGGCGCCATCACCGGATACTACGTCGGGGTGGAGCCACTTTTGGGGTCAAACGTCGACCCCACGGTGTGACGAAGGGTGTGTTTTGTCCCCTCCTCGTTAGACGGCACCTATGCCCCCTGGGTACCGTCTATCTTCCTCTTCTTCTTTCGGAGAACATCTTCCACGTATCCGGCAACTTTATTCCAGTAGCCTAGCTCTTGTAGCATCAGCCCGATAATGTCTTTGGGCGTGATGCGTCCAAGGACCACTTCTATGTTCTCTCTTTCTCGACATGCCACGCGTCGCACGTAAAGAACGTGTGCTCTGCGTCGTCAGAGGAAGATCGGCAGAGGGCACAGCCTAGATCCTTTACCTTTCTTATCTTGTAAGGGTAGGATTGGAACAAGTCATGCCCCATCAAGAATTAGGTAAGGTAATAATTGACCTCACCCGGCTGCCGGTCGAACCAGGGTTCAAGACGACAAATTAATCTGGCCGTCCACCTGGC
Organism: Chalcis sispes; assembly: GCA_949987625.1. Lineage (NCBI taxonomy): Eukaryota > Metazoa > Arthropoda > Insecta > Hymenoptera > Chalcididae > Chalcis > Chalcis sispes. The sequence continues at coordinate 41,339,151 of OX465094.1, read as the reverse complement.
TCGCGTATCTGCTTCTCAGCACGTTTGCCAGGCCTGGATAGTGTTAGCTCTGACTATAAGCTTGGCAGTCATCTTCCTCAGAGCAGTCTTCTGCTAGTGGATAAATCGTCGCTTCTAAAAGAGCAGATCGATGGGTATAACCCCGGCAATCACCATGATTGCGGGCTCGAGGACCTTATGATGGTTGGAGCAAGCAATACAAAGGGCTGCTCTTCGTTGCACTGAGACTAAGCACTTGCGGTAAAATTCTAACCGCAGCGCATCGGCCCAGACTTTAGCACCATACAGCATTACAGCCTCGGCTGCGTGCAGCAGCTGGAGTCGCTTGTCGGGCCTTGGGACTCTTGTGTTGGCCATTAGCAGGCCCAGCGAGGCCGTTACTGTTGCCGCTTTGACGGCGGCTTTACTTAAGTGGGCCCAAAAGATGAGCTTATTATCAAGCGTCACTCCCAGGTACCTCACTGCTGTAAAAGCCTGGACCATGGCGTCTCCCACTTCAAAGAGACATAACACATCGTTCAATTAGTCCCGAGACTAACCCAGAGTGTCCAAAAACGCAGCAGTCTGCTGGCAAAGTCATGGCGTCTGGTTTTTGGGATACACATGGCGTGATTTTTATTGACTACCTGGAAAAAGGTAAATCGATCAACAGTGATTATTTTAATAACTTGTTGGTACGTTTGAAGGAGGAGATCGCAGCAAAACGACCGCACATGAAGAAGAAAAAAATCCTTTTTCACCAAGACAATGCACCATGCCACAAGTCCATGAAAACAATAGCAAAATTGAACGAATTGGGCTTTGATTAGCTTCCTCACCCCCCGTATTCGCCAGATCTAGCCCCCAGCGACTACTGGCTCTTTGCTGATCTCAAAAAAATGCTCCAGGGAAAAAAATTTGGCTCGAATAAGGAGGTCATTGCCAAAACTGAAGCCTATTTTGAAGCAAAGGATAAATCCTTCTATAAACATTGTATAGAAATGTTGGAAAGGCGTTGGAAAGATTGTATCACTCTAAAAGGAGATTATATTGATGAATAAAAATGATTTATGAAAAAAAATGTTGTTTTCGTTGTTAGTCTCGGGACTTATTGAACGATGTGTTAAGGTATTTATACGCCTCTTCATTAACAGCACGATCTCGGTCTTATGTGCGGCCAGTTCAAGCCTGTGCTCTTGTAACCAAGAGCCTACTTGACGCATCACCTGATTGAGTCTCATCTACGCCGAGGTGACGTTGCGGGTGGATGATGATGGCCGTGATGTCATCGGCATACTCAATCAGGGAAGTGCCCATGGGCATCTGCATACGTAGGATTCCGTCGTAAAAGTTGTTACCAACGTCCGGTCTTTGTATCGATTCCTGGGCTGTCCAGATGTCGATTTCTTTCTTTGCGGGCCATTCTTGGTGTCATAGAGTAATGAGCGTTCCTTCAGGTAGTCGTCGTGCATACTGACTAGATACTGATAAAGCCACGATCGATGGCATCCAGCGCTATGTTCTACCTTACTGAGTTGAAAACGTTTTTCACGTCTATGGTGGCCAGTAGACTTAGGGGACGGGAGTAGCGGTTTCCACAGTCTGTATCCCTAGCGGCGTTGACTACCTCCTGAATAGCTCCGATGATGGATTGGCCCCGCCTGAAGCCGTGCTGTCGAGTGGCAAGATCTCCGGCTGCTCTGGCGGCTCGGAGTAGGCAAGGCCTAAGCATTCTCTCCAGGAGTTTGCCGGCCGTGTCCAACATATATAAAGGTCTGTAGGACAATAGCGCGTCTACTGGACCCTTACCTTTGCTTATCAGGCCTAGATGCGCTGCCTTCCAGCGGGATGGAAAAATTCTCGCCTTTAGACAGGCGTTATACATATGCAGCAAAAGATAAGGGTGACATGTAGCAACGGCTTCTAAGATCGCCGATTGGAGGCCGTCTGGCCCAGTAGCCCGCTTGTTCTTCATTGCTCCTACAGCAGTGACGAGCTCCCCCTCGGTGAATAGAGACACCTCCATGTGCGAGGACATGGCTGGTTTATCTGATCTTGTTGGATGCGTGGGAAAAAGAATGTTAACAATGTTACTTATCGTTACCACGTCTTGGGGTGTAGATTCAGCAAATGCCCCGAGTTTGCGTGTGACGATTTTATACCCTAATTCCTAAGGATCTCTATCGAGATTCTCGATCAGCTCCCTCCAGCACCGTTGCTGGCTTGACTTGATGGCCCGTTTGAGTATTTTCAGTATTTCCGCGGTCAAAGGGACTGCGTCCAGACCACGTTTGCTGGCGTGTTGTGCTATGCAATCTGAGGCGCAAGCATCTAGCGCGTAGGTCAGTGATCTTGTTTGTCCATCAGTAAGCAGAGCATCTCTTCCCCGTTCCTTTCATCCTCGGCACTGCCTCCGCGCAGGCTCGGTGAATGATTTTCATGGTGGTTGTAGTCACTATGTTTGCCTGCGTGGAAGGCGGCATGTCACCCAAGACTTTTTCCAGGTCGTCCTGTCCGCGTGTTAGTACTTAAGACGAGCGCTCTGTGTCTATTTTGGACACGATCCATTTAGTGGGGTGGCGCGGTTTCCACACCGGGGATGGCCGACATCGTGTACGCGGAACACGATGTATTAATGATCGCTGGCTGTACAATCCTCGATCACCTGCATTCCCGGATTCGCGCTGCTAGATGTTCATTAGCCAAGGAGATATCGATAATGGTCTCCCTGTAGCCAGACCTTCTGATGGTTGACATGAGGCCGGTGTCTAACACCACTAGCCCCAGTCTTGACGCGATCTCCATGACTCTGTTTCCACGAGAGTCAGGCCTGGCTTCGCCCCACTCGAGCCTTTTGGCGTTAAAGTCTCCAGCAACTACCGGTCTGCCCAGTAGATCCCTTAATGCTTTTTCCAGTCCATTGAACTTAGATTAGGATTCACTAATCGGGTTGTTTGGGGTGAGGTGGACGCTGGCGTATGATACGTCCGTGTACCTCACCCACACATAACCGCGGCTGGATCCATATCCTGAGATAACGATGTTTCTTGGTTCGGGAATCTATATGGCCGCAGTGCTGAGATCATCGGGGTACCATTTCTTCCCGTCTCTATCTCAGTGCTGCTGGCTAACGAGAACAAAGTCAGCGTGCTTCTTGAAATAAATTTAGGCCAATAGCTTTTGGGCTGCCCTGCTCCTATCTAAGTTGCACTGCAGGACTACCGCCACCTCTAGTGAGCTTTTGCCAGGGCCTTTTTGAAAGCCCTGAATATTCTAGATCCAGCTACGTGCTTGTTTGCAGCTTGGTTAGACTCCAAACGAGGGCAAGGGAAGCATGTTGGACGCACTCAGCATTACATTCGCTGGCCTTATGCCCCTCCCCGTTACACATGTAGCAGAGATTACTGCGTTTGGCACCTTTACATCGGGGGCCACGGTGTCCGTAGACAAGACACCTAAAGCACATGGATATGATATCACGGCCTCGCAGCTTGCAATATACAAAGCCGATCTTGAGTAGGCCTTTTTTGAGGAGTGTGTCTGCTGCCTTGTGTTCAATGTTCACAAGCGCGAGGCATTGCTGTTTTCAGTTAGACCTTGTAAATATGATTTGTAAGGTCCCCTTGTAGTCCTACAGCTTGAACCTTAGGTCCTCCTCGATCTCTTGCGTGGTGCAGCAACTATCCACGTTCCGTATCTCCAGAGTTATTCGGGGTGTCAGCTGTTACACGCTACTGACATTGCCGACGATTTCTTGCAGAGCTCTGATGAAATTTTCCCTGTCATCTGCGTTTGCCTTGTGATGAGGCACCGCGACGTAGCCGAAGTAGCTATGAGCACCCTGTATGCCTCGCACAAAAAAAAAAATTATGTTATTTCCTCCTTATATTAATTATGTATGCTCCCGCTCTTTCGGAGTAACCCTGAATAGCGGATCTTGGGGCGTATCACGGATATGCCTTAACGCGATCTACGCGTATACCTCCAAGGCACGGAAATTCAAATTTATATAGAAAATATATATGTGAAATATTTTAAATGTAACACAATTTTATCTATTTGATATACCAGTCTGCTTAATAAGTTTTGCGGTTCGATAAGAAGAAAACAATTTTATGGTTTGAAATACACTTTATTATTTAGTATAGTCTCCCTGAATATCAATACACTTGTTTCAACGAGATTCCAATTTATGAATTCCGTCCCTGAAGTGAGAATCTGGAAAGGCTGTAAAATACGATTCCACATATGTTATGATCTCATCATTTGATGAAAAACGCTTTCCACGCAAGAATTTTTTAAGTCTGGAAACAGATGGAAGTCGCTAGGGGCCAAATCTCGTGAATGCGGTGGATGCTCCAACAATTCGAACTTTAATTTATGGATTTTAGCCATTGTCAAAATGCTCTTGTGACACGGTTATTATCCTGATGAAAAAGGATTTTTTTCTTCTGCAAACCGGGGCTGTTTTTACGAATTTTTTCCTTTAGCTGGTCCAAAAGGTTACAATAATATGCAGAATTTATTGTTTCACCAGTTTGCAAGTAATCCATAAACAAAATTCCTTTTGCATCCCAAAAAGCTGATGAACACCTTCTTGGCCGATTTCTGAACCTGAATTCGTATCCTGTATTTTTTCTACGATTTCTGGTGTTGTTGCTGTTTTTGGACGTTCTTGGCGTGGATCGTCTACAAGGCTTGTATGACCACGTTTAAATTCAGCAACCCATCTTTCTACTGTACAAATTAAAGACGAAGAGACCTTATACATTTTCAACATTCGTTCATAAATTTCCTTTGCTTTTAAACCTTTTAAAAATAAAAATTCAATCACAGCACGAAACTTGATTTTTTTCATTGTAAAAAAATACTGTGACACGTCGATACTAAACGGCTTGTAAACAAAGAATAAATTGACAGATTAAAATGAAACTTTACATACGTTCATATGAAGAGTGTACCAACATAACAAACAAAAATTTAGGCTAGTAGCAACACCCTCTCTTCTCGAACCGCAAAACTTATTGAACAGCCAGGTACGTTATGATATTCCACGTCACTCGCTCTCTCTCTCTCTCTCTCTGACTGTCTCACCTTAGCACACGGTTGCCGTCTCTCTCCCGCACACTCGGATATGCACGAGATTCTTTCCGAAAAATGCAGGCCGGCCGCCCGCGGCTGCTTTTCTAGCGGGCGGAGGCCTATCGCTTCCCCAGGGCAGGAAAGTGGTAATCTGTCGCCTCACTCGGGATCACTTACTCTTACTCTCTCTTTCTCTCTCTCTCTCTCTCACTCTCGCACTTATCACTCCTGAACAAAATATGGACACTTATTGTTGGTGTCTCGGTGACTCGTCCGCTAGCCGTTGAAGGCCCGGCTGCTCTCTCCCATGCCGCAGTCCTTGGTTCCGGCTATTTCCCCCCCGGAGAAGGGCTGCTAGATCTCGGGGGTAGTTTGCCTGTTCTCAAACGGCCTCCGCATTAACCTTGGGTTCAGGTGTGACGGTGGTAACTTCTATTTGCTCCCTGCTGACACCTGCCCTCCTCGACCCTCGTCTCACTTCCTCGCTGTAACTCCTCGTCGTCGCTCTTCTTTTTTCGCACTTCTCTGTCCTTCTTCCTTACTTTCTCTTTCTCTTTCTCTCTCTCGAACTCCTTCACCCCTGCCGCGACGCTCGCTCTCGATACGTGGGAAAAATCTCGACTTTCCTCGTGGGAGCTTGCAGCTTGACTATCCTCGGAGGAGCGTACAGCGTGTCTGCCCGTTGCGCTCGTTCTCCTTTCACCTTTCTTCGCGGCGTCCGAAATTCCTCGCCGATCGTCACCGCAAGTTCGAAAATTGCGTGATTTTCGAACGTTGCTAGCTTTTTGTAAAGTCCGCCTTTTCGCTGCTACGCAGGCTTTTACGAACTGGCAACCCGGCGACGGTCGCGCAAGAATGTAAACACTTACATTATTCGTCGACGACCTATGACGGACTCTCCGTCACAGCCTTCTTTGATTCGAGGAGGACCTCTCTTGCTCCGGTCTTTTGGACGGATCTTACCTCCACCCCGCTTCTTTCCAGCTTGACGTCCTTGCGGATGACCTACAGCACGTCTACGTAAGTTTTGCCGGCTTAGGGTTTTAATAAGATCGCGTCTAATTTCTTCTTATTCTTCTTCTTTAGGACATGCGATGGCTGCCACTTGTCCTTGTGCCTCTCTGCAACCTTAACGCTCACAAGTGAAATCATGGTACCTGGGTCGAACAGCGCACGAACAACACGGCTAGGCATGGCTAAGTCAGACTCGGCCTCTACCCCCCCCCCCCCCCCTGAACTAGAGTGATCGCTGGCGACTTCTCATAGTTCACCACAAGCCGTCTCGCACCCACCGCGATATCTTGCGGAGATCTACCGGGCACAGAGTGAGATGGTAAAGTGCGGCGGGATTGTCTGCTTCATGGGCAGACGCACCGTTTGAAACTCGCGGCTGACTGAGTGAATGCCTGTTTTCAGGCGTAGCACCTTCGAACAAATCGCGCACTGCCTGGCGCAAATACTCGCCGCACATAAGTTTCTCTCTCTCTTCACTCACACTTCCCCTCGGCTAGTTTATCGCAGTTGCCATCCCTTTTGGTCCTATTATCGATGAACCGCAGGGCCCGCTGGACGACTTGGGGACCCTGCTCGCTCGTTTTCCATACGCAGGACCTTGGTCGCGCGTCGCGGGCAGGTGAGAGCTGTAACTCTAGCCGTCCCGCAGATTTGGTACGTAACAGCCATCGAGTTAGCGGTCGCTTCGCCGCGCTCGAGTGGTACCTTCGGCGTCGAAGGGCACTCCGCCACGAATTGGCCGAGATGCCCGCACGCGAAGCACCGCCTCTGGAGACAAAGCGACACTCTGTGTCCTATTCGCTGACACATGTAACACACTCCGAAGAACAAGCCGCTAACCCATGCAGCCGCCATAGACGTCGGTGAAGGGCCTCTCGGCTGCGAGATGGATCTCGTTTGAGACATCTTCGTTGGCGTCTGCCCAGACACCGACGCCAGGAGTTACTTCAAAGCCGGCTTAGATGTTGGCGAGCTCCGCGTGACTACCGTGTAACTTGGCGGCGGCGCGGGACTTTTCGGTGCCCGTTGCACCGTAGCAGCCTTATCACCACTCGAGGAACGCGAATTTTTCCTCTTTTCCCGATGCTTCTTCTTCTTCTTAGGGGTTCCCTTTGAGCTCTCCAACTTCCTCAGCTGCCCCAAAGGGACCATCTCCGTCCTCACGGTCTCTTTCACCTCGGCAATCTTACTAGAGCACTTTAGAGTACCGGCGAAGGCCGCCCCTTGGAAGACAGATTTGTCTTTTGAAGGCGGATCCGAAAAACGCTCGTTCATGCGCATATTCTTCTCGCACCGTTTACCGTGTGTTATGATGTCTTCATAACTACAGATCATTGCAGCGGCCATGAACAACCGGTACTCGGGTTGCAGCTATCCGTACGCCATCTCCACCCATTGAGGCGAAGGCGGCGGATTTTTTAAGTGAGCCGCAATTGCGCGGAAACACGATATATATCGTGTGACGCTCTAACCCTTTCCCTGCGTACGTTTTTCTAGCTCTCTTAGCACCGCTCTTTCTTCGACCTCAGGGCAGAACTGATCACGAGATCGTCGAAAAAATCTCTGCAAGTCGTGGATATCTTTTTTGATTCCCCTGTATCAGAAGCGAGCTGCATCGGTGAGGACGACTGACAGAGCACTTACAATAAGTTCTATCAATCAAAAAAAAGCAACCTGCTGAACCATATAAGTAAGACCAGGGATAGACAAGCTAATAACTGTTTGCTACGAACAAGAAAATATTGTATCGATTGTGGCAATTAATGTTGCAAATATTATTGTTTCAAAATACACGCTACATCATATAAAAATTTTGCAATTATCTTTAGTATATAAAAAAGTTTAAAAAAATTTAAAACAAAAAGGTAAGAAACAAAGAATAAAATAATTAAAAAAAAAACAGATGAAAATATAAAAACTAAGAAAAAATTACAAAAATAAAAAATAAATCAAAAAAAGTATGATAAAGGACTCTTAAATACCGTCAACCTCCACGTATAAGCTATTCTTATCACATGGAGAAAAGTTCTAGTAAGAGCTGGGCTACCTAGGTTTTATGGCAAACAGACCGTCAAAAAGATTGTATGTAGATGTTTTCATAAAATATACGTTCCGATTTATTTCCTCAAAATCAGTGCATTATATAAAAAGATCCGACTTGACTATTTTACTTAAAATTGCTTGTTAAAAATAACTATTTATGTTTATATTAGGTGTAGTAAAAAGAAATCCATTATTTTTGCATTAAATTAAAGGTTTTATTTAGCATAGATAGAATGATACGATTTAGGTCAAATATGCACCGTTTTGTTCAATAACTTGTTGCCATTTTGGAGGTAATTTCATAATGCCTCTCTCGTAGAAACCCTTGTCCCTATTGTCAAAAAACTGGGATAGTCGATTTTCACAATCTTCTCTAGAGGCGAAGTTTCCACCTGCAAAATCATTCGTTATAGACAGGAACAGGTGGTAATCACTTGGTGCGAGGTCCGGACTATAAGGTGGATGCATAAGAACTTCCCAACCAAGCTCCTGGAGCTTCTGGCGAGTCACTATCGATGTATGCGGCCTGGCGTTGTCCTGATGGAACACAATTCCGCTCCTATTGGCCAAAGCTGGCTGCATCTGGGCGATTACTTCTTTCAGACGGTCCAATTGTTGACAGTACAGGTCTGACTTAAGAGTTCGGCCGTAGGGGAGCAGCTCATAGTAGATGATTCCCTGTCAGTCCCACCAAACACACAGCAAAACCTTCATGACTGTCGATCCTGGCTTGGCCACCGTTTGCGCCGGCTCACCGAGATTTGATCACGACCGTTGTCGCTTGACGTTGTCGTAAGTGATCCACTTTTCATCACCAGTAACCATCCGCTTTAGAAATGGATCGATATTGTTGCGATTCAGCAGCGATTCGCAGATGGAAATTCGGTCCATGAGGTTTCTTCGCGATAACTCGTGTGGCACCCATACATCAAACTTCTTTTTGTATCCAGCCTTATTTAAGTGGTTCCAAACGGTTTTTCGTGCAATGTTTAGCTCCTGGGCAATCGAAACAGTGCTTACGTGACGGTCAGACTCGACGATTTCCATTATTTTATCGACATTTTCGACAATTGGCCTTCCAGAGCGTGGTGCATCTTTGACGTCAAAATTACTGGAACGAAATCGACAAAACTAAAATTGCGCGTGATTGGCTGTTACAGTATCAGGACCATTAACACTATTCACATTTTCAGCTGCCTGGCTTGCGTTTTCGCCTTTATCGAAGAAAAACTGTAAAATATGGCGTATTTTCTCTTTGGTGGTGTCCATCTTTGACGCGTGCTAAAAAAATACTGAGTCAAGCAATCACAAAACTGTATTTGAAGCTTTTTAGTACGAAATCTTATCTTTCTAAAGCCATCTAGTATAACCCGATCGCACTTTTACAACGGGAGATACAGACTACTAAAGCCATATATTGGCAAAATAATAGATTACTTTTCACTACACCTAATATAAAGAATGAAGTTTTTTGACAGTATGTCCACGATATTGGATTCGCTATTCTAAATTTTGAAAATATAATACCAAATTTAAAACTGACTAATTCAAAAATCTTGGAAAATTTTACAAATTCACATGCAGGTTCTTCTAACAGCGTATGTACATATGTACATGAAAAAATCGAGAAAAATGAAGTATTATCTGGCTTTTAAATTTTTTGGTCTCTATATTTTAATTATTCTACGTATTTAGCAGTGATTCTTGTAAAATATACTAAAGTAATTCAAAAAATAAGAATTTGTTATGAATAATTTCAAAAAATTTGAAAAAATAAAATTTTATAAAAAAAACAATGTTCGAGCTGCCATTTTGAATTTTGAATCAACCAGGAGTCAATTAATAGTTAATTAAATTATTATAACACAGGATCCAGAGGCCCGGATCGATTCCATTATTAGATCATTCGAGAGTCAAGATGGAAGAGAAGACAATTTTTATTTTTCATTAATTTTTCATGAAAATCCAGCCATATTAAAAAAATGACTTAAGATATCAGAAATCTAGCTTTGGATTTTGAAAGGGCGTTCAATTTTACGCCGAAAATAATGTTTCATATTTAATTGTTGTTATTTTTTTTTCATCAAAATTATTTATGTGAAAAATATTCAAAATTTTGGGCCTTCCGGTACGAAACGGGTTAATTTAAATTTAATAAGTAACTATGAAAAAGAAGTTAAGATTTTTTATTTGGTTTTTGGAGAAAGTTTTTATAAGCTTTAAAATTAATGTTATAGCACTTTGACCTTGGAAACTATAATTATTTCAAATTAAAAAAATTATTTTATATAGTAATCGAGTCGTAGGTGAAATAAATAGATAAAAAATTCTAGATAATGATAGTGAGTATTTTTTCATTCGCATGTGATATATTATCAATGTGCGCTCGGTAACGCACACATTCAGGATTTTGAATAAAATTAAATGAAACTGAAATATAGACAATTGGCCACAATATGCATTTAAGGGATAAAATACCCCAAAATTTAGATAAAATGGGCCTTTACAGATTTTGTACCTTGCATTCCAACAAATTTTTAAATTTCCATAACTTCGCTTCTGGAGGTCAGAGATTTTTATCAAGACTCAGATTAAAAGTTTCGTTCTCTTCTACCATTAACTGAGACATCTCAAGTACTGTAGTACTCTTAATTTATGAGAGACAGTCATAATAGTAATTGCGGATTGCTTACCCAAGAAGCAAAGTACTTGATTTTTAGGCGTTCGAAGTAAGTCGATAGAGGCCCAAACCAAGAAATCTTCGTAATAAGGTTTTTATACACACATACAACTAATTATTTTTATTAAAATTTTTGTGAAAAAAAAATTTGTCAAGACTAAATACTATTAGTTTAAAAATAAGAAAAACGCGATTTTCGCCAAAATAGCAACTTTTATATATCTTTATCTCAAAAACCAGTTGATATGTAGTAGATTTATCCAAATAAAACTCAAAGGTTATGTTAAAACATATCAAACATGACGTAATAAAAATATCTATATTACTTGAAAGCATTTTGGCAGCCATCTAAATAGGGTCAAATTTTTAAAATTTCCTCCGCACTTGAACTGCTTCTAGATAGTTGGGCCCCGATAGTTGGAGGACTGAAATTTTTTTTTTAAAGTAGAGATTAAAACAAAGAGAACGCAACCTTCTTGATCTAAATCGGTCTGCTTAGCTCCAAGATCTAAAATTGTTGAAATGAGTTTTAAAAATAGGATAAAAGAGGCTAATTTTAAGACTTATTCCAGCTACATCTCGAACTCATGGTCAGTGGCACCTTGGAAGCTAAAACTTTGCAAAGAGTACTTTTTTTTTTATTTAAGATACAGTAACATACTAAAATTCAAAGTGAATCTGAGGACCTATCTCGCAATAATGGCTAAAATGCAAAAACTTGGCTTACGTATATAAAGTGTGTCCCATTATAAATGACACACATGAATATTTTATCAGGGTAACTAAATTTTTTCCGAATCTTTCCGAAACTAACGCTTACAAAAGTTGTTGAATTCAAGATAGGATATGGGATGGTAACCTTGGAATTGACATAGACTTTGACTTTCAAGTTTGAAGGTCGAATATAAGTTTTTAATAGGAATTGATATTTTTTACTTTGAATTTGAAGAGAGCGCAAAATTTTACGTTTATATAGGTACATTAGGTTCTTCTTCGGAATGATCTTCAGACGTTATTTAAGGTACACAGCATTTTGAATTATGCACCTGAATATCTCGTAAGTTAAACCACTAATTCGAAATAACCGTCACAAAAGTTGTTAATTTCGGAAGGGAACATCGGATCATGACCTTAACCGTTAGGGCCATTAGAAAGTCAAATCTAATTTTTAAATAGAAACTTTAAAATTAAGTTAAAAGTCGAAAGGCCCTCTAAAGACAATTTAAAATTGGGAACCAACTTTAACATAACTTGAAAACCAAAATAGCTTGTGGTTTATTCTCAAGATATTTTAATAAGTCATAATTCGTATAAAATAAAACTGTTTACAACAGAACCTGCGTTCAGTCATCGAAATAATAGATACGATAATATAGAAATTATAAATCAATATTCATGGCTTACAAAGAGGATGTAGCAGGTTGAATTTTAGGGCCTTATTTTGGTCCAGCCAATGAAGGCAAGACTGCGATAGATTCGACAAATGATTCAAATTTACCTGATTAAATTTTTAAATATTTTGTTATTATTGATAGAGCTGGAGTCTCTGTCAGAGCTACTGATGGTTGCCAAAAGTATGTTACTGGATATATTCCTACAGATGTTTGTTTGCTGGTAGTTGGATGTTTGTTGTAGGTGGATCCGTAAATATCATATTTTTAATATAATTGCATAGAGAGAAGTCAGGACTTATTAAATCTGAGTATCTAGGGCATTATTCGACAATCTGACTGCCAATTCCTATTCACCTTTAAGTTATTTCACAGTTTAAAAAATCTCTAACAATATTGCTTTTGCGAGCCCGTGCGCCATCCTGTTTATAACACTTTCATTGTCTTGTTTGCAGATCAATTTCTTCTAACAAAACTGGCCGTTTATTTGTCAATGAATGTAAATATTTAACTGAGTCGACATTTCTTCAAAAAAATAAGTCCTAATCAAAGATCCATTTAAAAGTCGACACAGTACAGTTAGACTCTGACGATTTTGGTGTTTAATTATAAGAGATGAGTGTGGATTTTCTGCAGACTAATAATGACAATTGCGTCGGCTCAGCTGTACTAGGTCGTGAAAGAAATTTTGTTTATGATGTAACATTGCTTGAGTTTAGTTACAAAATTCGAATCTTCGCTGAAAGTCACGAGCAGTCAATTATTGAGCTAAGGTAATATAAAAAAGGTGTAATATATAGAGTAAAATGTAAAATTTTTTGAGATGTTGTTCTTGGGATCCCCAATTGAATTTGAATTAGGTGAAGCAAAACATGCGAGTTCAATGCAATCATAGTCAACACGGCTAAAACTTATAGACGTCTCATTTAATTACAATACATTCAATTGTGGCAACGTCACCTTACAGCAGGTTGCTGTATCACGTACCTTCAACGAATACTTTTACGTGCATGGAGGAACACGCGCATATTGAACTTTAATATTTATTTTAAATAGGAACCCTCCAACCCGTCCTGTACAAACCCGCTCGCGTACAACGAACCGAAACGATATGCGCCTTAAATATCGCTCTACTAATTTTCACTATTTAATTAAACTAAATCTAGATATTTTATTAAATCAACGAACGGAAAAAAAAGGAAAGCCTCTGTCATATGAGGGCACGAATTTATAAATGCAATATGATGTTAGTATTAATAATTCGAATCTCACTTCGTTTAGCTGATTGACTCATTAAAGCTACTAAATGATCTGGTCTTTGATTTCGAGGAGTTGCATTTTGTCAAGGCAAGGTTTTGCTACTAGATAAAATGAATTTCAACTAAAAAAGTTCCTTTGGATAGCCTTTTGTTACTATTCTGAATGGCAAGTGATACAACCGTCAAATATGCCTTCTTTAAGATTACACACTGTGTAACGTCCGTGCGGATCTTAAAATAAAGGTATATTTATTGTAATTTTAATTTCTATACAAAATAAAAAAAAAAAAATAATTTCGAATAAAGATGAGTGCTAGCCGCGCTTGCTATTATCGCGGCACTTCGAGCTCTAGCTTGAAGAATCTTATGAACACAAAAATCTTAATTAACTAAATGTCTCGGCTACACGTGGGTTTCCAATATTATCCAAAAATCTCGAGCTTTAGCTCGACCTCGGAAAACTCCGCGGCACACACACTACATGAACGGACAAAGAATTAGGAAAAGCTGTCGCACCCAGTGCAACTCACCTCGCTATACTTAAATTCCAATAACCGAAGAACAATCATGCTAGCAGACTTGCTTGTATAATTTTTAATGCCTAGGCGACGGCTTGCGAAACAATTTCAAAACAAATTGCCGTATTATTTAGCGCGACACGCCTTAAATAAATTCTCTTAACGTAATGGTAGCGGAACGATTGCTTTTTATTAATGGCGGCTCAACCGGAACACTCTGTACGCTAACAATTAAACGCTAACTACTCACACAGATGGTTAACTGTGTAATTGAATTTGTAATTGAATATGTATTAACAATAACTATTCACGAAGACGGCTAAACGCTAACTATTCTCCTTGGCGCAAGGAGAAGCTTTCTTCTTTCTTTCTTCTCCGTTTAGTTCGCCGATATTCCGTTTCTTCATGGCGGTGCACGCGTTGTCAAATCTTCCATCTTCATTCAATTTGCAGCTGCAGCTCTAAGTTACTCAATACTATAATAAGGTGCTGCTTTAAAGCCGTGACTTGTACAGTCGGCAGCTTCCTCTCAAATAATCTTTGAAACTTTAGTTATAATAGAAGATAAAGTTTTTGATTAGCATGTGTACTCTTAATATAATAGCTTGTTAGCAAAAACGTGTCACTCTAACCATCGAAAGTTGTCCTTTATCCAACAATCCAAGTGAACAGTTCTTGAAGCTACACCATTAGTTATTCGTTTATCTATTGGAGATTATTCTTCTTACGTGTCTTTAGTTCATAAGCTATTAGTACATCCTTGAGCTATAGCTTAAGTGTCTTGAAGCTATACAATAACTCTTGTTGGGCTATTTGATGATTGCTTGAGTTGGATGACTCTAGCACCTTCTTCATATTTAATATTAGAACTCGAAGGGAAGGGTAAGATATACTACTGTGATCAAAAAGTTAGGTAAAATTGTCATTTAAAACTCCCGAGCATTAGGAAGGCAGGTAAGTTTTTTTTTCTAGGTTGGTAGGACTGTCTATAACATTTGCCAAGCGTCTGTTTGTCAAAAGGTTCAATTATCTCTGAGTTACACGTGTTTTTGTAAACAACCAAAAGTGAATTTTTCGATTTTTACAATGGGTGATTTTGTTGAGCAAAGAACTTGCATCAAATCTTGTTTGCGGAACAAATATTCTTGTGCAGACATGTTGAAAATATTGCGGAAGGCCTTTGGTGATCAACCTATGGCACAAAAAAACGTTTATAAGTGGTACAACGAGTTCAAAGCGAGCCTCGTCTGCTACATGCAAGATGTAGAGAGCAAGATAAAGAGAAAGTAAGCGCGCAAGAAATAGCGTTTCAACGAATAAATTTAAGTATTTTCTCTTTTTTTCTTTGCCTACAAATAAACGGGCCAACGCCGCGTGTTTTCGTGGCTCTCCAGCCCTTAGGCCTCGGTGCGCATTTTCGCTTCGTAATAGTTAACAGTTTGGCTGATAAGTTTGTAGGCTAACATAGTAAAACACATTTTTTTGGTAAAATTCAATTTTACTATTCAATGCAGTTACCTTCGAGGGCGATACAACGATTATAGTGATCATATATTGGGAGTACAAATTAGTTTGGTCTGTTTTCAAAAAATGGCTCTGGCTATTATGAATATTCAATAGTAACAGCTGAAGTCGGTAGTTTCAGAGAGGTTAGATCTCTGTCAATAATATTTAGTTTATATCACTTCGAGTTTGATAAAAAAATCTTGTTTTCAACTGTGTTAAATATGACCAATTTTGTGTTAACTTAGCAGCATTTGCAAGAGATTTTCGTTTTCTGTTTCAATTTGAAGAAAAGTGCAGCTGAAGCGCATCGAATGCTTGTGGAAGTGTATGGTGATAATGCTCCAACTGATAAATCTTGTATAGAATGGTTTCGACGTTTCAAGAATGGAGATTTCACGGTTGAAGACAAGCCCCGCTTTGGGCAGCCAAAAAAATTCGAAAACAAAATGTTGGAGGCATTGCTTGATAAAGATCTAAGTCAAACGTAAGAGGAGCTTGCAGAATCATTGGAAGTAACTCAATAAGCAGTTTCTAAACGATTGAAATCTACGGGGATGATTCAAAAGCAAGGCAATTGGGTGCCTTATAAACTGAAACCGATAGACATTGACAGGCGATTTTTATGTTGCGAGCAGCTGATACAAAGGCAACAAACAAAGGATTTTTTACATAGAATTGTTGCTGGGGATGAAAAATGGATATCCTATGATAACCCCAAGAAGAAAATACTACGCCATGTCCAGTCAATTGTTGCCATTGACCTCAACATTAACAACAAAGCCAAATATTCATGGTTTGAAGATCATGTTGTGCATCTGGTGAGACCAAAAGGGCGTTGTATACTATGAGCTGCTGCAACCTGGCGATACCATAACGGCCGATCGGTACAGGCTGCAATTGATTCGTTTGAGCTGTGCATAATGAGAAAAACGGTCGGAATACAAGAATAGACATGATTCTTCTGCATGACAACACTCAGTCTCATGTCGCAAAAGTCATGAAAAAATATTTGAAAATGCTCAAGTGGAATATTTTGCTGCACCCGCCGTATTCTCCAGACATTACTTCTTCTGATTACTGGTTGTTCTGAGGGATGCAGCACGATCTGGCAGGTCATCGGTTCACTTCTTTCGCATATATCGAAAATTGGCTTATAACTTGGATCACCTGAGAAGACGAGACATTTTTTCGAAATGGAATTCGAAAATCGCCTAAGAGGTGGGAAAAAGTAGTAACTAGCGACGGACAATACTATGATTAATTTTCCAATTCTTTTCATTTTAAAATAAATGAGAGGAGAACCATATTAGGAGAACACAGGGGCTCTTCAATAAGATTTATTGAGTTTTTGGCCAGAAATTCGTTTACAATGATAGCCTTGTGAAATGGTGCGGTATTTTAGTTCAAAATCCATAAGTTTTCTTCCCACAAATTTGGTTTTTTTCGACGAATTCCGAGTGTACAACACTGCGGTAATCGAAAAAAACTGTCAACATCATGTTTACTTTTGATCAACTTTGTTGTGCTTTTTTGGTTTCGGCTCAGTTGAAAGCGCCATTTTAAAGCTTGTTAACTGGTTTGCATGTCAAATTTTTACACCCGTCTCATCATCAGTTATTATGCGTTTTTTGAATGTGGAGTCAGAATTGACTTGTTCTAACATGCCGTCAGCGACCCTTACGCGATTAAGTTTTTGTAGAAAACTCAGGTCTTTTGGCACTAGTCGAGCGGCAATACGTTTCATGCCAAAAGAATCGTTTAAAATGGTACGAATTAATTCGTAAAACACAGAAATTTTAGTGGCTATCTCTCTCCGGCTTAAATGTTGATTTACAGTCACCATTTCCCTTACTCAAGCGATGTTTAGTTTACTTGACGACGTTGATGGCCGACTAGAGCAAGGTGAATTTTCCATCACATCTTCATCGTTTTTAATTGCATTATACCACTCATATACACGAGTTTGCAATGCAAAATTAAAGATAGATTCTTTGTTCGATATTTTAAATCATTTCAAAAATCGCAAAACATACTTGAGATGAACTAATAAAATAATGCATTGTAACCAAACTAAATAACAAATGATGATCAAACTTCAGCGGAGTATAGAGAAGAGTTGAGCCAACTTAGCGACGTAAAGGATTTTGATATTCTCTATATGTGGGTTTTTTAAATAATCGATTCTCGGTTCTATCTTGACAGAATACACATAATGTTACAGAACATGTGTTGCATTCGAATTTAGAGTCAGTTCTTCTTTTTATCATATCATACAACGTATACTTTTTTCTATTTTCCAATGCCACAGGTAAAAATGTTCCTATTAGGCGTGTTGCAAACATTTGTAGATTTTAAGATAATTTGTATGAAAATCTGGAAAAAGTAATCTATTTTCTGGATTATTCTTGTTATATAAAGCATAGGCACTTGTAAGAGTCATATCAAAAAAATAGGAAAATAACTTTTTGTATCATTTTATTGACTTTCTGATTATTACAGTCAAAGATAATGTTTTATCAGTTATATCTACTCCTTTTATATTTTTATTATAGTCGACTATATAAGTTGATTTCCTTTTATACTCTCCTATATTGTGATCTTTTTTTTCAAAATTTGTAAATCCAAATTCTTATACAGATGATATTATGTACACCTCTTTTATGTCTTGCCACTTCAAAACTATTCAAATAATGGCACCACTTAAACTTCTCCTTTTATGAGTTCCATATCTCAAAAAGGGAGCCCTTTTCTGTTTTTCTTGATTGGACCACACAAACCTATGTCTGTTTTGTGTAAAAATTTTATCAATATTTGGCAAAAGTACCAATTATCGACGTAAAGGATGTGACCTTTATAACGAGTAAATACGGTTTTATCATATGAGTAAAAATATTTTCTGAATCACCTGATTCAAAATTCTCATAGTCAGTATTAGTTTCTTTGTAAATGACAAAATCTAAGATTTTTCCTGACTTACAATTCACAAGTATATATATTTTTATATCAAACTTATGGTGTTTTAGAATTAGATACTGTTTGAAGGCTGAGCGCTCTTTCCTTAGAAGAAGACTTCTATCTATTTTAACACAAAATTTTTCCTGGATAATAGATACTTACAATACTTATAATACTGAAAATTGTTTTCAAATAATTAATAACAATTTTTATTTTTCTAAGTGAATGATAAGATTCGATTTCATTGTTTTCAAAATATAAAAACGTCAAATTTAATAGTAACGATTGCAAGGCATTATTTGTGAGAATATAGGAGTCGATAAAACAGGAGAAGTACTCCAACAATTTTGATATTTTCTTTTATAACATGTCCAATGAGAATAGATAATGCTAAAAATAATCAATAACTCTTCTTTTGTCAAATCTGTCTATTTAGTCATTTTTTCACAAACTGGCTCTTGATTTTAACTTTTATAACGATTAATTTGAGTCAAATAAGTTCGAGAATAGTGTAATCAAAAAATAACTCAAAATAATGAATAGGTTCAGTTCCATTCATTATAATATCTTGTATTCCAAATCGTAGAATAAATTTTTTGATAGATGGAAACAAATCTGGGTTATAAAATATTTTCTGACCTGAAATATAATTAATGTTATTATCATCGCTGGTGATTTCATCACCAGCCTCAGATTTTGCTTCAAAGTCTGGCTCAGATTGTCCACTGCTCATGTTAAACAAAAATACAAAGGAGCTAGGTAAGTAAAATAATCACGTATTAAAACTATTCAAGATTAAGACTGGCGACTGTTGAGACCTGGTCATGAGACTTATATTTATCCACCTAACTGAGCATTTTGCTTGCGAATTGGAACACGCCATCTAGTATTTAGTTGAAAAGGTATCTCCTAGATGGATCCTTTCGGAGAAGATAACGTTATAAATTTGTATTATGATTTGTCTACGTCTTTTTCTGAAAATATTTTTAGGTCTTAGAAAAGTTATTTTAAGTGAATGTAAATAATAATATTTAGAAGATTCTAAATATATGATCAATGTATAATTACGCACAACAGCGCGGAGCAACCTTCCGCAAAACTTCCACTAATCACTTCTTGTACGTAGATCACTCTTCAAAATTTTCCGAACTTAGTCGAACAAATAATAAAGTACGAAAGTGACAAGAATAATCTCAAAGTTCCTTCTCGCTCTCACCACGTACTGTAAGTGTAGGAGGAACTCCACAGGAAGCAAGTCGCGTGTCAGCACACACCTCCAGCTGCCAGAATTTCCTTCTTGTTACAGTCGCAATCTGTCACAAAGCGAAAACGTGATCCAAGCACTTCGGGTCGGAGAGACACAAAGACATGCAGCGCCGGCACGTTCGTTCGTAGAAAAAAAGAAATATATTTAAATTCGTTCTTCAAAACACTATTTCTCTCTCCCTCTCTCTCTCTCTCTCTCTGTTTGATGAGTAGATCTAACGCTTTGATAACTTGTTCCTCTTTTTGAACTTTTTAGTGCTGCTTTCTACCTCCGGGCGTTTTCTGTCGTAGAACATTGTATCCTTCTCTCTGCAAACTACTGCTTTTTATATATCGCACTGTTGCCTGCTGTTCTACTGGCTAGATTTTCTCATTTTTCTCTGTTGTAGCTGCTTTAAGGTTTGCTGTTAACAATTTTGGCGCGCTCTCAAGGCAACAGCTATATACCCATACTACTACCATACTACTATCATCTGCAATTGGATATATTGATTATTTACCACGCCGGTAAGGTCTTTCTAGTGCTGCCATATGTAGGCGCCTATAACTACTACTTTTGTGCTCCCGTCGATAAGTCAGCATTCTTCCAGTTAGTGCTGCCATCTCTTGCCTGTGGACTACTCTACTTATTGCATTTATCTTTCCTAACAGGATAATTACCGGCACTTCGTATCATTTATCGTCTAATTTAACTTATGCTTACTTTATCTTCCTGGTCTATATTTTTCATGTATTCTACAACATTAAACCTCTCAAATGTGTCTGGCTCTTATTATTTGTGTTCCAAAGAATTTACTGCTGCATCCAAGCTGCAGCAATGTATGAAATGCCTTAACATCTACCATGCAATGTGCACTAAGCTTACATCAGTAAGAGATAGTAATAACAAGACGATAATGATATGTGGTTCGTGCCTTGCTGAGGCAAGTATGGTAGGTGTACGCTCTCGTACCCGCTTTGTTAGCTTCTCCAGCAACTTGAGCAATATGTCTAAGACAGCCAGTAATAGTAGATCATCTACTCCTGCCACACTTGCGACACCATCCTATCATCTTCTAACCGCGCTTATTTCAAATATAGATAAAATTGAAACAACAATTACCACCATGGGCTTACAGATGAATGCGCTGGTAACTGGGTTCAACTCGCTGAAAATCAAAATGCTAAACTTATCTACTAGTTTGAACCAACGAATGGATGCTGGTGAGCAACGACTCAACAAATTGCAGCAAGATTACCTGCACCTCAAAGCAAAAGTTGGCAGTTTAATGGCAGCGACTACTAACAATGCAGAGCCATCACTGGCTATAGATAACCTTAAACTATTGGATGATGCCAACCGTAAATTATCTGCAAAAGTGTCGCAGTTAGCTCTACAACAAGAGCGTATGGCACATGCGTCTGAGGTTGTCCTCAGTGGCATCTTAATACATGAAATCAGTAATTTGCAGCTGGCAGCCTCAGCAATATTCCAACCTCCTTCTATCCATACTTACTCACTCCTACCTCCTACTGCTTCTTCTCTCTCTATTGCAAGGTTCAGTATGGGTGATAGGAGTCTTCGAGTCTGTCACTTCAATGCCAACTTTATTCGTGCACACATTGAGATGATACGATTTTTTCTGGCTTCTCGCTCCTACTTACATGTAGTAGCCGTAACAGAGACTAAACTTGGTCCCATTGTAGATGACTCTCTTGTAGCCCTTGATGATTATATACTTTTTCGCTATAATCGTAATACAAGAGAAGGTGGTGTTACAGTATCTGTACACAACTGGCTGTCGTGTACCGTTCTGTGCTCTTCTACACATGTGTGGAGAGGTAGACCCGGCTTACCAGAATATCTATTTTGTAAACTCACATCCACACCTCTCCTCCTATCTTCGTCGGTGTTGTGAACAGGCCACCTAATGCACCTTTCTTAATGAACTCTGACTTCATACCTACTGTCTGCACCATTATGCATGATTATAGTACTAAAATCTTACTCAGCGGCTTCAATGATGATCAGCTATCAAACAGTGATGATGCAAACTTTTTAAAATCTTTTATCGATGAGCACTACCTCTTTTCCATACCGTATGGTAGTACACATCACACTCCCACGGCTGATACTTGGCTAAGCCTATCTTTGGTTGATGCAAACGAAACTGTACTTGACTACTTGAAAACTACCACCCCTTTTATCGACGGACATGACTCAATTACTGCGACTGTTAAATGCTCACTCTCACGGCTGATGCCTTTCCGTAGTTTTACTTTTTGCGATTACAGCTCTAGAAACACTGCAGCTCTTCTAAATTACTTTTGCTCCTTGGGTTGCCCCACATGTGCGAGTGACTCTTCTCTGGATGCTTGTCTACACTGTTTATATGAACACCAACATGATGCGATTACTACATTTGTGCCACTTTGGATTGTTACTTGGAGGAGAGCTCATGGCCCATGATTTACTCCCTCCCTTGTTAATCTTTTACAAGACAAAGACAGACTATACAGACGATACAAACGTACTAGACTGCCTTCAGACTTTCGACAGTAGAGAATAGCACGCGACGTCTTCCAAAAACAAACTAAATCTGTTCGCTTACCTTACTTTCAGAACAAAACTTACTGACCGACATCACCTGTGAAAGGAACTACGCCACTTGGACATCTACTCTTAACCTACTGACTCCCACCATACTTTTTCTGCTGATGATTTAAATAATTTTTTTGGTAGCGTAGCATTCGTCTCTAGTGTACCTACTGTTGATTCCTTTCTGAACTCACCTAATACTGGCATAAACTATAATCCTCAGTTTAATCTTTGTCCTGTCACCATCGATAAAGTGAAAAGTGCTGTGCATCACTCTTTCTCTCAGCCGTGAGGCCACGACGGAGTCCTACAGTCCATAATCGTCGCTGCTTTTTCAGTGTTAGGTTCGATGCTCTGTCGTGAATTTAATGACTCTTTACGAGAGTTCCATATGCCCTCTGTTTGGAAGATGTAGTAGCACTGGTAGCAACTATCAAGAAAGTTGCCTGCCCTCGCGACATGGGTGACATTCAACCAATCTCCCTTCTGTCGTACTTGTCAAAAGTCTTACAAGATAAGGTTCTCAACCAGGACCTATCAATTTCTTTAGTCTAGGATATGTTACAGTACATCAAAAAATAAGAGATACGTGTTTTTTCTTACCGGCTAACTTCCACTTTTGAGGGATTAAAATGACCCCTAAAAAAAGGGTGAAAACAGTTTTTTAAAAACATCTCATAAACAAATGGGGAAATTCTAACGATTTAAATGGCAAAAAACTTGTGCTTTAACGTAGAAATTTACCCCATAATTTTGCAACCCCTTATTTTTATAGTGGTAAATTTAGTTTTTATAACGTATTTTCAATTTCGAACTTTTCACATTCTATGAAAATAATTGCAAATAATTTTTTTTTTTTACAAAAATAAAAAATTTAAGTTGTTGTGTCTTGGGGTTTTTTAATAATCGTTCCTTCAGAGGGGTAACCAAACCCTGAAACGAAATTTTCAATACCTCCTAGTCTATTAAGAATATTTTAATGACTCAAACGGCAAGAATCTTGGTATTTATTGGGTGTACAACTTTGCTTCCGCCGTTTTGCAATAGATGGCTGTAGCAGTAAGTGGTAGTTAAAATAAATAGATCATAGATGTCATACAATAAGCTTAGGTATTTCTAAACATAACGCCATCGAAATATTAGTCGATTTGTGTCTGCATCATAAAGTTATTCTCGATTAAACATGTCAGCTTACGAGCCAAATTCTCGTCATTTGCGAGAGGTCTTGATTTTCTGCTTTAATATAAAGAAATTTGCGATTGAGGCTCATCGAATGCTCTCAAACACCTATGGTGAGGCCGCTATTAGTGAAAGAACGTGCGAAGAGTGGTTTCAACGCTTCAAGAACGGCGATTTTAACGTCGAAGACCAGCATGACGGTGGAAGAAAGAAGGTTCTCAAAGATGCAGAATTGGAGGCAATACTTGATTAAGACTCGTGTCAAACGCAACAAGAATTAGCAGGATCAGTAGGAGTGACGCAACAAGCCATTTCAAAACGCCGGAGGGTCATGGGAATGATTTAGAAACAAGGAAATTGGGTGCCGTACGAGTTGAAGCCAAGAGATGTTGAGCAGCGCTTGTGTGTTTGTGAACAGCTGCTTGCAAGGCAAAGACGGAAGGGATTTCTGCATAGCATTGTGACTAGGGACGAAAATTGGGTTTACTATGATAATCCCAAGCACAGAAAATCATGGGGATATTGCGGCCATGCTTCCACGTCGACGGCCAAACCGAATATTCACGGTTCCAAGGTCATGCTCAGTATTTGGTGGGACCAGCTTGGCGTAGTGTATTATGAGTTGTTAAAACCGACTGAAAGAATCACAGGTGATCGTTATCGAACGGAATTAATCCGTTTTAGCCGAGTATTGAAAGACAAACGGCCGCAATACAACGAGAGACATGATAAAGTGAATTTACAGCATGACAATGCTCGACCCCATGTTGCGAAAGTGGTCAAGACATACTTGGAAACTTTAGAATGGGAAGTCCTACCCCACCCGCCGTATTCTCCAGACGTGGCTGCCTCGGACTATCACTTGTTTCGATCAATGGCACACAGCCTGGCTGACCAGCACTTCCGGTCTTATGAAGAAGTAAAAAATTGAAATAATTCGTAAATCGATTTAAAAGATGAACAGTTTTTTCAACGCAGGATTCGTATACTGCCCGAAAGATGGGAGAAAGTAGTGGCCAGCGATGGACAATACTTTGAATCATAAATGTATAACCAGTTTTTTACAATAAAGCCTCGAATTTCGGAAAAAAACAGCGGACGCAAAGTTGTAAACCCAATAATTGAAAAATTTCGTACATAATTTTTATCCCATAATTTTGCAACCCCTAATTTATATGGGGGTAAATGCAGTTTTCATAACATATTTTTCGATTTAAAACTTCAAATTTTATGAAAATAATTGCAAATAATCTCTTTTTGAAAAAATGGAAAATGAAATTGACGTGTCTTGGGGTTTTTTAAAAATCACCTCTTCAGAGGGGTAACCAACCCCTAAAACGATATTCTTAATTTCTTCTAGTCTATGATGAATATTTCAATGATTTAAATGGCAAAAAATTTGTTATTTGATATAGAAATTTTGTGCATCATCTTTATTTCATAATGTAGCACTTGTTATATTCTAGTAGAATTAATAATATTGTATTCAATTTTAATACATGTCATCAATAAGCTTTTGGGCTACTTTTATAATTAAGTTTACTTTAACCATAATTTTTATAATTTTGGTTAAATAAAGATCATTATAGAAATCATTATTACTGTTGATATTATTGTCACTGCTTTTTGAACAAAATAATAAGTAGCTGAACAAACATCAGGTAAGTATAGAATATTATAAGAATATAATTTGAATATAATCAGAATTGAATGTTGTATTTTATTCATAGTCACCATTTAGCTTTACCTAAATGAATCATTCTAATTATTACACTTGCAAGACATCGAAGTTTTCATTGCTACAAAGACAATAATAGTAGTAATAACTAAAATTATTACGCCTTGTAATTTTCTTAAATAAGTATTTTTTAGATATATAACATTAAAAATCAAAAGTTATATAGTAATTCTTACAAATAACCGAACTAATTATATACGCTTATAATGTAAGTATTTTTATAACCGTTATTTATTTTATATTATTTTCTTTGATTATATAATTCACATTATTCCTTCTGTTGTAATATTAATATGCGAGGTCTGTCCAAAAAGTATCCAACCTGCTTTTATATCTTTGCGCCAGAGTGTTAAAGTGACCTCTCCGAAGCCTTAACGTCAACAGTAAAGCCTCACGAACTTATCGGTTGCTCACCGGTACCTACAGGACGTATAGTTTATGCGCAGCGTGTATTTGTTTACAATACCTTTTTTGCGTTCGTCGGATTAAGCTATTGTTAAAAATGACTGAAAGATCTGATCAACGAATTTGCATCAAACTTTGCTTTAAACTCGGCTTAAAAATGTTATTGCTGGTGATGAATCGTAGGTTTATGATTATGATCCCGAAACAAAACAAAAATCTTCACAGTGGAAGCTCTCGTCCGAATTACAGCTGAAAAAAGCACAACAAAGTCGGAGCAATATCAAGTCAATGCTGATTTTTTTTTTTATTATGAAGGTGTTGTGCACCACAAATATGCATCGACAGCTCAGACGATTAATAAGGAATATTAAGTTAAAATTCTGAAACGATTGCATGATGCGGTGAGAAGAAATCGAGCGCATTTTTGGTCAAGCGGGGACTGGCTTTTCCATCACGATAATGCGCTAGTGCATTCATCGAATTTTGTGTAGCAGATTTTAACGAAACACAATATCCTACTGCTTCGCCAATCTTCCGTAAAGTCTAGACATAACCCCTTGTGACTTATGGTTGTTCCCGAATTTGAGAAAACCGCTTAAAAGACACCGGTTCGACGACAAAAAGACGATTGTAGATAATGCGACGAGGACACTGAATGCTATCCCAAAAACTGACTTTCAGGACTTCTTCGGAAAGTAAAGACACCGCTAGGAGCGCGTTATTCAATCAAATTGGGACTACTTTGAAGAATGCCACTCGCCCGATGACGAAAAATAACACCATCGCTGAGATATAAAGGTAGGTCGGATACTTTTCGGACAGACCTCGTACATATAGTATTAATGTTAAAATATTAGAAAGATATAAAATATTATTGGGTGTACAACTTTGCTTCGACCGTTTTGCAATAGATGGCTGTAGAAGTAAGTGGTAGTTGAAATAAATAGATCATAGATGTCATACAATAAGCTTAGGTATTTGTAAACATAACGCCATCGAAATATTAGTCGATTTGTGTCTGCATCATAAAGTTATTCACGAATAAACATGTCAGCTTACGAGCCAAATTCTCGTTATTAGCGGGAGGTTTTAATTTTCTGCTTTAATATGAAGAAATCTGTGACTGAGGCTCATCAAATGCTCTCAAACACCTATAGTAAGGCTGCTATTAGTGAAAGAACGTGCGAAGAGTGGTTTCAACGCTTCAAGAACGGCGATTTTAACGTCAAAGACCAGCATGACGGTGAAAGAAAGAAGGTTCTCGA
Organism: Chalcis sispes; assembly: GCA_949987625.1. Taxonomy (NCBI): domain Eukaryota; kingdom Metazoa; phylum Arthropoda; class Insecta; order Hymenoptera; family Chalcididae; genus Chalcis; species Chalcis sispes. The sequence continues at coordinate 41,312,293 of OX465094.1, read as the reverse complement.
AGATGCAGAATTGGAGGCAATACTTGATTAAGACTCGTGTCAAACGCAACAAGAATTAGCAGGATCAGTAGGAGTAACGCAAAAAGCCATTTCAAAACGCCTGAGAGTCATGGGAATGATTTAGAAACAAGGAAATTGGGTGCCGTACGAGTTGAAGCCGAAAGATGTTGAGCAGCGCTTGTGTGTTTGTGAACAGCTGCTTGCAAGGCAAAGACGGAAGGGATTTCTGCATCGCATTGTGACTAGGGACGAAAAATGGGTTCACTACGATAATCCCAAGCGCAGAAAATCATGGGAATATCCCGGCCATGCTTCCACATCGACGGCCAAACCGAATATTTACGGTTCCAAGGTCATGCTCAGTATTTGGTGGGACCAGCTGGGCGTAGTGTATTATGAGTTGTTAAAACCGACTGAAAGAATCACAAGCGATCGTTATCGTACGCAATTAATGCGTTTTAGCCAAGTATTGAAAAACAAACGGCCGCAACACAACGAGAGACATGATAAAGTGATTTTGCAGCATGACAATGCTTGACCCCATGTTGCGAAAGTGGTCAAGACATACTTGGAAACTTTAGAATGGGAAGTCCTACCCCACCCGCCGTATTCTCCAGACGTGGCTGCCTCGGACTATCACTTGTTTCGATCAATGGCACACGGTCTGGCTGACCAGCACTTTCGGTCTTATAAAGAAGTAAAAAATTGGATCGATTCGTAGGTCGATTCAAAAGATGACCAGTTTTTTCAACGCGGGATTCGTATGCTGCCCGAAAGATGGGAAAAAGTAGTGGCCAGCGATGGACAATACTTTGAATCATAAATGTATAACTAGTTTTTTACAATAAAGCCTCGAATTTTGGAAAAAAACGGCGGAAGCAAAGTTGTACACCCAATAAATAATAACTTTTTTTTTTTCTTGTACTAAAATTAAGTAAGTGTTTTACATTTCATATAATTTAACGTATAATTAACAAGATAAAAACCTTTTATGAATTCTTTTTAATCTTTTAATATATTATTTAGCACTTGCATATTGTGTGCATTGTTATTTATTTCTTATTCAATTAAATTTTTCTCATATTATAATTGAGAAGTAAGTGATCAAAGTAAATTTATATACATTTTTAATTGTTCAATAATTACAATAATCCATAATTATTAGTGTTTTCTATTGAGATTTAAAAATTAGGATTAATCCTATAAATGTTATAAATTTATTGTTAGCATATCTCCAAACGTTAGAAATACCAGATAGCGTGACCAACCATAAAGAATTTCAATTAGTAGAAAAAATTCGACAAATATTACTGGACGCTTATGATATATTTAATGAGGTGGAGATGATTGTTGAAGAGTCGCTAGATTTTCATGAAGAGTATAAAGACCATGATGCAAGAAAATGAAATACAACATCGCTTTCCTGATCCTATCTAAGCACCAACAAATGAATGTGCAAAAGATAATGAACAAGTAGATTTTAAAGACAAACTAAAAGCCGTGGAATGTTTGAAAAGTGGCAAAAAGAAAAATTTAAATATTGAAACTGTTGAGAACAAATTTAAGAAGGTGATATCTACCAGCCAACTGACATGTTGGGCCCACACAATTAATAAAGGCGGCATCTATAGAGACAAAGTTGCAAGAATTTGTCAATAGACATTAGATAATTTCAAAACTGGTGTTGAAGGAAGTTTAATTACTTATGTCCGCGATATACGTTGGTGGGTCTTACGCGCTAAAAAAGAAATTGCCTCCGAAGATTTTCGATTCAAGGCTTTAAGAAGTTGGTTATTACGCTTTAAACAGGCTCATAGATAGTATCTAGAAAAACAAATCAATTTATCACTAGGAAAACACTAGAAAATGATTTAGACCTTTACATAAAAGCAGATGCATTTATTGCCGACATTAAATCGTGTGTACCAACGATTGAAATCCAGAATTTATATAATTCAGATCAAAGTGGATTCCAATTAGAAATGCATTTTGGAAGAACAATAGCAGTTACAGAAGAAAGACAAGACTGTACAATGCTTGGTACAGTCAGTTTCATTAACAACACAGTTACACCATACAACCACTTATATCAGTCGCAAGCAACTACTATTACCACTTTTTATAGTCTTAAAATAACAGAGTCAATCGGGTCCTATTGTAGAAGCTAATTTATTTAAAATAGAAAATGTACCGACATGGCACGAAAGATTTCGAAAGATTTCAGCAAAAGATTTCATGTAAGGTTCAAGTGGGAACTTGTAGAAAGGTTATATTATAACCTTGCAGAAATCTTTCAAGCAAACATAACATTAAAAAATACTCTTAAGATAATAAAAACATTATGAGGGTAGTCCCAAAAGTACCCGACCTGACTTATGAATACAGGTAGTTTTAAAGAAACAATTACTGCGATTGACAATACCACCTTTTAACAACTTAATGTGAAAAATTCATAACGATATGTTCATGATTATTTTTTCTACAGACATCCAAAGTGAACGCTTTTAGTGAATTTGTGAATATGGAAACAATCGGGCATCGTTATGTGATACAATACTTTCATTTGAAAGGTCTAAGTCCAACCGATATCAAAGTCGAGTTGGATTCTACTCTGGGGAAGTCTGCTCCTTTGTTTACAACTGTCAAATATTGGGTAGCTGAGTTTAAGCGAGGTCGTACGAGCTGCCAAGATAAACACCGCAGTGGTCGACCAAGTGAGGTCACTACGTCAGAAACTGTGAAGAAAATCCACAAAATGGTATTAAATGACCGTCGACTAAAAGTGCGCGAGATAGCAGACATGGCAGGCATTTCAAAAAGTGCTGTGCATCGCATTTTGACCAAAAATTTGGACATGAGAAAGCTGTGTGCAAGATGGGTGCCGCGTTTGCTCACAATGGAGCACAAACAGCAACGTGAGGATGTTTCCATCGAGTGTTTGACAATGTTTCGCAGCAATAAAGCCGAGTTTTTGCGTCGATTCATAACCATGGACGAAACATGGGTCCATCATTTTACACCTAAGACCAAGGAGCAGTCAAAGCAATGGACTAAAAAGGGAGAATCGGCTCCAAAGAAAGCAAAGACAGTTCAGTCAGCTGGCAAGGTCATGGCATCAGTTTTCTGGGATGCGCGTGGAATAATATTTATTGATTATCTCGAAAAAGGAAAAACAATTAACAGCGCATATTATGCAGCCTTATTGCAGCATTTGAGTAATGAAATCAAGAAAAAACGGCCCCATCTGACGAAAAAAAAAATGTTGTTCCATCACGACAACGCAACAGTCCACACGTGCGTCATTGCGATGGCTAAAATCAATGAGTTGAAGTTCGAATTGCTTCCTCACGCACCTTATTCGCCAGATCTGGCGTCCTCAGATTATTTTCTTTTTCCGAATTTGAAAAAATGGCTCAGTGGCAAAAGATTTGCCAACAATGAAGAGGTAGAGTCTGCGGTCAATAGGTATTTTGAGAAGCTTGACGGTTCCTACTATGAAGCGGGTATCGAAGCTATTAAACATCGTTGGGAAAAGTGTATTGAACTGAAAGGAGAATATGTTGAAAAATAAAAAACATTTTCGCAATTTTTTTACTGTTTTCTTTGTCGGGTCGGGTACTTTTGGGACTGTCCTCGTACATTGAAATCTTACAAAGAAATCTTGCATCAACTATGCTGGAACATTTCACAAACATTTTAAGAAAGATTCCTGTGAGATTTTTTGTAAAAAATAGCTTAAACATATAATTTAAATATTTTAAAAAGACCGCTGCAAAGATTTCGTATAAATGTTTTAACGAAACCTTAAAACAAACTTCCTAAAACATTTTACAAAACATTTTAAGAAAGATTGCTGTAAGGTTTTTTGTAACATCTAGTTGAAACATTTTAAAAAGGTCGCTGCAAGATTTTGTATAAATGTTTCAACGAAACCTTGGAGCAAACTTGCTAGAACATTTCACAAAATATTTCAAGAAAGATTCCTGTGAAGTTTTTGAAACATACTACTGTGGTCAAAAAGTAAAGTGAATTTGTTTAAAAAATGTAAATTCTTTATTTATTCTTTCAAATCAATTTCATCTCCTTTAAAGTAATCCCCGTCCGATAAAACGCACTTTTACCAACGCTTTTTCCAGTCCTTGAAACAGTCGGAATAGTCTTTTTCCGGTATAGCCTTCAAGACCTTCTTCGATTCGGTTTTTATCTCCTCGATCGTGTCAAAACGGCGTCCCCGCATTGGCGTTTTGAGTTTGCTGAATAACTAGAAGTTGCACAGAGCCAAACCAGGCGAGTACAATGGTTGCGGAACAATATGAGTCGAGTTTTTGGCAAAGAAGTCGCGAAGAACCAATGCAGTATGACATGGTGCATTATCGTGATGAAGGAACCAAGAGTTGTTCGCTCATAATTCCGGCCGTTTCAGACGAATAGCTTCACATAAACGACGCATAACGCTTAAATGATATTTTTTGTTGACAGTTTGGCCCGGCGGAAGGAATTCATAGTGTACTACACCACGATAATCAAAGAAAACTGTCAACATGACCTTGATTTTCGATCGACTTTGCCGTGGTCTTTTCGGTCTTGCTTTACCTTTTGCACGATAATTGCTGGATTGGTCGGTGGTTTCATGATCGTATGCGTAAATCCAAGTCTCGTCTCCAGTAATGATGCATTTCAAGTGGTCCTGTTAGTCGGGCAGCAATGTTTCACACACACACATCCACGCCACGCTTTTTTTCCAAAAAATTAAGCGATTTTGACAACTATCGAGACTTGACGCGCTTGAGACACAAAACATCCTTCAAAATGGTTTGGACTGAGCCAAATGATATTCCAACACTATCAGCGAGGTCTCTAATTGTCAATCGACGATTTTAAAGCACCAAATCTTTGATTTTTTGGACGTGGCCTTCGTCGGTAGACGTTGATGCTCGTCCAGAGCACGGTTCGTCTTCAACGCGTTCTCCGCCCGCTTTGAACTCGTTGTACTACTTATAAACGTTTTTTTGTGCCATAGTTTGATCACCAAAGGCCTTCCGCAACATTTTCAACGTGTCCGCACAAGAATATTCGTTCCGCAAACAAAATTTGATGCAAGTTCTTTGCTCAACGAAATCACCCATTGTAAAAATCGAAAAATTTCCTTTTGGTTGTTTACAAAAACACGTGTAACTCGGTGATAATTAAACCTTTTGACAAACGGACGCTTGGCGAATGTTATAGACAGTCCTACCAACCTAGGAAAAAAAATTCACCTGCCTTCCTAATGCCCGGGAGTTTTAAATGATAATTTCACCTTACTTTTTGATCACAGTAGTATAATTGAAACATTAAAATAAGATCGCTGCAAGATTACGTATAAATATTTCTACGAAACTTTGAAGCAAACTTGCTATAACATTTTACAAAACATTTCAAGAAAGATTTTTGTGAGGTTTTTTGACACATATAGTTGAAACATTTAAAAAAGATTGCAGCAAGATTTCGTATAAATGTTTCAGCGAAACTTTGGAGCAAACTGGCTAAAGATTTTACAAAACGATTAAAGAAAGATTCCTATGAGGTTTTTCGAAACATCTAGTTGAACCATTTTAAAAAGATCACTGCAAGATTTCGTATAAATGTTATAACGAAACCTTGAAACAAACTTGCTGGAACATCCCTGCTGGAAGTAGTCAATTAAAATCGATTAAAAAAATTTTAATCGATTTTTAGTCTTATTCTTGTATGTTATTTTGACTATTAAATGTCATTATTTAATTGACCTTTTAATTAAAATCGATTAAATAGAATCAATAATCATCGATTGAATCGTATTAATAATAATTGTATGTCAATCGCTTTGAATATAATTTTTGAATATTATATTTAATCCAACTCCATCCAGTTTAATATATAATGCGTTTTTATCTGTTCCAAATGTAAAAATTGGGAACAAGAATTAGTCTGAGAATCGAATAGTAATCAATTTAATCGCTTTTAATATTTCTTAATGTTGTTTATACGTATATATATAATAAACGAGCTATTGCTTTTAATATAATTTGTAAAATTTATATTTAATCCAAGTCAATCAAATTTAATATAAAGGATGATTTATTATGAGGTTTGATTTTCACTAGGCATTTTTTTACAGATCACGCGTGACTTCTGTCAAACTGTAATGTAATTTTTATTCAGTATTGTTTGACCAATCATCATGGAAAGACTTACACCGCAACAACGTATCCAAATTGTTCAGCTGTATTAAAAAAATCAGCGTTCTGTGAGAAATGTTTTTCGTGCTCTTAGAGCAACTTATGGTGTGCATCGTGAACCTATCGAAACCACTATAGCTAATACCATCCGCAAATTTGAAACCCAGCATACATTATTGGATGATACTCGACCGACTAGACCACATCCGGCACGTAGTGAAGAGAATAAAGCGGCTATAGCTGAGAGTGTAGCTGAAGACCGTGACGAATCAATTTGGCGTAGTTCTCAACAGCTTAGTTTGTCGTACGCAACAACTTGGCGTATTTTACGTGAAGATCTTGGTTTTAAGGCATACAAACTTCAACTCGTGCAAGAATTGAAGCCGGGCGACTTAGGTTTGCGTCGTGTTTTTGGTGAATGAGCTCTGAATCAGCTCAATGAAAATTCGCTGTTTTATCACGAAATTTTGTTCAGTAATGAGGCGCATTTTTGGCTCAATGGATACGTCAATAAGCAGAATTGCCGTATTTGGGCTAATGAACAACCTAAAGAGCTTCAACAGCTACCACTAAAGCCACAGAAATGCACAGTTTGGTGTGGTTTATGGGCCGGTGGAATCATCGGTCCATATTTCTTTCAAAGTGAGTCCTGTCAGAACGTAACCGTCAATGGCGACCGCTATCGCATTATGATAATAGATTTTTTTCTACCTGAAATTGAAGCTCGTGGAATCGATGAACTTTGGTTTTAACAAGACGGCGCTACTTCGCATACAGCGAGAGAAACAATGGACTTATTGAGAAATCATTTTGGTGAGAACCTGATTTTACGTTTTGGACCAGTAAATTGGCCGCCTAGATCGTGCGATATAACACCTTTAGATTATTTTCTTTGGGGTTACACCAAGTCTCTGGTCTTGAGGGATAAGCCAGCTTTAATCAACACTTTGCAAGCCAACATTACTCGTATCCTTCGCGAGATACCGGTCACTATGCTGAAACGCGTCGTCCGAAATTGGAGTATCAGAAAGGACCATTTACGGCGTAGTCGCGGTCAACATTTAAAAGAGATAATCTTTAAAAAGAAAATATCATAGATTGTTCTTTTGACTAAAAATAAAATTTTTACTGTAGAATTCAACTTTATGCCTTCTATTTAAGATTAAAAACCAAACCTCATAATAAATCACCCTATGTAATGCGATTTTATCACATGTGACAATGTAATATTATTTGCTGTGATCTAGAATACAGACTTAAAAGAAATTATTTTTATATATAGCTTTGAGGATGTCTTATCAGAAATGCAAAGGTATATATGTACGTATATAATTATTCATGTCGAGCTATTTTCATTGTAGATATGTTAAAAATTTCATACATTATTGTAACAAATTTTATAATTTATGAATATAAAATGTATTTATATTGAAAATTTTGCAAAAAATGTTTTTATTATTAAAGTGTACATAATTATAATAATTAGTTCTAAAATTTTTTTTTTATATACCCAAAAACATTGAATTGAAATGAAATATTCTTTATTATCTTCTGACGAAAAGTACATTACTTATTCCTAGATAAGAATTCGAAAATATTATCTGACTAGGTTTTTACATTCCAATGAGGGTCCTTGCGAGTGAGCTTCATGTTTCTGAGCGCCTTATTCGTAGAGAAATCCACGAAGATCTTCGGTATAAGTCTTACGTGATGCGCAGAGGACAGTTCATGTCGGAACGAACACGGGAACAGAGAGCTCTCCGATCAAGACTTCTTTTAAACAAAATCAAACACCCTGAGGCGCCCAAAATGTTATGGTTTTTTTCCGACGAAAAAAATTTTGACCAAGATCAAAAGACCAATCGCAGAAATGACAGATGGCTATGTTAAAATCCTACGGAGGTTCCTGTTGGTATGTACACAAAATTTCCAGCCACTGTTATGGTTTTAGGTGTTGTCAGCAACGAAGGACATGTTATGCCACCACACTTTTTTACTCAAGGACTTCGAGTGAACTCTGCTGCATACATCGAGGTTTTGGAGACGGTAGTGAAACCCTGTATATACAATGTAAGCGGAGGCAGACCATACATTTTTCAACAAGACTCTGCTCCTTCACATAAAGCGATGGCGACACAAGATTGGATGGCCGAAAATTTTCATGACCACATAACACCGAACCTATGGCCACCTAGCTCCCCAGACTTTAATCCTTTCGATTATTACGTATGGGGCGTAGTTGTGCGTGAGACCAATAAGCGTCCTCATAACACCACTTCTTCGCCGAAGACTGCTATTAATGCCGTTATGGTCAATATGAACAAGGAGCATTTGATTCGGGCATGTAATCGTTTCCGGACCCGGATCGAAAAGGTTATTGCTGCTAATGGCGCTTTTATTCGATAACTTTATAGCCATATATTAATTTAACGTTGTATAAAAAATTCCTAAAATTTCATTAAATTTTATTAACGGGTTACCCCCACTTGCGACTTTGAAAAAATCGATTTTTTGTTAATTGCATTTTTTTGAAGTATAAGTATCTGAGAATATGACCTAAAAAGCTCAAGTCGATTCAAACAATTGACTGAGATATGAGCGTTGAAAGAGAAGAATCCGTTGTGTAAACAACCGGCAATTAAAACTTTAAACGCGTTTTTCTCGAAATGGCATTTCTGAAGTCGGTGACCAAGATTACTTAAACACTAATAAACCGATCTTCTTAAAATTTTGCAAGCTTATTAAATACATATAAATGTAGTCGTTAATTGTTTGATTTTTTGTTTAAAAAAAAAATGGCCGTTTCATCGCCAAAAAACGGCCGTTTTTTTCCGTTAAAATCAAACCATTAACTTTGACTGTCCGCCATTTTGTGAAAAATTAATATTTTTTTAAATCCTTTGATTAATAACTAGTTTATATTTATATTTAACTAAATCTATCCACTTTTTGGTTTCAAATAAGCCACTTTGCCGCAATGTTGGTCACCGCAAACCGTATAAATAAAAACACTATTTCATTGGCGGCCATTTGCCACTTAACAATGTAATATTTTGCAATAAAAAAATTACTGAAAGTTCTTTAAGATGTATTCTTTAAGATGATATAATAATTGTTTAAAAAAGTTTTGCAGTTTTCTTTAAAAAAATTCATGAAAAAGGCCTTTTTTGTTGAGCTACAACTGGGGGTAACCCCTTAAAAATACAAGCTAATTAACTTTACTCTCTAGTTGTCCTCAAATACCGTACGCACCCTGTACTAGCTAGAAAACAACTAGTACTTTATTGTATTTTGACGCATTGAGAACGATAACTAAATGTGTAGATAAAAGTCGATTAAAGTTTATTCATAGTCTATTTCAAATTAGCTAATAATAACCGATTAAAGTCAATTTTATAAGAATCGATAGAAAACGATTAGCACTTCATTGTATTTCGACGCATTCAAAACGAAAAGTAAATGTGTAGATAGAAGTCGATAGAAGTTGATTCGTACTTTATTTTAAATTAGCTAGTAAGAATCGATTAAAGTCAATTTTATTAGAATTGATTGAAAACGAATGATACCTGATGGGATTTTAGCACATTAAAAACAATAAATAAGAGAGTCAATAAAAGTAAATAATAATTGATTCATATTTTATCTAAAACTTAAATATTAGGAGGTATTAAATTAGACAATCATTAAAACTGATTAAACCTTATTAAAGTTTTGTTGTAATGTATCCAATTAATTTATATTAATGTTAGTTACGCATTAGAACCGATTAATCTGAATTAAAATTTATATCTCTAATAGGCATTAAAAATAATAATAATTAAACTCGATTATTACGGATTAGTTTTTAATCTGCAACTGTCTTGGAATCGATTGTTTTGATTACAATCGATTTATAGCGATTCAAATCGATAGTATTTTAAACGATTTTAATCGACCATTTCCAGCAGGAATTTTACAAAATATTTTATGAAAGAATACAGGGAAGTTTCTTGAAATATTTTGTCGTAGTATTTTAGTAAGGTCGCTGCAGAATTTCTGGTGAATGTTTTAATGAAAACTTGAAGCCAACTGGCTGGGAGATTTTACAAAATATTTTGCGTAAGAATACAGAGAAGCTCCTTGAAATATTTTTTCGTAATATTTTAGCCAGGTCATTGCAAAATTTCTTAAAAATATTTAATTAATAATATTTAATTAAAAATGTTACTTATTTCGAATCCTTTTGTAACCGTTCAAAAATCGAAAACTGGAAGAATTTTCGAAAGTATTTTGGAATTTTGCTGTAAGCTATCGATGAACTTTTGCGTTAGTATTGCATGTAAACTTCAGCCAAATCTTTAAGAAAATATTTTTATATATAAGATTTCTGTAAGCTTCCACAAAAGTTTATCGGAAAGAGTTTAGGAAAATTTCATGTAAGCCTGTTGTAAGCTTCTATGAAAAGAGCATTGAATATTAATCGTAATCTTGCAGCAGAGCTATTTGTTATCTTAAAGATTTATTTTTTATTTTGGATGAAAATACATCAAAAATCAAATTTATTATACTTGTATATGTAGTAAAATCTCAAGAGCAAAATTATGTATTTAAATACATTAAATTTTTAATTATTTCTCAATTTTAAAGAATACTTAACACTATAAAAGAAATTTTAAATGTAAAATTAATACAAGTGTATATGGATTGCCATGCAACTTGTGATTCAAATTTAAATCTTACCACCACAAGCGTTGCATAGCGTTATGGTTAGGGCGTCTGCTTTATAATGCAAAGGACCCGAGTTCGATCCCACCGAAGATTAAACATTTTTCTGCGTTTTTTTCGGTAAAATAATGTGTGAAATAACATGTGTGACAATGCGAATAAACGATTAAATGTTATGCGGCTGTTAAAAATATGTATAGCCATAATAAAGAATAAAATTTCAAAATATATAAAATACTTAATAAAATTTAATAAAGGTTATAAATGATCTTTCAGAAAGATTGTATAAAAGGTTACTGGAATCTTTCATGGGAGATAGCTGACAGTTTCTTAAGTCAGATATTTTGATATTCCGTCAATATTCTGTGAAAGCTTACAGGAAGATAATAAAATCTTTTGGGAAGCTTAAAAAATCATTCTAGAAAGCTCACAAGAAGCTTTATGCAAGGTTTTATTCAAAGTTACTCATCTTTGCGGAAAATGTTTATACGAGGATTATGCGCGGACATAGATACATCACAGCAACATTTTTCCAAATATTTCTGCAAGGTTTCGAAAAATATTGCCAAAATTCTGCAAGAAATGTTTCTGCAATTTTTCTGTCAATCTTTTACAAACAGCGAAAAATCTGACCTCAACTTTACGGGAAATGTTTATACTAGGATAATGCGCAGACATAGATACATCACAGCAACATTTTTCCAAATATTTCTGCAAGGTTTCGAAAAATATTGCCAAAATTCTGCAAGAAATGTTTCTGCAATTTTTCTGTCAATCTTTTACAAACAGCGAAAAATCTGACCTCAACTTTACGGGAAATGTTTATACTAGGATAATGCGCAGACATAGATACATCACAAAAATATGTTTCGTAAGATTTTGGCGAGGTTTCAAACCTTTAATGAAACCTTGCAAAAACCTCGCGAAAATCTTTGGTGCTGTATGGGTATACGTAGAAACATCTAAATCTAGAAAATTAACCAGAAGTCAACATATTTCAAACCACTTCTATGCAATGTGATAGTAAATAATCTGATAAATGATTTATGCGATATGATACTGAATAATTTCATGCATTTATGTTTTAATTACAGATCTTTTCAAGATTTGGTTAGAAAAAGTATTTTATCCAAATGTAGGTCATCACTCACAAGGGAACCACCCCAACCCGACCCCACCGATTATAATAATTTTTAGATATGTTGTAATACTCAAAAAAATATTCGACATGTGTTTTTTTTTATCGGCTGACATCCACTTCTAAAGGGTGAAATCCACCCCTGAAAACCACCTCGAAAAATCGTTTTTTTAATATATCTCTGCATCCAATGAATATTTTATAATAAAATCAACGCCATAATATTACTTATAAGTAGGCGCTTTTACTAATATAACTTTAACACTAAAAGGTTTCAACCCCTATTTCTATAGAGGTCAAAGTTCTATTTATTTTGCTATTTTGCGATTCGAAATCTGTTAAATGAGGTCGAGTAAGTTAAAAACTGCATTTATAATGAGAAAATGAGAAATAATTAACGTATTCCGGGGTTTTTTAAAAAAAAACTTTTTGGGTGTGTGTTACCCCTAAAAACCACCTCTACCAAATCACAAGCAGGCTAACCCACCTAACCCTGGCCACAATGTGTCTATTAATTATTTGTTCTGTTATATGTACCATATGACATGTGAAATATATTAGATAACCAAGCTTCCCCTAACCTCTAACCCCTAACCTCAAACACCCAAAAAACCACCCCTATCAAACCACAAGCAGGAAAACCCATGTAACCCTGGCCACAGCATGTTTATCTATTATTTTTTTAACTAAATATATCCGACATCACAAGCGAGCTATGTCCGCAGAAATCCGACCCTTGACCCCTAAACCGCTCAACCTCAAAAAACCTCGCCTATCAAACCACAAGCAGGCTAACCCAACTAATCCCTGCCACAGCATGTTTATTAATTATTTTTTCTGTTATTCAATATATTTCATATCACAAGCAAGCTATATTAGCTAACCAAGCTACTACTAACCCCTAACCGTTCAAAATCAGAAAAACTACCCCTATCAAACCACAAGCAAGCAGATCCGTCTTAACCTGGCCCCAGCGTATTTTTTGATGATTTTTTTTTTAAATAAATATATCCTACATGATAAGCAGTGTATAACAGCAAACCATTGTACCCTTAACCCAATGAATCCCTAAGGAACACCCTTACCAACCCACGAGCAGGCTACCGCCCTCAACCCTTACCACAGCGACGTTTATCGCTCATTTTTTCTTGAAATAATTGTCAAATCGAAACCTGGGATGAAAAAAAACACGTCTAAAAATAAGTATCTAATGTAATACGTTGTCTTATTATTTTCAAATGAACTTTATTAAAAGTTATTCTTATAAAAGACTTTATTTTTGACTCATATGTAAATTAAAATGTATTATTTGACATAGTTTTCACAGTAATGATAATCTTCAAAGAAGTGCTTGAAACATAATGACTTTTTACACTAACCACATCGTATTATTGCAACATTCTTACATCCTTCTACTTCGCAGTTGACATTACAAGATTCTCCAAAACTAAAATCAACTGGATTTTCAGTTTTATCTGGTTTTTGAGTAATGTAGCCGCTTTTATACCAGCAATATTTAAAAATATCCGTATATCTCGGTGAAGAAAACTGGTTATGTACCAGCGATTGTAATGTTATAATGTTATTTCTTACATGTAAATTCAAGTCATAATCCATCAGCACTACTCGATCTAAAAATTGCCTTACGAAATTTTTTTAAACCTTAAAACCATATACATCAGAAGGTGGATCTTGCCTGTCGTTCCAGTAGGAATTTTTTAAATATTAACAATTTTATTCGTTAGCATCGTTTTCTCTATAACTCTATCACAATGTCCACTTCAAAAATTAAGTAAAAAAATAGATTGAGGACCAACATTTGGATAAAATACTTCTTTCAACCAAATTTTGAAGTGCTCTGAAATAAATAAAATGTTGCTATAGAATACTTTTTTATATTATTGCATTATTATACATAAAAATAATCTCACCTGTAGTTAATTTTCCAGATTTTGATGCTTCCACATGCACATTATTTCATTTTATCAAAGTTGATTGTACTATAGGACCGAATTCACTAGGTTTTTCTCTCAATACTAAAAAAAGTGGTGATAGACGTTTCCCTGTAGCTGATATAGTTGGTTGAATTATGTAACTGTGCGTTGTCGATGAAACTGACTGTACCAAACATTGCACTTGTTCTTCTCCTTCTATCACTAATGGGCGTAACAAGCACAAAAAGAACTTGGCTCAGAAGATGTAAGATTCAAGGCTTCTGCGGATTGGGTATTAAAGTTTTAAAAAGCTCATAGAGTTGTGTCCAGAAAAATAAATAAATTTATCACTAAAAAAACATTAGGAGGTGCTTCAGAGCTTTAAGCTAGTGCTAAAGCTTTTGTTGCTGACGTGAAATTGTGTATACCAAGAATCGGAATAGCAAATGTTTACAATTCAGATCACAGTGGTTTCCAATGAGAAATGCATTCAGAAAGAACATTAGCGATAGGAGGAGAAAAACAAGTGCAATGTTTGGTACAGTCAGTTTCATCGACAACGCACAGTTACATAATTCAACCAACTATATCAGCTACAGGGAAACGTCTATCACCACTTTTTTCAGTATTAAAAGAAAAACCTAGTGAATTCGGTCCTATAGTACAATCAACTTTGATAAAATAAAATAATGTGCATGTGGAAGCATTAAAATCTGGAAAATTAACTACAGGTGAGATTATTTTTATGTATAATAATGCAATAATATAAAAAAGTATTCTATAGCAACATTTTATTTATTTCAGAGCACTTCAAAATTTGGTTGAAAGAAGTATTTTATCCAAATGTTGGTCCTCAATCTATTTTTTTACTTGATTTTTGAAGTGGACATTGTGATAGAGTTATAGAGAAAACGATGCCAACGAATAAAATTGTTAATATTCAAAAAATTCCTACTGGAACGACAGGCAAGATCCACCTTCTGATGTATATGGTTTTAAGGTTTGAAAAAATTTCGTAAGGCAATTTTTAGATCGAGTAGTGCTGATGGATTATGACTTGAATTTACATGTAAGAAATAACATTATAACATTACAATCGCTGGTACATAACCAGTTTTCTTCACCGAGATATACGGATATTTTTAAATATTGCTGGTATAAAAGCGGCTATATTACTCAAAAACCAGATAAAACTGAAAATCCAGTTGATTTTAGTTTTGGAGAATCTTGTAATGTCAACTGCGAAGTAGAAGGATGTAAGAATGTTGCAATAATACGATGTGGTTAGTGTAAAAAGTCATTATGTTTCAAGCACTTCTTTGAAGATTATCATTACTGTGAAAACTATGTCAAATAATACATTTTAATTTACATATGAGTTAAAAATAAAGTCTTTTATAAGAATAACTTTTAATAAAGTTCATTTAAAAATAATAAGACAACGTATTACATTAGATACTTATTTTTAGACGTGACTTTTTCCATCCCAGGTTTCGATTTGACAATTATTTCAAGAAAAAATGAGCGATAAACGTCGCTGTGGTAAGGGTTGAGGGCGGTAGCCTGCTCGTGGGTTGGTAAGGGTGTTCCTTAGGGATTCATTGGGTTAAGGGTACAATGGTTTGCTGTTATACACTGCTTATCATGTAGGATATATTTATTTAAAAAAAAAATCATTAAAAAATACGCTGGGGCCAGGTTAAGACGGATCTGCTTGCTTGTGGTTTGATAGGGGTAGTTTTTCTGATTTTGAACGGTTAGGGGTTAGTAGTAGCTTGGTTAGCTAATATAGCTTGCTTGTGATATGAAATATATTAAATAACAGAAAAAATAATTAATAAACATGCTGTGGCAGGGATTAGTTGGGTTAGCCTGCTTGTGGTTTGATAGGCGAGGTTTTTTGAGGTTGAGCGGTTTAGGGGTCAAGGGTCGGATTTCTGCGGACATAGCTCGCTTGTGATGTCGGATATATTTAGTTAAAAAAATAATAGATAAACATGCTGTGGCCAGGGTTACGTGGGTTTTCCTGCTTGTGGTTTGATAGGGGTGGTTTTTTGGGTGTTTGAGGTTAGGGGTTAGAGGTTAGGGGAAGCTTGGTTATCTAATATATTTCACATGTCATATGGTACATATAACAGAACAAATAATTAATAGACATATTGTGGCCAGGGTTAGGTGGGTTAGCCTGCTTGTGATTTGGTAGAGGTGGTTTTTAGGGGTAACACACACCCAAAAAGTTTTTTCTTAAAAAACCCCGGAATACGTCAATTTTTGTTTCTTATTTTCCCATTATAAATGCAGTTTTTAACTTACTCGACCTCATTTAACAGATTTCGAATCGCAAAATAGCAAAAAAAATAGAACTTTGACCTCTATAGAAATAGGGTTTGAAACCTTTTGGTGTTAAAGTTATATTAGTAAAAACGCCTACTTTTAAGTAATATTATGGCGTTGATTTTATTATAAAATATTCATTGGATGCAGAGATATATTAAAAAAACGATTTTTCGAGGTGGTTTTCAGGGGTGGATTTCACTCTTTAGAAGTGGATGTCAGCCGATTAAAAGAAACACGTGTCGAATATTCTTCTAAGTATTACAACATATCCAAAAATTATTAAAATCGGTCGAGTCGGGTTGGGGTGGTTCCCTTGTCAGTACTATTACTTGATTCTTGAAGTGGGCACTGTGATACAGTTGTAGAAGAAACAATGCCAGAAAATAAAGATGTTAATATCAAAAAGATACCAACAGGAACAACAGGAAAAATACAACCGCTTGATATAAACGGATTCCGCATCTGGAAGAACTTTGTTCGATAATTTTCCGATAACATGATTTTAATGGATTGTGATTCAAATTTACATTTAAGAAATAACATAATCAAACTTCAATCTTTAGTCCACAACCAGCCTTTGTCACCGAGATATACAAATCTCTTTAAATATTCCTGGTATAAAAGTGGTTACATCGACGTAAAACCTAATGAATTTGATTATCCTATTGATTTTAGTTTTGGAGATTCTTGCAGTACAAACTGCAAAATAGAAGGCTGTATAAATATTGCTATTTTACTTTGTGGTTGGTGTAAAAAATCATTGTGTTTTAAACTTTTGTATGAAGATTATTATTATGGTCGAAACTACGAAAAATAAATTACGTAGCTGTAACTACTAATGAATAATCAATAATGTATTATAATAACACGTAAATATTATTATTTCAACTAAATTCGTAGTTTTGATTTAATTTTGTAAAAATAAAAATAAATTTAATTTTGTTATATAGGATAAATGATTTGAAATCTATTTGTATTTGACAAAAGAAGTACTATGAAATACAATAAAAAATAGAATTAATCCAAACAAAAATAACGAGTGCTACATTATGAGATAAAAATGATTTGATTTAATACTACGGGGATAAAATTATTCACAAAATTTCTATATCAAATAACAAGTTTTTTGCCGTTTGAATCATTAAAATATTCATAATAGACTAGAAGAAATTAAAAATTTCGTTTTAGGGGTTGATTACCCCTCTGAAGGAGTGATTTTTAAAAAACCTCAAGACATGTCAATTTAATTTTCTATTATTGTAAAAAGAAATTATTTGCAATTATTTTCATAAAATTTGAAAAGTTTTAAATCGAAAAATATGTTATAAAAAGTGCATTTACCTCCATATAAATGAGGGGTTGCAAAATTATGGGATAAAAATTATGTACAAAATTTTTAAATTAAGTAACAAGATTCTTGCCGTTTCAGTCGTCAGAATATTCTTAATAGACTAGGAGGAATTGAAAATTTCGTTTTAGGGGTTGGTTACCCCTCTGAAGGAGTGATTATTAAAAAACCCCAAGACACAACAACTTAAATTTTTCATTTTTGTTAAAAAAAATTATTTGCAATTATTTTCATAGAATGTGAAAAGTTTGAAATCGAGAATACGTTATAAAAACTGAATTTACCACTATAAAAATAAGGGGTTGCAAAATTATGGGGTAAATTTCTACGTTAAATAACAAGTTTTTTGCCGTTTAAATCGTTAAAATTTTTCTATTAGTTTATGAGATATTTTCAAAAAACTGTTTTCACCCTTTTCTTAGGGGTCATTTAATCCCTTAAAAGTGGAAGTTAGCCGGTAAGAAAAAACACATATCTCTTTTTTTTTATGTACTTTAACAAATCCCAGAACCAAAGAAATTGATAGGTCCGGGTTGAGAACCTTTTCTTGTTAGAGCGTCTGGTTCATCAACAATTATACAATTATCTCCATACTCGTCAACTTATCGACCCTTTTCAGACTGGTTTCCGACCATGCCATAGCACTTAGACTGAGCTCATCAAATTTACGGATGACGTTAGGACAGGTGTGAATAGACGCTGGGTTACCTTACTTTTGCTATTCGATTTTAGCAAAGCATTTGATAAGGTTTGTCATGTAACTCTACTGCGATAATTATTAAATTATGATTTTTCACCTACAACCGTTCGTTGGTTTGCCTCTTACCTAACTGGTAGAAAACAGGCAGTGCTGGATCGAAATGGCAATCCATCGTCGTTTGTTAGTCTCAACACCGGTATTCCTCAGGGATCAGTGTTCAGACCATTATTATTCCTAATTTATATTAATGATATATCCACCAGGTTTCAAATTACTATTTGTCATTTAACCTACGTCGATGACCTCCAGATTTACGTCCAATTTTCTCTGGCCAACCTCAAAACATATGTTAAACTCATTGATGGGTAAGCTAAGCTCGTCTTGCAATAGGCTGACGATAACCATCTTCATCTTAATGTCGCTAAGACAATAGTCACAATCTTCGTCTCATATTTTTACATCAATAAGCTCACTGACATGCCAATCAAAGGAGTTCAGATAAATAATACTCTTGTGCCATTGATTGGCTTACCTCCTCTAATAGGCGCAAATACTTTATTATTACTTTACTTTATAAAATATTCAAATATCATGATTCACTGAACCTATTTGAAAATTTCACGTATTTTGGACTAAGGCCTTAAATAAGCAGAGAATACTGGGTTATGCTCGTCCTTTCATTAAAAATATCCAACTTTTTATGTATAACGATTTATCTTCACAGTCAATTTTGATCACCTCTGAAGCAGATCTCGAATTTCTCCTCTCTACTTCTTGCAAGTGACGCCAGCACAGTACGTTATTTCGTCATCCTTTGTTGAGCTATTTAACCTGCGCACACATAAATGCCAATCGTCTCTTAACTCATTACGCTATAATTGTCTCTTGAAATCTTTTGACATTTTGGTTATTTCGAAGACCTTTCTTAGCAGTATGGATTAAGTTAATTAATTTGTTTGGACAAAGTTAATTGAGCAGGCAGAGGTGTTGGTGTTTATTTAAAGGACCATCTAACTTTAACAATTATCACTACCTCAGACTCTTTTTATGACAATACCCCAGAATCTGTTTTTATGGACACCTCATGAACCCTTTTCGGACGTATTCAATTTAGAGATGAGTGTCGTACTGGTCGAAATTAATTTCCGTTGAAAAAGCAGTGATACATAACATGCAAAATTATGAAGAATAAATGAGATTTATTAATTCTTTTGACAACTTTATTTATATGTTTATACAATAATATGTTTCAATGTCATGTTTTCAATGTCATACAACCGGAACAGTAAAAAGGCTTTGGTGGCTGAGAGAAGACATGCGTCTGAAAAGAGTTAAAATGTAAGAAACTTTTATTTATTACTGTGTATCGTAGGCAGGACTTCGATTTACAATTATGCATCGATATGAGGCGATGTGTACGTCGCACTGTTACGCTTCTTTCTCCTCACTCCGCCGCGAATTTTAATTCTGCTTTTCTTATGTCCTCTCATTCGTAGTATCTTCGAATTCATTCAAATGATAAATGATTTTATTAATGTGAAAACATTAATCAAAATTTAAATGTCATATTATAACGTATAAAATGGAAATCATTATTTACGTGTAAAATGTTTATACAAAATCCATTATTTCAATTTATCTAAAAATAATAACTTCAATGAAAGTGCTTCGTGAGTGAATTATACAGATATTACAAATTTAATCAAGGAAACATAGGTAAGCAAACAAATGTTTTAATTTCGGCATCGTAAATTTTAATATTGCTCATGATTTTCAAACAATATGTAAATTAGTATGAAAATTCCTTTAATCTGTTAAAGGAGATTAAACGTTTTTGAAAATATATTATTGTCATAATGTCTTTAGTTACAATTTTTTACAAAAAATAGCATTGATGGTATTCTCGAGTATTTTAGATAAAATTGTTTTCAACTTATATTTTATGAGTAATCATTTTTTAAAGTATTCTTTATTCTTAAAAGGAGTATTATAAAATCAACTTGATATACCTCTTAAAATCATTATCCTATACGAGTCACCTACCAGGAAACTATAAGCGTAAATGAGTTTTTGTTTTTTCAGTTTTCTACAATATTTTTTACGTCATATTATGATATTTAAATTTTACTTAATGTTTATACATAAATCAATCATTTATCATTTAAATATATTTGAAGATGTCTCAAATGAAAGGACATAAGAAGAGCAGAATTAAAATTCACGGCGGAGTGGGGAGGAGCAAGCGTAGCAGTGCGACGAACACATCGCCGCTTATCGATGTATAGTTGAAAATCGAAAGCACCGCCCATTTTTGTTTTTCTTTTTCTCTCAAGGCCCGCCTACTTGATCGCAAAGAAATCAAATTGGCTGTTAATCTATTGTTAATTAAATAGTAACTTATTCGCCGATTTTAATATAACAAGGGTTTTATTTATAAAATTTCTCCCTGCGTTCGGCGTTATGAATATTTTAACTACATAGAGGGACAGAGCATATATATATAATAAAAAAAAACTACACAGAAGAAATTGTCATTGTTCGTTGAGTTGGTCCCTATCCCTCCAACTTATCTTTTTTCCACGCGGGGATCCGAAGCGGATTCCAAGGCTCCAGGAACGACTAGTACTCTCAGGTGAGAGTTCTTATTATCAATTCCAATGTATTCATTTTTATTTAATTGCCCCCTTTGCCATGTCCGGGCGCTCCTATATCCGATGGGGCAGAGGTGTCTTCGGGAATTCCCGTAAGTTATGCCTGACAATGAGATTGATTTTAGTTCGCGATGCGCAAGCAAGCCCGTAAAGGACGGGCTAGTAAGTTCTGCATTAAAATAATTAAAATTTCATTGCGTGCAGGGAAACAGGCAATTTTTAATTTTTATTTTAACAGTGAAATTTTTGGTGGAGGCGCCGGGTAACCAATAACGCTGAAAATTTTCTTATTGTTTTTACGCAAAAAGTAAATTTTAATTTACAGTTAAAGTGGATGAAGTAAATTTAATATTTCTATCTTACTACTACTCTTTTCTTTGCTTTAAAATATGTAATCCTTTTGAAGAGTAATAATGTAGTTCTTTCTGTGCAAAGCTCGGCCGTCGGATCGCTGCGGCACGCGAGTGATTATGCTATAGACGAGGTGACGAGTTTCGCATCACCGCGATAAGATAACGCGCGAAATTTTTGATGATAATACATCAGCGCACTCATCGAATCTTGTGCAGCAGTTTTTAACAAAACACAATATCGCACTGCTTTGCCAACCTCCGTATAGTCCCGACATAGCCCCTTGTAATTTTTGGTGCTTCCTAAATTTAGAAAAACCGCTCAAAGGACACCGGTTTAACGACAAAAAAATTGTCAAAGATAATGCGACGAGGCTACTCAAGCCTATTCCGAAAATTGACTTCCAAGACTGCTTTGGAAAGTGGAAACACCACTAGGAATGCATTATCTAATAAAATGAGGTCTACTTTTAGGGATGTCACTCGCCCTATGACGAAAAATAACGTGGATAGCTACAGCGCCATTAAGTCTTATTTATGGCCACATAACACATCGTTCAATAAGTCCCGAGACTAACCCAGAGATGGTGCTAGTAGTATCAAACTGGCCACGTTTCCATAGAGTGCGAACCTTAACATAAAACGTGTAAAAATTTCACGTCGATAGAATCACAGACAGCAGAGTTATCGAGGTTAGAGTAAAGTCACTTTGTAATTTGTTTGAAAAATGGAAAAAAGCGAGTTTCGCGTGTTAATAAAACATTGTTTTTTAATGGGTAAAAACACCGTAGAAGCCCAGCAATGGCTTGAAAAACATTACCCGGACTCCTCTTCATCCAAACCAACGATTTTTCGTTGGTATGCTGAGTTTAAACGTGGTCGTACGGACACAAACGATGCGGAACGTTCGGGTAGGCCATTGGAAGCCGTTACACAGAAAAATGTGAGTGAAGTGTTAAAAATTGTAATGAAAAATCGCAAATTGAAGGTCGGTGAGATTGCAGAAATGAAACAGATATCATCTGAAAGCGTATTTACAATCCTTCATGAAAAAGGTTTTTTCCAAGTGGGTGCTGCGATTGTTTTCAGTGGAACAAAAACAGCAACGAGTCGACGATTCAGAGAGCTGTTTATCGCTATTGACTCACAATAAAAAGGATTTCCTGCGTCGATACATGGCCATATATAAAATATGGATACATCATTTCACTCCGGAGTCGAATCGGCAATTATCTGAGTGGCGCATGGCAGGCGAAAGCCGCCCGAAGCGTCCAAAAACGCAGCAGTCTGCTGGCAAAGTCATGGCGTCTGTTTTTTGGGATACACATGACGTGATTTTCATTGACTACCTGGAAAAAAGTAAATCGATCAACAGTGATTATTATATTAACTTGTTGGTACGTTTTAAGAAGGAGATCGCAGCAAAACGACCGCACATGAAGAAGTAAAAAATCCTTTTTCACCAAGACAATGCACCATGCCACAAGTCCATGAAAACAATGGCAAAATTGAACGAATTGGGCTTTGATTTGCTTCCCTACCCCCCGTATTCGCCAGATTTAGCCCCCAGCGACTACTGGCTCTTTGCTGATCTCAAAAAAATGCTCCAGGGAAAAATATTTGGCTCGAATGAGGAGGTCATTGCCGAAACTGAAGCCTATTTTGAAGCAAAGGATAAATCCTTCTATAAACATGGTATAGAAACGTCAAAAAGGCGTGGGAAAGATTGTATCATTTTAAAAGGAGATTATATTAATGAATAAAAACGATTTTTGAAAAAAAAATGTTGTTTTCGTTGTTAGTCTCGGGACTTATTGAACGATGTGTTAGTCAGATACTTTTACTGCACTTAATTATGATAATATTGCTTAACTAATAACGAAGTCGCTGGGCTTTTTGCTGTAATGTTACTTCAAATAGACGATAGAACTTACCCATCAGGAAAATAGAATAGTTATTCTATCAAATTTATCTACGGTAGTTACCACCTTACCAAAGCTTATTTTTAAAATACTATATCCTGATGTCAGTGATATAAACAATAAGCCCATAGTATAGTTTTGCGAGCATGCTAGTTTAATGACAAAGAATTATTAAGCAGCCACAATCAATGAGCTACTTATGAGCTACTGTTGAATTTCTAAATAGTTTGCTTCCCTCTGGATGTCCGCCGTATAAATTGAATCTCAAAGTTGGAGCACCTATAATGTAGTAAAGAAATCTTTGTTCTTCTAAACTGAGCAATGAAACCAGAATACACGCGCGAAGTAACAGGTTTTATTATGAGAATACTTTTAATCTTATCCGACTATCCGTTTAAGTTGAGAAGAATACAATTTCAATTAAGGGGACATTCGCCTTTGAAATTGACGAAAAAACCCTTTTTAAAAATTTTATTATGAAAAAACTATTATTTTTATTGACAAAATTTCATTTAGACATTGTTAAACAGTCTTTAAAGAATATAAAAAAGAATTTTTTTCATGTTTAGTTTCCCTTGGCTGCTGTAGAGGGCGTCATCCAAAAGTTACTTCTCAAACGGTAGAACATATTGTGGACCTCCTGAAACAGATTTTTGAAAAATTCAAAATGTATTCTATTCTTGAGACTCAAAACTATACAATAAGCCTCTAAAACTCATACTTTTTTATATTTTAAAGTTTTTGTATGTATATTTCTGAAAAATGCGAAAAAACGGCATTGTTTGGGGGTAAGTCACCCCCGTAAAAAAAGGGGGGGTATTTTTTTAACTTTTAGAGGCTTATTGTTTATTATTTTCAATAAGTAATCGAATGATCTTTGGTTTTTTAAAATCGGTAAAGTAGATTCGGAGAAAAATGTCCTACCAATTTGAAAAAGGTAGTTTCGAGAAAAACGCGTTTTAAGTTTTTTTACCATAATTTTATTGAATAAAAAGGCCAAGAAATTTTTTTTTACCTTTAATCGGCCATTCCTAGTGAATACTAAGGACCCTCGTTATCTAGTAATTGCTGTAAGTGGCTGGCCAAAGCTTTTTTCTTCTTAATTCGACCTTATTTTGACTGCTCACTGCTCTTCCTATTGGCTTGAGAGATACAGTCCTCGTCAACTTCTTGCGCAGAAGTCGTTGCAGTTTCGCCAATTTTGATGTCCATGAGATCCATAATAGCTAGGTAAGTTCTCAAGCCTTCGTTGAAAATAGATGCTGCGATCCACGCTGCAATTTTAGTCACATCTTGGCCAGAAAACTTGCTTTTCGGACAAATGTTCCAAATCCAATAGTTGTTACTTTCGTTACTATTTTGAGTATTTTTGCCAAGACATCTTTGCAGCAACTCATTACTACTAAGTGACTCGTAAACTGATACAGTCAAAACGTTAGCTTTATTGCCAGCCTCCTCATTTAATTGCATTTCTTCTTTGACTGCTTTTTTAGTAACAAAATCAAAACATTGTTTACAAGCTTTATGTATTCTAGAAATTGCGGTTCAACAAAGCGAGTCCGAAAATTTTGCAGGAATATCCATCAAACTCAAAAACATATTCACGCCATTATACCCTACGCCGAGAACTCTCAAGACAAATATGAGTCTCTTATTTATTTCGTACAAATTTCGAGATATAGATGGGGAAGATTCAATGAATTTTCTACTACACGAACATTTTACACAGATTTTAAATTTAAGGCCTTTTCCTTTTTGTTGGGTAAATGAAATTTTACCATTACATTCTTTGCACTTTATATATTGAGAAAGAGCCAAAAAGACTAAATTAAAGCACAAAATCACATACTGGATAGAGCTGTCCGTAGGAGGTTGCAATTCACTACTTGTTTTTAATTTTTTAGCAGAGGAACTTGGTAAATCAGGATTTTTTCTGCAGCAAACTGATTGCCAGTAAATGTTCTTTATTTGTTTTTACGCCTTAAACGAGGAGTACTCCGATTACCTTTAAAATGACCACCAGCTTTAGACATTTTTCACAACTTTTTAGCCAATTTTTAACGAATTTCAAAAAAATAAAACACGTGCTTGCTCAAAGAATAACACAGAGCAACTGCCGAGCAGTATAATATTATACATATGTATACTAAAGATGTGTACACCAGAAGAAGAAGTAGCTAGCGCGCCGCGCTACACGCATGAATAGAAACCGGTTTTTACTCATGGGGATACGCTGTTACAAATATAGCTGTAACTTTTTTTCTATTACGAATTTTTTGATGAAATTTTAGGAGGCAACTTTTGAACGTATATAGAATCGGAATATTTAAAAATCTTAAAATCGATTTTTTGAAAATTTCAAAGGCGAATGTCCCCTTAAGTTATGCTTTGCTACGACCAGTAACAAATCCCAAGGGCGGTCGTTGACTTGAAAGAGGACTCTTTCTCTTACGATTAATTTTATGTGCGGTTTTCTAAGGTAGGTTTAGCTAGTAGTCTGGTAATATCAGCTCAAGAATATAATATAACACCTCATCTGGTTTAGAGAGATGTCTCTGACTGAAGAACTTTTAATTGATTTATTCATTTTTTCTATAAGTCTCTAAATCTATGATCACAATCTGTCTTTTTTCTTATTTTTCAATTCAAATTCAAAATAATAACCGAAAATAATTGAATAAAGAGAGAACAATAAAGAGAATTATATTTTGGATTCTGCATGCACTATCAAAGCTTTTTTTATATAAAACTTCTCTAAAGCTGAAACCATCAGTTTCAGGTCTTCTCTTAGAAGGTGGACTGCAATGTTCGCAAAAAACGTTGTTGGCTTAAAAAAATCAACATGCGAGTTAACCTGCAAAAGCAGATTATTCAATTTTTCTTAGTTCTTTAATTTTTACAATAAAATAATAATCATAAATCAATTTTAAGAATTGATTTGATTTATTATATAACAGTTAATAATTTCTTAGTCTTCTATTTGTCTTGAGTATATATTTCAGTAAGTCATGTTTTCAGGACTCTATTGAGAGTACAAATTAGTTCGGTCCGTTTTCAAAAGATGGCTCTGGTTATTATGAATATTTAATAGTTACAGCTAAAGTCGATCGTTTCAGAGAGGTTAGATATCTGTTAATAATATTTAGTTTATATCTCTTCGAGTTTCATAAAAAAATCTTGTTTTAAACTGTGTTAAATATGACCAATTTTGTGTTAACTTAGCAGCATTTGCGAGAGATTTTAGTTTTCTGTTTTAACTGAAAGAAAAGTGCAGCTGAAGCGCATCGAATGCTTGTGGAAGTTTGTGGTGACAATGCCCCAACTGATAAATCTTGTGGGGAATGGTTTCGACGTTTCAAGAATGGAGATTACAACGTTGAAGACAAGCCTCGCTCTGAGCAGCCAAAAAAATTCGAAGACAAAAAGTTGGAGGCAGTACTTCATGAAGATCCGAGTCAAACGTAAGAGGAGCTTGCAGAATCATTGGAAGTGACTCAACAAGAAGTTTCAGTACAATTGAAATCCATGGGAATGATTCAAAAGCAAGGCAATTGGGTGCCTTATGAACTGAAACCGAAAGACATTGACAGGCGATTTTTCTTTTGCGAGCAGCTGATTCGAAGTCAACGAAGAAAAGGTTTTTTACATAGAATTGTTGCTGGGGATGAAAAATGGATATCCTATGATAACCCCAAAAAGAAAATACTACGCCTTGTCCAGTCAATCGTTGCCATCGACCTTACATCAACAGCAAAGCCGAAAATTCATAGTTCGAAAATCATGTTGTGTATCTAATGGGACCAAAAGGGTGTTGTGTACTATGAGCTGCTTTAACCTGGAGATACCATAACGGCCCATCAGTATAGGCTGCAATTAATGCGTTTCAGTCGTGCATTACGAGAAAAACGGCCGAAATACAAGGAAAGACATAATATTTCTGCATGACAACGCTCGGCCTCATATCGCAAAAGTCGTGAAAAAATATTTGGAAACGCTCAAGTGGGATATTTTGCCGCACCCGCCGTATTCTCCGGACATTGCTCCTTCTGATTACTGGTTGTTTCGAGGGATGTAGCACGATCTGGTAGGTCTTCGGTTCACTTCTTTCGCAGAAATCGAAAATTGGCTTCTAACTTGGATCACCTCAAACGACGAGAAATTTTTTCGAGATGGAGTTCGAAAATTGCCTGAGGGGTGGGAAAGAGTAGTAACTAGCGGTGAACGATACTTAGATTAATCTTTTTTTTTTTATTTTGAAATAAATGCATTTTTGACCACAAAAAAACGGACCGAATTAATTTGTACTCCCAATATATTTTGAAAATAGGAAATAGACAATTTTTTCTTATATTAAATTCAAATTTTATTTCAAAATATTTATAAATTTTTGCTAAAATTTAAAAAATTGTATAATTTACCTTGAATTTAATTAATATATCAATAAATTTCTCAGGATTTTTTGTAACGTGGCTTGGTACAACTATTAAAGTTCGACTTTGAAGCAGAGGTCCCCAAATTTCAGAAACGCTATCAACAAATGTCAATGCTGTTTTAAATACGCAATAATCCTCGTTTTCTTTGTAGGGTAATTCTTTCCATTGCCACATTAGACGATTCATAAGTGCGGTATACTGCAACAGAACTCCTGAAAAATGTTAGACATTGGTTTTTAATTATAACAACAAACCAAATTTCAATTACTATTTGACTAATATTTTTATAAAAACTATAAATATGAATAAATGGAAGTCATACCAATTTGCAAATTTTATTTTAGGGTTGCAGTACAGGTAAACAGTGCTGCCCAGTGAGAGTGGCTCAACTTAAACAAAAATTGGTTATGCTCAAAAGTTTAATATTTAAGAAAAAAATAAATATTATTAAATGAATCGACATTCTTTCAACGTTTTAGACAATATCCTTTCAATCCGTTTTGTTATGTTAAAAACAATTTTAACCCTTAGCGCTCCGTTGGCTCCGCCACGAAGCCGTCCGTCATTTGGTATAAAAACGTGCGGAGTGCTAAGGGTTAAATTCTATTTTTTACGAATGATGAGAAATTAATTTTTTTAAATTTCCTATGTCCATAAAAGAACTGTATGATTTTTAAATAAGTAATTAGATTTTAAAACATAATAATAAATAAAAATATTTGACTTTTTTTTTAAAATAAATACAACAAAAGTTTTTTTGTCAAGCCGTTTTAAAGTTGTAAAATTTCATTCAAAAGAAACTCTCATTTTCATCGTTAAACACCTTAGAATCTGTACAATGTAGAAAAAAATTTCTAAAAAAAATATTTCTTTCTACATGCAAAATAAGTATCTACAAAGAAAAAATTATTTTGGGAAACAAATTTTCTTTTATTTTTCATCCTCTGACTTTTTTATTTTACAGTCTGTCAAGTAAGAGCGTGGTCGTGTTAATTTATAAAAAAATGTATTTGATGAAACTTTCATATTTATATATACATTGTACACATTACAAACAATGATGCAATTCGATCAATAATGTGTCCAGTCACCACCAGCGTCGATAATTGCCTGGCATCTCCAAGGCATGCTTTCTACTAATTTGACGGCGTATTCTAGTGGCAAGGATCTCCAGATCCGACGAATTTCGTAAGACAACTGCTTCAAAGTGTATGTGCGTCTTCCACGAAGCTTCCGTTTAATATATGCCCACACATTTTCAATAAGGTTTGCATCGGGCGACTGCAACGGCCAATCCAATGTAACGATGCCAGATTGAGTCTTCCACTGAGTACAGAGCTTGCTGCGGTGTTTAGGATCGTTGTCCTCCTGCGGAATCCAATCTTCATTTTTTGTAATGAACCATCGTTTGGCAGATGGCAGTAAAGCCTTTTTGTAGATTTTTATCATTTTCTCAGCATTTAGGTTGTCAGTAAAGAGGTGCAAAGTGCTGAATCCCTGCTTTGAGAAGCAGCCTCAAAGATGCAACTTTATTCCATGTTTTACGGTCCGCTGAACAAGCCTATTGGTGGAAGTTGACCAGGCTTGCGTGAGGACAGAACGTGCCCATATAGAACATTCATCAGTAAAAATGAAATTTTTAAAATCTCTATCAATATTCTCATGCGCCCAAGCGAGTCGCTTTGTCACATGTTTTTCAGTCAACAGAGGCTTCTTCATTGTGTTGCGCCATTTCAGATGATGAGTACGAAGATGGGTTCGGATAGTTTCGTAGAATATATCTAAAGCTTTTGTCATTAATTTTGCTTGTCCTTGCCGCAGTGTTAAAGCAGAATTCCGCGAAAACAGATTCACTATTTTTTTTTCATTTTTCTTGTTCACTTTTCCTATTGAGCCACGTTCTGGTAAATCATCGACATTTTTAGCCACTTTATATCGCTGTATCCACTTCTGTACAAATGCCTTCGACTTTCTTATATATTTAGCAGCCGCTGATTGCGACATTTTTGGACCTTTCAGGTGGATGCAAAGGAACACAGCCTCGTAGCGCAACGCGTACTTAGCACTCATGGCGTTTAACGTGATTCTCTTTTAGAAGATCAACAACAACTTAATTTTTGTTGACAATGCATCAAGAACAAAGCTTTTCTCTATTGGCTCGCGAAGGAATTAGAGCAAAATCTTTTATTACCTGTCGGTGAAGTCGACCACGCTCTCACTTGACAGACTGTAAATGAACATTTTTTTATTATATACAGAAAAACGTAACCTCTCTAAAAATAAATAATTTGGACTATATTTAAGCTTTATTTAAATTATTTTTTCCTTTTCTAAAAAATGTTCGTTTGAAACCAAAAAGTTGACGTTAGCCTGCGTCTAACGTATTTTTCTAATTATTATATTATTTCGCCTTTTTCTCGCGGCACACGCTAACTTGCACAAAATTTCGTGCAAGCGAGCTCTCCCCCTACCACCGCGACACTTTACACTGGCTAGGCTCAGCAGAGTCGCGCGACAATCGCAAACCAATCGCCACTCACCACGTCGAGCCCCCACCATCTCGCTCCCGGCATGCATTGCTCTCTACCGAGCTCGCGGAGGAGCGAACTTAGAGAATCAGTTCAAGTCGATTCGTCACAATCAGTAGTCAGAGAGAGTTAGCGCTGGACGACCGAACTCGTTTAGTCGTTAGTCGTCGCGACTTTTCGCCTCTCGAACGCTACGCGACCTGCCCTTGCCAAGGCGCGACTTTGAGTCGCTCAGGCAAAAGGGGCCTTGCCCCAAGACGTCGCTAAGAGCGGACCCGCTCGTGCGCCCGCGTCTAAGTCGAGTGAGCTAAACTTTTATCCCGCTCACACCGTACCACGTCCGCTCGAGCAAAAGGAAGGCGACGTCTGTCGCCGTAGGTGAGCTCGAAACTGCGTCTGGCAACCTGAGAGCGAGAAGCCAAGCCGATTTCCGCGTTACGTTCCGCGTCCGCAAAAATCTAAATAACACCGCGACGGAGTTGCTCTACCGTTTGAGTTGAAGTACGCCGGCATTTCGTTAAATTATTTCACCCTTTGTCCGTCCTTTCTTTTCTTTTTTTTCCTTCGCCTTTCTTAACGCAGCCGGGTTCCCTTAGCGTTCGTCTCTTTGAACGCTTTTTTATCAACTCGGCGCGTGTTAATTGACGCCCGAACGTGGGACCCTTTATTTTTACCGCGACCGCGTAAAGTAAAGGTGGACTTCGATCGACTTCTGGCAGTCGAAAAACAGCCAGTGGCGCTCATTCACTAACAAAAACAATAATTACTAGAAGTCAGAGTGTGACTTCTCGCCTACACCAACGCTCTTCGATAAAAACGACCGCAAGCATCGAAAATATCGATATTCAGCCAACGGAGCACAGATTTATCGAAGAACCAGAAAGCAACGAGACTTCGTCAGAAAATTTACAAATATCGACCATAGCATCTCAAGATCCACGACCAGCGCAAGAGGTACCGATTGTGCAGCAACAGCAGCAGCAACAACCGCGCGTTCCGTTACTTGAGCCGCAGCCGAATATAGACGACTGGCGTCAACTTCTGCGTGCACTTGTGGGAGGAAATCGTGAATTGCCCGAATACGGAGGAAGAGATCATGAAGATCCGAACATTTTTATTCGTGAGTGCGAGGAATCGTTTGTAGCGAATTACACGGAGGCACATGCGCGCGTTCGACTTGCCTTCCATGCTTTAAAGAAAGACGCCACGCGTTGGTGAGCCGCTTCTCGTAACTTAAACATAAGTTGGCCGAAGTTTTGTGAACTTTTACGTAACCGATATGCGTCACAGAACGTTCTCATGAAATTATCGGCAAAATTATATGGACAACCACAGACAGATAAAGAACCGGTCGGAATATTCCTCGAACAGCGACACCTACTTGCAAGACGCCTTCTTCCAAAAGCAGCAGAAGAACAAATAATCGCCATTTTACTTGAAGCTCTTCGTGGATCAATAAAGAAACTTCTACGCTCATCGAATTTCGTCACGGTTGAAGATTTAATTCTCCGCGCGGTACAGATAGAACAGGATGAGATCAAAGAACGCAACGCAGCAAGACAAAGCTCACCAATTGTAGCGCCCGCTACAATACAACACGTAAAACAATATAAGGCACTGCCAACACACTTCGAGAGCACAGGACCTGCGCAAACATCGAATCAACCCAACGTCGAAAGGGTCTTACCACGCTGCCAAATTTGTCCAGGACGTCACTGGAATCGTGATTGTCCGCGGAATCAGCGTCAACAAAGGTCGGAAAACGAGCGCAAGGCAGTAGTCACCGCGGCGGAAACTGCTCCGACACCAGCCGCAGAATAGCTGCGTCGGCGTACGCACCACTTGGACTAATTGGATTTTTACCTATAGTGATAAATGGACAAGAGACATGTGCACTAGCGGACTCGGCGGCGAGTGACTGTTTTGTGCGTGAAAAATATTTCACTCCAGGCATACCGCGTCGAAAGATAGAGTGCGAGATATACACAGCGGACAGGAACCATATTATGAAAGTGCATAGTACATGTGAATTACCGGTGACAATTGATGGACAAACAGAAACCGTGCGTTTTCTTATTTGTGATAATCTCGGATCCGAAGCGACGTTAGGGAAAACGTGGTTAAAAGCACAAAAAGTCGTGCACGATCACGAGTTGGACTGCCTGTACGTAGGAGTAAATTTGCGTCGCCGTATTTTCCTCGCACGCGATAATAGCGCACCGCCCGAACTTATTACCGCGCTGGAAGGTTTTTTCAACGAAGTGCAACATGGTTTTCCGGACGAATACGTGCATAAGCTTCAATATGTGCTGCGTGAGTTCGCGGACGTCTTTTTCTGGAGTGGACCACTGCGTCAAACTCTATACGTGAAACACGATATCGAACTAATCAAGAATAAACCATTCCGTCTCGTGCCGTATCGTTATTCCGCCGATAAAAAGAAGGCAATTCAAGAACAAGTTCGCAAAATGCTTGCCGATGGCTTGATCGAATTTTCGTCGTCCGCGTACAGTTCACCGATCGTCATGGAAAAGAAGAAAGATGGACAATATCGATTTTGTGTAGATCATCGGCGCCTCAACGCTGTAACAAAAGGTACCGCGCAAAACCTGCCTATAATCCAAGAAGTCATCAAAGATATTGGAACAGCCAAGATTTTTACCACGCTCGATCTAAAACATGGTTATTAGCAAATTCCGCTGACTGAACGCGCCATGCCGTATACAGCGTTTTCCACACCCGACCGCGGACTTTATTAATGGCGTGTAATGTCATTTAAACTCAAGAATGCGCCCGGATGCTTCAACAATTTCATTACTCAGGAAGTTTTATCTGGATTTACTAATGACTTTGTGCGATCGTATCTCGACGATTTCGTTACATATTCTGCATCGTGGGAAGAACATTTGAATCATCTATTGCGTGTGTTTAAACGTTTGAGACTTTACGGACTAACGTGCTCTATTAAAAAGTGTTTTTTCGGTAAAGAAAAATTAGACTTTCTCGGACACGAGATAACAAGTGATGGAAATAAAGCGAAGAGTGAACACGTGCGTGCAATACTCGATGCTCTAATTCCACGAAATCGTAAAGATCTACGTAAATTTTTCGGCGTTTGCGGATGGCTGCGGGAGTATATACCTGAATTTTCAAGGCTGGCACTATCGTTAACAAATCTTCTGTCGTCAAGCAGCGCTTGGAAGTGGAATAAAGAAACTCAGAGAGCCTTTGACGACATCAAGCAAGCCTTTTGGAAACCACTTACACTTTGCCGCCCGGAGGCAAGGAGACCGTTCGTTCTGCAAACAGATGCCTGCGCCACGGGAATGGGAGCTGGACTATACCAACTTAGCGATGAAAACGAGCGACGGATCATTACCTACGCCTTAGCAAAATTCACGAAAGTGGAGAAGAAATATCATTTCAACGAACAAGAATGCTTGGCAGTTATATAGGCATTGCGCAAATTTCGACATTACCTCGAGGATGGTGAATTTACTTTACAGACAATCGTACGCTTACGTGGTTGGACCGAACGAAGGATGGAAAAGAAAAGTTGCATCGATGGGCAATATATTTAAGAAGCTTCAACTTCAGCGTCGAACACGTCGTCGGAAAGAATAATCAACTGCCTGACGTTCTTTCACGTGAACCTGGAGCAGAAATTTATGAAGATAGAGCGGAAGAATTAGAAACGCTTTTGCCTCCTTAAAGAACAGCGCCGCCGCAAAGAAGACACTAAGCCTCAACCGTCGCTCTAGATTTAAAAAGAAAGATAATAGTAGCTCAGAAAGAAGACGCCATAGATTTAAAAGATATTCAGCGCCTTTTACAACCGAATCAAGAACTACGATCTACAGATGACATCTACTATATCATCGATCAAGGAAAGGAGCCGCGCTTATACGTACCATACGCGTGTAGAAACGACGTCATTGTATATTATCACGACGATCCGCTGGCATGTCACCCAGGAGCAGAAGAAACGCTGCGTGCGATACGCGAACAACATTTTTGACCGCGGATGCGTCAAAATGTACGTTTTGCCGTGAATACTTGTGTAACATGTCTCCTAAGAAAAGCAGCTGCGCCTATCGCAAAATGAGAAGAACGACCGCGTCAACCCTACGCACCATGGGACACCGCCGCTATCGATTTAATGGGCCCTTATCTTCGTACAGCGCGCGGAAAACGTTTTATTCTCGTCGCCACTGATACGATGTCTCGTTGGACGAAATCCTTCGCTATTCCAAATGCAGAACTCTCATCGATCACTCCAGTGCTGGAAAACGAGGTGTTTATGCGATGGGGCTATCCGAGAGTTGTTTTAACTGATAACGCACCATAATTCCGCGGAAGCGCTTGGCAGAAGAATTGTGAAGCGTGGGGTGCGTTAGCCTACGTAACGCCGGCGTATCATCCACAAGCCAACCCTACAGAACGACGCAATCAGGAGCTCAGGAAAGGGTTACGACTTAAACTCGCAGGCAAGCGACACAGAGATTAGGATGTGCAGCTGCCATCCATTTTTTTCGCCATGCGACGACGCACTAACAGGAACACTGGACAATCATCAAGTTATATGCTGCTTGGTCGCACATTACCGCGCCCGGGAGAATGGACATTCTCTTACAATGTGCCGACTCAAGGTTGTATTGATAGCGCTAGACAAGTACAAGGACAGCTTCTGTCTACCGCGTCGACTCCATCGAAATCAGCGTTGCAAGTTAATGAACTTGTACTCGCGAGGAACTTCGCCTTGTCCAACGCCGTCGAGGGATTCAACGCTCGTTTGGCTCCCCGCTGGACTGGCCTATTCGCTATAAGAGAAAGGTGCAGCGACGACGTCTACAGTCTGTCAAGTAAGAGCGTGGTTGACTTCACTGATAGATAATGAAAGATTTCGCTCTAATTTTTCCGCGAGCCGATAAAAGCAAGCTTTGTTCATGATGCATTGTTAACAAAAATTCAGTTGTCGTTGATCTTTTGAAAGAGAATCACGTTAAACGCCATGAGTGCTAAGTACGCGTCGCGCTACGAGGCTGTGTTTCTTTGCATCCACCCGAAAGGTCCCAAAATGTCGCAATCAGCGGCTGCTAAATCTATGAGAAAGTCGAAGGCATTTGTACAGAAGTGGATACAGCGATATAAAGTGGCTAAAAATGTCGATGATTTACCAGAACGTGGCTCGATAGGAAAAGTGAACAAAAAAGATGAAAAAAGAATAGTGAATCTGTTTTCGCGGAATCCTGCTTTAACACTGCGGCAAGGACAAGCAAAATTAATGGCAAAAGGTTTAGATATATCCTACGAAACTATCCGAACCCATCTTCGTACTCATCATCTGAAATGGCGCAACACAATGAAGAAGCCTCTGTTGACTGAAAAACATGTGACAAAGCGACTCGCTTGGGCGCATGAGAATATTGATAGAGATTTTGAAAATGTCATTTTTACTGATGAATGTTCTATATAGGCACGTTCTGTCCTCACGCGAGCCTGTTTAACTTCCACTAATAGGCTTGTTCAGCGGACCGTAAAACATGGAATAAAGGTGCATCTTTGGGGCTGCTTCTCAAAGCAGGGATTCGGCACTTAGCATCTCTTTACTGACAACCTAAATGCCGAGAAAATGATAAAAATCTACAAAAAGGCTTTACTGCCATCTGCCAAACGATGGTTCATCACAAAAAATGAAGATTGGATTCTGCAGGAGGGCAACGATCCTAAACACCGCAGCAAGCTCTGTACTCAGTGGAAGACTTAATCTGGCATCGTTACATTGGATTGGCCGTCGCAGTCGCCCGATGCTAACCCTATTGAAAATGTGTGGGCATATATTAAATGGAAGCTTCGCGGAAGACGCACATATACTTTGAAGCAGTTGTCTTACGAAATTCGTCGGATCTGGAGATCCTTGCCACTAGAATACGCCGTCAAATTAGTAGAAAGCATGCTTTGGAGATGCCAGGCAATTATCGACGCCGGTGGTGACTGGACACATTATTGACCGAATTGCATCATTGTTTGTAATGTGTACAATGTATATATAAATATGAAAGTTTCATCAAATAAATTTTTTCATAAATTAACACGACCACGCTCTTACTTGACAGACTGTACATCCTGGAACGACCGGGCCAGGAAAACATTCGTCTGCACATCAGTGCTCTGAAAAGAGTGCTGCATCAACAGCATGCTGAGGCCGTGGACGTCGCTCAGCAAGCCGAAAACACGGAGCCGTCGCCCCTGCCGACGCGCTCACCTTCTCCACGCTGCCGAGAGACTCCATCGCCCCTGACGATGCGCGTTCTCTCACAGCAATCAGACCGCGCGGATAAGTCGCCCCAGCCAACGCGCGCTCAATCGCAGCAACCTGAAAATGCAGAGTCGTCGCCTCAACCGACGCACTCATCATCACCACCCCGCCGAGAATCTCCGTCGCCTAAGCCGATGCGCCA
Source organism: Chalcis sispes (assembly GCA_949987625.1). Classification (NCBI taxonomy): domain Eukaryota; kingdom Metazoa; phylum Arthropoda; class Insecta; order Hymenoptera; family Chalcididae; genus Chalcis; species Chalcis sispes. The sequence continues at coordinate 41,275,587 of OX465094.1, read as the reverse complement.
TTCTCCGCAACAAACCTACGAAAATTCATGGTCCGAGACAAGGAATCAAGATGCATTGTTTCAAAAGAAAACTGCGTTGTAGCCGCAACATGCAAACAAACGCGCTTCATCACCCGCTTGTAGCCACAAGCAAGAAATCAATAAAACAGTGAATTCAGACGCAGCGTCGTTGGATAACGTACGCTCAACAAGCAATTGCGCGGACTTCGCCGCGATCGGACCGCCACCGCGTAAACGTGGAAGACCGCGAAAGACCGACTCTACAAAACGACTCGTGAATGAAAATCATACTGTCACGCCGTGCCCTTATTTTTTACGCTCGCGAAAAACTGTAAATAACAACTAAAATTAATAAAAAAAAAAAAAAAAAAAATAAAGGACATTGTTAATCAAAAAAAAAGTGACTGAAAGTAATAAGTGTTATTGCGAATAAGTGTGACAAGAATAAAGGAAGAAAAAGAAATGTCAAAACGTAGGAGACCGCGAGGAGGGCGAGATGCGAAGGTTCGCATCACATAAGATATGTGCAAACTTGCACATCGACGCTGCGACAAGGAGATGAAGAAACGTGCACTGGAGATCCTTTGCATGATCTATGAAGTCGGTCCAACAACACTTACGCGACAAGGAATCGGAAGACAAGCTACAATAAAAGGCCAAGTTGAACAACAACACGCGGAAATGGATATTTCGCCACCAACGTCTGCAGAGGTTGTCCACGCTGAAAGGAAAACAGCGAGTTTTGATGAACGAAAAGACCTAGAGAAGGGCGCAACGATTCAAGAAATCGACGAGTTCTTGGAAGAGAACTAAAGATGAAGTGAATGACAGTGTTAGTGTTATTTTAGTTAAAATTAAGAGAAAAAAAATTTCTAGTTTATAATATTATATATTATATTATATATTATTATATTATTATAGTGTAGGTTTAAGTAAGCGTTAAATTATGAAACAAAACAAAAAAAAAAAGACCATAATCAAAAATACAAAAAGAAAAAAATAAAAAAGAAAAAAAATCGATAAAGACGTTCATAGTATAAAGATTCACATACATACAGTCTGTCAAGTAAGAGCGTGGTCGTGTTAATTTATGAAAAAATTTATTTGATGAAACTTTCATATTTATATATACATTGTACACATTACAAACAATGATGCAATTCGGTCAATAATGTGTCCAGTCACCACCGGCGTCGATAATTGCCTGGCATCTCCAAAGCATGCTTTCTACTAATTTGACGGCGTATTCTAGTGGCAAGGATCTCCAGATCCGACGAATTTCGTAAGACAACTGCTTCAAAGTATATGTGCGTCTTCCGCGAAGCTTCCATTTAATATATGCCCACACATTTTCAATAGGGTTAGCATCGGGCGACTGCGACGGCCAATCCAATGTAACGATGCCAGATTAAGTCTTCCACTGAGTACAGAGCTTGCTGCGGTGTTTAGGATCGTTGCCCTCCTGCAGAATCCAATCTTCATTTTTTGTGATGAACCATCGTTTGGCAGATGGCAGTAAAGCCTTTTTGTAGATTTTTATCATTTTCTCGGCATTTAGGTTGTCAGTAAAGAGATGCTAAGTGCCGAATCCCTGCTTTGAGAAGCAGCCCCAAAGATGCACCTTTATTCCATGTTTTACGGTCCGCTGAACAAGCCTATTAGTGGAAGTTAAACAGGCTCGCGTGAGGACAGAACGTGCCTATATAGAACATTCATCAGTAAAAATGACATTTTCAAAATCTCTATCAATATTCTCATGCGCCCAAGCGAGTCGCTTTGTCACATGTTTTTCAGTCAACAGAGGCTTCTTCATTGTGTTGCGCCATTTCAGATGATGAGTACGAAGATGGGTTCGGATAGTTTCGTAGGATATATCTAAACCTTTTGCCATTAATTTTGCTTGTCCTTGCCGCAGTGTTAAAGCAGGATTCCGCGAAAACAGATTCACTATTCTTTTTTCATCTTTTTTGTTCACTTTTCCTATCGAGCCACGTTCTGGTAAATCATCGACATTTTTAGCCACTTTATATCGCTGTATCCACTTCTGTACAAATGCCTTCGACTCTCTCATAGATTTAGCAGCCGCTGATTGCGACATTTTGGGACCTTTCGGGTGGATGCAAAGAAACACAGCCTCGTAGCGCGACGCGTACTTAGCACTCATGGCGTTTAACGTGATTCTCTTTCAAAAGATCAACGACAACTGAATTTTTGTTAACAATGCATCATGAACAAAGCTTGCTTTTATCGGCTCGCGGAAAAATTAAAGCGAAATCTTTTATTATCTATCAGTGAAGTCAACCACGCTCTTACTTGACAGACTGTACACGCACACATACACACGCGCAAACATTCATCCACACTTGCGCTTTTTTTTTGATAAACTTTTGTATCTACATTCATACACATATACACACTAGCACATCATTTTGTCAATCGCGACGTTGAATATAATTTATTTAAATAATTACCTGTAAAAAAAAAAAATAAATCATTAATTTTTTTTTGCTGAATAAAGTGAAAGGTAGAGCACATTGTTGCGGCGGGAAAAATCGTCAAAAATCTTGCAAAATCGTCAAACTTTGCGCGCCGAAGAAAAAGTCGTTCATTCAGGGGGGGGGGGGATCGACGTTAGCCTGCGTCTAACGTATTTTTCTAATAATTATATTATTTCGCCTTTTTCTCACGGCACGCGCTAACTTGCACAAAATTTCGTGCAAGCGAGCTCTCCCCCCACCACCGTGACACTTTACAGCAGAGTCGCGCGACAATCGCGAACCAATTGCGACTCACCACGTCAAGCCCCCACCATCTCGCTCCCGGCATGCATTGCTCTCCGCCGAGCTCGCGGAGGAGCGAACTTAGAGAATCAGTTCGAGTCGAGTCGTCACAGTCAGTAGTTACAGAGAGTTAGCGGTGGATGACTGAACTCGTTTAGTCGTCAGTCATCGCGACTTTTCGCCTCTCGAACGCTACGCGACCTGCCCTCGCCAAGGCAAGACTTCGAGTCGCTCAGGCAAAAAGGGCCTCGACCCAAGACATCACTCAGAGCGGACCCGCTCGTGCGCCTGCGTCTAAATCGAGTGAGCTAACCTTTTATCCCGCTCACAGCGGACCACGTCCGCTCGAGCAAAAAGAAGACGACGACCGTCGCCGTAGGTGAGCTTGAAACTGCGTCTGGCAACCTGAGAGCGAGAAGCTAAGCCGATTTCCGCGTTACGTTCCGCGTCCGCAAAAATCTAAATAACTCCGCGACGGAGTTGCTCTACCATTTGAGTTGAAGTACGCCGGCATTTCATTAAAATATTTCACCCTCCATCCGTCCTTCCTTTTCTTTTTTTTCCCCTGCCTTCCTTAACGCAGCTGGGTTCCCTCAGCGTTCGTCTCTTTAAACGCTTCCTTATCAACTCGGCATGTGTTAAAGTTAATAGATAAAAATGGAAAAAATTTCTTTTTCCAAAATCAGTTTTTCTGTATAGATACTCGTACTTATTTTACATTTGAAAACCAACATTCTTTTTTTTTTTATAATTTTTTTTTATAATGCACAGATTCTGAGATGTTTAACGGTGAAAATATTTGTTTATTTACATAAATTTGTATAACTTTAGAACGGCTTAACGAAAAAATTCGTTTTTGTATTCATTTTAAAGAGGAGACAAGAACTTTATTATTTTATTATTAATTATTTAATTTGATTATTTCTGGAAAAATGTTCACAGTTTTTTAAAGACTTAATAGATCAAAAAAAAAAAAAATAATAATTTCTCATTAGTTGTAAAAATTGAACTAAATTTATTTTCAACAAGAGAAAATAAATTTAAGGATTTTGCCTAAAATGTTGAAATAACGTTTGATTCTTTTAATCATATTTATTTTTCGTTGAAACATAAAACTTCTAAGCTTGACCAACTTACGTTTATGTTGGGCAACTGTCAGTGGGCGGTACGCTATACGGTTAAAGGCGTATACTTTTTTTGAATTAAACTCCAAATTGATCATGAAACAACCTCTAGATGACCTTACATGTTAAGCGAATAGCATAATCGGATTCAGTGACCCCAAAAACCTACTTGCGTTTTTACCAAATGTTTCTAACCATTTATTCTTGGTTTGATCTTCAAACGACCTTAGAACCACCTCGAAATAACTTCAAAGTAATCTTGCATGGTCAAGTGAATTCCGTACTTAGATTCAGTAACCCCATTAATTCTCATATACCCTTACATAGTTTTAAAATAAAATGCTGACTTGTGAGAGTCATTTAGTTATTCCCCTTCGGAGACGTCTAGAAGGCCCAGTTTAAGGCCTGATATCTCGAAAACTATGCCAGCTGAATTTTAAGCCCATTGAGACTTCTGATGAGTATTCTAAAGACTATTTTTCTGCAAAACTTTAGTCAATTTGACAAATTTTTGTTTCCGTTGATTTTTTGTGGGGACGTTCGAACATGAAATTAGTAATCCATAGTCAAGCGCATAATGATACTATTGAATAAGTCACCTGGGGTAGTGTTACGCGACGTAACAATCAAAATAATATTCATAAGAAAATTAATTAAAAATAAAATAAAAATTAAAATTAGAATTACTTAAATTAAACTCTTGATAGAATAATTATAAATTCAACACATAAATGTTCAATGAATGTGTGAATGTGTTGGTACATACACAGGATGCGTAATGCTTGCAGCAACGCTGCAAGTTGACTTGTGTGGAAAAATCCAGGAAACATGGAGAATAAATTTATTCTTATAATTAAAGAATAACATTTTCCCAACACCCTTACTGAGAGCCGAGTAAACCAACTTTTCTCGACACACACACACACACTTAGAGAAACAAACGAACTAAAGTTGCATTTCAGTCGGAAGGCGCGGGAAAGGCTCGGAGGTCTACAAAGACTTATGTTGATGCCTTATAGGCAAAAATCCCCACGATGCTTCCGCGACCGAGTATTTAAGTATTGGAAAAAAATGGGCCCACAAGACAGTCGGGAGTTTTTTACAAATATTTGGGGGGGGGGGAGAGTTTTGTTGACTGATTTTTGAGGACAGTTTTCCGAGCTTTCGTCAGTTCGTGAAATAAGAGTCAGTGTTTTTTTTTGATTTCGGTAACGACCAAGTAATCGATTTTTTTTGTTAGTATACCAATATTTTATTCCCTGTCGTATTCATCCGATAGATTTTGCGCCGTGTTATGTGGAAGAGCAGTGATTTAACTTGTGAAGTAAATTGTGTAGATAAATATATACTTGGTATATATATATATATATTTATACAGGGTGGGCCATTTTAATTTTTCCATCCAAAATATCTTAGAATCCAAGCAAAATACAAAAAACAGTTTTAAGCAAAAGTTAAAGAAGGCATAGGGAATTAGATAACAGTGACCTTTAGCTTGACCTTGGAGTTGACCTTTAAGGTCAGTTGAAGGTCAACTTTATTTTTTTTAAATGAGACCCATATTTTTTATGCCGAAATCGAAAAGAGCCAAAAATTCAGCATCGAATTGGTTTCGAACAGAAATTTTTTTAATAACCTCCAAGAAGTCAAAAATCGAATATCTTAAAAAGCCGTTTCTTGCATTTTCATTGCATTACCGTGGTTTTTAGAAAAAATAAACAAATCTATTACTAATCTAATGCACTATCAATACTCACCCTACTAACCTTAAGCCCGACCTTTACATATTACCCCCCCCCCCCCCCCCCCTCAGCAACCCGCTTCACTCCCCATAACCCCCTTCCTCTTAAGATTAGCTGTTCAATCTCAAGTTTCGTCTTCCAAATCCCCATTTTTGATGCTGGAATCGAAATGAACGAAAAAATCTACATTATTTTTGTACTAGAGAAAATTTTATATTGTGACCTCCAAAAGGTCAAAAATCAAAGTTAAATACCATAAAAGGCGTTTTCATGCTAACGTTACTTTTAGGAAAAAAAAATAAAAATTTTGTACACGTGTTTGAATTCGAATTTTTCAGCAAAAAATACAGTTTTTGATTTTAAACCTGTATATTTTGGAAATAAAAATATTTCTAAAAACGCCTATGAGGTCCACTAGATAAACATGTTTTGAACATATTTACATACAAATTAGGCCATTAGGTCGCGTGGTATTATTGGGAAACTTTTCACCGAAATTCACCAACTTTTTATGGCGCTCTGAAAGATCAGCTATCACACCGCCATTTTGTTTTCAAATGTCATGAAGAAAACACACACATATTCATTTTCTCTCCAACAGCTTTACACCTCGTTGATCTGAAATACTATTTATCAATATGCTGCCTACCGAAAGTTCTACTCGCTTGTAGGAAGAGGTGAGTAGGGCGTTTGCGAGTAGAGCTTGCGGTGGGAAGAGGAATAAAGATGAGTGTGAACTTTAAGTCGACGTCGAAGTTGACTTTCACAATTATTTTAAGGTCATCTTGACATTTTGAGATAAAATCCTTTGTTTTCGATTCTGAAATCAACCTCTAATATTCAAAACGCTAATCTTTCCTTTTATCTACGTGTACCTTGCACATCTCAAATTCTGTCCTTACTACCTAACACTACTCTACTTTCCCAAAATTCAACCTGCTAGTAAAATTCATTTAGTAGAGTATTATTCAGTAGATTTCAAGATAGGATAGACAATAAAATTAAAGGTAAACCTTAATTTGACCTTTGAGCTAACTTTTCAGGTTATTTTAAAATCAACTATTATTATTTTAATAAAAACCTTTTTTTTAATGCGGAAATAGAATGTAGACTTTGAAAATATTTTAGAAGAAGTTAATTATCTTATCTTTGAAAAGTTACGTATCTCATAAATGTTTTGAATATCTGATTTTTAATCGTAAAAATCGTTAACAAATTTCTGATTCATGTGACTTTTTGTGAAATGACAAAATCAATCATATTTTTTTAGATTTCACACTTTAGCCAATCTTAGAAAGTACATTTATAATACAGTTGCAGTCGGGGCCTCATTTTTTTTTCTATAAATGAGTTTTTAAAATTTTAATGATTATTTTATCTTAATTCTGCAAACGTGACGAACATAACTAAAAATGGCTGACTATCAACCCAATGATATTGTTGATATGATAATGGTTCTAGGGGAAAGTCATAATAATTATCGTGCTGCGGCAAGACTACGTAGAACGCTTTCATAATAGAAGACATCCTGATCATAAAACAATTAGTCAGTTCACACAAAGAGCTCGTGGTGGACAGCTGGTCCGTCAACGCAGGCGTCATGAACATGACGAAAATGATGTTCGTATTGTGACTGTTCTTGCAATCATTTATCTTGACCCTCATATTAGCAGTCGCCGAGTTGAAAGAGAAATCGGTATACCTAAAATAACCTTCTTGAGAATCCTTAAAGTCCTTAGATACCATGTGATGAGAGTGAAAGGGGTCTTAGTAATAATTTTAACAATTTAAGAACCTTTTGGTAGTAATTATTATTATTATTATTTTCACTCTTATGTCACTCGCCAACTTAATATTGAGTGACTAGTTTCTGTCGTTTGTTTAATTGTCTTTTTTTTGTGATTGTAGCAAAGTGTAGAAATTTAAGTGCAACAAGTTTTGACAATGTTTGTATTGTGTTATTCTCGTGGCAGTCAAAAATGAAAATTTGTGTGTTCGTCGCGGATGAATCTAAATGCCAAGAGTGTGAGAATGTATCTCCACGAGTGTATAAATGTCACTTCGACTGTCTGAATGTATCTCTACGAGTGTATGAATGTATCTCCTCAAGTGTATGAATGTATCTCCTCGAGTGTATGAATGTATCTCCTCGAGTGTATGAATGTATCTCCTCGAGTGTATGAATGTATCTCCTCGAGTGTATGAATGTATCTCCTCGAGTGTATGAATGTATCTCCTCGAGTTGTTCGAATTTAAGTCTACTCATTAGCTCGGTTTTGCAAAGGGAAGGGTGTGTAGGTGTGGCAACAGAAGGTAAAAATCTTATTGGTTGCCTTCTTGATGCATTTATGTATGAGAGATGTGCTCGTAGCTAAGGTGGACATCTGAGCGTGATGTGTTTTTGAGAAGTTTCGAACAGTTAGAATAGAGGTAATGTCATAAAAAAAAGGGTAAGCGATTGGACTGCAGATGTGTTTTTACGTGTCTAATTGCTTTTAGGAAAAGATAAACGTCTTTACGGATGTCTTTGTCCTTGCACGTCTATACAAAATCTGTTTTGTCTTATTTAACGAAGCTGTTGTGCATATGTATTTGTTGTGGTCTTATAATTTGAAGCTGTAAAAAGTTAATGCGTTCTCAGTCACGTACGTGTTGAAAGTACAATAGTATAATTCCTATAACAGAACGTCTTTTGTGATTTACTATAAATTTCAATTTCTACATGTGTGTTTACGCCGTAACATGCCGCCTGCCTTGAACTAACAAGTTCAATGAATTTTCTTACAGTAAATAAAATGTGTAATGATTTAAATTGACATAACATCGTAATTAGATTTTACAGTAGATAGATAAATATTACAAATAATTGAACATAACATAACATAGCTTATAAATGATTACATTATTACTAATTATAAAATTGAAATTGAATAAGTTATTCTAATGGTAAAACACAAATTTGTTTTAAGCTTCTTTTGTATTCTCCTGTAGCTGTTTTGATAGTCACAACTCTTAATATGTTGTCATTTTCTGGATGAAGTTGCGATATACGTCCAAGTTTCCATTGTAAAGGAGGTAAGTTGTCATCTTTGACAACAACCATAGTGCCAATTTCAATTTTATTCGGCACATTATCTTGCCATTTTGTTCGAATATTTAATTGGTTTAAATATTCTCTTTGCCAACGCTTCCAAAAATGTTGTTTGATTTTTTGAATGTGCTGCCAATTTGATAATTTATTTGTAGATGTATCTACAAAATTATGCTCGGGAATGCAATTAAACAGATCACCTATTAGGAAATGACTAGGAGTTAAGGCTTGAAAATCGTTTGGGTCAGTTGACAAGGGAGTTTAAGGGCGTGAATTAAGAATTGCTTCTATTTTAATGGCATAAGTATTTAATTGTTCGTATGTAAAAAGTGCATCGCCTACTGTACGAATAAAATGATGTTTAAAGGATTTGACGGAGGCTTCCCAAATACCTCCAAAATGTGGCGCACGGGGAGGACTAAAATTCCATTTAATTGAATTGGCTGCTAATTTTCTTTGAACTATGTTGTTGTGGTTTTCTGATCTTATTAATGCTTGGAGGTCATCTATTTCGCGTTTTGCTCCTACAAAATTCGTAGCATTATCTGAGTATATTGTGCTCGGATTTCCGCGTCGAGCGCAAAATCTACGTAGAGCTGCTAAAAATGCTTCTGTAGTGAGATCGCTCACTACTTCGATATGCACTGCCTTTGTCGAAAAGCATACGAATATTGCTACGTATAACTTGACCTTATTGCGATTTCGGTGTTTTCTTTCCTTTATGAAGAACGGACCGCAATAATCTATACCTGTTATAGTAAAAGGTCGTTGTACTTGTAATCTGTCTTTGGGTAAATTACCCATGAGATAATTAGCTTCCTTTGGTTTTGCACGAAAACATTTAACGCACTTATGAATAATTTTCCGTGTGATATTTTTTCCGTCTATTGGCCAATATCTTTCTCTAACAGCAGAGAGCGTGGCTTGTATGCCAGCGTGCCAGTTTTTTATATGTGCATTTTGAATAATTAAATTAGTGACGTGGCACCTAGGTAATAAAATTGGATGTTTATATGAATAATTTAATTGTGCATTGTTTAAACGTCCTCCAACGCGTAAAATTCCTTTATCGTCAAGAAATGGACATTAATTATTTAATTTACTGGATTTCATTGTTTTATTTATTTGCAGCGCCTTAATTTCATCGTAAAAAGTTTTTTGTGTTAATTTAATAATTTTGTCGTGTGCATACTGTAATTCTATTGTTGAAAGAGGTCCAGATATTTTTGATTTTTTTGTTTTAATGTTGATAAATCTAATACAATATGCTATAACTCTTATGAGCAAAAATATTGAAGAAAATCGTTCAAAATGATTAGTAAAGTCTGTTGTAGTAGTCATAAGAGCAATTTTTGTCCTTTGTTCTGGAACAACTATTTTTTGTAATTGATATACAGGCCAACTAGTTTCTTCGTTTGACAGCCAATAAGGTCCATGCAGCCATAATTTATTTTCTAGAAATTCGATTGGTTGCTGTCCTCTCGATAAATAATCTGCAGGATTATTTTGTGTAGGAACATGTCTCCAATTTTTGATTGTCGTGATTTTTTGTATTTCAGCTACTCTATTAGCTACAAATGTTTTTAAATTATTCGACGGCGTATTTATCCAATGTAATGTTATTGTAGAGTCCGACCAAAAAATGATTTTATTAAATTTTATGTTTAGTGTTTTTGCAGTGGCTTCGTAAAGCCTTGCTAACAATAATGCTGCACACAACTCTAATCTCGGCAATGTAGTTGCCTTTAATGGCGCAACTCGAGATTTTGCACATAGCAAATGAACAGTATGTACACATTTATAAGTCGATCGTATAAATATGCAAGCGCCGTAGGCTTTTTCACTTGCATCGCAGAAGCCGTGTAATTGAATATTTGTAGATTTATCGACTATGATTTTTTGAGGGATTTTAAAGTTATGTAAATATTGTAATTGTTTCTTGAATTCTGTCCATGTTTTATAAATATTAAGCGGAATTGATTCATCCCAGCTGATGTTAAGCTTCCATATTTGTTGCATAAGAATTTTAGCCGTGACAGTTACCGGACCAAGTAATCCAAGAGGGTCAAATAGAGAAGCAATTTGTGAGAGTATGACTCTCTTTGTGATTTTAAAATTGGTGCAATTAACCTTTACCTGGTAACTTATTTCGTCTTGCTGTGAGTTCCAATATATTCCGAGAGTTTTAATGAGTGTATTTGAATCTAATAATAAATGTGTATCTTGATTGTTTTCAAGATTGTTTATTAATGAAATATCATTAGACGACCATTGTCTTAGATTGAATCCAGCACGCTTAGTTATTTCTATTAATTCATCTCGAAGTTTATTGGCTTGTGTTTTTGTTTCTGTACCAGTAAGAAAATTGTCTACATAAACGTCATTTAATAATGCCCTTGCCGCTAAAGGATATTGTTTTCCTTCATCCAATGCTAATTGTTGTAGTACTCGAGTTGCTAGAAATGGTGCCGATGCTGTGCCATACGTGACTGTGTTGAGTTTATATGTTTTTATTGATGTATTGCTATTTTTCCGCCACAAAATTTTTTGATATGCTGTATCCTCTTCATCTATAATAATTTGTCTATACATTTTTTCAATGTCTGCTGATAAAACAAAATTATAAAATCGAAATCTCAAAACAAGTGAATAAATATCGTCTTGCAAAGTAGCGCCAATCATTAAAGTGTCATTCAAAGATAAACCTGTAGTAGTTTTTGCCGACCCGTCAAACACTACTCTTAATTTAGTCGTAATACTATCTTGTTTTACGACTGCATGATGAGGCAGGTAGTAACCTTCATGGGGATTATCCTGTAAAACTTGTGTCATGTGGCCTAATTGTTCATATTCTTCTAAAAACGTTGAATATTCTTGTTTTAATGTAAAATTACCGTTTAATCTTTTTTCTAGCGTATAAAATCTTTTTAGTGCCGAGTCATGTGAATTGCCTAATTTTATTTTATTTTCGGTGAATGGAAGCTTTACTATGTATCTGCCTTCAGAATCGCGTCGAAAGTTTTTTATAAAATGCTGTTCACAGGCCATTTCTTCTATTGATAACTATTTTTTATCTGAAATTTCTTCTATCACCCAAAATTTTTCTAATTGTTGCTGCAAATTATTGGAAAAATAGCATAACTGCCTTCTTGTTTGATGAGGTGTATCGTAGATTTTTCCTGCAATAATCCAACCTAGATGTGTTTTTTGTAATACAGCACCATGATTATTTAATCTTATTCGACTTGTGCATAATAAACTGTAGAATAATTCAGCACCAATTAATGCGTCAATGCTTGAGGGTTTGTGAAAGTCTGGATCAGCCAAACGAATGTTTTGCGGTATATGAATTGCCTTACGATTAATTTGCTGCGAGGGTAGAGCATTCGTAATTTTTGGCAAAATAAGAAATTTTAACTTGGTATTGAAACTTGAATTTTGTGATTTTATCGTAGCTATGATTGATTCCCTTAAATGTGTCTGCATTTGATTTATTGCTACGACTGGTATGTTTACTGAAGTTTTAGATAACTGTAATTTATTTGCAAATTCTTCTGAGATAAAATTTGATTGTGATCCAGGATCTAACAATACGCGACAATCAATCTCCTTTTCATCTTTATTGTAAATGTTAATTCTTGCTGTTGATAAGAGAACTTCAGAATTATTGCTAACATGCAGTGATGAAACTTCTTTTTCTTCTGGTTTGACGATTTTGTTAATCTGCGACGAATTGTGATGCAATAATGTGTTATGATATTTATTGCATATTTTGCATGTTGAATTGCGACATTCCTTAGCAGAATGTCCTGCCTTTAGACAATTTATACATAAATTTGCCTTTTTTGCCATGTTTAAACGAATTTGCGTGGATGCGTTCAAGAATGGTTCACACATGTATATTGCATGTGATTGTTGACATATGGGACATTTCTTAAATTCATTTGTACCCATATAAACGTGCTGTTGTTTTAAATTATGTTTTTTATTACCACGAATGATCTGACTTTGCCCCTTTGTATTGAATTTATTATCTGAATAAATATTTGTATTTGTTGCTTCTAAAATTTGGCATCTTGTTTGTAAAAATTCAATAAATTGTCTCACCGTGAGAATATCTGTGCCTGGAATTGTTTTTTCCCATTTGCGGTGTGAATTTTTATCTAATTTAGCCGTCATCAAATATATGAATAATGAATTGCAATTATCTACTTCTTCATTGAGTGTTTTTAATGATCGTACGTGTGAGTTAATGTTATTTAATAATTTTCTTAATGCTTGTGCGTCGTCTTTAGCAATCTGCGGATATTCTAATAAACCCTTTAGATGATTATGCACTATCACGCGTTTATTATTATACCTTTGAACTAATAAATTCCATGATTCCATATAACTTTGTGCTGAAGTATCTAATGATTTTATCACCTCTAATGCTTCATCTTTTAAACAAGATCTTAAATATTGTAATTTTTGTATGTCTGATAGATCAGTTCTTTCATGAATAACGGTTTTGAATGCGTCATAAAATCCTAGCCACGTATCGTAGTTACCCGCGAATGTTGGCAGGTCAAACTTAGGTAGTCGAATGGCATTGGCGTCTATGTTTACGTTTATCTTTTCTTCGACTGTTTGTTGATTATTACGTAATTTAGCATCATGCAATTTCCATAACTGCCGACCTCTGCCTACATATTTATAATATATGTTTTCAAATTTGGATCTATACGCGGATTGATCTTCTTTTAAACCTTCTTCAAGATTTGATTGAGCAACGTCAAACTGATCCCACAAATCTTGCATTTTTTCTATACGTAATTCTAATTGTTCGATACAATCAGCTGTTTCGATATTGTAATTTTCTACATAGTTTTTAAACGCGAGTAATTTTTTAACGCACGCTTCGCGTTTTTTGATAAATGATTCTGCCATTTTTGAAATAGAAGCACGGGTAAGGTATAATTAAGGAAAGTGAAATGTTTAAATTACAAACTTACGAGTACGTAATCTTTGGCTTGACGTAGCGTAGTGATGTGTAATGAATGTCTCGAAGAAGCTGTTGAATGATTCGTCCTTCCTTTAGTTGATCTTCCGCTCGTCTTAGATGAATGATTTTTTGTTAATTGCTTCCAATGCTTGTGCGCAATTTCGACAGAAAAAAAAAAATGTGTTGTTTTTGTCACTCGATGAATACACTCACTGTTTTGTTTGTTTATACACTGTTCTGTTTATTTATCCACTGTTCCGTTGTTGATGCGGCTGCGTCGTGGATTATGAATAAATAGCACTTGCACTAATTTTGCACTTTATTGCGATCACTGTTTTTATGTATATGTGGATTGCACAAGTAAGAACTTGGATCCGGCTCGAAGGACCAATGTTGAGAGTGAAAGGGGTCTTAGTAATAATTTTAACAATTTAAGAACCTTTTGGTAGTAATTATTATTATTATTATTTTCACTCTTATGTCACTCGCCAACTTAATATTGAGTGACTAGTTTCTGTCGTTTGTTTAATTGTCTTTTTTTTGTGATTGTAGCAAAGTGTAGAAATTTAAGTGCAACAAGTTTTGACAATGTTTGTATTGTGTTATTCTCGTGGCAGTCAAAAATGAAAATTTGTGTGTTCGTCGCGGATGAATCTAAATGCCAAGAGTGTGAGAATGTATCTCCACGAGTGTATAAATGTCACTTCGACTGTCTGAATGTATCTCTACGAGTGTATGAATGTATCTCCTCAAGTGTATGAATGTATCTCCTCGAGTGTATGAATGTATCTCCTCGAGTGTATGAATGTATCTCCTCGAGTGTATGAATGTATCTCCTCGAGTGTATGAATGTATCTCCTCGAGTTGTTCGAATTTAAGTCTACTCATTAGCTCGGTTTTGCAAAGGGAAGGGTGTGTAGGTGTGGCAACAGAAGGTAAAAATCTTATTGGTTGCCTTCTTGATGCATTTATGTATGAGAGATGTGCTCGTAGCTAAGGTGGACATCTGAGCGTGATGTGTTTTTGAGAAGTTTCGAACAGTTAGAATAGAGGTAATGTCAAAAAAAAAAGGTTAAGCGATTGGACTGCAGATGTGTTTTTACGTGTCTAATTGCTTTTAGGAAAAGATAAACGTCTTTACGGATGTCTTTGTCCTTGCACGTCTATATAAAATCTGTTTTGTCTTATTTAACGAAGCTGTTGTGCATATGTATTTGTTGTATAATTTGAAGCTGTAAAAAGTTAATGCGTTCTCAGTCACGTACGTGTTGAAAGTACAATAGTATAATTCCTATAACAGAACGTCTTTTGTGATTTACTATAAATTTCAATTTCTACATGTGTGTTTACGCCGTAACACCATGCCTATCACATAACTTTAGTTTAAGAGTTACAGTTTCATCATTTTCAACAAAGCATTATGTTTTGCCAATGGGCTTTAGATATGATAGAAGATGACCTTGATTTTCTTAATTTTGTGCTTTTTTCTGATGAGACCAAAATTCAAAGTGACGGGGAGCTCAATAGTCATAATTGTTATTATTGGTCCGATGGGAATCCTCACTGGCATAAAACAGTTGATGATTGATTTATGTATAAACATCAAGTAAAATGCAAATATCATAATATGACGTAAAAAATATTGTAGAAAACTGTAAAGACAAAAACTCATTTACGCTTATAGTTTCCTGGTACGTGACTCAAATAGGATAATGATTTTACAAAGTATATCAAGTTGATTTTATAATTCTCCCTTAAAGAATAAAGAATACTTTAAAAAATGATTACTTATAAAATATAAGTTAAAAACAATTTTATCTAAAATACTCGAGTATACCATCAATGTTATTTTTCGTAAAAAATTGTAACTAAAGACATTATGACAATAGAATATTTTTTAAAACGTTTAATCTCCTTTAATAGATTACAGAAATTTTCATACTAATTTATTTATAGTTTAAATATCATGAGCAATATTAAAATTTATGATGCCATTGTATAAGATAAACACAAATATGAAATAATCGGGGCAAGTAGTTAGGCGAATAATTTAAACACACTATATTTCTTTCGTATATATATGTATATAATTTATTTTTGTTACAAAACTTTAAAAATATAAACTGCAGCGAATGAATAATGCGAAAATACTAAATTCCGAAATGCTTCGATATGCTATGCTTTTTCTGCTATGCTTCGTTATGTTATGCGTTTTCTGCTATGCTTCGATATGTTATGCTGCTGCGCGACTCAAGCGCGCGCTTTTTATAACTTCGCGGGGAGCTAAGTCGAAACATCCCCCTCTATCGTTCTCGCGGCCAATTAGCTTCGACCAAGGGCTAAAAGCAAGGCACCGCAATACATAACATTTTATCATACGATTATATAATTTACTATCATTATATAATTTACCATTTTCTTTCCAAATTTCCATAGTTTTCTGTGGAAGGGTGGGTGCTCACTGCATACCTAGCTCCCTGACGGACTCGGTTCTACCTTACGGTTTCCCCTTACCGCTGGACCCATATAACTCGAGGCCAAGCCTCGCGGCGGGTCAAACAGCCTCGGGGAACACAGAGTTACCCCGAGCTGAGGGCGATGGCGGTTAATTCGACGCCAACTCTAGTCGCCCGCAAGCACCCGTCTCGACAATCCGAGAATCACCCCTATCCTGACTCAACTACAATCATAACAATTAAACGCAAGATCCTAGATCTTACTGCCATATTTTCTAATGAAAATTTTACATGAATAATTTGCAAACAATAAACAATATGTGTGTTACTTTAACGCCCCCAAGGAGCAATAAATCATATTATTTTTATAAGAAAACATTCAAAATTAAGTGCGTATTTGCCTTTTCTTCTTTCCCTTGGCCGATTACAATTAAAATAATAATTTTATACAAATTCTTACATCATAATATAATCAAATTTTCTCAATTTTCATTTATTTTAAAAAATAAATATTTTATTTTATTAAATACAAAAAATATTATTCACATTTTTTTCTATGCTTAGCTTATGCCTACTTTCGCATTCCTCGGCTAAGACTTGTATTTCCGCGTTTGCACTTCCGCGTTTACTTCCGCGTTTTACTTCCGCGTTTTACTTCCGCATGTACTTCCGCGTTTCAACGGTTTTTTGCCATATAAGGCAATGATTTCATCCCCGTCATTTACTAACTTTATACATAAAATTGTAAAATATTATTTTTATTTTATTTTATTTTAAAACTTTTTCATATATCTTTCTATCGTTAACAATTCTCCCCTCCGTACAAAATCAACTTGATTTTGTACTAATTTACGCTAAATAATTTAATTAATTTGTGCACAGGACGCACAAATTTGCCGCTGCTTGTATTTACTTTCGCTACTCTTACAACATTGTCCGCACCGGGAAATACTTCTACAATTTGCCCCTTTCTCCACACATTTCGCGGAGCTTGTAGATCAACGATCAAAACAACATCGTTAATTTTTATTTGTTCGTTATCTGCAGACCATTTTGCCCGCGTAACAAGCGTCGGCAAGTACTCTCGCAACCAACGTCTCCAAAAACAGTCGGCAAAAGACTGTGCGATTTGCCATTGCTTTCTCAAATTTACATTTCCGGATCGTAACTTCCTAGTTTTATCTCCCCGGATGACGAACCAATTAAAAAGTGATTTGGTGTTAATGCTTCCGAGTCTCGCGGATCATTTGACACGTGTGTCAAAGGACGTGAATTTATCGAATGCTCGATTTCTGCTAACATTGTTTGCAAACCCTCCTCGGCAGGAGCTTGCTCTTTTAAACACGCGTTGAGCGCGACTTTGACGCTTCGTACCAATCGCTCCCACGCGCCACCCATATGCGACGCATCCGGAGGATTGAATTCCCATATTATGTTGTTTCTTAAAGCGTATTGTTTTTGCTTATTTTTGTCGATTTTCGCTATTTCGTCGGTCAATTCAGAGCACGCTCCGCGGAAATTTGTGCCGTTGTCGCTATATATTACTTGTGGACATCCTCGTCGCGCCGAAAGGCGCTGTAGCGCCATAATCGCAGAGTCGGCGCTCAGCGAATGCGCGAGCTCGAGGTGTACTGCTCGCGTCGTGAGACACGTAAAAAGAACGACCCATCGCTTTTCTCGGCGTCGGCCGATTTTAACATTCATGGGGCCAAAGTAGTCTAACCCACAATGGCTAAACGGACGTAGCCGATACGCTAGCCTTCCCTTGGGCAACGGCGCCATTACTGGATTAGTCGGTTTTGCGCGATTTATTTTGCAAATTAAATATTTGAAAATTATCGAACGTAACGCGTTTCTCAGACTCAAGATGTAAAAATGCTGTTTTAATTCATTTATAACCGAATCATTATTTGCGTGATAAAAACGTTTATGCATGTCCGTTATAATCAATCGCGTTATTAAATTTTTTCCATCTAGAATAATTGGATTGTTATTAAATTCAATGTCGGCGATTTTCGTTATTCGACCCTCTGCACGTAGAATTCCACTCGCGTCTAAGAATGGTCGTAAGTTTGCGATTCGGCTGTTCTTTTTTATTACTTTTCGTTTTACTAATGAATTGCATCCTTCGCTGAAACATTGCGCTTGGCTTTCGCGAATCCAAAATTCAATAATTGAATTATTATTCATTTCAACCGCAGCTTCGTCGCTTTTCTTTCGCCAACGATTAAAATATTTTTTAACGCGTCGTCCTACGGCTAAAAGACCTTGCCAACCTAATAACTTAGCGGTTAATGGCAAATCTTCGTTATTTACGGCGATATGATAAATCTGCGTTTTTCGTACTTCCAACGCATCGATAGACTTCTTTTCGTTTTCAGTTAATATTTTTTCTGGCGGCCATTGCGATTCCGGCAAACGTAAAAATTCTGGGCCTTTAAACCACGGTAAGTTTTCACTTAGTTGTTCATTCGTCCATCTTATCGCGTAATCTGCCGGATTCAGACGTGTCGGCACCCAGCGCCATTCAACGCTCGACGTGATTTCGTTTATTTCGCCTAAACGATGCGCGACGAAAATTTGTCGCGTTCGCGGCTCCGTTTTTATCCAACGGATAACTGTTTGCGAGTCAGACCATAAAACTTTTTTCGATATTTTAATTTCTAGCTCCTTAGTGACTGAATTTACTAACCGCGCGCCTAATAATGCAGCCTGCAATTCTAAGCGAGGCACTGACAGCGGTTTTAATGGTGCGACTTTAGATTTAGCTATTAAGAGAGATACGTGTGCTGGCTTATTAGGAACTTCAAAACGAATGTAAATCGCGGCCGCGTATGCTTTCAAACTCGCGTCGCAAAACGTGTGGAGTTGAGCCTCCGTAAAAAATGAATTTTTTAGCGAAATACATCGCGGTACACGGCAGCTACTTAAACTTCGTAAGTTTTTTATCCATTTTCGCCAACCGAGGTGCTCTTCGTCTCTGAGCTCGTCATCCCATCCAATTCCGCTGCGCCAGATTTCCTGCATGAGGATTCTCGATTGCAGTGTGTGCGGACTCAATAAACCCAACGGATCATAAACTGACATTATAATTCACAAAAACTCACGTTTCGTCGGTTTCCGTGTGCCATACACTATCTCTTTCGGTATGCGTTCAACGCCGATTTTAAAAGCCAATGTATCGGCAGAATTATCCCAGATTAAACCTAAGACGCGCTCTCCCCCCCGGTCGCAAAGCTGCATCCACGATTTTTCATTCAGGTTTGAGGCATTTTTTATTTCTATTAGCGCTCTGTTATCATTACTCGCCCATCCGTGCATATAAAAACTCGCACTTGCGTTTATTGCGATTACGTCACGAATCAAATGCTTCATTTCGTTAACCGACGCGCGACTGACTAAATAGTCATCCATATATGAATTTTTGATAATACTTCTTGACGCGTCCGGTTTCTCTTTTTCGAATTCTTTCGCGTTTTTATCCTTAATATAAATCGCACTACACGGAGACGAATTTATTCCAAAAACTAAACGCGTCATTTCGAATGTTTTCGGAAAACATTTACGATTTTTTCCTCGCCAAAGAAATTTTAAGGCTCCGCGATCTTCTTCAATTACTTTAACTCGCAAATACATGTCACGAATGTCCGCCTTGCACGCGATTTGATACTGCCGAAAACGCAATAAGACTCCTAAGAGTGACTGCAATAAATCCGGACCAGAGTCAATTTGGTCATTTAAACTAACACCATTTACTTTTGCGGCGGCATCGAATACTAGGCGAATTTTTCCTGGCTTAGTCGGACTTGTAACACCGAAATGTGGCAAATACCATGTTCGCAATCGCGTCTCCGTGTCTTTCGATGCGACTGCATATCCGTTTTCGAATAATCTTCCCATTTCTTTATAATATAATGACGCATATTCCGGATTACGATCTAATTTATTTTCGAGCGCAAAAAGTCTTTTTAAAGCCATCGCACAACTATCAATACTCGGCGGATCTTTTTCTCGCCATAATAGGCCCGTTTCCCATGCATTGCCTACGCGACGGCTAGTCTCGCTCATGATTTTGAGCGCTCTCGTATTAACCGAACTCGGCGTCTTTTTTTCGCTTATTCCGAGGCTGTCTAATTCGAAATATTTTTTAACGAGCTCGTTCAATTGCTCAAGCTTGCAAATCTCTAAATTTTTATTTAATGTATTAATTTTATTGATATCAATGTTTTTGTTTAGCTTTAAACAATTTATAGCGTTTTCACGCAAAGAACTTTCGCCGCCGTGCACAGCCCAACCTAACGCTGTCAACGAAATCGCGTAACTTGTGTTTTCAATTTCTCGCGTTTCTCTAGCACATAATAAACGCCAATTATCTTGTCCGATTAACACTTTCGGTTGCGCGTTAACATAAGGTTGAACGCAAACACTTGCATACTTCGCAATATGTCGAACAAGCTCGCTTGAAATCGACTACATCGGAAAACATAAATTTTCCACTACCAACGCATTAGAAATCATATATTTCTCTGCGTCTCCGTTTATTTCAAAAATAATCTTTTCACAGCAAGTACTCACGGCGTCTCGCTCTTTTATATTATTAAATTTAATATGTAAACGCGAACCTCTTATTCCTAACTTATGCGCAAATTTTTTATCCATTACGGTAACCGTCGCTCCATCATCTAAAAACGCAAACGTATCCGCATTGCCACTCGGTCTAAATATCTGAACCGGTATTATTTTTAATAATGCGCCCGCGCCTAGTCAATCCTTTTCCGCTTGATTCTTTGACAGTCCATTATCGCGTTTTTGCGCATTTTTCTCGATTTTCTTCCGCTTGTCCTGCGAAAATTTGTTATACGTCGCGTTGTGTAATAAAACATGATGCGGTTTACTGCATCGTTCGCAATTTTGCGCCGTACAATTAATCGTCGTGTGCCCTTGCTTAAGCATTTAAAACATAACCTCAATCGTCGTATTAAAAACCAGCGTCGCGCTAGTATATCATGGATAAAACTCGTACAGTATTCTACCGAGTGATTCCCTCTATTACAAATTACACAAATCGCCTCGCTGCTTTTCTCAGCGCAGCGACTTGTGGTTGCTTCATGCGCAACTGCATATACGTTTGCGCCAATTGGACGCATTCTTTTCTTCACGTTCCCGGATTGACTTATCGCGTCATTTTTACAGTTAAAAATTCCACCCGCGATAGCGAGTTCCGCTTCTTTAAATAGAAAATCCGCAAGTTTTTCTAAATCTGTTTTATTTACTTGCTCCATCGCGGCATACGCGTTATAACTATATTTTAACGCCGAAGGCAATTTACTTGCAATATTTCGTATTAATTCCGGGCTATGCAGGTAACCGATTAATTCAAGCGCTTTAAATGCTTGTACGGCGTTCTGTAGGCGCGACGCGAAGCGCGTCAATGTTATCGAGCCCGATTCTAAATCAGGTAAATTATTTAAATCACTAATTAATTTTCGCGCTATTACATGCTTATTTCCGTAATGTAATTCTAAAGTTTTAATTATCGTCGCGGCGTCACGGCTTATTGCGAGCAAAAAGCTTACTATCTCTCGCGCCTCTCCTTGTAACGCGGCAAAAAGCAAAGATATTTTTTCATTTTCGTTCAAAATATTATTTTCCGTTGCTAAAGTATACGCTTGTTTAAAGTGCAACCACTCGATTGGGTTGCCTGCAAACGTAGGCAATGGCTTTGCCGATCTGTTTACGGAGAACGCGGCGCTCTGACCTGCCGCCGCATCTCGAAATGATAAAAGTGTCGCACTAAGCACGTCCGCAAGACGTGCGACTGGATCGCTCGCTGTTTCATTTGTCGACACGTTTCTCACATTTCCGTTATTCAATACACTTGCGTGATTATTATTCGATACGTTAAATATATTATGATTATTCATTAAACTTGAATTTAACGCATTCGCAATATTTCTATTATTACTCGCAATATCGTTTATCGCAATGTTCGCATTATTACTTTGTGTACTTATCATTTCGCTGTTGAAGTTCGACGCTTCGACGTAGCTCAGAGTGCCTCTCGATGCGACCTCAGGTCCAGCCCCCGCCGACTGCATGTAGCTCACGCAACCCTGTCTCGCTGCCGGCAAAATCTCGGCGGCGACGGCTGCTGGTGTTGTCGTTGCTGGATACATCCTCACTGAGTACGCCGCCGATGACAGCGTCGTCGTTGGAGGCACCGCCGTTGGTGGAAGCATCGTCGTTGGCCGCGTCGCCGTCGGCTGCATCACCGTCGACGTCATCGATGGCGGCGTCGCCGATAGAAACACCTGCGCTGGTATCGCCGATGAAGTCGTCGCTGCTGACGTTGAAATCGATGCGCCTGGTTGCATCGATGCTGGCTGCGCCCGGATCTCTTCGGATGAGCCCATAGCGCGTCCATTGTCCATTGTTGGTGATGATATTCCCATAGTCACAGTATTTGTTGGTATGTCATCAGTCTTACTGGTGCGGCGCGTAACTCTTTTTGTTGTCGTCTTCTTCTTCGGTGTTACATTCTTCGTCGTCGTCTTCTTCGGTGATTTCTTCTGCATTGGATTTGGCATCGTCTTCTTCTTGGATGATATTACTCGCGTTTTCTTCGTCTTTGGCTGCTTGCCCTCCGCACCAGTAGCTGCTCTCTTGCCTTTCGATGACATTTTTCTTCTTTTTTTTTTTTTTTTCTGTCTTCACTGATGTTGACTCAAACTACTTGCTGATGACACTTACCTTGATTGATCTTAATTTTCCGGTAATAAGTCCCGGGTTTCGGCACCAAAATTTTGTATAAGATAAACACAAATATGAAATAATCGGGGCAAGTAGTTAGGCGAATAATTTAAACACACTATATTTCTTTCGTATATATATGTATATAATTTATTTTTGTTACAAAACTTTAAAAATATAAACTGCAGCGAATGAATAATGCAAAAATACTAAATTCCAAAATGCTTCGATATGCTATGCTTTTTCTGCTATGCTTCGTTATGTTATGCGTTTTCTGCTATGCTTCGATATGTTATGCTGCTGCGCGACTCAAGCGCGCGCTTTTTATAACTTCGCGGGGAGCTAAGTCGAAACTTCCCCCTCTATCGTTCTTGCGGCCAATTAGCTTCGACCAAGGGCTAAAAGCAAGGCACCGCAATACATAACATTTTATCATACGATTATATAATTTACTATCATTATATAATTTACCATTTTCTTTCCAAATTTCCATAGTTTTCTGTGGAAGGGTGGGTGCTCACTGCATACCTAGCTCCCTGACGGACTCGGTTCTACCTTACGGTTTCCCCTTACCGCTGGACCCATATAACTCGAGGCCAAGCCTCGCGGCGGGTCAAACAGCCTCGGGGAACACAGAGTTACCCCGAGCTGAGGGCGATGGTGGATAATTCGACGCCGACTCTAGTCGCCCGCAAGCACCCGTCTCGACAATCCGAGAATCACCCCTATCCTGACTCAACTACAATCATAACAATTAAACGCAAGATCCTAGATCTTACTGCCATATTTTTCAATGAAAATTTTACATGAATAATTTGCAAACAATAAACAATATGTGTGTTACTTTAACGCCCCCAAGGAGCAATAAATCATATGATTTTTATAAGAAAACATTCAAAATTAAGTGCGTATTTGCCTTTTCTTCTTTCCCTTGGCCGATTACAATTAAAATCATAATTTTATACAAATTCTTACATCATAATATAATCAAATTTTCTCAATTTTCATTTATTTTAAAAAATAAATATTTTATTTTATTAAATACAAAAAATATTATTCACATTTTTTTCTATGCTTAGCTTATGCCTACTTCCGCATTCCTCGGCTAAGACTTGTATTTCCGCGTTTGCACTTCCGCGTTTACTTCCGCGTTTTACTTCCGCGTTTTACTTCCGCATGTACTTCCGCGTTTCAACGGTTTTTTGCCATATAAGGCAATGATTTCATCCCCGTCATTTACTAACTTTATACATAAAATTGTAAAATATTATTTTTATTTTATTTTATTTTAAAACTTTTTTATATATCTTTCTATCGTTAACAGCCATAATTAAAACATTTATTCGCTCATCTATGTTTCCTTAATTAAATTTAAAATATATTTTTATAAATCACTCACGAAGCACTTTTATTGAAGTTATTATTTCTAGATATATTAAAATAATGGATTCTCTATAAACATTTTTCATGTAAATAATGATTTCCATTTTTTACGTTATAATATGACATTTGAATTTTAATTAATGTTTTCTCATTAATAAAATCATTTATTATTTAAATAAATTTGAAGATACTACGAATGAGAAGACATAACAAAAGCAGAATTAAAATTCGCAGCGAAGTGGGAAGAAACAAGCGTAGCAGAGCGACGTACACATCGCCGCATATCGATGGATAGTTGAAAATCGAAAGTCCTGCCCATTTTTGTTTTTTTTTCTCTCAAGGCCCACCTACTTAATTACGAAGAAATCTGATTGCCTGTCAAACAATTGTTAATTAAATAGTAACTAATTCACCGATTTTAATTTAACACGATATTTCATAAAATTTCTCCCTACATCCTGCGTTATGAATATCTTAACTACATAGAGGGATAGAGCGTACATGCATATACATGGTGGGCCATTTTAATTTACTTACCAAAATATCTTAAAATGTAAGCAAGATACGGAAAAAAGTATCAGACAAAAGTTAAAGAAGGCATAAGGAGTCATATAACAGTGACATTTAGCTTGACCTTTAAGTTGATCTTTTAGGTCAGTTAAGGATGATTTTTACGATTTAAACTCAGATATTCAAAACATTTATGAGATACGTAACTTTTCAAAGATAAGATAATTAACTTCTTCTAAAATATTTTCAAAGCCTACTTTCTATTTCCGCATTAAAAATAAAGGTTTTTATTAAAATAATGATAGTTGATTTTAAAATAATCTAAAAAGTTAGCTCAAAGGTCAATTTAAGGTTTACCTTTATTTTTGTTGTCTATCCTATCTTGAAATCTACTAAATAATACCCTACCAAATGAATTTTACTGGCAGGTTGAATTTTGGGAAAGTAGAGTAGTGTTAGGTAGTAAGGACGAAATTTGAGATGTGCAGGGTGCACGTAGATAAAAAGAAAGATTAGCGTTTTGGGTATTAGAGGTTGATTCCAGAATCAAAAACGAAGGATTTTATCTCAAAATATCAAGATGACCTTAAAATAATTGTGAAAGTCAACTTCGACGTCGACTTAAAGTTCACACTCATCTTTATTCCTCTTCCCACCGCAAGCTCTACTCGCAAACGCCCTACTCACCTCTCTTTACAAGCGAGTAGAACTTTGGGTAGGCAGCATAGTGATAAATAGTATTTGAGATCAACGAGGTGTAAGGCTGTTGGAGAGGAAATGAATGAGAGCGCCATGAAAAGTTGGTGAATTTCGGTGAAAAGTTTCCCAATAATACCACGCGACCTAATAGCCTAATTTGTATGTAAATATGTTCAAAACATGTTTATCTAGTGGACCTCATAGGCGTTTTTAGAAATATTTTTATTTCCAAAATATACAGGTTTAAAATCGAAAACTGTTTTTTTCGCTAAAAAATACGAATTCAAACACGTGTACAAAATTTTTATTTTTTTTTTCCTAAAAGTCACGTTAGCATGAAAACGCCTTTCATGGTATTTGACCTTGATTTTTGACCTTTTGGAGGTCACAATATAAAATTTCCTCTAGGACAAAAATAATGTAGATTTTCTCGTTTATTTTGATTCCAGCATCAAAAATAGGGATTTAGAAGACGAAACTTAAGATTGAACAGCTAACCTTAAGAGGAAGGGGGTTATGGGGAGTGAAGCGGGTTGCCAAGGGGGGGGGGGGGGGTAATATGTAAAGGTCGGGCTTAAGGTTAGTAGGGTGAGTATTGATAGTGCATTAGATTAGTAATAGATTTGTTTATTTTTTCTAAAAACCACGGTAATGCAATGAAAATGCAAGAAACGGCTTTTTAAGATATTCGATTTTTGACTTCTTGGAGGTTATAAAAAAAAATTCTGTTCGAAACCAATTAAATGCTGAATTTTTGGCTCTTTCCGATTTCGGCATAAAAAATATGGGTCTTATTTAAAAAAAATAAAGTTGACCTTCAACTGACCTTAAAGGTCAACTCCAAGGTCAAGCTAAAGGTCACTGTTATCTGATTTCCTATGCCTTCTTCAACTTTCGTGTGATACCTTTTTATATCTCGCTTAGATTTTAAGATACTTAGGTTGGTAAATTAAAATGGCCCACCTTGTATATGTATATATATATATATATATATATATATATACAGGGTGTCCCATTTAACTTAGACAGCTAAATAACTCAAAAAATTGCAATGCAATATAAAAATGTTTCTTACAGAAGTTATTGTATATTGAGAGGCTGACTCTTCTATGACCTTGAACATGTCCTTGACTATTATGTTCAAGGTCATTTCAACGTCAACTTTTGTTTTTTAATAAAAATCCCCAATTTACGACCTCAGATTCTGAAAAAGCGCAACATTTTACGTCCAGGTGAGGTTTCATGTTAGGGGTCACAGTAAACTCTACAAGTCATTTCAAGGTCAAATTTCTGTTTTGGGCAATAAGCTGGTAAATCCGTGTTTTTAAAAACCATTCCTCATACAAAAGTTATTGGGTATCGAAGTCCTGTCCTTTCCATGACCTTAAACATATCCTTGACCTTCGTTTTCAAGGTCATTTGATGGTCAACTTTATTTTTTGAGTATAGTCCTCTATTTTCGACCTCGAAAATCGAGAGAGTGCGAAGTTTTACGTCCGGCTAAGCTTTCGCGTTAGGGGAAGATGTAAACTTCTTCTGAGATTCACCTTGACCTCTAACGTTAATGCTCCGCCGATCGATTTTAAATGTAGCAGCAGTCTCATGTTTATGTACAAAAATCATAATGGATCGTTTAATATTTAAATTTCAAAATAGCACCAAAATAGTATTTTGTATTGTTTTATCGATTATCAATTACGTGAACTTTTTATTTAAATTCTGTCTCTACAGTGTGTGATTAGACTAGTAATTGTTTCACATATTTAAAGTGCTTACACCTTGTTTTATTGTATTATCTTATCGTGGTTCTCCATAGATAAGCGAAGAACAAATCTTCACCTTCAAAATCGATAAATAATCTTCTTATTCGATTGAGTCCCTATAGTATGTCTGCAAAATTTTATCCATTTAGTCCCTCAGTCACTAGTTTTTGTGTATTTTTTTGTGCATTTGTAATTGAGCATTAATTAATCGGTTAAAATTTTTGTCATTACAATGGCAAATTATACGCATAATGAAATAGTCGATATTCTTATATCCTTTGGTGAATGTCGTAGAAATTACAGACTTACTGCTCTAACTTATGCAGAGTGGTTTTTAAATCGCCGCTATTCTACTGCTCAACAAGTGATAAACATCGAAAGAAGATCTCGCAATAAACCACTGCATCTCCAAAGGCACAGGAATAGACTTTAGAATAATAACGACCCTTGGTTGCCTGCAGTTTTGGCTATGATTAACCAAAATCCCCGTATTAGTACCCGTCAAATAGAACGGGAATTGGGAGACCCTCGAACTACGGCTCACAGATTGTTACGTTCAGTAAATTACCATCCGTATCACATTACTTTGGTACAGGAATCAAGTAAGGTTTATTATGTACTTAGACTACAGCTGTATAGATGGGCTCTTGAGATGTTGGATCAAAATCCTGATTTTTTTTTGGAATGTTCGTTTCAGTGATGAAGCGATATTTATAAGCAATGGTAGTCTCAATAGGCATAATTGCCATTATTAGTCACCAGAAACTCCACATTGGTATCGTGAGGTGCTTGCCGACGGCCATACCACGCTGATTGCACTGGTTCTCGTTCGATCACCAAAGTGAAGCAGCGTTGGGCGTGGTTAGTACTTGGATGGGTGACCGCTTGGAAATCCTGCGTGCCGTTGGTGTCCAATAAGGGCATCACTATGCAGATCAAATGCAAATCTATCCTCTTTTTAATTAAAAAAAAGAAAAAAAAACTCGTGAGGTGCTTAATCAACATCATTGGAGTTTACATGTATGGATCGGCATTTGTAATGGCAAAGTGACCACATTTTTTTGAACGTACCAATAATGGTCTAATGTATTTGGAATTTTTGGAAAACGATTTGCCAGGATACCTAGAGAATATTCCTCTTGTAGTAAGACTACATTTATGGTATCAACAGGATGGTGCTCTTGCTCATTCTGCTCGTATTGAACAGATATTTTTGAATCAATGATTCCCAAATCGATGGATAGGACGAGGTAGATTAGTTGCGTGGCCACCTAGATCACCGGATCTAAACCCGCTAGATTTCTTTTTATGGGGATACGTAAAAGATGCTGTGTATAGTGAAACTCCAATAAGAAGATTAAATATGATGGATACAATAAGAAGAGCTTGTGAAGCGATAGCCCCCCAAACGCTTAGAAATTTACACCGTAATTTTCGCCGTCGATTACTATTGTGCTTAGAAAAAAATGGTTCACACTTAGAGCATCTACTCGATATGGAAAGAGCTGATAAAAATGCGATCTTGCCTTAACTGGCTGGATCACTCCACGTCCTTCCCTTAACTGGCTGGGTCTGTACACGATCTTGCCTTGATTAATTGGGTTACTACATGATCTTAATTGGCTTCGTCTTTGCAGAGGAATACAACGACAAATCGGCCCTTTTTAGGGCCAAAGAAATAGAGCCGGGAGGCCCCCTACGTCCTCGTCGTCGGCTCTGGGGGTGTTTACACATTTCATAGGAATATGCACGTATAAACATCGCGGAGAGGAGGTCTCCTTATCAATAAATCTTTGAATCTGTGTTGACTTGTACCTAGTGGCTAGGTTTGCACTGCATCACTGGAGGCATTACGTTGTCCCTTAGTGCCCAGTCCATCCACAATAAAAGTTCATATTATATCATTATACATGGTCACTGATGTATGGCAGTCTTTGATCCGAAAAGCAAAAATTATGATTTAGAAGCTTTCGACTCGAAACAGAAATTTGACCTTGAAATGGCTTGTAGAAATTACTTTGACCTCTAAGACAAGAGCTCATCTGGACGTAAGATTTCGCGCTCTTTCAGAATCCAAGGTTGAAAATAGGGAATTAAAAAAAAAAAAAGAAAACTGAACTTCATATGACCTTGAAAGTAATGGTCAAGGACATATTTAAGGTTATAATAGAGTCAGCCTTTTAATACCAAACAACTTTTGTCTGAAACATTTTTTTATTATATTGAAATTTTTTGAGTTATTTAGCTGTCTAAGTTAAAATGGGACACCCTGTATATACTATTATGATAAAATAAGATATTTTTTTTTTTTTTTTTTTAATTCTTTATTTATTTTTCTAAATCTATTTAGTTGCCTTCTAAGTAGTCCCCGCCTGACACACTACTCATATGCCAACGTTTCTTCTAATCCTCGTAACAGTCAAAAAAGTCCTTTTCCGGAATCGCCTTGAATCGACAGAGCGATTCACATTTAATTTCCTTAATCGAGTCAAATTGTTGTCCCCGGAGTGGTCTTTTGAGTTTGTTGAACAGCCAGAAGTCACACGGCGCTAAATCAGGGGAATACGGTGGTTGTGGAACTACATGAGTTAAATTTTAAGCTAAAAAATCGCGAAGAATCAATGCGGTGTGAGACGGTACATTATCGTGATGCGAAAGCCATGAGTTGCCTTGCCACAATTCCGGCCTCTTTTTGCGAATAGCTTTACGCAAACGACGCATAACACTTAAATAATATTCCCTGTTAACAATTACGACTGGCAGAAGAAATTCTGAATGCACAACATCACGATAATCAAAGAAAACTGTCAACATGACCTTGATTTTTGAACGACTTTGACGTGATCTTTTTGGTCTTGCTTTACCTTTGGCACGATATTTACTTGATTGATCGATTGTTTATAAATCGTAGGCATAGATCTATGTCTCATCTCCCGTAATAATGCGTTTCATGACGTTCTAGCAGTCAGAAAGTATCTCTTCGCATACATCAATATGACGCTCTTTTTAAAAAGAATTGAGTGTTTCTGGAACCAATCGAGATTCGACGTGTTTGAGACCCAAATGATTTTTCAAAATTGCTTGAACCGATGCAAATGAAATGCCAACAGTATTAACAAGGTCTCTAATTGTTAACCGACGATCTTTGAGCACAAGGTTTTTGATTTCCTTGATGTGTTTCTCATCAGTTGATGTCGATGGTCGTCCTGGACGCTCTTTGTCTTTGACACTGTTTCTGCCTTTTCTGAGCTGTTTGTACCACTTGTAAATATTTCTTTCTTACAATGTCTACTTACCGAAGACTTTCTGCAACATTCTAAACGTTTGTGCACAAGAAATTTCATTTCGAGGACAAAATTTAGTGCAATTTCTCGGCTCACTAAAATCTGACATTACAAAAATCACCGTAACCACTTTTTAATGTTCACAAAAACGAGCGTCAGCTGCAAACTAATGATTATATTGACATGAAATTTGTTACATATGTCTCTCACAGTGCTAACGACTTAACGAATAAAGTTTCGTCAAATCGATAAACTCGCAAAATTTAAATTGATAATTGGTTTTACTTTTTCATCATGGTAATAGTTATATGGTAATGTCGAATCCTAAGCCTAATTATTTTAATAGATGTACCTAGGTAAGCTAAGACCGAAAGAAGTCCGCCAAGTTTGATCAAATATTAAAGTTTTGCTTACTGTTTTTTTCGATCACCGTGAAGTAGTGCATCAGGAGTTTTCACGTCAAAGCCATACGGCCAATAAGAAATATTACCTAAAAATTATGCGCTCTCCCAAAAAGCAATATAAAAAAAACGTCCGGAATTGTGGAAAAACTATTCATGGCTTTTGCATCACGATAATGCACTTGCTTATTCATCGTTGCTTTTGAGAGATATTTTAGCCAAAAACAACCCGACAATCCTGCCTCATCCACCATATTCATCGTATTTCGCTCCCTGCGACTTTTTTCTCTTTCTTAAACTGAAGAGACATATCGAAGGGCGAAGATTTGCAATGACTGAGAAAATAAAAATTGCATCGCTGGAAAAGCTCAAAGCTATACGAAAAAGTGCTTATGAGAAGTACTTCGCGGATTGAAAAAAACGTTAGCATAAGTATATTGTATCTGAGGGAGATTACTAGGAAGGAGACAACATAAACATTGATGAATAAATATATATTGTTTTATGAAAATATAAAGTCATCTTACTTTCTTAACCCACCTCATTTGTATTTAACCCTCAAGAGGAGCACTGGGTAACGCTAGCCCAGGGTAGAAATACATCTGTTCACCCCTAGTAAATGGTTGCATAGGGGGACTTGGTTTTGTGTGGGGATTTAACTTTGTTATCCTCACTACCAATCCCCACTTAGACCCTTTCTAAGTATGAATACTAACCGAACTGTAAGCAGACAAACTTAGTCTGTGGGTATCCCTCACCCAGCACTCCAGTAGTGTCATATTGCATAGTGCTCGTGAAAAATTTAGTGAAGTGAATTAAGTGTTTTATTTGAACTTTACTAGTCTTATATCGTCAAGTTAATACATATTAGTAAGTTTATATTATTATGACATAAAAATAAGCTTTACTAAATAGTTTGATCATTGTGTTTTAGTTTCTCACTGCTCCGTTCTGGTGCTCAAGTTGAAAAATTATCTATTAGTCTAGACGCATCTCTCTTCATTTTTTTAAGTAAATCATTACTATTGAATTATTTAATATTATTTATATAAATATATGATTTTTCAATATTTACTTCGACGCTTCTTTTTTTTCAAATTTAGTAAAAAAATGGCGTCGCGTCGTACACGCCGAGGGTCCGAAGTTGAGTCCTTGTATGAAGAACCTGAGGAGTTTGACGACAAGCCGAGTGAAAGTGAGACTGAAGATTGTGTTGAGCAGCAAATTGATGAGTCGGACGAAGAAGGAAGTGAAGAAGACGATGTCGAGACTACTGTCGAATCTGAATCATCAGATAGTGAAGACAACCAACCGGGTACGTCAACCGGCAAAAGAAAGCGAGGTCGACCTAGCTACCTGCGAGGTAAAAATGATTATAAATGGAGCTCTAATATACCTGAGAGTCGACGGGAACGATCAAAGCCTCGATATACTCCAACTCCAAAAGGGCGTGGCACAAATGTGAAAAATCCCTTGGAAGCGTGGAGTCTCTTCTTCGATGAAGAAATTTTAGGAATTATTTTAGAACATACTAATGCTGAAATAAATCGAAAAATTGAAAATTTAAGTGAAAATAAGCATGAAGTGAAGTCGCACCATAAACAGGTAGACTTAGTTGAGCTCAAAGTGGTCATAGGATTGTTATATTTTGCTGGGGTACAGAAAGTAAACAGAACGAGCGTTAAAGATTTATGGTCGCCTTCTGGCATGTCATTGTTTAGAATAACGATGTCGGTAAAACGTTTTCAATTTTTGATTTTATGCATAAGATTTGACGATAAGAACACACGCCGTGAAAGGAAAGAAGTCGATTATTTTGCTAATATTCGCGATATTTGGGAAAAATTTATAAATAATTGTACAAATAATTATGAACCACATTCCAACTGTACGATAGGTGAACAATCACTTTCTTTTCGTGGTCGATGTCGTTTCAGAATGTATTTGCCAAATAAACCAGATAAATATGGTCTGAAAATTGTGGCTTTAAATGATTCTGTGACACATTATTTATATAATGCTAAACCATATTGTGGTAAAATAATCGATAAAGATTCTTCTGAGTCAGTTCCATCGTATTATGTAAAAGCATTAGCAGAGCCGATATATAATACACGTAGAAATATCACATGTGATGGGTGGTTTACATCTATTCCTTTATACGAAAAAATGTTAAATGAATATAATTTAACAATGGTCGGGACAATTCACAAGAATAAACGAGAAATTCCTAAGTCATTCAAAAAAGTAAAATCTAAAAATGACAAGATTCGATTTGGTTACAACAATAAGAAAATTCTTGTATCATTTAATCCCAAAGGGAAAAAAATTGTTTTATTGTTATCCACATACCATAATAAAGCACAAATAAATAATGAAACTCAAAAACCAGAAATTGTGATGTTTTACAACAAAACGAAAGGAGGTATAGACAGCTTTGACAAAAAATGTCATGATTTTACGACAGCAAGGAGAACACTCAGGTGGCCAATGAGGTTTTTTTACGGAATGCTTGATCAGGCAGGCGTAAATTTATTTATAATTTATAATTTCATTAGCAGTAATGCAGTGATGCATCGGAAACAATATTTATTGGATTTATTCCTATCCTTAATCAGGCCATTCTTGATAAATAGACTGAATTTACCTACTCTACAAAGAAACTTACGTTCGCAAATCGAATCTTTTCTTGAGTATAAAGATTTACCAGAAACAGAGGATCCTCGTAATCTACTGGCAGAAAATAAAATGGCTAAACAAAAACGATGTGGATACTGCCCATCGTCTTTAGATAGGAAAACATTCTATAAATGTTTAAAGTGTGATCAGCCCATGTGTAAAGAGCATGTTGCAAAAATTTGTATAGAGTGTAGTGTACAATTATCTAACTAAGTTTTATTAATTGTTGTAATTGATTTATTATTATTTTTATATGAGAATAAATTAATATTAAAAAAAAATAAAAAAATCATTCTGTTTAAATTCTTCAACTTTATCTCTTTAAATAAATATAATTTTTTAAATTACGTAGAACAACTTCAAATTATTTTAAAAAAACGTGCAATTACCTTTAAAATGCCGCCAATTAAAACCTTTTATCCCAAAAATTCGTGAAGATTCAATAGTTTTAAGAAAACATCTTTTTTTGTCAATTTTCATTGCATTTTTTTTTTATTTTTCATTAATATTATAAAAACTTAAATTTTCATTTATTTGTTCATGAAATATTCTTATTCTACATCGTCCGACGAATCGATTAAAAAAAAAAAAATTCAAAATTGATCAATTTTATAATAAGATATAAGTGGTCAAAGCTAGCCGGGTAATCCTTACCCATGCGCTCCAGTTATGTTAAGCTGCGATAGTGCTCTACTTGAGGGTTAATACTCATAAGCGCGCACAGGTATAAATGAACATGTAGAGCCTTTCTCTTGGTAGTCCCTTAACGTACGAATGCTGGGTAAACGGCGTACAGCATCATTTGCGTGCGCTCATACATGTACATAAGAAATTCGAAACTCTTGCTGTCACGACGGGGGCAGCACTTAACGGAGGATAAATTATCAACGTCTATGAAGATCAAGATTAAATACATACGTAAATCGAAGAGATGAAGACAGCACCTGAAGACAAGTAAAATAGTAAAGAAGTAGAAGATAGCCGAAGTACGATTTGAAATCGAATGATGTTCATCAGATAAGTACTGTAGTATCGAGGTGAGTAAATCGTGGAGATTTCGTGCCAAAATATTTCTATTAAATAATTAGTTGGAACAAGAAAAAATGCTTTATACCCTAATATGCTATACACTTAAAACTTGATCGGTGAGTCGAGAGTAAAATAATTATTTCTCTGTCTTTTCTCTCTATTTGACTCTCATTGTCAGTCTAGGTATTAGCGTACGTGCATTTACTTTCGGTAGTGTATTAGGGAGATCCCTTCTTTTTTGTTATCTTATTTTTTTATATACAGGGTCTTCAAAGAGTTTCGAATCGGTTAAATAACTTGAAACGTAGGCGTTACTCAAAACAATAGTTGAGACAAGTTCTCGGTAGTTAAATAATAACTGAAACAATTGATTTTTTAATTTTCACTTATAATTTTATTAGATATATTTACAAAATGCATGACAGCTGTTTCAAACACCTTGTGTTTTCTTCGGATTTTAAAGGTTGACTAGATGTATAACATATAATAAACTGTATATTATGAGTTTTATTGTAAGGTCACTGAACGCAAATTACAGCAAAGTTTTAGAGACCGTTGAAATTGAAATATAAGGAGACTTAATACTAAAACAAATTTAACAAAGGTGAGCTATTAAATTTAAGTTGGCTATTTAATAAAATATCATCAAATCTTAATTTATTAATTTCTAGTTTTTCTAATAAATCTAATTTTTCTCTTTTGTCTATTTCATGTAAAATATTAAATTCTTTATTAAAAATATGCGACTCATCAAAAACAAGATTAGCGTAATTTGATTTTCGTTTATTATAATTACAACTAGATTCGTGATCTGCTATCTGTATTAGTTTTATAAGCTACAGTAATTTTTTTCGATTTTAAGTAATTATACAGTTTTTCTGATTGTTTTCTAATGTAAAAGAGGGATGAAATTATTCTTTCTGTATTTTTAATGGGATAAACTAATTGTACAGCTTGTTTATAAAATTTTTTCTTTAATAATTTATCTATAAGATTGGATTGGTAACCATTATTTGTTGCTATTTGTTTAATTATATTTAATTATTTCTCAAAATCTGATTTTGAAAGTGGGATACTTATTAATCTTATTAATTATATTAATTATATTAATCTGTGTATATAACAGCGAAATGAAGCTAGTTTGTGCGTATAAGGATGGTTGGAAGAATTATGTATAACCATATCTGTGTGTGTAGGTTTGTGGAAAATACTAAATGAAAATTTATTATTGACTTTTTTAATTAAGTCCAGAAAATTAATTGAACTATTTTCTTCTATCTCTAAAGAAAATATAATATTTTGGTGAAGTTTATTGATGTGGTTGAAAAATGTGTCCAGTTTTTTACGAGTTCCTAAAAAGCATGCTAAGATATCGTCTACGTATCTATAATAAAATTTGATAAATTTAGAATATCAATGTTTACGAATCTTAGATTCTAAATTATCCATGAAAATTTCTGCAGCAAGTGGGTAAAGGTTACCCATAGCTAAGTTGTCTTTACCTATATAAATTTTATGGTCAAATTCAAAGTAATTTTGATCGAAACAAATTTTGAATAGAGATAGAATATCTTTTTTAAATTGAGGATTACATTTTGTATTAGTTAGTAAATTGTTTGTAATATTTAATACATCTGTAGGAGGAACACTTGGAAAAAGATTAACATCGAACGAGACTAAAATGGAATTATCAGGTATATAAAAATTCCTTGTTTTTTTAAACTAATTCGAGTGAATTAGAAATACTACAGTCTGTCAAGTAAGAGCGTGGTCGTGTTAATTTATCAAAAAATTTATTTAATGAAACTTCCATATTTATATATACATTGTACACATTACAAACAATGATGCAATTTGGTCAATAATGTGTCCAGTCACCACCGGCGTCGATAATTGCCTGGCATCTCCGAGGCATGCTTTCTACTAATTTGACGGCGTATTCTAGTGGCAAGGATCTCCAGATCCGACGAATTTCGTAAGACAACTGCTTCAAAGTGTATGTGCGTCTTCCACGAAGCTTTCGTTTAATATATGCCCACACATTTTCAAAAGGGTTTGCATCGGGTGACTGCGACGGCCAATCCAATGTAACGATGCCAGATTGAGTCTTCCACTGAGTACAGAGCTTGCTGCGGTGTTTAGGATCGTTGTGCTCCTGCAGAATCCAATCTTCATTTTTTGTGATGAACTATCGTTTGGCAGATGGCAGTAAAGCCTTTTTGTAGATTTTCATCATTTTCTCGGCATTTAGGTTGTCAGTAAAGAGGTGCAAAGTGCCGAATCCCTGCTTTGAGAAGCAGCCCCAAAGATGCACCTTTATTCCATGTTTTATGGTCCGCTGAACAAGCCTGTTGGTGAAAGTTGACCAGGCTCGCGTGTGGACAGAACGTGCCCAAATAGAACATCCATCAGTAAAAATGACATTTTCAAAATCTCTATCAATATTCTCATGCGCTCAAGCAAGTCGCTTTGTCACATGTTTTTCAGTCAACAGAGGCTTCTTCATTGTGTTGCGCCATTTCAGATGATGAGTACGAAGATGGGTTCGGATAGTTTCGTAGGATATATCTTAACCTTTTTCCATTAATTTTGCTTGTCCTTGCCGCAGTGTTAAAGCAGGATTCCGCGAAAACAGATTCACTATTCTTTTTTCATCTTTTTTGTTCACTTTTCCTATCGAGCCACGTTCTGGTAAATCATCGACATTTTTAGCCACTTTATATCGCTGTATCCACTTCTGTACAAATGCCTTCGACTTTCTAATATATTTAGCAGCCGCTGATTGCGACATTTTGGGACCTTTCGGGTGGATGCAAAGGAACACAGCCTCGTAGCGCGACGCGTACTTAGCACTCATGGCGTTTAACGTGATTCTCTTTCAAAAGATCAACGACAACTGAATCTTTGTTGACAATGCATCAAGGACAAAGCTTTCCTCTATCGGCTTGCGAAAGAATTAGAGCGAAAACTTTTATTACCTGTCGATGAAGTCGACCACGCTTTTACTTGACAGACTGTATATACTGGTTTAAAATTACAATCTGTTTTTATAATTTTTATGAGTCTTTTAGATAATTTGGTTGATGAAGCAGTGATAAATGAAACTACAGCTCTTGCTGGTTGATTATCTTTATGTAACTTCAATAAAGAATACAATTTTGGAAGTTGTGGATTCATGACCTTTAGAATGCGTAGATCACTGGCATTGAACAAGTGGGACTTTATTTTCGATATAACTTTATTTTGATATTTTATCATCAGGTCATCCGGAATCACTTCAAAATCATTTAATAATTCTATGGTTTTATTAATGTAATAGGATCTACTCATTGCTATTACTGTATTGCTTTATCTGCTCTAGTGAAAACTATATTATTAGTATTTTATTTTGCTTTAATAGATTTAACTGCTACACCATCAGGAAAATTGTGAATTTTAAGATTCTTATTAATTTTACTTAACTGTCTGATTTTAACAGCTAGTGATTGTTTCTCTGATCGCAGTAAAGAAGTACGCCAATTATTGAACGTAGCAAATCTATTTAATGATAAATCACACTCAACGCCTAATAATTCGAAATCTTTTTTCCGTGCCGGAAACTGTAAGTTAAATTTGAAACCTTTTTCTGAAAGCTGGACCTCATTTTTGTCAAAATTAACATTCGTAAGATTAATAAATCGAGGATAAAAAGTATGATTCGAAAATATTTTTTGATAATACTGCTGATTATTAGATGATTTTAAATTACTTAACTTCTTACATTGTTTGAGGTATTTAAAAAAAAAATGCTTTAGTAAAACATTATAGGAAATTGCCTTGGCTGTCTCATCGTAATATCTTGATCTTCAAGGTCATATTAAGAAATAAGTTTTTTAAAGTATTTGATAGAATGAGGCTTGCATTCATGCCAGCTAATTAAGGTAAGGTAGCATAAGGAAACTGAGATTTGCTTTCATCCTAGTCAACTAAGGCAAGGTTGTGTGGTGCCCAGCTAGTAAAGGCAAGGCAAAATGAAGATCATTAGGTGAAGGTAATGTTGAATCACTTTAGTTAAATATCAATCGAATCTTTTAATTTTAGCCAATGCTCAAAATTTCCATCGTCAACTGCCTGGTAATGTGCTATGCAGTAGTAAAATGCTGATACAGCTTGACAATTTATGCCTTTATAGATAGTAATAATTTCATCCCTTATTTTGTGATTAAGCTCAACGAAGTTCGCTGGTTTCATTTGATATACCTTATCTTTCAGGTAACAAAAAATTATCAAGCGGACCAAGGTCAGGAGATCTGGCTGGCCATTCTATAGCACTTCTCTGCCTATCCACCTTCCTGAAAACACTTCATTGAAATAAGCACGTACACCTCGCCCATAATAATGTGGTGCACTATCTTGCTGGAACAAAGTTTGATCAAAATTATTGCCCGCAATTACGTGAATCGCTGGGATGATTTCATTTCAGAGCAGTTTCCATACACAATCGCAGTAAGATTTCCTTCAATAAAGAAGAGCCCCACAATACTGTTGTTTATAATGCTAGCCCGAACATTCACTTTCTGAGGGTATTAAGTACTGTTAGTATCTGACATCTATCTTGGGTTTATATGACTCCAGTACTTAAAGTTATGTCTATTGACATTACCATTAAGATCAAAGGTAGCTTCGTCTGAAAATACAATTCTATTCAAGAAATATTCATCAGCAATTATTTGGGTCATCATCAAGTCTAAAAACTCTACATGTCTAACTGGATCATGTTCAAACGATTAATGTACAAGTTTTACTTTGTATTAGGTGTAGTAAACAGAAATCCATTATTTTTGCATTAAATTGAAGGTTTCATTTAGCATAGATCGAATGATACGATTTAGGTCGAATATGCACCGTTTTGTTCAATAACTTGTTGCCATTTTGAAGTTAATTTCATAATACCTCCCTCGTAGGAACCCTTGTCCCTATTGTCAACAAACTGTGACAGTCGATTTTCACAATCTTCTCTTGAGGCGAATTTTTCACCTGCAAACTCATTCGTCATAGATAGGAACAGTTGGTAATCACTTGGTGCCAGGTCCGGACTATAAGGTGGATGCATAAAAACTTCCCAACCAAGCTCCCGGAGCTTCTGGCAAGTCACTATCGATGTATGTGGCCTGGCGTTGTCTTGATGGAACACAATTCCTCTCCTATTGTCCAAAGCTGGCCGCTTCTGGGCGATTGCTTCTTTCAGACGGTCCAATTGTTGACAGTACAGGTCCGAATTAAGAGTTCGGCCGTAGGGGAGCAGCTCATAGTAGATTATTCCCTGCCAGTCCCACCAAACACACAGCAAAACCTTCCTGACTGTCAATCCTGGCTTGGCCACCGTTTGCGCCGGCTCACCGAGATTTTACCACGACCGTTGTCGCCTGACGTTGTCGTATGTGACCCACTTTTCATCACCAGTAACCATCCGCTTTAGAAATGGATCAATATTGTTGCGATTCAGCAGCGATTCGCAGATGGAAATTCGGTCCATAAGGTTTCTTTGCGATAACTTGTGTGGCACCCATACATCAAACCTCTTTTTGTATCCAGCCTCATTTAAGTGGTTCCGAACGGTTTTTTGTGCAATGTTCAGCTCCTGGGCAATTGAAACAGTGCTTACGTGACGATCGGACTCGACGATTTCCATTATTTTATTGACATTTTCGACAATTGGCCTTCCAGAGCGTGGTGTATCTTTGACGTCAAAATTACCGGAACGGAATCGACGAAACCAAAATTGCGCGTGATTGGCTGTTACAGTATCAGGACCATAAACACTATTCAAATTTTCAGCGGCCTGGCTTGCGTTTTCGCCTTTATCGAAGAAAAGCTGTAAAATATGGCGTATTTTCTCTTTGTTGCTGTCCATCTTTGACGCGTGCTAAAAAAATACTGAGTCAAGCAATCACAAAACTGTATCCAAAACTTTATTAGTACGAAATCTTGTCTTTCTAGCGCCATCTAATGTAACCCGATCGCACTTTCACAACGGGAGATACAGACTACTAAAGCCATCTATTGGCAAAATAATGGATTACTTTTTACTGCACCTAATATTAATGGAAATTCAATTTTTTCGTCAAAATATTCTACACTGGTCCAGCACTAATATCATGTTCCTAATGCGATTTCCTTACTCTACTGTGGCAATCTTCATTACTTAAAAGAGCAACATCTTGTTGTTTTTCTTCAGTAGTTAATGTAACTGGACGACCCGATCAAGGAAGATCTTTTATACTCCCACTTAAATTAAAACGCGTAATTGTCTTTTGTACTCGTCCTGTCACCGTAGCCTTTCATCGTAAGAATAATTATTTGCTCGGTTCAGTAAAAAGAGCCATGTTATATTTAGATGAAAGAATAATCGAACAGAAATGTTTAAATTTAAGATAACAATATGAAAAGCGATAATATCGTAAGACCTAAAAATTACGGAAGGAAGTATGAATAAAGAAAACGGCTAAATCATCAAAGAAAATGACACGCAGTTCTTGAAAGTAATAAAAAAAAACAAAAGTAAGAAGCGAGCTTAATGATGAATATTGAAATTAATGAAGTATGAACATTTAGTATTAATAAACCAAAGTAATTTAGAGATGTTCCGAATTGTATTCTTTTGCTTACACAATTATTACTTTTCATTGATTCAAGACTCAGAAGACAGATTTTAAGAATTTTAAAATTCAAGATGGAGAATCAAACATGGTGGACGGAAAATTTTTAATTTTTACAGAAGTGTACTTAAAACTTTTCTCATGGGTTTTCGAGGTTGCTGATCACTTATTTAAAGTCAGATTTTAAAAACATAAAATTCCAAAATTACAAATACAACATGGCGGATGAAAAAGATAAAGGTCAGGGTCGAGTTCACGACTGAGATCGCCATCGAATAGCCGGAAAAATTTTCTATAACTCATGCCTTGAACATTTTTTTTAACCGACGCCTACTTTTTGAGATATCCAGCCGGTCATAGCTTGACCTTGACTTGATTTAAAGAGGTCAAATTTTTCCTATGGCATAGATCGTATCTGGACGTAAAAATATCCCCCATTCGTATTAATCATATTTTTGAGCAACGTTTACGCTTCAAGGTATTCAACCAGCCCAGGACTTTCTGGACACTCTGTGTTAATCGGTAATTAAGAAGAGACACAAAGTGAATAGAAGTGTTTGACTTAATTAAAGTGGATTTTCATCCGTTCCGTTTTAGCATTGCAAAGCGATTTTGTGCATGAAAAAGAGATCTTGCAATTTTCAGGCCGATGTTGTTTGATTTAATTATCGTAAGTTTATGCTGTAACTTGAGCGCGATCATCGAATAAATTACAATTATTCAATTAATTTAATGTTTTTTTATTCTTATATACTATGATATGTTTTTTGTGATTCCGTGCGTTCTTTTTTCGTCAGATGGCAGCCGACCCGCAAGGACATTTTCCGTGGAACTCTCCATGAGAGTTCTGTAAGCACAATAAAATTTATATAAATTTAGCAAGAATAATTACCTAGCGCTTCACATCGAACCCATTTTTAATTAATACAAATAAGTCTCACTTTAAACATTGCAAATCGTTTCACATCTATTAGATTTGACTCAAACCGCCTTTGTGCACATAACGATACAATGTCACAACAAATAGATATATATGTATATATATATATATATATATATATATATATATATATATATATATATATTGTAACGCCACTGGGGATCAGGGTAGCGTACAAATGTAAAGGGGGGAGAAGCGGGTTGCTTGCTAGTGCAAGTTAAACGACTGATTTAAAAATTTAGCACACGAACACATACGTTTATTTAAACTAAATTGCAAATACAAGAATTTATCGCGTTTTTACGCGAGCCCAGGGCGCCAGCTACAATCGTGTAGCGCGGTTACTTGCGCGGCAAATACTTTGCGCGGCTAACTCACGGTTAGAGCGGTCGCGGGCGTACAGCATACATAACGATCGAAAATGGCGCGTAACACTTGCGGCCGCACACACGCAGCCGGGAAGTATACGGGGACGATTCGTTGCAGGGATGCCTCCTGGCAAAAGCTGCTGCACCTTGATGCACTTACCAGATTTTCTTCCACGCTTCGGACTACAATACACTTTCTCGCACGCTCGTATCGTTTTTAAAAGCTACGGCTAGTATCGCGACTTCTTTCTCAAACGGACCCGAGCGGAGTGTCGACTGCTCGCTAATTGTGACTTTTTGCTAAAACGGATCCGAACGGAGTGCACGGGAAGCTTATTGCGTGGCACTTTCGCGAGCGCGGCTTTTCGATGATCGTTCTGCGCCGGCGCAACGTACGTGTAAAGTACGTTACGCGACGCAGCCACCACGCGCGCTCAGCGCTGTCGGCAGTTGATATTACTGCTCGCCAGCAGCGCGCGTTGAGGTTATCCGCTCGCGAGTACCAGTGTTGTTGTTGTGTATTCCTTAGAGCGGCGAGAATCTATCTCAGATGTACGGAGGATCAAGGTAAGTCGACGCGTTCCATAGCTGGTAGGCGTCGACTGATTTGTCTATATTCTCTCTGTTTTAGGTGCGGCCATACTGCGGGTCAACAACTGCGGCTCGGACGAAGAGCGGTTGAGAAAGCGAAGCAGCGGTGTCGGGGACAGCGATAGCATGCTTGCAGCGGCAGCAAGGCAACCTATCAGACACCTCCAGGTGCGTATTTACTTGCACTTAAATGCTGTGCTTCTATGTTTTGCCTGCCTTCTAACCTCCTCTTCCACTTTTCTTCAATGTTGTGTGGCAGCTTGTACTTCCTTCCAAGGTGCAGCTGCTACTACTATTTTCTTCTTTATTTAATCACCGTCTGGGAGGTTGCAGGTACGAGGATCACTACAAGGATAGAAAGGAGCTTAGAGAGGAAGGAACCTTGCTGCAGTGTGTGCGAGCACTGCCTCGACTAGCCAGGGCTCCTGAGACTAGCTCTCCGCTACAGCTTTTACTTGAGCTGGAAGCCCCTGTACCTGGGGAAGGTACAGTATGTACGGCCCTGCGTGGCTGTTAGTTAGGATCATGCGTGGCAGTCCTGCAAGGCTGCCAAGATTGTAATAAGAAGGGATATTTCAGCTACGAGGAGGCGCATAAGCTATGTTTTGGCCTCCTCATGTGACTGGTGCAAAAACACCACGTCACAATATATATATACAGGGTGTCCCATTATAATCGCCCCACGTGAGTCTGAAAATATGACCTCTGAAAAATAATATTTCAGATAAACGTAAGAAAATTTTAAGAGAGATATCCAATGGTGATCTTAACTGTGACCTTGACAATCACTTTTGAAGACATTTGA
Source organism: Chalcis sispes (assembly GCA_949987625.1). Classification (NCBI taxonomy): domain Eukaryota; kingdom Metazoa; phylum Arthropoda; class Insecta; order Hymenoptera; family Chalcididae; genus Chalcis; species Chalcis sispes. The sequence goes on along the minus strand of OX465094.1, from coordinate 41,231,570 downwards.
AGATCAAGTTAGTTTTTTAAAATGAAAACCAATACTTATGACCCTGAAAATGGTAAGAGCAGCAAATTCGACATCCGAATACAACCTTGACTATGACTTCCAAGGTCATTTTCAGATCAAGTTAGTTATTTTAAATGAAAACCCGTAATTTAAACGCCGGAATTAGAACTAGGCAAGAAATGGGGCCCACTGATTTAAGGGGAGTATCTCAATACCCAGTCAGCCAAGGCAAAGCATGGTGGACACCCATTTAAGAAAAGACTGTTAATATACAGCCAGCAAAGGTCAAGGCAATGAGTCAGCCCAATCAAGGGAAGACTCATAGCACCCAGCCAGTCAAGGCAAGGTAACAAGTTAACCCTGTCAAGAAAAAACTCATACCACCTAGCCAGTCGAGGCAAGGCTACGATCCCGCCCAGTAAAGAAAAGACACATAGCACTTAGTCAGTCAAGGCAAGGCAACAAGACGGCCCAGTCAAGGAAAGATTCTCAGCACCCAGCCATTCAAGGCAAGGCAACGAGTTCGCCAAAACAAAAGAAGACTTATTGCATCTAACCAGTCAAGGCAAGGTAACAAGTTTACGTAGTGAAGAGAAAACTAATACCATTCAGCCAGTCAAAGCGGGATAACGATTCCACCAAGCCAAGAAAAAACTTATAACACGCAGCCAGTCAAGGCTAGGTAATATGTTTGCCCAGTCATAAGAAGACTAATGGCACGCAATTAGTCAAGATAAGGTAACAAGTTCGCTTAGACAAGAGAAAAATCATAGCACCTAGCAAGTCGAGGCAAAACAACAAATTCGCCCAATCAAGGGAAAAATTTTAGCACGCAGCCAGTCAAGGCAAGGCAACGAGTCCGCCTAACTATAAACAATTTTTTGCACCTAGACAGTCAAGGCAAGGCAACAAGACTGCCCAGTCAATAGAATATTATTAGCACGCAGCCAGTTAAGGCAAGGCTACGAGCCCACCCAGTCATAGAAACACTTAAAGCACCTAGCCAGTCAAGGCAAAACAACAAGTCTGCCCTGTCAAGGAAAGATTCTTAGCACGCAGCGAGATAAGGCAAGGCTACGAGCAGCACAGTCGAGGGAAAACTCATCATACCCCGCCAGTCAAGGCAAGGTTACAAGTTTACCTATTTAAGGAAAGACTCATAGCACCCAGCCAGTCAAGGCAAGGTAACAAGTTCGCCTAGTCAGGAAAAAACTCATAGCATCCAGCCAGATGAGGCGAGGGAACGAGTCCGCTCAAACAAGAAAAGACTTATAGCACCAAGCTAGACAAGGCAAGGCAACGAGAGCGCCCAGTCAAGGGAAAACTCATAACAGCCAGCCAGTCAAGGCAAGGTAACGAACCCGCCTAAACAAGGAAAGACTCATAGCATCTAGTCAGTCAAGGCATGGTAACAAGACTGCTTAGACAAGCAAAAATTAATAGCACGCAGCCAGTTAAAGTAAGCCTACAAGTCTGCCCAATCAAGGAAAGGCACATAGCACCCAGTCAGTCAAGGCAAAGAAACGAGTCCACCCAGTCATAGAAAGACTTTTAGCACCCAGCAATTCAAGGCAAGGCAGCAAGTCTGCCCAGCCAAGAGAAGATTTATAACAAGCAGTTAGTTAAGGCAAGACTACGAGTCCGCACAGTCAAGAGAAAACTTATACAACCCAGCCAGTCAAGGCGAAGTAAATAGTTTACCCAACTAAGGTGACGACTAATAGCACCCAGCCAGGCAAGGCAACGCGGCAAGTATGCCCAGTCAAGAGAAGATTCTTAACAAGCAGCCAGTTAAGTCAAGGCTACAAGTTCGCCCAGTCAAGAAAAGGCACATAGCACTTAGTCAGTCAAGGCAAAGAAATGAGTCCACCTAGTCATAGGAAGACTTTTAGCACCTAGCAAGTCAAGGCAAGGCAGCAAGTCCGCCCAGCCAAGAGAAGATTCTTAACAAGCAGCTAGTTAAGGTAAGACTTCAAGTCTGCACACTCAAAAGAAAACTCATAATACCTAGCCAAGCAAGGCAAAGTAAATAGTTTACCCAGCCAGGGTGACGACTAATAGCATTCAGCCAATCAAGGCAAGGCAAGGAGCTCACCCATTCAAGGGAACACACATGACACCCTAACAGTCAAGATAAGGCAACAAGACGGCCCAGCAAAAGGAAAATTCTTAGCGTGCAACCGGTCAAGGCAAGGTAATGACTTCGCCCAAGCAAGAGAAAACTCATAGCACCCAACCAGACAATTCAAGGTCACGAGTTCGCCCAGTTAAGAGTATACTCATAGAACCCAGCTAGTCAAGGCAAGGCAACAAGCCCGCCCAGCTGAGAAAAGACTTATTGCACCTAACCAGTCAAGGCAAGGTAACAAGTTCACCCAGTCAAGAAAAAACTCATACGACCTAGCCAGTCAAGGCAAGGGTACGAGTCCGCCTAGCCAAGGGAAGACATACTGTCTGTCAAAAAAGGGACCGGAAATTTTAAATCAAAACAACATTTTTACGTTAAATAATAAACATTTATTGCGTCGCCTTCAAAATAGGCTCCATTTGCTCTGATACATCTATGCCAACGGCACTTCCAATCATCGAAACATTTTTTATAGGCGCTTTCCGGGATGGCCTTCAGCTCACGCGCCGAATTTTGTTTTATAGCTTCAATCGACTAACAACGGGTGCCATGAAGCGGCAATTTAAGTTTTGTGAAGAGGAAAAAGTCACAGGGAGCCAGATCTGGCGAATACGATGGTTCTTCAAGCGTGTTCGTTGAGTTTTTGGCGAGAAATTCGGTCACAATCGAAGCTCGGTGAGAGGCGCGTTATCGTCGTGCAAAATCCACGAGTTGTTTGCTCACAAATTTGGCCGCTACTTACGGATACGCTCACGCAAACGTTTCATAACGCTTAGGTTATACTCTTTGTTCACCGTCTGACCCTGTGGAACAAATTCGTAGTACACCACGCAACGGATATCGAAGAAATCAATGAGCATCACCTTCAATTTTGAGCGGCTTGGGCGTGGTTTTTTCGGTTTCAACTCGTTTTTTCCCACTTATTCCGATGCTTGCTAACTTGTTTGCATATCGTACTCGTACACCCACGTTTCGTCACCAGTTATGATGCATTCCATGAATGCGGGATCGGAATTGGCGCGATCCAGCATGTATGAAGCGACCTGTTCGCGATAGCGTTTTTGAAAAAAATTAAGCTCTTTTGGAACGAGTCTTGTGGCCACCTTTCTTATGCCCAAAATATCAATTAAAATCGTACGTGTAAACTCGTGGAATATCTCAAGTTCATGTGCTATCTCTCTCAAGCTGGTATGACGGTTTTCAAGCACAATTTCCATAATTTTATCGCCGTTATCTGCGGTCGAAGCCGTCGATGGGCGTCCGGAACGAGGCAAGTCTTCGAAGACTTCACGACCCTCCTTGAAGGCTTTGTACCACTCATACGCACGGGTTTTCGACAGTGCTTTATCATCAAAAGCCTTTTGCAACATTTTCAATGCATCGGCACACGAAATTTCATTCGCAACACAAAATTTTAGACAAATTCTTTGTTCAACGTAATCACCCATTGTAAAAAATTCACAAGCACTATGGACATCGACTGACTTAACTAGCTACTGTAAACGCACTTGTTGACAGATTCCGCTCAAACTTTACATAGTCATTAAGGACAGTTGTACCAACCTAGAAAAAAAATTTTACCTGCCTAAATTGCCCCGCCAGATTTAAATCGACAATTTCTGGTACTTTTTTGACAGAATGTATAGCACCCAGCCAGTCAAGACAAGAAAACGAATCTGCCTAGTTAAGGCAAGATTCACTGCACCTAACCAGTCAAGGCATGGTAACAAGTTTACCGCGTCAAGAGAAAACTCATAGCACCTAGCCAGACAAGGCGAGACGACGAGTCCACTTAGACAAGGGAAGACTCATAGCACCCAGCCAGCCAAGACGAGTCTACGAGTCCGTCAAGACAAGAAAAGACTCATAGCACCTAGCTAGTCAAGGTGAGGAAACAAGCCCGCCAAAACAAGGAAATACTTGTACCACCCAGCCAGACAAGTCGTGGCAACGAATGAGCCAAGCCAAAGAAAAACTCATTTACACACAGCCAGTCAAGGCAACGTAACGTGTTCTCCTAGCCAAAAGAAGACTCATAGTACCCAGCAAGTTAAGGCATGGCAACAAGTCGGTCCAGTCAAGGAAAGATTCTTAGCACACAGTTAGTCAAGGCATGGCTACGAGTCCGCCCAGTCCCGGGAAAGCTGATAGCACACAAAAAGTTAAGGCAAGCTAACGAGTCTGCTTAGTCAAAAGAAAACTCATTGCACCCAACTAGTCTAGGCAAGGCATCGAGCCCGCCCAGTCTGGGGAAGACTTATAACATCTAGTTAGTCAAGGCAAGGCGATGAGTCAAGGAAAAACTCTTGGAACTCAGCCATTTTAGACGTCTCTTATAACAGGTGTTAGATAAGTCGTCCAATTTCTTCAATGCACATATTTATTCTTTGATGAAAACTCAGATGGACCTACTTTAAAGTTACATCCATGTCAGATTCGAAAACTCTTTTTATTCTTTTTTTTATGTCCTCTGTGGTTGTTGGAGCTTGCGCAAGTACTTGCTCTTTTACAACACCCGATGAAAAGAAATTCATCGGTTTGAGATCTGGTGATCTTCCTGTTTATTCATGTACTTGTGTGTACTCATGTAATGCCAATTCAACGATTAGGAAATGTGGTATCTCAGAATGCCTTAACCCATTGAGTCTCAACATGACGAAATTTCTTACTTACGTTTGAGCTTAAAAATTTTAATGAAAAAGCCATGGAATATTTTGGAAATTACCTTTTTCTACTATTTTAGGGTATTCTGAATACGACGCGATAGCTTGAAAAACATAAAAAATTGATTTTCATCTAACAATTCACAAAAAAAAAATTGCGGTTTTATGAAGCAAATTTTTTTTGCAACCGAAAAATTAAGTAGGAAGTGATTTTTTCTTTATCGCTGCAAATGTGTACAAAAGTGCATAAAATGTTTGAACTTCACAAATCTGTTTGTGTTTTTCGTCTACGATTTTTTTTTAACAAGATAGTGATCAAAAAGCGAACGCTAAAAATTGTAGTTTTCGATTTATAAACTTTTTAATAGTTTTTTCTAATTAAATTATGGATGATTAATTTTCAATTAAACAAAGAATAGTTATTATGAAAAGTATAAAATTTTAATCCTTAGGTTTAGAAGAATCATTTTATATTAAGATTTTACGTCTTTTTATCGTAAAATATTAATGAAAGAAATAGAATATTATCTTTTTTCAACTTGTTTTAAGAAAATCGTAGACGCAAAATACGAACAGATTCAGAAAGTTCAAACAATTTGCGCACCTCTGTGCATGTTTGAGACCATAAAAAAAAAATTCCTTCCTACTTTATTATTTGCTTTAAAAAAAAATTTGCTTCAAAAATATGCATTTTTCTTTTTAATTCGTGAATTATTAATTGAAAATCGTATTTTTGTGCTTCTTAAGTTATTGCATCGTTTTCAGCATACCTAAAAATAATAGGGAAGGGTATTTTCCAAAACATTCCATGGCTTTTTCATAAAAATTTTTAAGCTCAAACGTAAGTAAGAAATTTCGTCATTTTGGGACTCAATAGGTGAACTGGTAGTGTACGGTGTGCTGCTGTCTCGTCTTGTTGAAACTACATGATTTGTATCAAGACTAATGGGGCGTTTTCTAACAATTGTGGTACTTCATTCTGGAGAATATTCAAGTAGAAAGAACCATTTAATTCATTATTATAAAAAAATTTACCTATCACAATATTTCCTATTATACCTCCCCATAGATTCAATGACCACTGTCTCTAGAGACGATGATTCCTTTGCCAATGAGGATTTACTTGGGAATAGTAATGGGCATTATGGAGATTGACACCTCCAATATTGTCAAATTTCGCCTTGTCTGTTGATAAGATTTTGTCGAAATTGAAAGCATCTTGGCGTATTCTATTAGATGCTTATCTACAAAAATTTAAACGCCGCTGGTTATCTCCGATCTCAAGACCATCAGTGAGGTGGACATGGTACAGATGGAATTTTAAACTTTTTAAAATGCGGTTAGTAGTTGTTTTTGAAACTCCATGCAATCGACTGATTTGCCAAATAAGAATATGGGGATTATCAGCAACCGAAGATAACACACCTCGTACAATATGCTCTTTAGAGCCAGTTTTGCGTCTTTTCCGTGTTAGATTACATTGTTCAGCTCTACTTACTAATCGGTGGATAGCCTTTCTATCTGGATGTCAAGAGACTGGATATTTTTCTGCAAAACGCCTTTCTGCAGCTCTGTAATTGTATTGACACTCGCCAAGAACCTTAATCATATTAACTACTTTCTGTGGCGTATAATCAGCCATGACTGTAAAGAAATGTAAGTCCACCGATAAAATTATTCAAACACTTTTGATTACAAAGATCAAAATTATTGGAATTAAAACTATTCATGTATGGACCTTATAACAAAAAAAATTCCAATTTTTTCTTATCACTGATCATGATGCCATGGTTCGTTTTTATGTAGGAGAAAGTTAAAGGTGCGAAACGGGGGTTCAAAGGAACAAAAATTCAGCAGCTTGAACACCATAGCATTTCTTTAACTTAGAAGAAGTCGTCCCTTAAACTAAACTGACCAAGATCATAATTCAACATCACTATTTTTGCACTCATTAATTTTGGCATGAAAACAGAGATGTTTGTAAATAATTTTTACAAACTAAATATGTCTTTGACATCAAGGTCAAGGTTAAGATCATAAGCTGTCGTAAAATGTTCCACTCATTCTGTCTCCACGTTTAAAGGTAGGGTTTTCCTATCGAAAAAACTAACTTGTTGGCCTTTGCATGAACTTCAATGTCATGGTCAAGATCATAGACGTATTCGAGCGTAAAATTTTTCACTCTTTCTATTTCCAAGGTCAAAAGTAGAGGTTTCTATTTGAAAAAACTAACTTGACCTTCAAATGAGCTTGAAGGTCATTGTTAAGATTACAGTAAAGGTCACCATTGGATGTCTCCTTTGAGACCCTACAACTTTTATTTCAAATATTATTTTCCAAAGGACATATTTTTAGAGTTAAAATATTATTATTCGCGTGGGGCGAATAAAATGGGACACCCTGTATGTATATAAACATTTTATTTTTTTCACCTTCTACGCGCTAATGTTTTTTATTTCGTTTCGACTGACGCGTAATTAAGGCAAATAATTCTCTTCGGTACAATTTGATACACACTTTATTATTTAGGTGTTGTAAAAAGTAATCCATTATTTTTCCAATAGATGGCTTTAGTAATCTGTATCTCCCGTTGTAAAAGTGCGATTGGGTTACACTGAATGGCGTTAGAAAGATAAGATTTCGTACTAATAAAGTTTTTGATACAGTTTTGTGATTGCTTGACTCAGTATTTTTTTAGCACGCGTCAAAGATGGACACCAACAGAGAGAAAATACGCCATATTTTACAGTTTTTCTTCGATAAAGGCGAAAACGCAAGCCAGGCAGCTGAAAATGTGAATGGTGTTTACGGTCCTGATACTGTAAAAGCCAATTACGCGCAATTTTGGTTTCGTCGATTCCGTTCTGGTAATTTAGACGTCAAAGATGCATCACGCTCTGTAAGGCCAATTGTCGAAAATGTCGATAAAATACTGGAAATCGTTTAGTCCGACCGTCATGTAAGCACTTTTTCGATTGCCCAGGAGCTAAACATTGCACAAAAAACCGTTAGAACCACTTAAATAAGGCTGGATAAAAAAATAAGTTCGATGTATGGGTGCCACACGAGTTATCGCAAAGAAACCTCATGAACCGAATTCCCATCTGCGAATCGCCGCTGAATCGCAACAATATCGATCCATTTCTGGAGCGAATGGTTACTGGTGATGAAAAGTGGGTCACTTACGACAACGTCAAGCGACAACAGTCGTGGTCATATCGCGGTGAGCCGGCGCAAACGGTGGCCATGCCAGGATTGACAGTCAAGAATGTTTTGCTGTGTGTTTGCTGGGACTGGCAGGAAATCATCTACTATGAGATGCTCCCCTACGACCGAACTCTTGATTCGGACCTGTACTATCAACAATTGGACCGTCTGGAAGAAGCAATCGCCCAGAAGTGGTCAGCTTTGGCCAATAGGAGAGGAAATGTATTCCATCAGGACAACGCCAGGCCGCATACATCGATAGTGACTCGACAGAAGCTCCAGGAGCTTGGTTAGGAAGTTCTTATGCATCCACCTTATAGTCCGGTCCTGGCACCAAGTGATTACCACCTGTTTCTGTCTATGACGAATGATTTTGCAGGTGAAAAATTCGCCTTAAGAGAAGATTGTGAAAATCGACTGTCCCAGTTTTTTGACAATAGGGACAAGGGTTTATACGAGAGAGGCATTATGAAATTACCTCCAAAATGGCAACAAGTTATCGAACAAAACGGTTCATATTTGACCTAAAACGTATCATTCTATCTATGCTAAATAAAACCTTTAATTTAATGCAAAAATAATAGATTTCTTTTTACTACACCTAATATTACAAAATTTTATAGATTATAGAATGTTATACACTCTGACAAGAAAGTATCCCGAAATTTGAAATAAAACGCAAAAATATTAAACTTCTTCAATATTTATTGAATCTCCTTTAAAATATGCTCCATTTGAAGCAATACACATGTGCCAACGTTTTCTCCAATCATGGAAACATTTTTTATAGGCGCTTTCAGGCATGGCCTTCAGCTCCTATTGCGAATTTTCTTTTATGGCGTCTATGGAGTTAAATCTGGTTCCCCGGAGCGGTAATTTCAGTCTGGAGAAAACAAAGAAGTCACACGGAGCTAGATCAGGCGAATAAGGTGGCTGGTCGATGGTATTTATCGAGTGTTTGGTCTTAAAATCGTTAATAATCGTGGCTCGATGAGATGGTGCGTTATCGTCATGCAAAATTTACGAATGGTTTTGCCACAAATCCGGCCGTTTACGGCGAATATTTTCACGCAAACGTCTCAAAACAGTTAGATAGAAGTCCTTATTGACCGTTTGACCTTGTGGAACGAATTCATGATGAACCACACCACGAATATCGAAGAAAACAATAAGCATCGTCTTGATTTTCGAACGACTTTTGCGAGGTTTTTTTTGGTTTCGGCTTATTTTTTCCCACCCGTTCCGAAGATTGTTGGCTCCTTTGTGTGTCGTATTCATGGACCCATGTCTCGTCACCAGTTATGATCCGTCCCATGAACGTGGGATCAGAATTCGCACGATCCAGCATGTCTGCAGCTACCTGCATCCGGTACTGTTTTTGAAGAAAATTCAGCTCTAACGGAACGAGCCGAGCGGCGACGCGCTGCATGCCCAATTGGTTTACCAAAATCAAACGAGCGGTTTCACGAGAGATGTTGAGATCACGAGCTATCTCTTTAACACTGGCATGACGATTTTCGAGCACAATTTCCTTGATTTTGTCGACGTTATCGTTGGTTAAAGAGGTCGACGGTCGTCCTGAACGAGGCAAATCTTCGACGATCTCCCGACCGTTTCTAAAGGCTTTGTACTATTCGTACACTTGGGTTTTCGATAAAACAGTCTTTATAAGCCTTTTCCAGCATTTGCAACGAGTGAGCACACGAAATTTCGTTCAAAACACAAAATTTGAGACAAACTCTTTGTTCAATATTTTTTTCCATTGTAACATTCGCAGACTACCACTGAGGTCGACTGGTTTCAACAGCTGTCGTAAACAAACTAGTTGACAGACCGCACTTATGTTTAGCATAGTAATTACGGACAGTCCTACCAACATACAGAAACTTCAAATACTAAAAAATACTCAATGCGGGCAATTTAAATGAGAATTTCCGGATACTTTCTTGTCAGAGTGTAAACCACTTGATTTTACTATTAATTTGACATTTTAAAAATGTAAAATCAGCGTAAACCTTAATCGTCATCCTCCAGCGTTATTTTAACTATAGCATAATTACAAATAACAAGATTTAACAATGTGTTTAATTTTATTTTAATATTTGTGTTAATATTAATAATTAAGTTTTATCAATATAATAATATTGTAAGTACATATATAATTAAAATTTCTTATTCCTATATTGAATGTAAATAATTTATATTTTTATAGCATTTTAAAATTAAATAAAGCATTTGAACTTTTATTTTGAAGAAGTTTAAATCAATATTCATTTTCAAAATTGCAAATTCGCTTAGTTAACATTTTACCGACTGGTAGTCGATTAATCGGCTTTTTGTCGCCAACGGTTACCGACCTTATTTAGCATTAATATCATGAAAATATAATAATATACAGGGTGGTCCGTTTTAATTTATCAGTCGGAATAACTTCAGAGGGAGATGGTTATTTAAAAAAATGTTCTTTACAAAAGTTGTTGGAGTTGAAGGATGTCGTCCAAAATTGACCTTGGTGATAACCTTGAGGTCAAATTTCGAGGTTATTTGAGAGTCAAATCGCGAATATCAAATGGAAATCCCAATTTCTTATTACAAATTCTGATTATGCATCAAAAAATATGAAAGTTTTTTCAAAAATTTTTCCGATGCGTGACAGATGGTGCTGTAATCGGCAGTTCTAATCTATCGATGCGAATATCTGAACAACTACGCATATAAAAAGGTAGAAAAGAAATATTTGTTAATCTGGATAGGGGACATGCAATGACAGCACAATCGCCCCCCCCCCCCACTCTAACCCCCCTTATGGAGCGGTTTCAACTTAAAATTCTGAAATGGGTAACCCAAAACATATATTGCAGATTCTGATTCTGCGTCGAAAAATATGGAAATTTTGTTCGGAACATTTTTTAGATTCGCGATAGGTGTCGCTGTAATCGACAAAATTAAAAATGCGTACTACAATCGTTACCGAAATAGAATTTCTTAAGGAATACATATCGTGTTCTGCAAATAAGAATTCTGTGGATAAATAGGTTAAAAAAAAATCTGTTTTGATGAAAATGTTTATTCTACTTCAAGCGTTACCTAGGGTCAACAGATTTTTTTTAAACGTATTTATCCACAAAATTCTAATTTGCAGAACACGATGTGTACGAGTATTCCTCGAGAAATTCTAATTCGGTAACGATTTTGTACGCATTTTTAATTTTATTGATTACAGCCGCATCTGTAAGAATCTGCAATATAAAATTGGGGTACCCATTTTAGATTTTTGATTTGAAACCGCTCTATACGGGGGGTTAGAGGGAGGGGGGGCGATTGTGGTGTCATTGCATGTCCCCTATCCAGATTAACAAATTTTCCTTTTCTACCTTCTCTCATATGCGTAGTTGTTGAGATATTCGCATCGATAGATTAAAACTGCCGATTACAGCGTCATCCATCACGCATCAAAAAAAATGTTGTAAACAAAACATTTATATTTTTTTATGCAAAATCAGAATCTGTAATAAAAAATTAGGATTTCTTATTAAAATTCACGATTTGACCCTTAAATAACCTTCAAATTTGACCTCAAGGTTAACGCCAAGGTCAGCGTTGGGCGACCCCCTTTAACTTTTACAACTTTTGTCTAAAGATTTTTTGATATACATATAGCCGTCGGGGATCGAAGCATAAAGTTTCTTAGAATTGCTAACACTTTTAAAAGCTACATAAAGCTGACGGTGCAAATAAACAGCTAATACTTAGATTCAGACTCACAATTTTTAGCGTCTTACCAAGTGTAGAAGCATGAAATCGGGATTTTTTTGTAGAAATTACACTTCTGTTGTTTGAAAATAATATAAAATATTTTATTTAAAATAATCTTTATTGCCATTTTAAAATTTTTCCCACCTCTTCGGCAGTTTATGTACGCCACGCCAAAGAAACAGTTCTTCTTTTGGATTGAACCATTTCCGTACATTTTCATATGAATTAAAGCGTTGTAAAGCGAAAGCATGTCCCATTGATGCTAATAGATCATAATCGGACAGAGCCAAGTCTGCAGAATAAACCGCATGCACTCGTATCTCCCAACTGAACTCCTTGATCGTTTCTCTGACCCGTTTTGCTGTGGATAATGAGGCATAATCATAGAACGAAATAACCTTGTGTTGTTTTTTTTCTATATTCCGGTCGTTTTTCAAGTAATCCTCGATTGAAATCGATTATTTGTTACAGTCTGCCAAGTAAGAGCGTGGTCGTGTTAATTTATAAAAAAATTTATTTGATGAAACTTTCATATTTATATATACATTGTACACATTACAAACAATGATGCAATTCGGTCAATAATGTGTCCAGTCACCAACGGCGTCGATAATTGCCTGGCATCTCCGAGGCATGCTTTCTACTAAGTTGACGGCGTATTCTAGTGGCATGGATCTCCAGATCCGACGAATTTCGTAAGACAACTGCTTCAAAGTGTATGTGCGTCTTCCATGAAGCTTTCGTTTAATATATGCCCACACATTTTTAATAGAGTTTGCATCGGGTGACTGCGACGGCCAATCCAATGTAACGATGCCAGATTGAGTCTTCCACTGAGTACAGAGCTTGCTGTAGTGTTAAGGATCGTTGTCCTCCTACAGAATCCGAACTTAATTTTTTGTGATGAACCATCGTTTGGCAGATGGCAGTAAAGCCTTTTTGTAGATTTTTATCATTTTCTCGGCATTTAGGTTGTCAGTAAAGAGGTGCAAAGTGCCGAATCCCTGCTTTGAGAAGCAGCCCCAAAGATGCACCTTTATTCCATGTTTTACGGTCCGCTGAACAAGCCTATTGGTGGAAGTTGACCAGGCTTGCGTGAGGACAGAACGTGCCCATATAGAACATTCATCAGTAAAAATGACATTTTCAAAATCTCTATCAATATTTTCATGCGCCCAAGCGAGTCGCTTTGTCACATGTTTTTCAGTCAACAGAGGCTTCTTCATTGTGTTGCGCCATTTCAAAAGATCAACGACAACTGAATCTTTGTTGACAATCCATCAAGAACAAAGCTTTCCTCTATTGATTTGCGAAGAAGTTAGAGCGAAATCTTTCATTACCTGTCGGTGAAGTCGACCATGCTCCTACTTGACAGACTGTATTTGTAGCGATCAGTGTTAACGATTTCACCAGATTTTAGCAGCTAATAATAGATTACACTCTTTTGATCTCACTGAATACAGAGCATTGTTTTCTTTTCAATGCGATTGGATCTTGCAGTGAATGTCGATGGTTCGTTTGGATTTACCCATAATTATCGATGCTTAGGATTCTCAAAATATATCCATTTTTTATTACTTATCACAATTCGATGGAGAAATGTCTTTCTTTTGTATCTGTCGAGCAGCATTTGGCAAGCTGTTTTTTGATTTTCTTGCTGTCTTTCATTCAGTTCATGCGAAACCCGTTTTCCTATTTTTTAAATCTTTCTTATGGCTTTCAAACGAATGAAGACGGCTTTTTAATGGTATTCAGTCGATCCGCGAGTTCTCGTTGAGTTTATGTATCATCCCTATCCAATAACGCTTGCTAATAATTCGTTGTTGCGAACTTCTTCGGTGGTTTTCCACGATCTTCGTTCCTCACAATAAAATCAACACTTTGGAATCTTTCAAACTATACAAAATATAGTATTTTACCAGGATCATGTTGATCTTAAGCTTTGACAAGGACTCGATGCGATTCTGCAGCAGTTTTCTGCAAATGATAACAAAAGATCAATGCTGTCCGCGAATCGTAGTTCGTAGGCATGAAACTCGACATGTTTAAGATTATAGAAAAATATCCCGTTGTATGAAACTTGGATTGTTGTGTGTTGAAAATCTGCGTTCGCTGTTATAAAGAAATGATGGCACTGCAAAAGCGGCTTTGCGGTCCCTATACTGATAACCAGCACTACCTATAAGAAAAGTCCGATTTCATACTTCTGCACCTGGTAATTTCTTAATTTTTATAATAAATTTTGCTTTCGTTATTATTATTATCTTATCGTTCTGTCTTGTTCTCTTTTTTAATTTTTTCTATTTTTTTCTCTTTTTTTGCAGTTTATTTGTATGTTTTAAATGTATATTTAACTAAGGTTTCAGCCAAAGCAACTGAACAGTTATTTGATATCATTCTTTTAATTAAATGTTCGACGTAATTGTTTAAACTTAATAACTTTTTTATTTATGAATCGATTAAAATAAAATTAACAATAAATGTTAAGTGAAGCTTACCATAATACATTAATGAAAATTACACCCAAATCGGTTAAGCCATTTTTGAGATTAGCGCGCACAGACGGACAGACACACATACTAACCAACAGACTGAAATTCTAACAATTTTAACAATTGTTTTGGGTTCTATTGTGTTATAAAGACGCACAATAATATTTGTTTTTATATATCTTATATACACATACAGTGATCAGTTACACTTTTATTATATACATATGTATCGATATAGATTTAGCGGGATAAATATTTTCTATAAAAAATATATTATTTTGATGAGGTTCATGCAGCTGTAATTGCCCTATAATAAGGCATGTTATAATTAATAAGAAAAATAGGTGAAACTTATTTTTGCAATTTTTCAAAAAAAACTTAACCTATTTTATATATATGCTAGAACATAATGTTATTTGCAATTGATTACATACCTTTTGGTTTACCAGTACTACCAGAAGTGTACAAAACAAGAGCAATCTTATCTTTGAATTTGTTTTGATTGGTTATTATTTTTTCTATTTCTTGTTCCGATTCAAGTAATAATTGTTCATCAGTCAATATTAATATATCTTCGTACATACTACAATCAGCTAAAAATTTTATATATAAAAATTAAATATTAAACAAAATAATTTTCTGCTAAACAATAAAAGTATTTTTATTTATCAAAACATAGAAGACGGAATTTTAAAAGTGCATTACACATAGTTAAGTTCTTAAGGTAAATAAGCAAAAACATTCTGTATTCTTTTTTGTTTTCTGCTACAAGTTTTAATATTTTAAATACGATTATGAAGGGTGATTCATTATGAGACTTGATTTTTAATAGGCTTTTTTTTACAGATCACGCGTGACTCCTGTCAAACTGTAATGTAATTTTTATTCAGTATTGTTTGGCAAATCATCATGAAAAGACTTATACCGCAACAACGTATCCAAATTGTTTAGCTGTATTACGAAAATCAGCGTTCTGTGAAAAAAGTTTTTTGTGCTCTTAGAGCAACTTATGGTGTGCATGGTCAACCTATCGAAACCACTATAGCCAATACCATCCGCAAATTTGAAACCCAGCATACATTATTGGATAATACTCGACCGATTAGACCACATTCAGAACTTAGTAAAGAGAATATAGCGGCTGTAGCTGAGAGTGTGGCTAAAGACCGTAACAAATCGATTCGGCGTCGTTCTCAACAGCTTGGTTTGCCTTACGCAACAACTTGGCGTATTTTACGTGAAGATCTTGGTTTAAAGACATACAAACTTCAACTCGTGCAAGAATTAAAGCCGGGCGACTTAGGTTTGCGTCGTGTTTTTGGTGAATGAGCTCTGAATCAGCTCAATGAAAATTCGCTGTTTTATCACGAAATTTTGTTCAGTAATGAGGCGCATTTTTGGCTCAATGGATACGTCAATAAGCAGAATTGCCGTATTTGGGCTAATGAACAACCTGAAGAGCTTCAATAACTACCACTAAAGCCACAGAAATGCACAGTTTGGTGTGGTTTATGGGCCGGTGGAATCATCGGTCCATATTTCTTTCAAACTGAGTTAGGTCAGAACGTAACCGTCAATGGCGACCACTATCGCACCATGATAACGGATTTTTTGCTACCTGAAATTGAAGCCCGTGGTATTGGTGAACTTTGGTTTCAATAAGACGGCACTACTTTGCATACAGCGAGAGAAACAATGGACTTATTCAGAAATCATTTTGGTGAGAACCTGATTTCACGTTTTAGACCAGTAAATTGGCTGCCTAGATCATGTGATATCACACCTTTAGATTATTTTTTTTGGGATTACACGAAGTCTCTGGTCTTCAGGGATAAGCCAGCTTCAATCGACGCTTTGCAAGCCAACATTACTCGTGTCATTCGCGAGATACCGGTCGCTATGCTGGAACGCGTCGTCCAAAATTGGACCCTCAGGATTGACCATTTACGGTGTAGTCGCGGTCCACATTTAAATGAGATAATCTTCAAATAGTAAATGTTATAGATTGTTCTTTTGACTCACAATAAAATTTTTACTGTAGAATTTAACTTTATGCCTTTTATTTCAGATTAAAAACCAAACCTCACAATGAATCACCCTATGTTTATATATTTTACATATGGTGTAAATTCTGGAACCACTCATCAGAATAAGTATCAGAAAATCTTAAAGTTTTACATCTTAACCAGTAACACTAACACAGAGATCGGCCACTACTCATGTTAAACTATTCTTCATATTTTCTTACGAAGTCATAAAAAATTTTACCGATCATGTTTATCTTATGCACTTTTTACAGCGTTGTAAAAAGTTAAAAATGTATTTCTTTCGCTTCATTAACAATTTTTTAAATTTATGGGCAAGTTGTAATGGAAAAATTCCGGATAGGTTATTTAAGGTGTTTATAAGAGGTTTAAAATAAATTTTTATCTTAATTGTCAAATTAACTGAAGTACATTGATTTTTTAGAATTAAATTTTTTTTTTTGTTTTTCTTCTATCTTTTTAAAGGTGATTGAGAGCAAAATTATTAATAGTGAAATATGTGATTTTCGAATTTGTCAAAGAAACAAATTGTCGTTATTTGCCAAATAAATAGCTCGTTGAATAATGGTGAGATTGACTAATTGGTAGAATAAAAATTTGTGCGAAGTTCCATACAGGTAACTTTGTAACGCTAACCTCGAAGCAGTCGATTAGACGTTACTAAATATAAATAAGAAGGAGTAGGGAAGAAGGAAGTATTTTATCTACGACAATAATATGTGCATAAAAAATTTATATTCAACTATTAACTTCAAAGAAATTGTCCGCTGCCGACGGATAAGCTGTGATTTCTACGGAGGACTAAATCACCAACGTTATAAATGATTTTGCGTCGATTACGATTATAGTGGCGAGTTTATTGGTTACTTGCTTTTGCCAAATTTTTAGTAGTCCACGGACCTTCGATTTACCTTTGCCCCATTAAACTGTCGAAAGCTTGTTGAGATACCTTATAAAGCTGGTAGTCGGTGCACTGACGTACGTATCGAATGACATCAGCTTCCATCTTTGGCCAAAAATACAACTGCGGTAGTCTAACATATAATATGTCTCATTGACACCCATATGGCCTGCTTGGAGTGTATTGTGGAATTCAAACATGGCTCTATCCTGATCTTTTTCCGGTAGTACTAATGTCCATTTATCCTCGTCGGGTATTATAGGGTCTATTAAAGGGCCTGGTCAATGCTTATACAGTGCATTTCCTTCCACTTTACAATTCGATTACTCTTCCGGTCATTGATTTATAAGCTGTAGTTGATTAGCGTACTAATTATAAATATCCAATAATTTTGTTGCATCAAGGTGGGTATCATCTTCGAAAGCGTGCGATATCGCGTCTGGAACTCTATGCAGGGCATCTTGCCGGTGTGTTATCTTTATGTTGTAGGCTTGTAGTACTGTTACCCGCCTTGCTAACCTGCCTGTAGGATTTTTGAGGTTATGTTGTCAGCGTCGAGCTGCATCTTGCCCCGGATTGAGGTGTAGGCTGCCCATCTTGCTAGCTACTGTAAGCGCCTCTCTTTCTCTCTTGGTGTCGCTGCCAGACTTTTTAGCCTCACCCTCCTGGATAGGCAGCTCCTCGATTGTAAGGGACTGTTCCTAGACAACGGCTAGCGGCTCGAGGTCATCTTCAGCCTTGGCTGCTCTGTACCTCGGCGTCGACGCTAGTGCTGGGGCTCCATGAGGCGTTTTTTCTGCTGCTTGAGGGGGAGGACGACTGCCTCTTTGTCGCGGGTGGGGGCGGGGATAGAGAGAATGAGTCTTCTTGGTAATTTTCTTGTTGTCACCTTTGGCTTCTTCGGCCTCTTCGGGTCCTGTCTTGATATGGTTTCGGGGAATCGATGGCTTACCAGAAATCTTAGCCGTGTCATGGGGGGTGGTTGTTCCCCCAAAAGTTGCCTGCTGCTGGTCACGGGGGGTGGTTATCCTCCCGGAAGTGTCACGGCTCCTTTCTCCCGGGTCTTTCCTCTGATAGCAGAAATATTCCGCGACGTGCTAGAACAGGATCCTGCCTTCTGCGTCCATTTTGCAACAGAAAGAAAAGAATAGGGGTTACTCAGGTTTGCTTTACTCAGCTTTTTTTGTTGATGCGTTGACTTCTTTCTGCACATCGCGACTGGAGGTTTGTCACGTTACGGCGGGATTTGGAACGCGTTATTCTTCTACACCCTTATTTATTTAGTTCTTTCAGGCCTGCTGGGAGGGCCTTTGCATCGGATTCGCTATTTCCGGCGCTTTTTTCGGGCGCCCGCGAGCTCGCTTCTCTGCTGCTGCCGACGCTTATTGCGTGGCAGCCTTGCCCGCCTTTAGTGGCCAGTCATGCCGAATTAATTATTCCCGTCGTCCTCAAGTATTTGTCTACCACCTTATTTTTAAACTTAGTGTGGTTGTTCGAGAGAAAAACTTTCAGAGTGACGAACCTCAGCACGATTCTATCCTTGAGCGCCAGCACAATTGTGCTGGCATTCTTTACGGATATGTATACACTCTACTCATCTCGTAAAGAGATTTTGAAGACAAGACTGTACTCGCAGTCTCTCTTGCTACGAGAAAGTGGGCCTGTCAAATCGGCTGCTACAACTTGCCATGGTCTTTCTATGGATCTCTTGTCCAAGAAACCTGTCGGCGTTTTCTGTTCCACCTTGTATTGCTGGCAGATTATACATCTTTAGACGATTTGCTTACATCACCGTAGTTACCAGGCCAAAAATAGTGTCTAGTGAGTCGCTCGTACGTCTTCTCATGGCCCTGGTGGCCGGCGACTGGCTTGTTGCGACATTTTTTTAAGACGTTTCTCCTGCTATCTTTGGGTACGACAAGTTTATATGCGTCTTCATCATCGACCGTTTCCTTAATCTTTTTATTCGGTCGGCAATGATAGAGACGTTCTCGCAGGACTTTCCATCTAGGAAATTTTTCAGGTCTTTTTTTGACCTGATTAAACCATCTAAGTTACCAAGGATCCTTTACTTCTAGACCTCAGGAGATCGAAGCTATGGCTGCTACGTCCTCGAACATTCGAGGTAGATCGTTAGGTACGCAGTTTGACTCATCTTTTCTGTATTCTACCTCGAAATCGTGCCTTTGTGAGGCCAGGGCCTATCTAGCTAACCTGCCAGTTGGACCGTGAAGGCTTCGCAACCAATGAAGACTGCTGTGGTCGTTTACTACACAGAAGTGATATCCTTCTATGTAAGGACAAAACCTCTTAATTGTCCACACTACAGTAATACATTATCTCTCCATAATGCTGTAGTTTCTCTCAGTAGATGTTATCGTCCTTATAACAAACTTCAAAATGCCCTCCTATTTGTCTACTTTATGGAGTAGGACGGCACCGATCCTGGTGTCGCTAGCGGCAGTTTGGATTATGAATTTGCAATTAATGCCTTCACCTTCTGGCAAGTTGCTTGCTGCTCATTTATCCATTTGTATTTCCGTTCTTTCTTCGTTAATTGTGTTAACGATTCTGTGGATGTTGCGAAACCTTGCAAAAACTTTCTGTACCAAGAGGCTATCCCAAAAAATCTGCGCAACTGTTTCAGGTTCTTTGATGCAAGGTACTCTAGTATAAGACGTATCTTGTTCGGTTACGGACGAAATGCATTTCAGTTGACTACTACACCGAGGTATTTTACTTCTGCCTTGCAGAAAACACTCTTCTCCCTGTTGAAGCTCAACCTAGCGGCTTTTATCCGTCGCAGCTCAAGCTCGAGCTATCTTAAGGGGGGAAATCACAGTGGCACACAAAAAAATAGGCATATTTTCGGGAATCAATTTTGGCTAAATAAAAGTATCAATCGAAAATCTGTAAAAAAGGTTTCATAGCAATACTAAAAAAGTACAAAATGTAATTTTTTCAATAAAAAATTTTTAAAAATGGCGGCTGCGCAGCATATGCCCCAAGGCGCCTATTTTTGAAAGCGTGTCGATGGCCGAAGACGTAGACTCCTTAATTTTTGACCTAGAAGAAAAAACCAAAATTTTTTAGTTTTGATATAACAACAGCTAGCGAGCTACGTAGGATTTTTTTAATGTATTGATTTTTTATAAAATGGTGCATGTTTGAAAATTAAGTTAAACTTTTAACAAAAAAAACGCCATCAAATCTTTGATAAAAAAAACGAAGCCATATAAAATAAAGAATCCTACGTAGCTCCGTGGAGAAAGATATTTTAAAGCTACTGTCAAAATTTCAAGTTGATTGGTGAAGATTTGCTTAAGTTATGTCTTCGGCGAGCTCAAAAAAAGTGGTTTCGAGAAAAACGCGTTTAAAGTTTTAAGTACTGAGATACCATACCTGAGTGGCGTTACCGCAGAATGAAAAATTTGGGCACTCGGACACTTCTGCCGTGTTCCATCATTTGGTATATTATTTTTAAGACCCTAAAGCACCTTTTAGGCGACAAAAATTTAAAATTTTACTGTGATTTTCCCCCTTAAGTGCTCTTCGTACGTTTCCGCAGATATGGTGATGTCACGGAGATACGAAAACACGTACGGCTAAAATTCAGGACCAATAACCTTATCGATCAGCCACTGGAAGGAAGCATCTGCCGGAAATAGATCGTAAGGAATCCTCTTTAACTGAGAAAAACCTAATCCCGGTACGACGAATACCGTCTGAGACCTTGTTTCTCTCTTTAGAGAAATCTGGTGGTTAGCGTTGCTCAAGTCCAGAGTGGTGATGTATTTTGCCTTCTGGAGCTTGCACAGAATACCGTCCATATATAGCAACGGATACGCATCCGGTTTCGTTACTGCATTAACTTTCTGAAAGTCAATGCTGAGACGGTATTTTCCATTGGCTTCTTTAACCATAACCACGGGAATTGATCACCCGCTGGACAAAGGTTCAATTTAATTACGTCAGTGTTCAGCATCTCTCTGACTTGACAATGCATTTCTTCCTTGATTTTCTTTAAGACACGGTAGTATCTTTGTTTTAAAGGCTGTGCATAAACCGCGTTAATCTCGCAAGTGATCTACGAAGTGCAGCCTAGAGGTTTTGACTTCTTCGTCAGAGGCTTATCCAGTAATTTGTTGACTCTGTTTCTCTCAGCTTCGGAGACGTCAGCTAGTCCCAACGACGCTATGTCTTCTGGCTAGGATACGCTAGCAGCCTCTAGCTATATCGGCTGTTTCGCGTCTTTGATCTTGATGCGGTCAGCGTTCAGATCCAGCACCGCTCCAAATTGCCGTATGAAATCAGCATTAAGATAACTGATCCCAAACTTGGCATTATAGCGACTCGTAGTACCTTCTGGATGCCTTGCATCTTTATTGGTAAGTCTGCGTAGCCAACTATTTGCACATATCGTCTATCTGCTACTTCGGCACTTTTGCCCATCTCTTGTAGCAGAGGTGATCAGCTGGCTGTAGCTCACTGTAAGCCTACAGATCCTAGCACTGTGCACCACAAGTCAGTGTCGATCAGAGCGCGTATGGGATAGCTGCCTATCGTAATTGGCAGCCATTAGGTTGCTGCAGATAAAATAGCCAATTTATAAATAAATTTTTAAACAGCTGTAACTTTTCATAAAGACAATTTATTTAATCAAAATAGGTACCAATAGATGCAACACACTTTTCCCAACGAGATACAAGTACATTTATTCCAGTTTTGTAGAAGTCCGAGTTTCTGGTTCGAAGAAAGTCCTCAAAGGCATTTTGGACATCAGCTCCATCATTAAATCTTTTTCCTGTCAAAAAGTGATCCAAATGTTTAAAGAAATGGTAATCTGTTGGTGAGAGGTCTCGTAAATACGGAGGGTGAGAAAGAGTCTCATAGCATAACTCGTTTAATTTTTGGACCGTTATTTTAGACACATAAGGTCGTGCGTTATCATGAAGCAGTATCACTCCATCCCTGTTGACAAGCCTAGGTCGTTGGACTATCAATTTCTAATGCATTTCATCCAGTTGAGTACAGTATTTCTCAGCATTAATGGTTTTGCCAGGTTGCAGGAACGAATAGTGGATAACTTCAGCTACAGACCACCAAACAGTTACCATTATCTTCTTTGGATAAAGGCTTCATTTTGGCATGTGTCTTGGCGCTTCATCAACATCTAGCCATTGGGCCGATCGGCCACGATTATCGTATAAAATCCACTTTTCATCGCAGGTCACAATTCGGTACAAGAACGGTTCCTTTTTGTTGCGGGAGAGAAGAGAACCTAAAATCTTCATTCGACACGACATGTTTTGCTAGGTAAGTTTATGCGGAACCCATTTGTCAAGCTTTTCACTTTTCCAAGTTGTTGCAAGTGGCAGCAAACTGTCGAATTGTGAACGCCTCATTTCTCGGCAAGATCCCTTATGGTTTGGCGGGGATCAGACTCCACTGATGCACGCAGCTCGTCGTTATCGATCGATGGTCCTGGGTGTCCACGTGGCTTATTTCCAAGGTCCATATCTCTGGATCAAAATTTTTTGAACCACCGCCGAGTGGTTGGTTCGCTAACTGTATGAGACCTAAATGCACTGTTGATATTCCTCGTTGCTTCCGTTGCGTTGTGCTCTAATTTAAATTCGTATAGTAATTGTAGCCGTTTTTGATTCATTTTCATGTTTACTTTCTGTTTTTGTTTTTACGATCACTATGAAGTGCAAAACAGAAATGACTCTATAAACCAAGGTAGCAGTATTTATTTATAGCTGTTACCGACGAAGTTTTTAGTTAAGTTAGATAAATACACATAAGCACAAATCCTTTATACTGATGGATCTAAAACTGATCATGAAGTAGGAGCCGTGTTTGGTTTTGCGAATCATTTAAATTCATGGACATAGTCACCAGAAGCTTCAGTGTTTACAACAGAACAATATGCTTTATGGCAGGCGCTTCTATATTGCTCCTTTGTCTCAATGCTAGGCACTTTGTCATTGCTACTGACGCACTTAGTGTCTTGTCATCACTCTCGAATCTATATAGCGATGATCCTCTTTTTCAGAGGATCACATCACTTTTAGTATTTACCATATATCCGAACAAAAGAAAGCTGTTTACTTTATAAGGGTTGTGAGTCAACCTTGGCTAAGGGACAATGTATTAGCAGACAAGGCTGCTTATCAGTATCTGGGAGTATCGATGTGCTAGCTATAAAGCACACGGATTTTTGGAGCTCTATATTCTGTAAAATATATGAAACATTGCATAATAAATAGAATTCACTTGATATTTAACTAAAACGACTTAAACCTACAAGGAGGTTTGACCTACCTAAAAATCTATCTAAACAAGATAAGATAAAAATCCATCGACTCAGACCCATATAGGAAAAACTCACCAATATCTGACAACTGTCAGTCGCAATTGTCAATTTTACATATTCTTGTTAAATGTCCACTCTTTGTACCAGTGTGATGGATTTACCACATTAACGAAAACCTATCTTACTTGCTCTCTGATCCTAAAAGAGTAAAGGATGTAATTATGTTTTTTAAGGCCTGTGACGTATATAGTAAAATTTAAATTTTTTCACACCATTCCTCCGATTAAAATCATCAGGTACCTCTTTTCTAGAAATCACTGCATTGAAAAAATATTATATTCCTATCAATATTATTTAAAAAAAAAAAAAACTATTCTATACTATTGTAACTATTATGATGACGATTGCTGCTTCTACCGTTGTTAAAATTGCAATCGTTTTGTTTTTTTTATTATTACTGTAGTAGTTAAGATTATTACTGTTACATTGTTAACCCAAGAAAAGGCCTATGACCTTCGTTCTCGATGCCTATAAATAAATAAATAAATAAATAAAATTTAAATAAATAATTTATTGAGACTCTCAATACAATGCATCTCTGGCATAAGAAACATTATAACTAAGATGATGGCAACCATAAAAACGCAGTAAAATGTTAACATGGAAATAAAGAATGGACTGCCGCAAATAGAGAAGATGCTGGACAGCCTCCTGCATACTATTTCGCAAGCAAGTAAGCCACGTAAAAGGCTGCTTAGCAAATCAATAGCCCAAAAGACAACCACTCAGGCAAAGTGGCCTGCCTACAGCTTGCCAAAGATCCCCGCTCAGATGTCAGAGGAAACATGGTCAGAAGTGGTTAATAAAGAGAAGAAAAAATCGAAAGTGAGCCCTCTGAAAAAAAAAACGGAAGCAGGGCCACATCCACCACAAACGTTAAGCCAACAGCTGTGGCAACATAAACAATAGCAGCAAAAACAACGGTCGCAGCAAAACAAACAAAAAAAGGCAAAATTAACAAGCAAGATTAGGACTCGAACGGTGGCGATAGTTCTCAAACCATCGGACGGCAAGACCTATGCGGTAGTGCTGGAGATGGTTCGTAAAGAGGTAAAGCCCGATGACGTTGGTGCAAACATTAAAACAATTAGGTATACAAAGGCAGATTAAGTCCTTATAGAATGAAAGAATACTTCTACCGATGGAACAAAGGGCTTAGCAGACACTCTATAAAGAGCCGTAAGAGAGGCGGGTAGTGTGAGGGAGCTCGTCAAAAGGGCTATACTTGAAATCAGGGATCTTGACCGCTGCGCCTCCAGAACGAAACTCGAGGAGACTCTTCGTAAATCCTTGTCAGCTTGCTGCGGGGCTTTTTAAGTAGCGTTGACCAAACCCGACGCACTGAAACATTGGCGCACTGAACACTGACGCATTGGCATTTGTGACGTTGGACGAGGTCAGTGTCAAAAGATTGCTCGAAACCGCCCGGCTAAAGGTAGGGAGGCTAAATTGCAGAGTATGGCGTCGACCTGTGATACTCAGGTGCTTCCGGTGCCTAGATTACGGTCACACCAGCCGTAATTGCAGGGCACTTGACTGGAGAACCTGGTGCTACCGATGTGGAGTAAAGGAGCACCGGGTTGACGATTGCGTGACGCCAACCGAGTGCTTCCTTTGTAAAGCACAATCAGACCTGACAATGCGAAAACACATAGCTGGATCAAGCGCTTGCGCTGCATATCGTGCAGCATTATCCAAAGCTGAGCGATGACGCGGTTACAGCAAGGTAATTTGAATCAGAGCCGGACGGCTCACGTTCTACTTCAGAAGATCTGCTTTGACCTGTTCATAGATATACGAGTAATACTTATCTACGAACAGTATCGGGACAAGGAAGTACGAGGGTGGTATTTCGATGACTCTGTAACAGTGGCCATCTGGATTCCCGATCCACGACGAAAACAGCATTGCATGCCATGTTTGTTGCATGCCACGTTTCGTTTGGATTAGAGGTACTGGCGTCATAAGCGTCAATTGTTACTTAACCCCAAACGAAACTATAATTAAAAAAGTAAAACTACATTCAGACTAGACTCGATAGTCTAGAAGACGCCGTTAGAGACATGGAGGGCGAATTGATAACTGCCAGAGATTTAAATGCAAAAGTTCTAGAATGGGGAATGAATCGGCCGGACTCAAGAGGGAGGCGAGTCATGGACGCGGTCTCACGGCTTGGGCTAGTGGTACTTAATATGAGCCGCACCTCAACCTTAAGACAGACAAGATGTAGAGAGACTATATCCGACGTATCTTTCGCAATGACGGGTCTGGTTGTGCGTGTCTAGGGTTGGCGAGTGATAGAGGATCACACAGCCAGCGATCACCAGTACATCACCTTCCGCGTTGGTGATGGAAAGCCAATCAATACGCGCGGCTCAACCAGATACAATATTGATAAATTAAATGTAGATGAACTATCGCTGGCAATTGAATGCAGACGGGGAATCTTTGAAGGAATACCGTATGACGTCACAGCCTCCGAGCGAGCAGAGGTAGTGAATGATACAACTATGCGTCCTATCCACCGAGCTTGCAGAGCGACGATTCCAAGGAGAAAACGGAAGATCGTGGGATGCTCTGCTCATTGGTGGACGAAGGAGATCGCCGACCTCAGACGCAAGTGTCCGAGATCCCGACGATCAGCGTTAAGAGCTAGGAAACGAGACTGCGATCCAGCTAAGAAAATGGCTGACTATAAATCGGCCAGAAAGGAGCTTTGACGGGCCATCAGGTCTAGTCAACGACAATGCTGCAAAAAGCTTTGCCTGGAATTCAACAAGGATCCTTAGAGTCTGGGGTACAAAATCGTTATGCAGAAGCTGAGTATCTTTTCTCGGTGAGCACCCACAAACGCGGCTATGATCAACAGTATTGTCAGTGCCTTTTTCCAAGCGCATCCGTTGTTCGAGGATCAGACATTAGCACCGGTCGACCCGGACTTTCTACTGTTTACCAAACAGGAACTCGAACAATCTGTCAGTGTAATGAAAAATTTGAAGACGTCAGAACCCGACAGAATTCCGGCGGAGCTACTCAAGGCCGTAGCGGAACACCATTCAAAGCTCTTACTTGACATATACAACTCGTGTCTAAAGGCGGGCACATTTAATGCCGGTCTAAGTCGCGAACCTTGTGCTTGTCGTTAAGGGCAAGGCGCCAGCAGGTGAGCCATCTTCCTATCAGCCTCTATATATGCTCGACACCACAGGCAAACTGACAAGTCGAATTCGCTAGGAGCTCGACTGAGCAGGTACAGGATTGCGAAAATGAATGAGCTGGCTTTGCATAGCCAACAACATTCAACTCGCGTATGATTAAGAGAAGCCGGATATCATCACTTTATCCTCTCAGGCCAATAGTAATGATCTAAAACACATTTTAATTGACCTTCTTATTATTTAACATTTATAAGGCGCATAATGACATTGACTTTCTGGCCATCAAGGTAACAAGCCCTCAAATGAGTGCTAACGCTAGCGACTCCAGCCAGACATATGCAGGTGACCTCATAACCGTATTAATAGCCGTGTATCACATGTTTTCATCGTGCAACCAGAGCGAGCCCAATGCGACGTCATTCAACAGCCTATGTCCGCCCTTTGAGAATACAACGGTCTTTCATAAATTGCAAGTTATAAGCAGCTCAGTTTTATGTCCTAACGGCGTGATCTACGCAAACTCAAATAGGTGTAATCAGGGTTTCCACATGATTTCTGCAATCTACAATGCGTGCTTAAGGCTTGGCGCCTCACGACAATGCTAGAATAAATGCAACACTGACCAATCTAAAAGTGCAGAGCAAATTAATTTGTACTAGTCAGGGTCTATTAAAGGAATTTTCATATGTATAGTACTTCATCAGATAGTTGCTCACTGGTCAAGGGCTTGGACTCGGTGAAAAGGTTCTCGAACAATCTCATTCTTTCGTAAAGATGACAGCCTGAGAGACCAGAGCTCGCAGTATAACGCCGGAGTTCTGTCAGTGGAATTAGCATCGTGTCGCAAGACATCAGGTGGCTTCGGTCCACACTGACAGATCATTACATGCTCTCCTTGCTAAGCCAGACCAGGGAAAAACGTATGAGATAGCGCTGCAGAATAAAGAAAACAGCTACTTTATCGTGGTGAACCTCAACATTCTGCTACTTAAGGCGAAAAAATACTAGCAGTCCAGCGTCGACAAGCACTTTAGGCATTGTGGAACTACCTATAAGACTCTTATGTAAGTGATCAAACACTGCGAGCTAGCATTGGTTGCGGGCCGTTGATCAGAAGTTCTCGGCTTTGCAACCTGACATCGTCATCAGGGATGAGACGACCATGAAGACTGCCATCATATACGTGACTGTGTCGTTTAAATCTCACCTTAGTGAATTCAATGATGCAAGGAATAAGAAAATTTAGAAGTAATATTCTCTCGCGAAGCACCTCTCTCGATAGGGCTACGATGTAATAGCTGAGAGCTTCTTAGACAGCATCCTAGACGCCTAGGTCCCGGGAAACGAGCACGCTATTAACCTTCTATACATCAATGGCTATTATACATGGACAATAGGGATGCCCTTGGTGATATTATTTACTTAAAATTTTTTTATAATGGGCCCCATTCATAAGCGGGTGATTATTTAAAAAATATAAAGTATTTAATATAACTCATTTATTAAAGGAAAACGGGTTCAGAAAAAATTAGAAGGTATATAACACATAAACAGTCCGTAATCATTACCTAGATTACCGTTATCTTTTCATACAACTCGGACATTTAGTCTCGTTTATTGGCTTCTACGCATGTAACTCTATTAAACGCACCTAACAGAAAAAAAAAGAAGGATAACCATTAAACACTCTTAATAAATAAAATCCCTCACTAACATGTAAAGTCATGTACAAGGGCGGTTCAAATATGATCGAGACAGATGCTCTGACACGTTTATTTACTATCAAAAACATTTACAAAAATTTACAGTTTTTCTAGGTACTCCTCCTTACAAGTTACGCATTTTGTCTACCTTTCCAGAAGCTTCTTGATGCTGGTATCAAAGAATTCGTTGGGTAACTCGGACAGCCATGTGCGCACGAACTCCTCTAACTCTTCGTCGGTGTTAAATCTTTGACCTCCGAGGGCTTCTTTCAGTGGTCCAAACATGTGGTAGTCGCAGGGTGATAAATCCGGACTAAAGGGGGGGGGGTGTTCCAGTACCTCCTAACCCAATTTCGATATTGTATCGAGCGTGAGACGCACGGTATGAGGGCACGCGTTATCCTGGAGAAGAATCGCACTTCGTGCTAGAATGCTCCTCCGTTTCCAGTGATAAGCCGGTTTTTACGTGTGTTTTCAGAAGGTGAGAGTAGTATGCAGCATTGATAAAACGTTGGGTGCGCAGGAAATCGACGAACAGCACGCCCCGCCGGTCCCAGAACACAGTACATATAACCTTACCCGCGGACCTGGTTGTCTTCGCTTTGACTGGCGCCCTTTCCTCCTTCTTTCTCCATTCTTTAGACAACACCTTGCTTTCGGCAGTGTAATAGTGTACCCATGTCACGTCTGTAGTGAAGATTCGCGTTAAAAAACCGTCTCCCTCCACCTCGTATCGCGTCAGCAAGCGGCGACAAACTTCCAATCGCGTGAATTTTTGCAATGGATGACAAAGGTAAGAATAATAGCAGAATATTGGATGCGAATGCATATCTTGTTATTATAACACAAGTTAGATAATAAAATGAATAAAAATGAGAACGTGCAAGGACTAGACATGAGAGATAAAAGGATAATTAATTACGAAATTAGTCTTAGTTTAAGATATCAAAACTGGAACGATACGCTTTTGTAATGATCAAGGCTCAATCTGTGTCCTGTATTCTTCCAGTATTTCTTCCTTAGGCTGCTACTAATACCTGCTACTACTCGTGAGTTAAGGGGACATTCGCCTTTGAAATTTTCAAAAAATCGATTTTAAGATTTTCAAATATTTCGATTCTATATACGTTCAAAAGTTGCCTCCTAAAGTTTCATCAAGAAATTCGTAATCGAAAAAAAGTTACAGCTATATTTGTAACAGCGTATGCCCATGAGTAAAAACCGGTTTCTATTCATGGGTGTAGCGCGGCGCGCCAGCTGCTTCTTCTCCTGGTGTAAACATCTTTAGTATACATATATGTGATATTATACTGCTCGGCAGTTGCACTGTGTTACTCTTTGAGCAAGCACGTATTTTATTTTTTTGAAATTCGTTAAAAATTGGCTAAAAAGTTGTAAAAAATGTCCAAACCTGGTGGTTATTTCAAAGGTAATCGGAGTACTCCTCGTTTTAGACATAAAAACAAAAAAAGAACATTTACTGCCAATCAGTTTACTGCAGAAAAAAATCCTAATTTACAAAGTTCCACTGCTAAAAAATTAAAAACAAGTAGTGAATTGCAACCTCCTACGGACAGCTCTATCCAGTATGTGATTATGTGCTTTAATTTAGTCTTTTCGGCTCTTTCTCAATATATAAAGTGCAAAGAATGTAATGGTGAAATTTCATTTACCCAACAAAAAGATTGAGGCCTTGGATTTTAAATCTGTGTGGAATGTTCGTGTGGTAGTAAATTCATTTAATCTTCCTCATCTATATCTCGAAATTTGTACGAAATAAATCAGAGACTCATATTTGCCTTGAAAGTTCTCGGCGTAGGGTATAATGACGTAAATATGTTTTTGAGTTTGATGGATATTCCTGCAAAATTTTCGGACTCGCTTTATTATACTGCAATTTCAAGAATACATAAAGCTTGTAGACAACGTTTTGATTTTGTTACTAAAAAAGCAGTCAAAGAAGAAATGCAATTAAATGAGGAGGCTGGCAATAAAGCTTACGTTTTGACTATATCAGGCGACGGTACTTAGGCTAAGAGAGGTTTTACATCATTGATTCGTGTTTTTTCAGTCATAGGAAAATTTACTGTCAAAATTTTGGATGTGGAGGTTAAATCTTCATTTTGTCAAGCGGGTAATATAAATAAATCTCAGCTAAGTGGGGCAGACTTTGCCATGTGGTACGAGGAACATAAATCTAAATGCTTAGCTAATCACAAAGGATCTGCTAGAAAAATGGAAACTGGCTCAGCCGTAAGCATTTTTCATAGATCAAAAGAACTTTATGATATCTTTTACGGTAATTACACATATATTGGCGATGGTGACAGCAAAACTTACACGAATGTGGTAGATAGCAAACCTTATGGAGATGATATCCCCATAAATAAATTAGAGTGTGTTCTTCACGTAGGCAAACGTACAAAGTATGTCGGAAAAGTTCCTGAACTTATTTTGTGGCACTTGTACGAGTGGCGCCACCTCTTGGACGACACCGAAACTATGTTGCTACATCCCTCTGGAGTGTCTGAGAATTTTTTCACCAGTATCCGTTCATTAGTTGCCGAGATAGACGTGCTTGAGTAAGCGTGTGTTTAGTACCCCGGTGCAAGCTCTACGATGGATGAGAAATTTAAGCATCGTGGCGCAATTAAACTCTGCTACAAACTTAAAAATAGTTTCGCGGAAACAAAAAAAATGATCGATTCGGCTTACGGTGAAGGTGTAGTGTCGCGTACAACTGTTTACACGTGGTTCGGTCGGTTCAAGAAGGGTAGAGATTCGTTAGAAGATGACGAAAGAAGTGGCTGGCCGTCAACAGCTGTTACCGACGAAAACAAGGCTCGCGTGCGCGCGCTACTGAAGCAGGATTGTCACATGTCTCTCAGAATGTTGGCAGACGAACTGAACATGAGCAAGGATAGCGTCACGTTGATTTTGAAAGAAAAAATGAACCGCACGAAGGTCTGCTATTGATTTGTTCCGCACTTTCTCACACCAGAGCAGAAAGAAACTCGCATCCAATGTTGTCAAGATCTTATCGAGACTTGCGACATCACTCCGGGCTTTCTTACCTAAATTGTGACAGGAGACAAGACTTGGTGCTTTTAATACGATCCTTCCACGAAGCGCCAGTCATCCGCTTGGCTTAGTCCAGGCCGTGCGAGGCCTCAAAAAATGCGCCAACAAAAATTACGGGTAGAGACGATGCTTATCGCTTACTTCGACTCCAAAGGCCTGATACACAAAGAATTTGTGCCATCAAACACCACCGTGAATGCTGCGTATTACGTAGAGGTGTTAAAACGTCTAAAGCGCCGGATTAATCGCATCAGGCCCGAGTACAAGGAACCGGGATCGTGGAGTTTGCTGGATGACAATGCGCCTGCTCATTCTTCGAACATTGTGAAGCGTTATTTCGCCGAAAATCAGATCCCACGCATCAACCACGCCCCATACTCGCCAGATCTGGCTCCAACCGACTTTTTCCTATTTCCCAAGCTAAAAATGGCCCTGAAAGGACGATTTTTTGAAGATGTACCGAGCATTCAAGCGGCTTGCACCGAGCGTCTCACAGCGATAACGTCAGAGGAGTACCAAAGAGCCTTCGAATAACTCATGGAGCGCCTAAATAAGTGAATATCTAGGGAAGGGGACTATGTTAAAAGTTAACTGGAATAAATTTCTTTAGGTGTAATTTTCGATTTTTTATTCCAAAAGTTCGGGAACTTTTCCGACATACTGTGTATGTACCGTCGCTTAGTAGAAATAAAAAAAAATTTGACAATTTCAGAGTAAGACAGAAAAAAGAGAGGAGAAGAAGAAAGAAAAAAAAGATAAGAAGAAGAAGAAAAAAATTTAAAAAAGCCAGTAAAACGTGGTAGAAAATCAAAAACTGAGATCAAGAATTCCGCACCTGTACAAGCCGTCCCCAAACCTAAAACGGCTAAATTGACTTTAAAATTGATTTGAGAATTGTCTGTGTTTTATAGTCTTGTAATTCAGAGATATCCTAATTCCATCGAGAACATGAAAAAAGAAATTCTTGCCGGCTATTATCACAAAATTTTAACAGATGCAGAACCTTGTCACGAGTATTGCAATAAGGATTGGTGTAAATTTTTGCAAAGCGAGGAAAAAAATGAGCCTTTTACCCACAAGCCACCACTAGATCTAAGCATTTGTGGCTACATTTTGCCAGTTTACGAGTCACTTAGTAGTAATGAGTTGCTGCAAACATGTCTTGGCAAAAATACTCAAAATAGTAACGAAAGTTACGACAATTTGATTTGGAGCATTTCTCCGAGAAGCAAATTTCCTGGCAAAGATGTGACTGAAATCGCAGCGTGGATCGCAGCATCCATTTTCAACGAAGGCTTGAGAACTAACCTAGCTATTATAGATCTCATGGGCATCAAAATTGGCGAAACTGCAACGGCTTTTGCGCAAAAAGTTGACGAGGATCGTATCTCTCAAGCCAATATGAGGAACAGTGAGCAGCCAAAAGAAGGCCGAATTAAGAAGAAAAAAGCTTTGGCCAGCCACTTACAGCAATTACTAGATAACGAGGGTCCTCAGTATTTACCAGGAATGGCCGATTGAAGGTAAAAAATTTTTCGACCTTTTATTCAATAAAATTATGGTAAAAAAACTTTACACGCGTTTTTCTTGAAACTACCTTTTTCAAACTGGTAGGACATTTTTCTCCGAATCTACTTAACTGATTTTAGAAAACCAGGAAGCATTTGATTACTTATTGAAAATAGTAAACAATAAGCCTCTAAAAGTTAAAAAAAATACCCCCCCTTTTTTTTACGGGGGTGACTTACCCCCAAAAAATGCCGTTTTTTCGCATTTTTCAGAAATATACATACAAAAACTTCAAAATATAAAAAAGTATGAGTTTTAGAGGCTTATTGTATAATTCTGAGTCTCAAAAATAGAATCCATTTTGAATTTTTTAAAAATCTGTTACAGGAGGTCCACAATATATCCTACCGTTTGAAAAGTAACTTTTGGATGACGCCCTCTACAGCAGCCACGGGAAACTAAAAATGAAAAAGAAAATTTTTTTATATTCTTTAGAGACTGTTCAACAATGTCCAAGAGAAATTTTGTCAATAAATATAATAGTTTTTCATAATAAAATTTTTAAAAAGTGTTTTTTTCATTTTCAATAGCGAATGTCCCCTTAAAGAAGCTTTAGAATTTTATAAATAACTAGTGAAAGTAATAGAAAAAAAAAACATTGGAATCGTACTCACGTTTCTCAGCTGTAGCGAAGGCTTTCCTACCACCAAGTTCTGCCTACTTAATGATACTCCTTCATTGTCCCTTATTACACCTGAAAAGAAGAAAAACAATAGAATATATTAATTAAAGAAAACTTTACTGATTAAGAGGAAATTAAAAAGATTACTGGGATACTTGTTTACCTATTTAACTATGACTAAAGCGCCTGTGGCTTCCACAGTTCTTCGTGTTGTTGCATCTATCACTGCACGTACTTTCCAAGATTTACTAGCCACGTAGTCGATCTACAAGGTATTTATACAGCACCCATCGAACACAAACAAATAAAATAAAAAATAATTACACATAAAGAGCTCTTGGACAGCTGTATTCGGAAAACTCTTTGATACTTTGGAGGTTACATAACCTTGTAGCCGACTACGTAGTTGATGAAAAGTGTGTTGCTGCAGGAGGACATCTTAGGAATCCTCTTCGTCACTATTACACACACGCAACACTTAACCTCACTTGCGGCCGATAAAAACCTTATTCACACACGCGTATCGATTGGCACGTTGGTCGGTGCATTGATTCGATTATCGATTGCGAATCGAGCGCAGATAGCGTGCGCGGCAACGGAGATGGCCAAAGACCGTCAGAGATACCCGAATCATGGAAGAAAAAGAACGAGACAACAAAGAATTAAAATTAAATTAAAAATTTAATTAAAGCTTCAATAAAACTTAAAATTTTACGAAGGTGAAATAAGAAGTCTATTAGGTCAACTAGGTTGAGACTTGGAACTTACTCAGCCAATTTTAAATATTTAGTACATGTATTCTGCACTACCGATGGCATCATAAGTTTAAAAGGAATTGTAATAATCGTAACAGATTCATTTTAAAATATAGATTTCAAAAGACTTAAATTAATTTATAAATAATAATATAATACAAATAATAAATAATAATTATATTAAATAGTTCAATTATACAATGATACAGATAGAATGAGTTAACACTTTAAGTGCCATGTCAGCTATCGGTGGCTGACACTGGGCTTTCCGTTTAGGCCGCATCAGCCATCGGTGGCTGACACTAAACTTTCATTTAGGCCGCGTCAACCACCACCGGCTGACAGCGTATAACATGATATGGAACTATAAAATTTACACTGTTTTATGGAATTGCAGAAAATTTATTTAAAATTTGCTTAATTTTGACTCATTACAGGATTAATGGATTTTATTAAAACACGGTTAACATAAAAACGGTTCTCCTTTACAGGTATTACAAAATGTGACAACTCGCTTAGTCTTTTTCCTGGCCATTTCTCTATTATCTTTTGTTACATTTTTATCGTAACATAATTTACAATATTTTCATACCCTACAATACCAGCGCCTCTAAGTGGCGCGCGTAGCCTGACGGAGACTTCCTTAAAAATCGGCATGGCGCTCAACGTGTTAATAGAATAATAGTAATAAGAAAATGATGATAATGTTTCCATATAGTAGCTACATATTATAATCATAAGAGATATTGCATGAAGTGTATACTGGGTGTCCCTGAATGCAGTTAAAATACTCATGACGCCTTATGCAGCGAGAAATTTTATAAATAAACCTTGTTACATTAAAGTCGGTAAATTAATTACTATTTAATTAACAATAGATTAACAGCCAATCAGATTTCTTCGCGTAATCAAGTAGGCGGGCCTTGAGCGAAAAAAAAACAAAAATGGGCGGGGCTTTCGATTTCCAACTATACATAGATATGCAGCGATGTGTACGTCGCACTGCTACGCTTGTTTCTCCCCACTTCACCGCGAATTTTAATCCTGATCTTCTTATGTCTTTTCATTTATATCATCTTATTTATTCAAATGATTAATGATTTTATTAATGTAATAACATTAATTGAAATTCAAATGTCATTTTATAACGTAAAAAATGGAAATCATTATTTAGGTAAGAAATGTTTCTAGAAAATCTATTATTTTAATTTTTCTAATAATAATAACTTCAATCAAAGTGCCTTATTAGTGAATTACGAAAATATTTGAAATTTACTTAAAGAAAGACCGATGAGTGAATAAATGTTTTAAGTTTGGTATCGTAAGTTTTAATATTGCTCATGATTTTAAAACTGTAAACAAATTGGTATAAAAATTCCTGCAATCTATTTAAAGAGATTAAACGTTTTAAGAAATATTTTATTTACATAATGTCTTTAGTTACAATCTTTTACAAAAAATAACATTGATGGTATACTCGAGTATTTCAGATAAAATTGTTTTAAATTTATATTTTATAAGTTATCATTATTTAAAGTATTCTTTATTCTTTAAGAAAGTATTAATAAATCAATTTGATATACTTTTTAAAATCATTATCCTATTCAAGTCACGTACCAAGAAATTATAAGCGTAAATGAGTTTTTATTTTTTTAGTTATTTTTTATGTCATAATATAATATTTGAATTTTAATTAATGTTTGTAGATAAATCTAACATTTATCATTTAAATAAATTCGAAAATGTTACGAATAAGAGAACATAAAAAGAACAGAACTGAAATTCGCGGCGGAGTGGGGAGAAACAAGCGTAGCAGTGAGACGCACACATCGCCGCATATCGATGTGTAGTTGAAAATCGAAAGCCCCACCCATTTTTGTTTTTTTTTTCTCAAGGCCCACCTACTTGATCGTGAAGAAATCTGATTGGCTGTTAATCTATTGTTAATTATATAGTAATTAATTCACCGACTTTATTGTAACAAAGTTTTATATTTATAAAATTTCTCCCTGCATCAGGCGTTATGAATATTTTAACTGCATTCAAGAACATCCAGTATGTGAATATGTCTATTTTTTATATAATATATAATTAAATAAGAACCTTAGAGTACCTCAAGTTAAAAAAATGCATACAATTCAAGCCTAGCCAATCGTGTGAAGATGCAATGTTGCATTCAACACAGTACTAGCTATAAAATAATTATATTGTATATAAAACTCGAAATTTGTACATATTGAAAGCTTAAATTTCATGATGCTTATAAGGTTGCTGCAGATAAAATGGCCGATTTAGTAATAAATTTTTAAACAGCTGTAACTTTTTATAAAGACAATTTATTTAATCGAAATAGGTACCAATAAATGCAACACACTTTTCCCAACGAGATACAAATACATTTATTCCAGTTTTGTAGAAGCCCGAGTTTCTGGTTTGAAGAAACTCCTCGAAGGCATTTTTGACAGCAGCTTCATTATTAAATCTTTTTTCTGTCAAAAAGTGTTCTAAATGTTTAAAGAAATAGTAATCTCTTGGTGAGAGATCTGGTGAATATAGAGGGTGAGGAAGAGCCTCGTAGCACAACTCATTCAATTTTTGGACCGTTGTTTTTGATACATAAGGTCGTGCGTTATCATGAAGCAGTATCACTCCATCCCTGTTGATAAGCCTAGATCGTTGGACTATCAATTTCTGATGCATTTCATCCAGTTAAGCACAGTATTTCTCAGCATTGATGGTTTCGCCAGGTTGCAGGAACGAATAGTGGATAACTCTAGCTACAGACCACTAAACAGTTACCATTATTTTCTTTGGATAAAGGCTTGGTTTCGGCATGTGTCTTGGCGCTTCATCGGCATCTAGCCATTGGGCCGATCGGCAACGATTATCGTATAAAATCCACTTTTCATCGCAGGTCACAATTCGGTACAAGAACCGTTCCTTTTTGTTGCGGGAGAGAAGAGAACTTGAAATCTCCTTTCGACACGTCATGTTTTACTCGGAAAGATCACGTGGAACCCGTTTGTCAAGCTTTTTTACTTTTCCAAGTTGTTGCAAGTGGCGGCAAGCTGTCGAATTGTGTACGCCTAATTTTTCGGCAAGATCCCTTATGGTTAGGCGGGGGTCAGACTCCACTAATGCACGCAGCTCGTCATTATCGATCGATGGTCCTAGGTGTCCACGTGGCTCATTTCCAAGGTCCATATCTCTGGATCAAAATTTTTTGAACCACCGCCGAGTGGTTGGTTCGCTAACTGTATGAGACCTAAATGCACTGTTGATATTCCTCGTTGCTTCCGTTGCGTTGTGCTCTAATTTAAATTCGTATAGTAATTGTAGCCGTTTTTGATTCATTTTCATGTTTACTTTCTGTTTTTGTTTTTACGATCACTATGAAGTGCAAAACAGAAATGACTCTATAAACCAAGGTAGCAGTATTTATACTTCGATATATCATATCATTTGCGCCGCCTTGTGCCAACATAATACACTGAAATTGCAGCCAACCTTATGTCATTGCTGAATCGGCCATTTCATCTGCAGCAACATAATAATAAGATTCAAGAAAAGTTTCTAAGAAAAAGTTCAGATTCCGTAGAAGTTAAGATACCATGATGCCGGAGTTCTCGTTGACAATGATATAAGCAAATCGATACTTAACTCAAGGAATATCAAATTGCAGACAGGGATTCTACAAGCTTGTCCGAAGAACCGTGGTGGCTCATCGATTCCATGCATATGACATCACATTAACTCAACCCTTGTTATTTAGAGATTACCAGAGAAGACTTGCACTCTGCAACTGGGCCCAAGAAATGTTAATCTATAATCCAGAATTTTTCAAATACATCATTTTTCCGATGGAGAAACGTTTCACAGTGATGTACAACTAAATCCTCACAATAGCCATTCTAGATCGGTGGAGAAGCCACTCTGGTATCGTGAAACTGATCAACATCATGGCTGAAATGTTACTATTTGGTGTGAAATTGTTAATGGTTATTTGATTAGCCCTTACTTTTTATACGACATGCCAGTTCTCTTGGAAGATGTTGGCTTAATGATAAGACCATAAATGTGATATCAGCAAGATGGTGCAATGGCCCACAGAAATAAAAACGTCAGAAAATTCTTAAATCCCACATTCTACGATAGATAGATAGGAATTATAGCAAATATTAACTGGTGCCCCAGATCACCGCATTTGAGTAGTCCTGATTTATAACCCTGCTTCGAGGGTTCTTGAAAAAAGAATGTTATACTGAAACATCTACAACACGAGATAACATAATGAAGCGATGTTGTGGATTAATACCAAGAGATGTTTTTTTATCTACAGTTTAAAGCTTCAAAAGAAGAATTTAAATATGTATTAATAGCAATGAAGGAATTCATGATCATTTGTTGAGATAGAAAACAAGAGATTAGCATTGCATCTTTAACTATATTTATCTTGATCTTCCCTTGATCGGTTGGATAACAGCGCCTAGGCAAGCAGCCGGGTAACATCGTTTTGTTTTAAATGGCTAAACTATAATATTTGTAAAGACTAAAGAAAAGCAATGTTGCATAGATTTATCGCGAGAATTTTATAATTTTATTAAATGTAATTATAATCAGCACATACTTTAATGGTTAACAAAATCAAGATATTAAACTATTTTTATATATATTACTCAAAGATGCATATAAGTTTCCAAAATTATTAATTCCAACTATTTTTCAGAACACAAAATCTCTACCTTGAAAAAAATTTAGAACTTAGGAATAAATTAGAATGTTAAGGAGATATCACTAACTATTTTGCTACAGCTTCAAAATATTTTATTCACAACACTTTTCTAACCATTACTAATGACGTTTTTTATACAAGCACTTTATCACTGTATTTTCAAAGTATTACTTAAATCTGGAAATTCTTGCTTCTTCTTTTGATAAATATACGTCTCAATGGGATAAATCATCATGACCTTGAAATGATTTTTCATCTGAATATCAAGATTTGACACTAAAACATAAGGGTATATTTATCTTAATTGTTGCTCTTTTCATTTCCGTTTATATAAAATTGGTTTGCTTATTTAGAAAATTTAGTTAGCCTTTAAATAACATTCTAAAAAACGACGATACGTGCGTGAGTAAGGCGTACCGTGCTAAAAGGCTACAGCTGGACGGTTTAAAAAACAAATAAAATAATTGTCCTTATACGGAAAAAAATTAAAATACCAGTATATTATGCTGAATATATTACAATGGAACAGCGTGTTAGGACGCTGACCGACCAGGCGTCAGCCGTACGTGCGCACGACAATTGCTTAAGTTTATTTGCTTAAATTATTTCTACCCGGAGTATTCCGACCCCACGCAGACCAGCAAGCACGCGTGGGCTGGATCGACGACGGTTTACGGAGTAGTAAAACTCGCCGTACGCACAGTAGAGAAAAAATAAGAAAAACGGACGACCCGTGCAACTAACTCCGCCAAAATTGACAGCATTCGCAACGCAGGAAGATAACTCGCGCGCACACACCTGTAGCTGCCGTCGGCAACGGTGGCGTTCGACGCTAAGTGCAACTACACTTACCCTTATCTCTAAATGTTGGGTAGACGCTCTCTCGTTGCGTGTGTCCTAACAAGTCACTAGTTGTACTAAAATGCCCAAGATACTATGGTACAAGATACATACTATGGTTTTATTAACCACTTACCCTTTCGCTCGTACGTGGCGAACGCAATCGCGGTTGATACGGAATAGCGCATTTTAATGTTTATTCTGTATGTCGTTCATTTCGTTGCCCTTCCTCGTGAGGGCGTGAACGTGTTGCTGCGCACGCCACGGCTCATGCAGTCTGCTCACCACGCGAAAACATGCGTAACATCACACGATCAGCTGTAGCAACGTGCGGCTTCGCCTTCGAGAAACACCGAGTGCTGGTGTTGGTATCAGTGCTGTTGAATATGCTAGACGAAGTTCTTCGTAGCCGACTGGAACAAGCACCTGGATGTCGGGTAAATACAACGTTCCATAAAAAAGCTGTATTAGGCTAATAAGTACATATTTTTATTTTATTTTAGGTAACCACGGGGCTAGAGCCGGAGGATACACCCGTTGAAGATGCTACTAGAGCCGGATTAATGTCTTTCTGGTGTGTAATTGGCTTCCGAGCTCAAAAGAAACAAAAGTATTTAAGTGTGCAACCTAACCTCATTCCCCGTGCTGACACACCATCTCTCTCCTTACTTCCTCTTCCCTGCTATATACTGCTAGCTAAGGAAAAAGCTGGGACGAAAAGCTACTAGTTAGTGTTCTTCCTAACGAGGCTTGGGTGTCTTTTAATTATTTTTGTGATTGCCTAGGGCGAAAAGTAGCTGGACTGCTGTGCGTTTCATACAACGCTGGGTTGTATGCGACGTGCCAGCTACTGGGGGAGGAGCAGGATACATGCCGACCTTCCTGCTAGATACCTGATGTACCTCTTCCAGACCCTGTTCAACAATTAGGCCTAGCCAGAAGAGATCTCGTCAGGCTTGTGCTTGCCAGTCTGTAGGATATGTAGATAGCCCCCTCATATGGCTGTCACAAGACTGACTTGCCAATGAGCTTAGATCATAGAGCCTCACCTAGCCTTATGATTAACTAATTAGTTTGGATTAAAGTGGTAATGAATAAGCTTATTATATAATATAATTGTTATGGTGGCTACAGTCCAAATGCCCTGTCATAAACGACACCAGGATCAAAGTTAAATGCACCAGTCTTGTCTGGTATATAGTATAAAATACGTTCGAATATCTTACCCAGGATATTGAAGGTTAAAATGAAAAGATGGGATAAATCTCAAAAAGCTAAACTAAATGTAAATTTTCCTAACGCATTTTCAAAGTACAATGCTTATATGAGCGGTGTAAATATACATAACGAACATTGTAATAATTTGATATCATACATTGGAAGTAAGAAATTGACATGGTGTCTATTTGTACAACTGATCTAAGCAGCTTTAACTAATGCACTCGTTTTGTACAACAATCTTCACCCGGGAAAAAAGAAAGGTACATTGGATATCGTAGAGGAGGTAGTAGATTATTTTATCAATGAATTGAATCGGCCAAAGAAAGAAGTACGTAAAACGACGAAAAGTTCTCTTGATACGCATATAGATCACAAAATTATAGTAGGAAGGAGGAAGCAGTGTGTTTATAAAACAAGAGGAGGTGAGCAATGTCCAATACGAACCGAAAAATTATGTACCATGTGTCAATTACATCTCTGTAAAAACCATATACCAGGCTGTTCAATAAGTTTTGCGTTTTGATAAGAGAGGGTGTTGCTACTAGCCTAAATTTTTTTTTTACGTTGGTACACTCTTCATATGAACGTATGTGAAGTTTCATTTTAATCTGTCAATTCATTCTTTGTTTACAAGCCATTTAGTATCGACGTGCCACAGTATTTTTTTACAATGGAAAAAATCAAGTATCGTGCAGTGATTGAATTTTTATTTTTGGAAGGTTTAAAAGCAAAGGAAATTTATAAACGAATGTTAAAAGTGTATAAGGACTCTTTGCTTTCAATTAGTACAGTAGCAAGATGAGTTGCTAAATTTAAACGTGGTCATACAAGCCGTGAAGACGATCCACGTCAAGAACGTCCAAAAACAGCATCAACACCAGAAATCATAAAAAAAATACAGGATATCGTATTGGAAAATCGTCGAGTGACTGAAAGAGATTTAGTAGAAGCCCTAGACATCTCATTGGGCAGTGTAAGCAATATTTTGACTGATGTATTGGGTTTCAGAAAGCTCTGTGCACAATGGGTGCCGCATTTGCTCACAATGGAACAAAAACACGTTCGAATGCGACTTTCTGAGCAACATTTGGAGCGTTTTCGGAAGGATAAAAAGGATTTTTTGCGTCGATTTATCACTATGGATGAGACTTGGGTCTACCATCATGACCCTGAATTAAAACAAAAGGCTAAAGAGTGGTGTCAACCAGGCATTTCGGCACCGAAGCGAGTTCGTGTCCAAAAATCGGCGAAGAAGGTGTCAGCGTCAGTTTTTTGGGATGCAAAAGGGATTTTGTCGGTGGATTATCTCTAAACTGGCAAAAAAATAAATTCTGAATATTATTGTAACCTTTTGGACCGATTGGATAAAAAAATTAGTGAAAAAAGACCCGGTTTGCATAAGAAAAAAATCATTTTTCATCAAGACAATGCACCCGCTCACAGCTCAAAAAACCATCACTAAAATAACCGAATTAAAGTATGAATTGTGGCAGCATCCACCTTATTCGCCTGATTTAGCTTCCTCTGACTTCTGGCTGTTTCTACACCTCAAGAAATTCCTTCGTGGAAAGCATTTTTCATCAAACGAAGAGGTTATAGCCGTTGTAGAGGAGTATTTTGCAGGCCTTACAGAAAGTCACTTCCATGATGGGATAAACAAGTTGGAAGACCGTAGGACCAAGTGTATTAAACTTATGGGAGATTATACTAAGCAATAAAAGTGATTTCACCAACAAAAAAAAGTATCTTCATTTCCGCTTTCAAAACTTTTTGAACAACCTAGTATATATATATATAACACATCGTTCAATAACTCCCGAGACTAACAACGGAAACAACATTTTTTTTCAAAAATCATTTTTATTCATCAATATAATCTTTTTTTAGAGTGATACAATCGTTCTAGCGCCTTTCCAACATTTCTATACCATGTCTATAGAAGGATTTATCCTTTGCTTTAAAATAGGCTTCAGTTTCGGCAATGACCTCCTCATTCGAGTCAAATTTTTTTCCCTGGAGCATTTTTTTGAGATCAGCAAAGAGCCAGTAGTCGCTGGGGGATAAATCTGGCGAATACGGGGGGTGGGGGAGCAAATCGAAGCCCAATTCGTTCAATTTTGCTGCGATCTCCTCCTTCAAACGTACCAACAAGTCAATATAATAATCACTGTTGATCGATTAACCTTTTTTCAGGTAGTTAATGAAAATCACGCCATATGTATCCTAAAAAACAGACGTTATGACTTTGCCAGCAGACTGCTGCGTTTTTGGACGCTTTGGGCGGCTTTCGCCAGCCATGCGCCACTCAGATGATTGCCGATTCGACTCCAGAGTGAAATGATGTATCCATGTTTCATCCATGGTCACGTATCGACGCAGGAAATCCTTTTCGTTGCGAGTAAATAGCGATAAACAGCTCTCTGAATCGTCGACTCGTTGCTGTTTTTGTTCCACTGAAAGCACCCACTTGGAAAAAACCTTTATCATGCTCAATTTTTCATGAAGGATTCTAAATACGCTTCCAGATGATATCTGTGTCATTTTTGCAATCTTACGGACCTTCACTTTGCGAATTTTCATTACAATTTTTAACACTTCACTCACATTTTCCTGTGTAACGGCTTCCAATGGCCTACCCGAACGTCCTGCATCGTTTGTGTCCGTACGACCACGTTTAAACTCAGCATACCAACGACAAATCGTTGGTTTGGATGAAGAGGAGTCTGGGTAATGTTTTTAAAGCCATTGCTGGGCTTCTACGGTGTTTTTACCCATTAAAAAACAATGTTTTATCAACATGCGAAACTCGCTTTTTTCCATTTTTGGAACAAATTACAAAGTGACTTGACTCTAACCTCGATAACTCTGCTGTCTGTGATCCGATCGACGTGAAATTTTTACACATT
Organism: Chalcis sispes; assembly: GCA_949987625.1. Taxonomy (NCBI): domain Eukaryota; kingdom Metazoa; phylum Arthropoda; class Insecta; order Hymenoptera; family Chalcididae; genus Chalcis; species Chalcis sispes. The sequence goes on along the minus strand of OX465094.1, from coordinate 41,187,412 downwards.
TCATGTAAAGGATCGCACTGTATCGAAACGTGGCCAGTTTGGTACTACTAGCACCATCTCTGGGTTAGTCTCGGGGCTTATTAAACGATGTGTTATAGCTATCATTAGCTGTCTTAGTATGTTATTGAAAAGTTTTTGATATGTCTAGGAGCTATCTTAGATAGTCTTAAATCAAACTCAGGAGCACGAAAGCCCTAACATGTCTAATATCCTAAGAGCAGGTATTTCACTATCTATTTCCAGAATACTCAGAAAGTCACCAAAATTCCAGCAGAATGACTAAGTAAACACGAGCTGCGGTTTTCAATAGAAAAAACGAGGTGGTGTTCATCCTTTCAATAAAGAAGGGGATTTTCGTCACCTTTATATTAAGTGGTCAGAGTATACATACAAAGAGTAGCATGAGGTACGTTTAGGTCACCTTAAATGTAAGCTTGTCGTTTAAAATACCCTTTATTGTATTAAACACCGGTTTGTAGGCAGTAAAAGTAGTTCGAGCACTCGCTACTATCTTGTCTAATATAGAAAAACCAAAACAACCAAGAAGATAACTATTTTTTTTAACAGTACGCTCCGTAATGCTTTATAGAGCTTTGATTTACAAAGCCAAGCTATCTATCAAAGTGAATACCGTAAAAGGATACGTGAAATAGCTGCACTAGAATAAGCTTGTGTTTACTACACCATTTTGGGCATCAGCCTATCTGTTATCATGGGAGATCCCGCTTTTAGATAGATTCTATGGCAATAAAAAGAGTCTATAAATTAGATCGTGGGTCACAAGGATACAAAACAACGCATCTCACCGCAGCATATAGTTCAAAAGAAGTACATATGTGTAAAAAATATAACAGCTAACAAAGTTTGATTGACATATCTTTTTATTTTCAATATTATTCAATAGACGAACAGCAATCGCAGCCTTAGCAAAGTTTATCGTGAAAAACTATATATTATTAAAAGAGAAGGAGAAAAAAAAGAAAATTGAAGGAATAACAATGTCAGTTGCATCTTAATCATAGAAGGACCTATGTAGGTATAGACTAGGTACTTCGAAGTAATGCCTTTGTGACAGTTTCTGTGGGGTTCTAACAATCAAGTCAGAGGACTTAATAGATAAGAGCTGCACAAACTTTCTAATACTGACTAGCGATGGAGGTTAGAAGTGCCTGACGTTCTTGTAACAAGAGGAATAAAAAATAAAAATACACATACACACAAATAAGCACATACTCTAAAAGAAATTTTAAGAAGCGTTAACATTCAATATAATTTATCACCTTTGCCTTAGGACAAAGCTTCAAAGAACAATGATATTTTATATATTGATTTTTTATATATTCTCTTTTAAAATTATAATTTATAAATGTGAATTACCCAACACTGCTTTAAATCATATCCGAGCTTTTGATCAAATGGATGTTTGGTCAACTAGTTTTAAATTTATAATTTTTCTTTTTAATGCAATCCGGATCAATAACCTTTAAATTCGAATAACATAGAACTTTTTTATTTTAATATTAGTCCATTAAACGTCCGTAAGCCCTTTGGATATTTTTAATAATTTTATTTTTCTTGGTTGCTACAGAAGGTACATATGATAAACTAAATAATGCATTAAATAATAATTTAAAAGAAAATTTATTTTACAATCAATTTTTTTTTTGTATTGTTTCCTTCTATTGAAATTGGAAAACTTATAATAGATATAATAAATACACGAAAGATGCTGTAATAAAAACATAATAAATAATTCATAGCATACAAATATACAAAAATATTGTTTTTGAAAAATCTAAATTCTTAGAAAGAATACTATGATATATACATTGAAATGCACATTTGAGTATAATTTATAATTTCCATATCTATTTAATTTTGAATTGCAGAAAAATATTTACCTGATTTTTCTGTAATTAACATCAAAGGTTCCGCATCCTGCAATATGTATTTTACACGATTTACTGGAAATTCTACATCGATAGGTAAATAAGCAAATCCGGCTTTCATAATAGCTAATAATATAACTGGCAAACGTTCTGTAGGTCTTAAAGACACAGCTATTGAATTTGTTTTTAATTCACTGCAATTACAAATTCGTTGTAAAACTGTTGCTATTTGGTTAGATAATACATCCATGCATTTATATGATATCATTTTCTGAATTCCATCGTCATCTAAAATTTTAAATTTATGAATAATTTTACTTAATTCTGTTCTAGTTTTCTAGTTTTTTTTTTTATTTAACGCTTTAAAAAATACATATTAATTGTTAATGATTTTAAACTAAAATTATGATAGTCTTTAATTTGAAATTATGACATGATCTATTATAAAATTGTCTGCTGATTTTGGATACAATCGTAGTTTCTTAAAATTTTCATAAATTTTCTAAAGATAGCAAATTAATTGATGAAAAATAGTTCATTGTGCATTTCTGATTATAAATAGGCTTCGGTAAAATATTGATTTCGCTTTCAGACTTTTTTGACACTTAGATTTGTGTAAAATAAATCTTTAATTTTTAACTCTACTAGGTTTCAGAATCTAATACGTTGGTCTCAAAATCGCAATTATATTTTAAAAATTCTTCTGTTATTTTAATTAATTGATATCTTCGCTTTATATTGTTGAAGTTTATAATTTATTTTTAATAGGTGTGATAAAAAAATTATCTACCCAAATTTACCCCAAAGGGATAAGGAGTGAGTAAATGTAAGTTTACGTTTTTATTAATATTTTCTAAAATTCAATACTTGCTATATATATTCGATTTCTGTTCTGAAAAGGTTTCTTAGATATAAGTGTCTAGATTTTACTCGAATCCATCTATAAGGGGGTTATAAAGATATAAAAGTCCATTTTTTATGTACGAAAAATCTTTTTCTAAAGTAGAGCAGAACTTATAGAAAACAATGATTAGCTTTACTTTTAGCCAATAGCCTGGTAAAACGCATGTAACGTCAGTAATTACGCTACAATGCGTTATTAGGCATAACGCCAGAGATCGCTGCCTTTTAGAGCCTAAGCAGTGAAGCTTGAGAGCTCGGAATGGCGGAGGGGATTTAGCTTTACATTTTCCTTTGCCTTTTTTTTTGGAAGGGTGGTGTTATACAGGATTAAACGTGCGTCTAGGTCGATACTCAGGCCTGGTACACCGCTGTGGAAGTCGCACGGAGCCAAATACGGCGAGTACGGTGAATGGTTAATGGTTAAAATTGAATTTTTGATAAAAAAATCCGTGATCAAGTTCAATCGATGAGACGGGGCATTATCATGCAACAAACGCCAGCTCCCTTTTTCACGGTATTGTGGCCGCACACGACCAATGCGGCTGAGCAAACGCTTCATAACACCAAGATAAAACACAGCAGTAATTGTTTGACCAGGTGGAACGAATTCACGATGAATAATACCCTCCGAATCGTAGAAACAAATCAACATTGTCTTCACTTTTGACTTTTCAAGACGACTTTTTGTCGGATTGGGCTCGGTTGGGTGCTTCCATTCAGCACTTTGATGCTTGGTTTTGGGATCATATTGAAAACACCATGTCTCGTCACCAGTCACAATTGAATATTTCAAGTTTGGGTCCTTTTTTGACTATTTAATCAAATCCTTACAATGTTGAATTCGGAGCAATTTTTCGTAGTCGGTCAATTTGTGTGGAACAAAGCGTGCACACACCTTCCGTAGATTCAAATAATCGGTCAAAATGCGATGAATTGAATTTTCGGACATATTCAATTCCATTTCCATGTATCGCAATGAAGATTTTGGCTCATTTTTATAAATTCACGCACTTTTTTAATGTTACTTTGAGTAACCACGGTATTCGAAGGACCTGGATGTTCGTCGTCCTGAATGTCTTTACGACCTTCCTGGAACCGCTTATACCACTCATACACTCTGGTACGGGATAGACAATTATCGCCATAAACTTGTTACAGCAAATTATGCGTCTCAGTATAGGATTTACCGAGTTTAAAACAGAACTTAATATTTGCTCTTTGTTCGAAGTTCATTTTTCGACCGATGCCACAAACACCTGTCACTTTGAGCGACATATTTTGGTTTCCATTGAACCAAATGTCATACAATTTTGACAGGATGTCAGTTAAGAATGGACCTTTCCATTGCTAACATCCACCAATAGGTGGCGCCAATATAAATCGATGTTTTAAAAAAGTTCCGTTTTCCATGGGACTCACTGTGTAGGTACATGAATTAAGAATAATTATTTATATAAATGAAAAATGATTATTGTACAGGATTTGTATGGTATCCGTTGGTTAGTAAAATAATTAAAATATCATTTATGAGGGTTTCAAAATAATAGCTTAAATAATTATTCTTTTACAATTTTATCTAATTTGAAGGTAATTGTTATAACTGTCGGATAAATAATTAATCGTTTGATGCTATTTTTTGGTGAAACCAAGAGTTATTTAATTATTATTCGTCATACTCTTTTCTACCGCTACCTTATTTTTTAATTAAATTATTTAAAATATTATAGATTAAATCGACTATTGAGCACTGACGATTATTAAAAATCAAGACAGTGCGAAAACGCGACTACTTTTATAAATATTGCAAAAAAAATTAACAATTGAATAGTTATAATTATTTGAAACATTTAATGCTATAATTTTCTTCTCGTAAAGAATTATAAGCACCTCCGCAGAATTAAGGTTACTTGTACATAGAATATATATGCGTGAAAAAATATTAAAGTTAATTATTAATATAACATTAAAAAGAGAGGAAAAAAAATATTGCAAAATGAATTTATTATCGAAAAATTAATAGGAAACACGATAAATACAGGCACAGCATTATGAACGACAATAATCTTGGTATGGTTGCAGGCCTGTTGCTATTATTTAAGTAAATTATTTTATTTATTTAGGGGAAAATTTTCACTAAGAGTGTACCTGTAAAAATCATATTCAGCATTTTGTGTGAAAACGGAAATGGTATGACTCCTCGACGTCTCGTGTTGCGGCGGTAACGCTATTTTATTATGTCTTAGCAGAGAGTATGATTCGAGATTAGGAACTAAAGTATTTATGCTTGCAAAGACTTACGAATATATTACTACTTTTTATTAATAAATTTATTTTTCAAAAAGAAAGGACATGGTCATGCTCTTTTTGTATTATACCTATATATTTTTGTTATAACATGATTCATACGTGCGTATGTATAATAATAATAACGTTAAAAAAAAAATTAAAACAATGCGTTATAAAACTTAATTCAAATTAAGTTTAACGACTGTAGCAAATTTTTTTATTGAAATGATGCATGGGCCTTACCCGAAAATCGCAAGCTCTTGGCCTAAGCTTAGGCTAGGTTTCACAACAAGACGGGTCGGAGGAGAGTGCGTCATGTAGATTGTGGGGAGAGGCTTTATCGTAGTGAAGCACTTGGGTGTGGATCAAGGCGGTCGGTCGATATGTTTTTTTTATTAAGGCGATCGGGGCCATAAGGGCAGGGAGTAGACTTATCGGCGGATACAAAAAAAAACAAAAAAAAACGAGGTTGTATACCGACGTTACGCGCAAGATTAAGGTTTATACTATAGACAATTCGATTGTTTTATACTACTGCAATAAATCTCCGACCTAATAGCCTGACATCTTTTTTTCTGAAAATCGTAGATAATCTTGCAGGCAAATATGTTAGGAACAGTTCTTATAGCGTATATATATATCATTTAGATTCTTTAACAAAAACTCTTTTTATGAAATAAAGAAATTAAGAAAACCTTGCTTAAGGCTAGAGAATTTGCAGTTGCGGTAGCTATGAACAACAAAGGAATTTTCGACAAGACATCAAGAGGTATAGTACCGTTAATTCTGCCTTAATCTCATATAGAGTGCCTTAGATATTAGTTGAATTGATTTGCCACATAGGAGGTAACTGTTTTCTAACAATTGATAATGCAGAGACCATAGTCAGAAGCAGCAAGATTTAAGCTTCTGACAAGGGGAAGTTATCTCACTCCTGTTTTGTTACCTCGTGAAAAAAATTTCGTTATAATTAAACCATTATAAGCTCTAAGATCGTAGAATACGTGGAAGATTTAATCATCGGGCACAAACTCTTCCTGCAAAACTTAATGGAACTGATGCAGGATTCTATTGTGTAAAAGAATGATAAAGAACTACAGGATTTAAATTAAAATAGATAAAATTAAATGGTCTTTATTAGGAAGTATAAATACGATAGAACCTATTGATTTCTTCTCATTCATTAGCTAAAAAGATAAAATACTTCGGAGTCATACTCAATATCAAGTTCAGTTGGAAAATACATCTTGATGTCAAATGTCACAAATTCACTATGGTACACAGGCACTTGCGATAAGTGACATGATTGAGTTAAGGCCTAAAACCATTCCCAGTGAAATGGATTTTAAATACGGTATTTGAACCTAGGTTAATGTATGATCGGCTATTTGGTAAAAATGAACGCTGCTTGGAACAGCGAACATCCTTATAGAGAGATTAAGAGATTGCGCACTGATATGCACCCCATGACCTGCCAGAGATTCTTACGGTGATAGAAGAAGTGATTTTCGGGGTAGTGTCCTTTTACTTCTCTATCAACTCTAAAGTAGCAAAAAGCCTTCTTAAGATATAACGAACAAAAATGAAAAAAGAAAGGCAACTGGACATCATGTCAAAACCAGACATCTTAAAAATATCCAGAAATACAAGGTTTTTTCGAAATATTTTCGATCTGCTTTTGTATCTTCACGCCACAGTGATCAAACGACCTCTGCGAGGCATAAACGTTAACAATAAAGCCTGACGAACTTATCTTAGGTTGATACCTACAGGACGTATAGTTTTTGGGCAGCGTGTATTTGTTTACAAAGCTTTTTTTGCATTCGTCGATTCTACTATTGTTAAAAATGACTGAAAGATCAGATCAACGGATTTTCATCAAATTTTGCTTCAAACTCGGGAAAACTAGTTCGGTAACCATTTATATGATGCCAAAGTCATTTGGAAATGAGTCTATGAGTGAAACACAAATAAAAGAGTGGTATAATCGTTTTAAAAGTTATCGCACATCTGTTGATAGTGTTTTTCGTTCTGGCCGGCCTTCGACAACAACGACACCAGATATAAAGGTGTTGTGCACCACAAATATATACCGACATGATAGACAATTAATAAGAAATATTACGTTGAAATTGTAAAACGATTGCATGATGCGGTGAGAATAAAACGACCGCATTTCAGCATAGAAGTTGACAAATATCGCTAAGTGAAGCGCTTGATCCGAGGGGAGCAGAGCTTGAATCAAAAGAAATGGCACATAATTTCAACAAGCTAAGTAAGCCGCACGTTGTCCCGTTACTTGTGATATTATAAAATTATTAGAAATTTAAATGGCATGGTCAGCTGCACACGTCGCACAATGGTTCACTCGGATTATTTATTCTTAATTTTTTCTACGTCACGCCACAACGTTAACTATTATAAATATATATATATATATATATATATATATATATATATATATATATATATATATATATATATATATATATATATATATGTATTTGTAAACATAACGCCATCAAAATATTAGTCGATTTGTGTCTGCATCATGAAGTTATTCTCGATTAAACATGTCAGCTTACGAGCCGAATTCTCGTCATCTGCGGGAGGTTTTAGTTTTCTGCTTTAATATGAAGAAATCTGCGACTAAGGCTTACCGAATGCTCTCAAATATCCATAGTGAGGCCGCTATTAGTAAAAGAACGTGCCGAGAGTGGTTTCAACGCTTCAAGAACGGCGATTTTAACGTCGAAGACCAGCATGGCGGTGGAAGAAAGAAGGTTTTCGAAAATGCAGAATTAGAGGCATTACTCGATCAAGACCCGTGTCAAACGCGACAAGAATTGGCAGGATCATTGGGAGTGATGCAACAAGCCATTTCAAAATGCCTAAGAGTCATTGGAATGATTCAGAAACACGGAAATTGGGTGCCGTACGAGTTGAAGCCGAGAGATGTTGAACGGCGTTTGTGTGTTTGTGAACAGCTGCTTGTAAGGCAAGGACGGAAGGGATTTCTGCATCGCATTGTTACTGGGGACAAAAAATAAGTTCACTACGATAATCCCAAACGCAGAAAATCATGGGGATATCCCGGCCATGCTTCCACGTCGACGGCCAAGCAGAATATTCACGGTTCCAAGGTCATGCTCAGTATTTGGTGGGATCAGCTCGGCGTAGAGTATTATGAGTTGTTAAAACCGACTAAAACAATCATAGGCGATCGTTATCGAACGCAATTAATGCGTTTGAGCCGAGAATTGAAAGACAACCGGCCGCAATACAACAAGAGACATGATAAAGTGATTTTACAGCATGACAATGCTCCACCCCATGTTGCGAAAGTGGTCAAGACATACTTGGAAACTTTGAAATGGGAAGTCATACCCCACCCGCCGTATTCTCCGGACGCTGCTCCCTTGGACCATCACTTGTTTTGATTAATGGCACACGGCCTGGCTGACCAGCACTTCCGGTCTTATGAAGAAATAAAAAATTGGATCGATTCTTGGATCGATTCAAAAGATGACTAGTTTTTTTAACGCGGGATTCGTATGCTGCCCGAAAGATGGGAGAAAGTAGTGGCCAGCGATGGACAATACTTTGAATCATAAATGTATCACCAGTTTTTTACAATACAGCCTCGAATTTCGGAAAAAAACGGCGGAAGCAAAGTTGTACACCCAATATATATATATATATATATATATATATATATATTGGGTGTACAACTTTGCTTCCGCCGTTTTTTTCCAAAATTCGAGGCTGTATTGTAAAAAACTGATTGTACATTTATGATTCGAAGTATTGTCCATCGCTGGTCACTAATTTCTTCCATCTTTCGGGCAGCATACGAATCCCGCGTTAAAAAAACTGGTCATCTTCTGAATCGATCTACGAATCGATCCAATTTTTTATTTCTTCATAAGACCGGAAGTGCTGGTCAGCCAGGCCGTGTGCCATTGATTAAAACAAGTGATAGTCCGAGGGAGCAGCGTCTGGAGAATACGGCGGGTGGGGTAGGACTTCCTATTTCAAAGTTTCTAAGTATGTCTTGACCACTTTCGCAACATGGGGTGAAGCATTGTCATGCTGTAAGATCACTTTATCATGTCTCTCGTTGTATTGCGGCCGGTTGTCTTTTAATGCTCGGCTCGAACGCCTTAATTGCGTTCGATAACGATCGCCTGTGATTGTTTCAGTCGGTTTTAACAACTCATAATACACCACGCCGAGCTGGTCCCACCAAATACTGAGCATGACCTTGGAACCAATAATATTTGGTTCAGCCGTCGACGTGGAAGCATGGCCGGGATATTCCTATGATTTTATGCGCTTGGGATTATCGTAGGGAACCCATTTTTCGTCCCTAATCACAATGCGATGCAGAAATCCCTTCCGTCCTTGCCTTACAAGCAGCTGTTTACAAACACACAAACGCCGTTTAACATCTCTCGGCTTCAACTCGTACGGCACCCAATTTCCTTGTTTTTGAATCATTCTCATGACTCTCAGGCGTTTTGAAATGGCTTGTTGCGTCACCCCTAATGATCCTGCCAATTCTTGTGGCGTTTGACACGAGTCTTGATCAAGTAATGCCTCCAATTCTGCATCTTGGAAAACCTTTTTTCTTCCACCGCCATGCTGGCCTTCGACGTTAAAATCGCCGTTCTTAAAGCGTTGAAACCACTCTCGGCACGTTCTTTCACTAATAGCGGCCTCACCATAGGTATTTGAGAGCATTTGACGAGCCTCAGTCGCAGATTTCTTCATATTAAAGCAGAAAATTAAAACCTCCCGCAGATGACGAGAATTTGGCTCGTAAGCTAACATGTTTAATCGAGAATAACTTTATGATGCAGACACAAATCGACTAATATTTCGATAGCGTTATGTTTACAAATACCCAAGCTTATTGTATGACATCTATGATCTATTTATTTCAACTACCACTTACCGCTACAGCCATCTATTGCAAAACGGCGAAAGCAAAGTTGTATACCCAATATATATATATATATTGATTATCAAATAATATTCATATGTAATCACAATACGTATCGCGCCGTGATGTATTTGTTTTGATTTTATAAGTATCTTTATAATGTACATTATTGCTATTATTAGCAGAATTAAAAATAATATAGGCAAAACAATAGTTATACAAATTTTATTATGATAATTTCATGCATACATACACGGATAACGTAAAAATAAATTTTACAAATTTCTAAAACAAAACATTAAGTTAGGATTCAGAATGGTTTTTCAGTACCAAAAACTGATTGTCACCAAACTTTTTACATGAGGGACGCTGATCACTAATTCGGCACCAGATTGAAAATTTAAGACGATAAGTCCAAGATAGTGAACTAAGTCAATTTGGCATTTTCAATTTTGTAAATTTGACTGCTGATTCGTGATCAAGACCATGGAAGTCTGGTAAACTAAATCTAGCTTAATTCTGTTGATTATCAAAAATCGTCTGCCATCTTGAAGACTTAAAAATAGTCAAGGTCATATCTGGACGTGAAATTTTTGCCCTGCTTATTTCCGGGATCAAAAATAAGGGATCTAAATTAAAAAATCAATTTGTCTTCCAAATAACCTTGAAGGTCAATCTCAAGGTTAAATTCAATAGTCATCATTAGTTGACATCTTTGAGACCCTAGAAATTTTGGTTAAAATATTTTTGAGAAAAACGCAGTTAAAAAAGGTTATAACGTCGTACCAAGATAAATGACTCATCCGGTATAAAATTTGTTAAATTGTAAATTATCAAACTTAAGGCGTGTCAAATGTTTTATTTAAATTTAGAAACGATATGCCATTAATGTTAACCGATGTACAAGGCATATGTGAAAACAGTCTTTGACATAAAGAGTTCTTCTAACTCTGTTAGACGGCTTAAAATATTAACGATACTAAAAAATCTAATAGCGCTTCACTACTGTAAAAGGGTTATTTCTAGTTATCTATCGAACTGAATGTTATTTTAAGGTACCAAATAGGGAAGAGTCTTTCTAAAGTTACCTAGATAATCGTCACAAATAATAATTATGGATGTTTTAATTCCGTGTAAGTGTATTTTATTAAAATCTATATTCTTTGTAATAGTAGAACAAAGAACAATATTTTATTTAAAATATATCATCAAACGTAATAGGGTCAATGCTATGTTATTGAATCCTTAAATTTTATGGATTATACTTATATTTTACGAAACAATATTATAATAAAATATTATAATTCCTCGGCGAGCAAAATAAATAATTTTTTTTACTACAGATGGAGTCTAAAAATTTACAAAAAGTAGCTTTCCGACTGTTAAGAAAGACAGTATGCGGATCCTATTACAGGAGATTGATAACAGTGCCCGAGAAGTCACGATTCTGAGGCCTGAGAACTATCTGAAAATGTAGAAAATTCTTGATATTTTAAAATTGTAAATGTTTAACCTTAACCCATTAAGAACCTAAAGGACACTTTTTACATATTTTATTCAGCGACTTAACTAACTATGAAATCGTTTTTGAAAAACATCGAAAAATATCATTTCCAATTTAAAATTTCCTGATTTTTCGATAAACAGAGTCAGAATTAAAAAAAATGCATATTAAAAAAGTTGCTATTGTTTATTTAGCAAAAAACACGAAATTTCGATAAAAAAAATGTTTCGTTCTATATTTTTGCATCGAAACTGGAAGCCGATATTTTCAAACTGCATTTTTTGCGTCCAAGTACTCTAAACTTTAAAATACTCCATAAGGTTTTTGGAAATTGAACATGGCGGTATCCAATATGGTGGCTTAAAGATAAATTTTTTAGTTTATTCTAGTATTTTTAAATAAAACTAATTTTTAGATGAATATTCGTGAAAACTAGTTTATAGGGATTTTTTGGATCACTGATCATGAATCTGCTATTAGTTTTTCCAAATTTAAAATCGCGAATACAATATGGCGGCTAAAAATTTTAAAAATTATTAAAATTTTATGGAAATTGGTATGTAGGTGCGTTTTGGGACGCTAATTATGAATATGGTAATTGTTTGTCCAAATTCGAAATGGCGGATCTAATATTGTGGCTGAAAGTTTTTAAAATTATTCAAATTTCATAAAAATTGGTATGTAGGGTTTTTTTGGACCGCTGATTAAAAATTTGGTAATATATTTCTCAATTCAAGAAGGCAGATCCAATACGGCGAAGGTTAATGCTAAAAATCATTTTTATTTTATAAAAATTAGGATGTAGGAGTTTTTACGATCACCAATTCCATGAAAATATCGTCTTTAAGCAGTAAAGCCACGTTGCCCAGCTCTTACCACGTAGAGGTAAACGACAAAACTAACAGCCTCTTTATTCTCTTTTTTTTTTAGTTTTTAAATTTCTCAATTTTTTTTTTTTTTATTTTTTTATTTTTTTTGTATTTTTTATTATCATTCATGTTAAAATTTATTGGTGTAAAAGTAGAAAACACGAGGAACATACATGGACTTTGCAGTCTACACATTTTTGTTATTCTGAGAGAGCATTTTTTGAAATTTTGACATTTTTTTTTAAAGAATCAGTTATCGAAGTGTGTGATTTACTTATTTTTGGTTTTGCAAGGTGAAATTTTGCAATCTCTATAGCGAGATCTTTTGTACCAAGTTTTTTTTCCTGTACGTAATTACAAAGAACTGTTGCGATAGCCATCAAAGATTGAATAAATTTCATAAATATCAGACAAGTCCATTTCTTTGCTTTTATACTTGGCATCAAATTACTGCAATGTAAATTATGTAAATCAACACCGCCCATAAGTAAATTATAAATTTTAAAGGGATAAGAAAATAATATAGCAATTTCAAAAGATGCACTTCCAGAAAAACAAAAATGTGTAAAGACTGCAAAGTCCATGTATGTTCCTCATGTTTTCTACTTTCACACCAATAAATTATAACATAAATAATAATAAAAAATACAGAAAAAAAACACAAAACATGAAAAAATTAACAAGCATAAAAACTAAAAAAAAAAAGAAAAGAGAGGCTCTTAGTTTTGTCGTTTACCTCCACGTGGTAAGAGCTGGGCGACGTGAACTTATGGCTTAAAGACGATATTTTCATTGAATTGGTGATCGTAAAAACTCCTAGATTCAAATTTTTATGAAATAAGAATGGTTTTTAGCATTAACCTTCACCGCATTGGATCTACCTTTTTGAATTAAAAAAAATAATTACCAAATTTAAAATCATCGACCCAGAAAAACCCTACATAACAATTTTTATGAAATTTGAATGATTTTGAAAATTTTTAGCAACAATATAGGATCCACCATCTTAAATTTGGAAGAACAATTACCAAATTCATGATCAGCGACCCAAAACACTCCTATATACCAATTTTCATAAAATTTTAATAATTTTGAAAATTTTTAGCCGCCATATTGGATTCGGCATTTTGAATTTGGAAAAACTAATAATAGCAGATTCATGATTAGTGATCCAAAAAACTCCTGTATTCTAATTTTCTCAAACATTCTTCTTAAAAAAGTAGTTTTATTCAAAAATACTAGAATAAAAAAAAAAATTTATCTTTTTGCCGCCATATTGGATACCGCCATGTTTAATTTCCAAAAATCTTATGGAGAATTTTAAAGTTTAGGGTACTTGGACGTAAAAAATGTAGTTTGAAAATATTGGCTTACAGTTTCGATGCAAAAATATAGAACGAAACATTTTTTTTTATCAAAATTACGTATTTTTTGTTAAATAAAGAATACCAACTTTTTTAATATGCATTTTTTTATGAATTTCGACTTTGCTTATCGAAAGATCAGGAAATTTTACATTGGAAATGATATTTTTTGATGTTTTTCAAAAACGATTTCATAGTTAGTTATGTCGCTGAAAAAAAATATGTAAAAAGTGTCCTTTTGGTCCTTAATGGGTTAAGAGAATGAGACTGGTCCAAAAAGGGACAAGATATTAAACAAAATATTTCATGCTATTCAGGAAAAATTTGATGTACATTGAACTTGGTCTTGCAGATAGGACTGGTCCTTTATGGGAGAAGCAGTTTAGTCGGAGACTTGTCATAAGTTATACATTGAATTTATAAATTACACGTTTTAAAGATCAACTCGATCTGAAAACTCTTAATTTTTTAAATGTTAAATTGCAAAAATAAAGATGAACTTTTTACCCGGGTAAACTTCTCATTTTGATAATCGAACCTTTTTATTTTAATGTTCACAAGATATTTTAACGCTCACAGCACGATATCTGTAAACCTATAGTGTATTTCATCTCCCACAAATTACTTGAGAACCATATCATTAATTATAACTGTCCCATCATTTTTTGGAATAAGAATAGCCCGCTCACATAATTAATTTTTCGACTTGTCTTTTATTTCAGCAATATAAGGTAAATTTTATTTGTAAATTCTGACATGTTTATTACGAGTACTAGCAAACCCAACTTTTTAGAGATTACCAACTTTCTGTCAAACTCAGGATGCTCTCATCTTTTATTTTACGAAAAAGTTTAAAGAATTTTATTCCCAAAGATATTTTATATTCGGTGGGACTTTATAATATTGTTAAGAGAAAGTTTTTTGATAATTGACTACAAATAGGAAGTTTTCAGGCAAACCTTAATCATACAAGTTCCTCTGAGTACTAATAGTAAAGTTAGTTTAAGGTTCTCAATTTATAGCACAGTTACCTTTTAAATCAGTTCTTTTTTATTTCTGATATCTTAAAGTATTTTATTCAGTGGCTCAAAATCTTCTTAAAAAGTCATAGTGTTTTTATTTCAGACAATAAGATTACAATCCTGAGACATTTATAATACATTAGCTTGTGTTTACATATTCCACAGTGACGTTTTTATCTTAAGGTAGCTCATACCCGAATCCCAAGTCAAATGTATGCTATAAATGTTAATTTCAGACAGTTGATTTTTCAAGAAACTACTTATTTTTAAAATCCTAAAATAAATTAAAAAAAATATAAACATTATTAGAAAGATAAAAAATCGAAACAAAAAATAAAAAATTTATGCATTTATGATTCCTTTTATTAGTGTAACTCTTCCTCCTGTTAAGCGCATGCGCAAACGCGTTGTTTGAAAGAGCAGAAAGAACAGAAGTTCAGACAGTGCAATAGCTGATTTCTATCTGTTCGGGTTATGTACGGCATTGAGGGATTATAAAATTCGTGTCGTAGCGCGTCGATCGCGGCGGCGAGAGCGGGCGAGCGCATGCGCGCGCCGCCAGGGGTCTCTCCCGTTTTTAGCGCGGATTCTCTCGGCTTGCACGTTCGTGCGAGTCAGTACTGAGAACTACTCTCGAGGAATCAGTCATCTTTGCGTATTGTCTCTGATTGATAATTAATTTATATATCTATCGTGCGTCTTGGGTCTTCACGTACGTCCTTTTCAGGGCGGTCGACCTCTTTATTATTGTAGCCGGTGCGTCGCGTCGTGTGACTGTGTGTGTGTTGCGAGCGGCGTGTTGCGAGTGTGTTTTTCATTGAGTGTTGGGACGTCGGCCACGTGCGAGCTTCCTCGACGTGCCGATCTCCATCCGGCGATTGCTACCTACGCGGCAGGGCTGAGAAGGTCTGCCCGTGGTCCAGGATTGGCTCCCTCGAGACGTCGAGGCGTCCTGCGACCGAGGAAGGTGCATCCCACCCACGTGCGGCCAGGACTTTACGTCGTGCTGTCCACGTTCCCGGCGACCGTAAAGGTAGGAGAGCTCTCCAACGTGCGAAAGGTACCTCGCGGCGAATTGCGGTTAATTATAATTGCGTTTTTCTCCCTTTTTGTCTATCGTAGAGTCTCTTTCTTTTGTATAATTTCTTTAGCGTCTTGAATAAAATATTCGCTTGTATCGGCTTTTCTCTCTGTTCCGTGAGAGTTTTTACGCCGATACAAGTCGTCTTTTTCCCGCGAAATAAATTGTTGATTTATTTATCCAACCTTCCCTCGCTCATTCCATTAATTAATATATATATATATATTTAGAACTCATTAGCTTTCTTCATGGTGCCCCGGGTGAGGAGTGAGTGATTGGTTGGGTTGAAAAATCAATAATTTCATAGCGAATTTGTAAACAAGCGAGTCGTTAAAGAGTTCGGTTGGCGATTCGCGGAATCGGCCGTTGTCGGCAAGCGCGCTAGGGCCTCGTGCGTCAGTTACGCGCTTCGGCTTCGCGCCGCAGCCTCGCGGCGTAAACACGTGAATTTTCGGTATTGACTGGCGACTCGCACACTCTTGCCGTGCTTTCTTGTTGTGACTTCTGGTATCAGCTGTACATTTTTTCCTTTTCTTTCTTCTCGAGCATATTTAGTTATTTATTTATTTTCGTTTTCTCCTGTTTTCGAATTTATTCCAAATTTAGGATTATTTTTTCTCCCGTTTTCGTCTCTTAAAGCCGGTTTACTATGGCTCCCTCAGCGCTGAAAAAGCTGACTGCCTCACAGGGAAGGCGCCTGGAGGAAATTAAGGGACTGCATAGCCGTTTGATCGCTAAACCACGTGCGTCTCTGAATAAAAATATAATTCAAGCACGAATCGATGCGGTGAAGCAAATCTGGGAGGAGGCTCGAAAGGTTCATTCTGATATTGTCGCTAGAGATGACTCTGAGATCGATACGTACGTCAGTGAGGATGAATTTAGCGAGCTTCAAGGGGCGTATGAGGAAGCTTTGGATGAGTTTTTGACATTGTTGTCGCAGTTGGAGATCGCTGATCAATCTACACTTGCTGGTGGACTTCTAAATTCTACTCTGTCTGAGTCTGGGCTCACAAAACTTCCAAGAATCTCTCTTCCTTCCTTCTCAGGAAATTATGAGGATTGGGCAAGCTTTCGGGATAACTTCAAGAATATGGTTCATGATTTGCCTCGGATTGCCGATGCGACTAGATTGCAGTATTTAAAGATGTGTTTGACTGGGAGTGCGGCTGATTTGGTCAAAGATGTGCCAACTACCAACGTTAACTATGCAAGCACATGGAAGGCGTTGGAGGTTCGTTACCATAATCCGAGGCTCATCATCACCAGGTACTTGAAGGCCTTTATGGAGCTTCCTCATCTTAAAAGGGAATCAGCTGATGAGTTACGCTCTTTTATTGATGAAGCTAAGCGTATCGTTCGTGCTCTGCAGAATTTAAAGATGCCTGTCGATCATTGGGACGTTTGGTTCGTCTTCCTCTTGTCCGAGCGTTTGGATACAGAGTCTCGTAAGCGGTGGGAGTCCTTGCTTAGCGAGAAGGAGCGGAAAATGACCGAAGCAAGGATAGGAGCAGAGCAAGGAGATCCTGAGTCATCGTACACTCCAGCGACATTCTACGAGTTTGTTGAGTTCCTCGAAACTAGAGCTCAAACCCTAAGCATGCTTGCTCCTGAGCGACGAGGTGAGAAGAGGTCAGCTCCTCCGCTCAAATTGAATCAGCCTCGTAAAGTTTTTTACGCGAACCCTTCACAGTGTCCTCTATGCGCTGAGTAACATGCTCTGATGCGTTGCCCTCAGTACAAGGGCAAGAAACCACAGGATCGTCAGAAGGAAGTCAAGTGGTTGCGGCTCTGTTTCAATTGTCTTGGATATCATCGAGTGAACTCTTGCTCTTCTCCTGGTCGTTGTTCGGAATGTAAGCAGAAACACCATTCCTCTCTTCATGATTCTAGTAGGAGCAGCCAAGGATCGACGAGTACGGCGTCCAAGATTGACCAAGGGAACTCTGGTGCTGGCTCAGCGGTGGTATGACTTGCAGCTAAGACCCTGTTATCATCGAGGAAGATTCTCCTTGCTACTGCGCGTGCATTGGTGGTAGGTTCGAAGGGCAAGGGCACGTGTGTACGGGCGCTCTTAGATCAAGGTTCAGAAGCGTCATTTGTGTCCAAGGTCATTGTGCAGTTACTTGGACTACCTAAGCGACGTACACACGTGCCATTGTCTGGTCTTGGGGCTAGTGCAGCCGGCGTTGCGCGTTCTATCGTTTCTATCACTCTTCGTTCAGCGGTAGATTCGGGCTTCGAGGTCGAATCTGAGATGCTAGTTCTCCCTAAACTCACGTCGCTTATTCCTTCTTATGAAGTTAGTGAGGATTTGGCGAGAGAGCAATTTTCTGACGTGATTCTGGCTGATCCTGAGTTTGCAATTCCGAAGAAAATCGACATGATTTTAGGAGCTGATCTTTATGGTCAGTTACTTCGCTCTGGTGTAAAGAGATCCACTACGTCGCAACTAGTCGCTCAGAACACCGTACTTGGTTGGATTGTTTCCGGGCCAATGGAGGCAGATATGCCACGGCGGGCGGCAGGGGTTGCGACCCATCCTCCAGTTCAGATGCTTCACTGCGCTCATCAGGACGAATTGGATGAGTTGTTGCAGCGTTTTTGGACGCTCGAAGAGTTCTTGGCGCAGCCACTGAAGCTGAAACCGGAGGATGAGAGATGCGAGAAAATCTTCATGGACACTCACAAGAGAGACGCACAGGGTCGGTATGTGGTGAAGCTGCCTCTGAAGACTGATCTTCCGTCAGTTGCAAAAGAGTCTCGAGGTATAGCTCTTGGCTTTCTCTCCAATTTGCATCGTCGTTTCTTACGTGATACGAGGATGGCTAAAGCGTATCGCGACTTCATGGAGCTGTACGAGAAGCTAGGGCATATGGTACGCGTTCCACGGTCGGAGATTTCAAATCCTGACGCTTGGTATCTGCCTCATCATCCAGTAGTGCAAGAACTCGCCTTATTGTGGAAGCTGAGAGTGGTGTTTGATGCTTCTCGCCGGACGAGAGATGGGCACTCGTTCATCGCTTTCTTGTTAACAGGACCTCCGTTGCAGCGTGATCTCTCCTTGATTCTCTTGAATTGGCGTAGGTATCGTTTTGCATTCACAGCCGACATAGTCAAGATGTTTCGACAGATTCGGGTGGATCCAGAACATCAGGACTACCAAAGGGTCGTCTGGGCGCCCGACGCAGCATCTGAACCTGTCGATTTCCGCCTGACAACTGTCACGTATGGAACGGCCTGTGCTCCTTACTTAGCAATTCGCACTTTGTCGCAGTTAGTCGAGGATGAAGGTCATCGGTTTCCACTCGGGGCTTGTTGTCTGGAGTCAGAGACGTACGTGGACGACACGTTCGCAGGGGCGGATGATCTGTCGGTTGCGATCCAAAAGAGAGTCGAGCTTATCAAGCTGTTAGGCTCCGCTGGAATTGAGTTGGACAAATGGGCTGCGAACCATCGAGAGCTGCTACCTGATTCCACACGGCAGGTCTCGGAGAAGCAGATCAGCGAGGATGAGTCGGTCAAGGCCTTAGGAGTTCGCTGGGTTCCATCGCAGGACAACTTCAGGTTCAATGCTGCCAGCTTGGAGAACTTGTCTGCAGCTTATACGAAAAGGTCCGTCCTCTCGAATATTGCTCGATTATTCGATCCATTAGGTTGGCTTGCTCCAGTCACGGTTATTGCAAAGATTTTGATGCAAGATATGTGGATTATGAAGTGCGATTGGGATTCGCCTCTACCAGCTGAGATTCGTGAGCGCTGGTATGATTATTGCAGGGGTTTATCTGCATTGCCTTCCTTGTCGATTGAGCGTTGGCTAGGTGGTAGTGCTACTTGTTCTTACCAGATACATGGGTTTTTAGATGCTTCTTCTCGAGCGTATGCTGCAGTGGTTTATTTGCGAATCGACGAGGACAACGGACATTTCCGAGGTTCTTTATTAGCGGCTAAGTCGAAGGTAGCTCCAGTGAAAACGGTGAGCATTCCCAATTTAGAGTTGTGTGGTGCAGCTCTTCTTGTCAAACTCATCTTGCATGTGACTAAGTTAGACTTTCTGCAAGGGCTGCCGATATTTGCTTGGTCTGATAGTCAGATCGTGCTCACTTGGCTTCGTAAACATCCGTGCCACTGGAAGACCTTTGTAGCCAACCGAGTTTCGCTGATTCAAACTGAGCTGCCGTCGGCAACGTGGGCGCACGTTCCGACTAAGGAGAATCCGGCTGACTTGGCGACGCGAGGAGTTCAGCCGGGGGAGTTGGCCAACAGTACTCTATGGTAGCAGGGCCCGGCATGGCTATCCATGCTTCCAACAGAGTGGCCTCAGCCTGCTGACCCGGTTCGGACTAATCACGTTCATCCGAGTTCTGAGGAGTCCGAGATTCTGACTCGATTCTCAACATTAACTAGACTTGTTCGTGTCGTAGCGCTCTGCAGACGTGCTCTTGAGCGTATTCTGAACAGGGGAACGCCGGCAGAGAGCTCTTCGTCCTTCTTTTTGACCACTGCTGAGCTCTCTTCAGCTCGGGTGGCAGTCATTCGTCTAGCTCAAGCAGGTGCGTTCGCTGAGGAGGTTAAGCTTTTGAGATCGGGAAAGAGACTGCCGAGGGGCAATCGTCTCAGTAACTTAAACCCGTTTCTGGGCAATGAGGATGGACTCTTGCGTGTAGGAGGTCGATTGGCTCACTCTGGCCTCTCTTTCGATCAAAAACACCCTCCGATTTTGCCTTAGAACTCTGCTCTTAGTTTGTTGTTTGTGCGACACGCTCATCATCAGTGCTTGCACGGTGGTCCGTCTTTGACATCGAGTATTCTAATGTCTCAGGTGTGGATTCTGGGTAGAAATCGGCTTGTTAAATCGATGATTCGCGCATGTGTTCCTTGTCAACGGGTGAAGCCTCATTCGGCTCAACAACTCATGGGCGAACTTCCTGCTGACAGAGTGATGAGTAGCAGGGCCTTCTCTCATTCCGGCCTCGATTACGCGGGGCCCTTTCAGATTCGGACGGCGAAAGGTCGTGGAAATAGCTCCTTCAAGGGTTACAATGCTCTGTTTGTGTGTTTCGCTACTCGAGCTATTCACCTCAAGCTCGTCAGTGACCTAACTTCAGCATCGTTTATTTGTGCGTACCGTCGGTTCGTTGGGAGACGAGGCATTTGCCAAAATCTTTACAGCGACAACGGCACAAATTTCCAAGGAGCTGATAAAGAACTCAAGGGTATGTTCCATCGTGCGTCAGACTTTTACAATGAGGTTGGCGCTGTTCTTGCCAACGATGGGACCAACTGGACATTCATTCCTCCTAGTGCACCTTATTATGGGGGTTTGTGGGAAGCAGGGGTCAAATCGGTGAAGTATCACTTGAAGAGGGTTGTTGGCGAGCATACTCTCACGTTTGAGGAGTTTTCTACAGTCTTGGTAGAAATCGAGGCCTGTCTCAATTCTCGTCCTCTGGGTACGTTGAATGCTGACGTCAACGATCTAAGGGCGCTTACTCCCTCTCATTTCCTCAATGAAGGAGTCTCAGTGTTACTTCCGGAAGCTGACTGTCCAAAGTTGCCAGAGAATCGGTTGACCAGGTTCCAGCTGCTTCAGCGTATCCGTAACAACTTCTGGAAGCGTTGGTCGACCGAGTATCTGCTTCACTTACAAGAGAGGGGAAAGTGGAGGGATCCTTGCGAAAACTTTGCGGTAGGTCAGCTAGTGCTAGTCAAAGATGATCGGTACCCTCCATCAAAATGGCCATTGGGCAGGGTCATCGAGGTGCATCCTGGTCCAGATGGGTTGGTGCGAGTCGTAACCATCAAGACAACCACCTCTTCTTTCAGACGACATGTTGCTCGACTTTGCCCTCTGACATTGAATGAGAAGGGGAAGTAAGCTGTTCTCCCGACATTCAAGGGGCAAATTCGTCCGTTGGACGAAGGCGGGCGGAATGTTCGGGTTATGTACGGCATTGAGGGATTATGAAATTCGCGTCGTAGCGCGTCGATCGCGGCGGCGAGAGCGGGCGAGCGCATGCGCGCGCCGCCAGGGGTCTCTCCCGTTTTTAGCGCGGATTCTCTCGGCTTGCACGTTCGTGCGAGTCAGTACTGAGAACTACTCTCGAGGAATCAGTCATCTTTGCGTATTGTCTCTGATTGATAATTAATTTATATATGTATCGTGCGTCTTGGGTCTTCACGTACGTCCTTTTCAGGGCGGTCGACCTCTTTATTATTGTAGCCGGTGCGTCGCGTCGTGTGACTGTGTGTGTGTTGCGAGCGGCGTGTTGCGAGTGTGTTTTTCATTGAGTGTTGGGACGTCGGCCACGTGCGAGCTTCCTCGACGTGCCGATCTCCATCCGGCGATTGCTACCTACGCGGCAGGGCTGAGAAGGTCTGCCCGTGGTCCAGGATTGGCTCCCTCGAGACGTCGAGGCGTCCTGCGACCGAGGAAGGTGCATCCCACCCACGTGCGGCCAGGACTTTACGTCGTGCTGTCCACGTTCCCGGCGACCGTAAAGGTAGGAGAGCTCTCCAACGTGCGAAAGGTACCTCGCGGCGAATTGCGGTTAATTATAATTGCGTTTTTCTCCCTTTTTGTCTATCGTAGAGTCTCTTTCTTTTGTATAATTTCTTTAGCGTCTTGAATAAAATATTCGCTTGTATCGGCTTTTCTCTCTGTTCCGTGAGAGTTTTTACGCCGATACAAGTCGTCTTTTTCCCGCGAAATAAATTGTTGATTTATTTATCCAACCTTCCCTCGCTCATTCCATTAATTAATATATATATATATTTAGAACTCATTAGCTTTCTTCACTATCAATAAGCATAACATAATCTTTTTAACAGTTTTCATTATTTCTGATATAAGTGAAGATATAATCTTAAAGGACAAAGAGGAAAAAGTAAAGAAAAAAAAAATATTCGAATTATCTTGTTAATTAAAGTTTTAACATATTTTAAGAAGAATTTAGAATTACGTAAACAAATATAAATAATAAATTACAAATGTATTATATATAATGTATTAAATTTATGCTTTAAGTCAGTGCCAAATAAATAATTATGCTGTAGTTTAGCTAATTTATTTTAATAAGTTAATATTTAATGTTAATGTTGTTAATTAATAGTTAATATTGTGATATTATGAATTAAAATTTCAAGTTGGGATATTATGAATTAAGATTTCAAGTTGTGATATAATTATTGTTGATGAATAAAAACTGTTTTTAAAAAATGTATATCTTGTCTTTTAATTTTTCGTTATATTATTTTTTGTTAAAAATATATTGGATCATTTTTAATATGTAATTATCATTAAAATTTATTTATTCACTTGTTATAGGTAGTTTTTTTATACATTTTACTATATTTGTTTATTTATACATAATTATCATTAAAATGTTTTTTTTTCTTTAATTATTATAAGTATTCTTGCGATTATAATCAAGTGTTACAAATGCACATTTACGAATCTCGCGCCATTTAACATATTTAGAAACTCCTTAAATTTTTTTTTTTTCGTTTAATATTTTTATAAAACACTTGTCAACCCTATATTTTTAATGCGCTATCTAGAAACAGATTATTTTTTCTTTCCAGTTCGCTTATTTATTTTATTGTGTATTATAAACGAAAAATAACAGACTCCCATAAGAACACATGTAATATATGAAACTTTAAAAAGCTTTTTCTCGGTATTTTGTCCGTCAACCTACGAGGTCTGGCTATTAAATAACGAGACTGCGTGCCTAGAGGGCGCCGTAGAGAAGTGGGGAAAAAAACGAGTAGTGCGTTGGGTATCTAGATATCTTGTCTATGCACGTACCAAAACACGTTCTCGTGACTATTATTGTATTTGTGCAGTAGCGGTTTAAAACGAACGTGTTTTTTTCTCGTGCCGAAAACCATGTGTGACGAAAAACAGGAGCAACGTATCAATCTCAAATTTCTCTTTAAATTGAAAAAAACTCCGACTGAGTGCTGTAAATTGTTGCAAGTGGCCTATGGGAACCATTCTCTATCTCGTGCACGTGTTTTTAAGTCGTGTAAGCGCTTCAGTAAGGGCCGAGTGAGCACTGAAGATGACCAACGCTCAGGTCGCCCTGTCACTGTTCCAACTCCGGAAACAGTGACTAAAATCAACCAAATTGTGCGTGCAGATCGTCGAATGAGCATCTGGATGATTGCCGAGGTTGTAAACGCCGATAAAGAAACGGTTAGACAAATTTTACACGAGGAATTACACATGACAAAAGTCTGTGCGAAGTTGGTGCCAAAAAGCCTGACTCCTGACCAAAAGCTCTTGCGTCAACAGGTCTGCTCAGATTTCCTTGAAAGGTTAAAAAATGATTCCGGACTGCTGAAAAACATTATTACTCGCGACAAAACGTAGATTTTTTAATACGATGTTGAAACAAAGCGGCAATCGTTGCATTGGAAGATGCCTGAATCGCCCAGAATAAAAAAAGCAAGGATGTCCAAATCAAAATTCAAGGCAATGTTAATCGTTTTTTTTGACATTAACGGTATCGTGATGACTGAATGGCTTCTAGAGGGTCAGGCTGTCAACCAGACTTACTATTTGTCAGTTTTGGCAACACTGCATGAAGGAGTTCGTGAGAAACGGCCCAAGTTGTGGAAGAACAACTCATGGATTTTGCACCAGGACAACGCACCTGCCCATAACGCGCTATCTGTGAAGCAGTATTTGGCCAGTAAGCGCACTCCAGTGCTCGAACACGCGCCGTACTTGCCAGATTTGGCACCGTGCGACTTTTTTTTGTTTTCAAAGATAAAATATGCTTCGAAAGGGACCCGATTAAAGTCGATGGAAGCGGTAAAGCAAAAAACGGCAGAGCTCCTGAAGGCCCTCACCAAAGAAGACTTCCAGCACTGCTTCGATCAATGGAAAAAACGTATGGAAAGGTGTGTGGCGAGGGAAGGGGAGTATTTTGAAGGGGAGCTATCAGATGTAGAATAATTTTTATAATAAAACCCTTTTTTTTAATCAGTCTCGTTATTTAACAGCCAGACCTCGTATACATATTTTTTTAAATTGCTCAGAAAATTCTGGAGACTCGTTTTATGTAAGTTTCAAAGGGTTGTTAATTTATTGCAATCGAGGTACGAGCTACCTTAACCGCACTACCAACGCGAGCTTTCGTGATACGCACAACGAGCAAATGCAAAAAAGACATTCCTGGTACCTACAAAATGTACATAGTACGCTTTTGGATACAAAAAGGGTATGTATGATCTTATATGTATGGTAATTCTTCAATCTTAGTACAAGTGTTTAAATGTTCTTGTCAAAAAAAACCCTGAAGTAGGGTGGTTAATGATATAAAGAGAAACTTTTAGGTTCTATTAAAGGAAAAGTGACTTAAAGGTAAATTAGGTAAGACGTCAGTTGGAGTATAAGTTGAGTTGAAGGTTCAAACGAGAAAATCGCTTCTAGTCACGCAATTTCCACGTTATATACGAGGGCGTTTTAATAAGTTCTCGTGATAGAAATGAAGACACCATTTTTTCAAAAAATTTTTTCTATTTTTCAGTCTCCTTAGTCTCTTTTGAGAGCGATACACTCCTCCCAACGTTCTTGCTATTTTTAACCCCTCCAAAAAATAGGACTTGTCGAACTCTCCAAAATACGCCTCTGTCTCAGCGATGACTTCCTCGTTTGAGCTAAATTTTTTTCTCGCGAGCTATTTCTTCATGTTAGGAAACAAGAAAAAGTCGCAGAGAGCCAGATCGGGCGAATACGGGGGGTGCGGCGGCAATTAATAACACAATTCATGCAGTTTGGCGGCGACAACTCCGGACGATTGTACTGGTGCGTTATCATAATGAATCAGCAACTATTTTTCCGCCAAATGCGGCCGTGTCTCCTTCAATTTTTTGTCGAAGCGGTCCAATAACTTACTGTAGTATTGTCCAGTGATTGTTCTTCCTTTTTCTAAAAAATCCGTAAGGATGACGCCGTTCGCATCTTAAAAAATCGTCGGAATGACCTTTTCGGCCAATGGAACTGCCGTCGCTTTCTTTGGAGCCGATTCACCATGAAAAATTCATGTTTTGATTGTGGCTTAGTTTTTGGTGTGTAATGATGAATCCAGGTTTCATCAACGGTGACAACTCGACGCAAGAACTCCTTCAGATCTCGCTTAAGTTGCTCCAAACACTACTTCGAAGTAGTCTTAGCAGTACGTAGCTGCCTAATTGTCGCCACCAGAAGAGGATGAGAGTATGACGGCCCGTACTCTCGATGCGGCGAGGCTTCTCCTGGCGAGCAAACCAGAAGTAGGCTCGGTTCCTAGCGGGAGATCCTTGCAAAGCGAACGCGCGGCCGCTGCGCTGGCCAGAAAGCGCGGTCGACCTTGAAAGACGGTCTGCGTGGTCAGGAGCCCCACGACTGATGTAGGGAAGTCATTGTTACCCGAGGCTTGTCCTAACGTAGGCGCAAGCGTTAAGCGAGGCCCGGGAAGGCCACAGGGTAGTAGGAGAGTGAGGGGCGTGGGCGAGAACTCTATGGCTTCGCCTTGCCGAACATGCGCGAAGTTATAGTCGCCACCCTCACCTAATCCTTCTCCCCCCCTTTCTGTTACAGAAAATGGAAGTCAGTAACACAGAAGAAAAGGCCACCGATGCACTGGCAACGGCCTTGGCTCACGTTCAAGTGCGCGGAGTGAGCAGGGAGGCTGACGAGTTTATTGTCGGCATGCTTCGGATCGTTAGGGAGGTATTGGCCGATCCGAAGAAGGTCGACGATGGTTCGTCGACCGTCTAGATTGAGGAAATAGTGGACGCACCGCAAGAAGAGAATGCGCGTGGGGAGAACCCGCGTGCTTCCACCACGCCACCCCCACCACTTTGCCGTCCCAAGGCGAAGTGGGAGCTAGACGCAGCCACGCAGCGGCTCCCCGCGCACCTCTGACCAGCCGCAGAACGAGGAAGCGCGCCACTTAACAACCACCGAAGGAGCCTCTTTGCGCGCCTCCACTTTACCCGCACAAGTCGGACAGTGGCCGACTGGAACGAGGTCAGGGAGCTCGTGCGAGAGGGCATGAGGTCCAGCGAGGAGCTGCGCAGGCGCCTCGACGCGATATACCGCCGAAGCGGCCGCTGCTATGCCGCGGCGGATAACGGCCTGCGCAACAAGATAATGGCCGACGACGCGGCCATTGAGGTATTCGCGTGGAAGGTGGCGTACGAGGCGGAGGACCTTGAACGCGAACGGCTCCGCCAGCAGCGGGTGGACCGCCGTAAGAAGGAAGAAGAGCGCCAGCGAGCGGTGGAAGAAGCCTCTTGCAGGGCGAAACAAGGAGAAGAGGCGGTGCGGCGTCAGCGGGCCCGCGAAGAAAGGCTGCGGCGCGCCTAGCAAGAATTGGAAAGAGAGGCAGCCCACGATGCCAAGCGAGTGCGGGCGTTGGCAGCCCAAATCGCCATGGCCAAATTAAAAGCGGAAAAAGCAAGATGACTGGAGGAGGCGCGCCAAAGGAAAAGGCGCCTCGGTGCTTTGTGTGCAGCCTGGAGGGCTTAATAAGGAGTAAGAAATGCACCAGGCTGTACGAGCACTCGAAATATAAGGAGTCCTGGCAATAAAAAGCCAGGGCCTTCCTACTTAACCACCGTTTTGGAGCCCTGGCAAAGAAGAGCTAGGACCTCCCACTTAGTCATGTACGAGGGCGGTTCAAATATGATCGAGACAAATGCTCTGACACGTTTATTAACTATCGAAAAAATTTACAAAAATTTACAGTTTTTCTAGGTACTCCCCCTTACAAGTTACGCATTTTGTCCACCTTTCCGAAAGCTTTTTAATGCCGGTATCGAAGAATTCCTTGGGCACTCGAACAGCCATGTGCGCACGAATTCCTCTACCTCGTCGTCGGTGTTGAATCTTTGACCTCCGAGAGCTTCTATCAGTGGTCCAAACATGTGGTAGTCGCAGGGTGATAAGTCCGGACTGTAGGTGGGAAGGTGTTCCAGTACCTCCCACACCAATTTTGATATTGTATCGAGCGTGAGACGTGCGGTATGAGGGCGCGCGTTATCCTGGAAAAGAATGACACTTCGTGCTGGAATGCTTCTCCGCTTCGAGCGATAAGCGGGTTTTACGTGTGTTTTCAGAAGGTTAGAGTAGTATGCAGCATTGATGGAACGTTGGGTGCGCAGGAAATCAACGTACAGCACGCCCCGCTGGTCCCAGAACACAGTACACATAACCTTACCCGCGGACCTGGTTGTCTTCGCTTAGACTGGCGTCCCTTCCTCCTTCTTTCTCCATTCTTTAGACGACACCTTACTTTTGGCAGTGTGATAGTGTACCCATGTCTCGTCTGTAGTAAAGATTCGCGTTAAAAAACCATCCCTCTCTACCTCGCATCGCGTCAGCAAGCGGCGACATACTTCCAGCCACGTGAATTTTTGCTCGAAGTCCAACAGTTTAGGAACCCATCGCGCCGTTATTTTGCGATATTAGAGGTGTTCGGGGATGATAGACTCTTCACTACCAATACTGATGCCGAATTCAGCCGAAATGTCTCGAACATTCATCCTACGGTATTCTACGGTTCTCCAAAATGAGTTGTTCTACGCGGCAAATGTTGTCTGGTGTAATGCTGGTTCGCGGTCGACGATCATGCGGTTCATTTTTGATGGTTTCGCGACCATACTTGAATGCTTTGGCCCATTTAAACACAGCAGTCCTACTCAGGCACTCACTATCGAACTGATTTTGCAAACGCAGAAAAATTTCCGTGTTTTAACGTCTTCCTACACTAAAAAACGAATTACAATACATTGCGCAACGGCAGTCGGCACTTGATGTTCACTCATGGTCGTAGCACGCGAGTGAAACATGCACTTCCGACGAAAAATATGCCACACTGTTCGTAAGAGACCCAGCTATTACATACTCAAGCCACGACCTTCAAAACATACATGCGCGCCATCTACAGCGTTTGCCTCCATCTTATTTGAATCGGCCTCGTAAATATTAGTAGTGACCTGAAATAAAGTATTTTTTTTTTTATTTTTGTAATAAGAAACGGCGTCTCACGTCATTTTTTCCATTCCTCATCCCAAGCTAAAACCCGGGGAGCGTGACAAAAGAGTAGCTGTCAAGCAGAGCCTAGCAGCGACTGGGGGAGGGGTGTGACAGGTGGGTTATCAAGGTTAGGCCACCTTCCATGCGGTGCGAGTTAGAGTTCACGGCGTTACTACACGCGGCGCCATCGATCAAGCCATCGATGGCGCGACACGGAAAAAGACGCAAGAATTCGCAGCGGGCCGAAACGCGGCGCCATCAATCAAGCAATCAATAGTGCTACGCGGGAAAATCCACAGGCACGACGCGATAGGGAAAGAAGGAGACCTAGCCTCGATCTTCTCTTCTCAACCGCCGAGCTTAACGCGCACTGTGACAGAATTTTTCCGACACTAAAATTGAGTTTCTGAGCGAGATTAAGAGAGAGAATTCCGAAAGGACGATCCTCAACATAGTGCAAAGTAAGTGGCCATTTTTTAGAATAGTTATCTGCAAATAATTGGGTTTTTCGATAATTACTGTCACTTTTTTCTCATAGATGGCGTGAACTGCATATTTTATGTAGTAGCGGTTGCGTGGCGTATATCATTATATACTATTATAAAGGATAGACTGTATACTATCTTCTGTAAAAAAACTGAGCGTCATTAGTAAATAACAAGTTGGTTGAAAATTAAGTTGAAAATGGACAAACAAAGTAAGCAATATCGGCATTTTTATTGTTTTACTTCTGAAAGGGCAAAAATGCGGTGCAAGCTCGAAAGAAATTGTATGAAGTTTATGGTGAGGACTGCCTTACTGAACGCCAGTGTCAGCGTTGGTTTGCTTGCTTTCGTTCTGGAAATTTTAATGTGCAAGATGCACCACATACTGGTCGTCCAACCACTACTGATAACGACAAAATAAAGGCCTTAATCGAAACTAACTGGCATATGACAACTCGAGAGATAGCAGAGAAACTCGGCATATTGAATTCAACCGTTTACTTGCACTTACAATTAAAGGAAATCCACCTCACCAAACGCATTAAGGGACAACACCACTGTGACGGCTTCCAAAAATCGATCTTTTGAAAACCATCTAGAAAAATCTAAAATACATTTAAGAATAAAATGCCGTTGGTCCTAGGTCAGAAAAATAATTATTTTTGGAGATATTAAATATTTTGTGGAGAAGTGCAGCGCACAAACATTAACAAACTTCAAACTTTGAACGCGTTTTTCTCAAAACCACTTTTTTGGGTGCGACACGCAGCATAACTCGAGCAATTTTTATTTGATCAACTTCAAATTTAGACTGCATCAATAAAAATAGATTATCTAAAGAAGTACATAGGATTTTTTCAATATCTCAATAAAAAAAAAGTTATAGCCTTTTTTCGACGAGAAATTTGGCTCGAAAATCGACCTTAAATTTCAAAAGCATGCCTATTTTTTAAAAATCAATATTTTTTTAAATCCCTAAGTACTTCTCTTTAAAATATCAT
Source organism: Chalcis sispes (assembly GCA_949987625.1). Classification (NCBI taxonomy): domain Eukaryota; kingdom Metazoa; phylum Arthropoda; class Insecta; order Hymenoptera; family Chalcididae; genus Chalcis; species Chalcis sispes. The sequence continues at coordinate 41,157,030 of OX465094.1, read as the reverse complement.
ATTATTAACGAAAACACTCGGTATTTTTTTTCAGATCGACTTTGAAGCAGCACCTGACGCGGGAGCTTCCTCAGCGCCACCATGGGGCGTGAAAAATTAAAGAAAAATTTTTTATGTATCTTTAATAAACAAGAAACAAAACAAAAAAAAATATGGAATATGTCTTTTTTTCCCACAAAAAAAAAAAAATTCTTGAAAAACGGCAAAAAAACCAGGGAGTCACAGTGGTGTTGTCCCTTAACATATGCGACTCTTTGCTGAATCGTAACGAAAACAACCATTTCTAAAAAGAATTATAACGGGTGATAAAACATGGATTGTGTACGATAATTTAGTCCGAAAACAATCATGGATAAAGCAAGCTAAGCCCCCACGATCGACATCCAAAGCTAATATTCACCAAAAGAAGATTATGCTTTCCGTGTGGTGGGATTACAAGGGTATAGTCTACTTTGAGCTGCTTCCAAGAAACCGAACTATTGATACGAATGTCTACTGTCGTCAACTATAGAAATTAAACAAAGCAATCAATAAAAAAGCACTGAACTGGCCAATCGCAAAGGTGTGATGTTTCATCATGATAACGCCAGACCTCACACATCTTTGATAACCTGTCAAAAATTAATGGAGCTTAATTGGGAACTGATACCACATCCACCCTATAGCCCTGACTAAGCACCATCAGACTATCATTTGTTTCGCTTCCTTAAGAACCATTTGAATGGTTAAACTTTCAATTCCGATCAGGCTGTTAAAAATGAGTTGGACCAGTTCTTCGCTTCTAAAAACCAAGACTTCTTCCGACATGGAATTTTTTAACTTACCGCAAGATGGCAAAAGGTCATTCGACAAAGCGGTCAATATATCATTATATACTTTACTAATATGTGAAAAATTGTATATTATATTAATATACAGTATTACTACACGTGTATGTGTAGCCACGCGAATCGAAGTAGTTCGCATGCGCAGTGCGCACTTAACGAATTAGTATTGCGCGTTAGGCAATATTAATTTCGCTCAGCGTAACTGAACCTCCACGCGATAAATAATCGACTTTTTTAAATTTATGTGAACAAATGTTCACATGCTAAATACCAATAGATAAGTTATCAGCGCAGAACAGATGCGCGTTATTTATCGCCTTTCCTATCTAGCTTTCCTATCCCGAATACCGCCGCCTCCGCGGGTGTGCCAACCGACTGTTGGCACACACACTGAGCAGCTGAGCCTGGTGGAAGCAGCACCGGCAGTGCGGCCTTGAGCAATGCCTCTCACATGTAAGAAAAGTAGGATTCGAGAAGGATCTTACGTTGTCAACAGACGGCACTGCAAGGGAGTGCCATTGCACGACGGCTAACGTCCGTCGGCACTCTAAGCCGCATCGTGGGACTTAGCGGCCTGACAGGCCCAATGCAGGGCCGACTGCAGTGCCCATGTGCGAGGAAGCGTCTCGCACGTGCTATTCCCAATTACACCGGTTACCATCAATGTATACAAAATATCATCAATGACGTGAGATAATTCTTCTTTTTACTCTTACTTCTATTTAATTTTTATTTTAATTTAATTTAATAATTTACATATAATTTTATATTATTTTTGTACGATAGTAGGAAATTGCTTGGAATGAAACCACTGAAATCAAATAATTCTTTCAACTATATTTTTCTATATCTTTTATGCTATATTCTCTCACAACTTATATATTTTATACAAAGTTACTTGTGACATGTAATTAAAACATTATATATACATATATATATATATATATATATATATTCATACAGAGTTGGCCAAATTCGACGAAAAGGTGTTTTTTTTTTTTAAATCTTGAAAAAAACACATTTTTTACTGTTCATCTTGAAAATCATTTAATTAGGTTCAAGGAGATTTGCTTACATTATTTTTTGAATATGATATCTCTTAAGTGACTGCCTTCAGCCTGTACGGCGAACAGTGCCTGAAGGCGCAGTTCTCACTCTAATCATTTTTCTCCATGTACGTTGAGTTATTACAATTGACTTGTTTTGTTAAATGTAAATTTCAACAATCTGAGAGGGTTAACGTGGCGTGTACGGCTCCATGGCCAAAACCTCCTTAGACTGACGCTTCAAACGCGCTACGACATGGGTCGATCTGACGTCTCAGTCAAAAGTTAGTGTTGCCAGATCTTTTCGTCGAATTTAGCCAACCCTGTATAATCATCATTTAGTAGTTTTGAGGATTTTTTTTTTAATATTTTGTCTATACTTCAAAGATTTTTGTGAATTTTAAGGCGGCCCTCAAAACTTATATATACGAAACGTACACTTTGAGGACCTTCTCAAAATCCAAACGCAAACTTTAAGGATATTCTTAAAATTCATACGCAAATTTTGAGGGTGTTCTCGAGAATGCCATTTGGTTTTTGTAAACGTGAGATATTGTTCAATGAAATAAATACACTTATTCAGAGAAATGAATAGACATATAGAAGATATAGTATATTATTGGTTGAAAACAACTTAGCTTTAATAATATGTGGTCCTTACTAGTTCATAATCTAGCTACAAATTATACCTGTATATTGTTTCCATATCTATAGGTATAATTAATGGAAAATTCTCAAAACTAAAGTATATGGAGATTTCTCAAAGATATCCGATATGAAGCTGCACTTATATAAGCCAATCTGTTATATTAATTACATGAGCAGATATCGGAAATACGATTTACTTGAGAATTTTTTCTTAACCACATGCAACTATTGAGGGTTTTTGAAAATAGATATGATCGCAGTTTATGATTAATGTTATCAATAAAGCGTAAAGAGTATAATTACAGTACAACTGCACTTTTGCAGAAGTATTTGCTAAGAACCCCGGAAATACAAATCGTTCACTTATGCAGAGGTATATGTAAATATTGTAGTATAACGCAAAAATTTTAAGGCAATATTTAAAATATTTAAAGCCCACAGAATGTCAGAACACTTTTTTATGTAAAAAATACAAAATTGAGCAACATATATACAATTTTATTTGATGTTTATTAATTAACTTGTCATTTCTTGCAAAGATATCGGTAGATAACTTATGGAAAACTCTGGGTTTATTAAGTATACAAACCAGTTAGTTTAGTTACTAGTTCAAAGAGATAACTTCAAGATTTTTGACGGAATTCTATTGAACAAAATTTAAGAATTCTTATAATTTGTAAAAAATTCTATAATCAAATAGTAAGAGAAGTATTTAGAGGTATCTTAAAAATATCCTATTAACCAATCAGTATTATTAATTTGTGTAAATGTAGGAAATAGTAATTTTGAAGATTATGTCAGAACCTTATCGAAGTTTTAAGGATTTTTAATACTAGATACGAGCGCAGTTTACAATTCACATTATCATTGAAGGGTAAAAAAAATATTTACAGTACAATTACAATTTTGCTAAAGTATTTGCGAAGAATCCCAAAAATACGATACGTTCACTTATACAGAAGTATATATAAATAGTATCGTGCTGAAATTTTGAGGGCATATTCAAAATGCTGTTATGGTATCTAAAGTCCTCAAGATGCCAGAATACTTTTTAATGTAATAGATAAAAAAAAAAACAATATTTATTTGCAATTTGATTTAATATTTATTAATAGATTAGTCATCTATTTCTATCTATCTATAAATTATACATATATATTAATTCCACTGCTATACATTTCATTAATGGAAAGTTCTCAAAACTACTAAATGATATATATATATATATATATATATATATATATATATATATATATATATATATACTCGTATACAGGTTGGTCCGTTTTAATCTATCGGTCGGAATAACTTCAAAGGGAGGTGGTTATATCAAAAAATATTTTTCACAAAAGTTGTAAAGGTTAAAGGGAGTCGTCCAACGCTGACCTTGGCGTTAACCTTGAGGTCAAACTTGAAGGTTATTTAAGGGTGAAATCGCAAATTATAAATAGAAATTCCAATTTTTTATTACAGATTCTGATTCTGCGTCAAAAAATATAAAAGTTTGGTCTATAACATTTTTTTCGATGCGCGACAGATGGCGCTGTAATCAGCAGTTTTAATCTATCATTGCGAATATCTCAACAACTACGCATATGGAAAGCTCGAAAATAAAAATTTGTTACTCTGAATAGGGGATATGCAATGACACCACAATCGACCCCTCCCCAACTAACCCCCCGTATGGAGCGGTTCCAACATAAGAATCTGAAATGGGTACCCCAATTTTATATTGCAGATTTTGATTCTGCATCGAAAAATATAGGAATTTTATTCAAAATATTTTTTAGATTCGTGACAGATGTCGCTGTAACCGACAAAGTAAAAAATGCATACAAAAATCGTTAGCGAATTAAAATTTCTCGAGGAATACACATCGTGTTCGGCAAATTAGAATTCTGTGGATAAATACGTTTTAAAAAAATCTGTTTTGAAGAAAATTTTTATTCTAGTTTTAGCGTTACCCGAGGACAATGACGTGGACGTAGAAGAATCATGTCCCCATGAAGTGCTTTTTTAATGTCAGTCCCCTTGCCTCTCACAATTCGGTCTTCAGAACTAGGCTACTCAAGCTGCGATTCTAAGTTTTCCAACGCCTTAATTCATTGCAACGGGCCCGATCTGTGCAGTCGACGCTCTAAGAGAAACTGAAATCTATTATTGCTGCCAACACATCACGTGTACATGCGCCATTGAGCGTATATGTACAAAAAAGTCGACTGCTCTATAGGTTGCGATATCCCGCACAGTAGCGTTTCGTCGCCCAGGTCGACCTTGAAATGGTTTTTCAAAGTCAAATCAAAAATGACTTACAAAGCCATTCTACGGTCAAATCTAGAATGACCTTGAAATGACTTTCATGGTCCACTTCAAGATCAAATGGAAAGACCTTCAGATGACCTTCAAGGTTGATCCCTGAGTATCGAAACTATGAAGCTGTCGACTTGATAATACCAACTTCCCTCAAGAACTCCCTACGTCGTCAAACACGGGTACTTATTAAACCGACCTCGTATATACATATATATATATATATATATATATATATATATATATACTACTGTAATCAAAAAGAAAGATGAAATGGTCATTTAAAACTCCCGCGCATTAGGAAGGCAGGTAAATTTTTTTCCTAGGTTAATAAAACCGTCTATAACATTCGCCAAGCGTCTGTTTGTCAAAAGGTTTAATTATCTCCGAGTTGCACGTGTTTTTGTAAACAACCAAAAGTAAATTTTTCGATTTTTGCAATATGTGATTTTGTTGAGCAAAGAACTTGCATCAAATTTTGTTTGCGGAACAAACATTCTTGTGCGGACACATAGGAAACGTTGCAAAAGGCCTTTGGTGATCAAACTATGACACAAAAACACGTTTATAAGTGGTATAACGAGCTCAAAGCGGGCCGAGAACGCGTTGAAAGCGAACCGCGCTCTAAACGACCATCAACGTCTACCGACGAGGGCCACGTTCAAAAAATCAAAGATTTGGTGCTTGAAAATCGTCGATTGACAATTAGAGACCTCGATGGTAGTGTTACAATATCATTTAGCTCAGCCCAAACCATTTTAAAGGATGTTTTGTGTCTTAAACGCGTCAAGTCTCGATTGGTGCCAAAATCGCTCAATTTTTTTGGAAAAAAGCGTCGCTTTGATGTGTGTGAAACTTTGCTGTCTGACTATCAGAACCACTTAAAATGCATCATTACTGAAGACGAGACCTGGATTTACTCATACGACCCTGAAACCACCGACCAATCCAGCGATTATCGTGCAAAAGGTTAAGCAAGAGCGAGAAGACCACGGCAAAGTCGATCCAAAATGAAGGTCATGTTGACAGTTTTCTTTGATTATCGTGGTGTTGTGCACTATGAATTCCTTTCGCCGGGCCAAACTGTCAACAAAAAATATTATTTGAGCGTTATACGTCGTTTGCGTGAAGCTATTCGTCTAAAATGGCCGGAAATATGGGCAAACAACTCTTGGTTCCTTCATCACGATAATGCACTATGTCATACTGCATTGGTTCTTCGCGACTTCTTTGCCAAAAACTCGACTTATATCGTTCTGCAACCACCGTATTCGCCTGATTTGGCTCCGTGCGACTTCTAGCTATTTAGGAAACTTCAAAAGTTAATGCGGGACCACCGTTTTGACACGATTGAGGAGATAAGAACCAAATTAAAGAAGGTCTTGAAGGTTATACCAGAAAAAGACTATTCCGACTGTTTCGAGGACTGGGAAAAGCGTTGGCAAAAGTGCGTTTTATCGGACGGAAATAACTTTGAAGGGGATAAAATTAATTTGGAAGAATGAATAAAGAATTTCTGTTTTATAATCAAATTCACCTTACTTGTTGATCAGAGAAGTATATATTAGGTTGCTGCTGATGAAATAGCCAATTAAGTAACAAATATTTAAGCAGCTGTAACTTTTTATAAAGACAATTTATTTAATTAAAATAGGTACCAATAGATGCAACATACTTTTCCCAATGAGATACAAGTATTATGTGTACAACTTTGCTTTCGCCGTTCTGCAATAGATGGCTGTAGAGGTAAGTGGTAGTTGAAATAAATGGAACATAGATGTCATACAATAAGCTTAGGTATTTGTTAACATAACGCCATCAAAATATTAGTCGATTTGTGTCTGCATCATAAAGTTATTCTCGATTAAACATGTCAGCTTACGAGCCAAATTCTCGTCATTTGCGGGAGGTTTTAATTTTCTGCTTTAATATAAAGAAATCTGCGACTGAGGCTCATTAAATGCTCTCAAATACCTATGGTGAGGCCGCTATTAGTAAAAGAACGTGCCGAGAGTGGTTTCAACGCTTCAAGAACGGCGATTTAAACGTCGAAGACCAGCATGGCGGTGGCAGAATGAAGATTTTCGAAGATGCAGAATTAGAGGCATTACTTAATCAAGACTCGTGTCAAACGCAACAAGAATTGGCAGGATCATTGCGAGTGACGCAACAAGCCATTTCAAAATGCCTAAGAGTCATGGGAATGGTTCAGAATCAAAGAAATTAGGTGCCGTACGAGTTAAAGCTGAGAGATGTTTAACGGCGTTTGTGTGTTTGTGAACAGCTGCTTGCAAGGCAAAGACGGAAGGGATTTCTGCATCGCATCGTTACTGGGAACGAAAAATGGGTTCACTACGATAATACCAGGCGCAGAAAATCATAGGGATATCCCGGCCATGCTTTTACGTCGACGGCCAAACCGAATATTCACGGTTCCAAGGTCATGCACAGTATTTGGTGGGACCAGCTCGGTGTAGTGTATTATGAGTTGTTAAAACCGACTAAAACAATTACAGGCGATCGTTATCAATCGCAATTATTGCGTTTGAGCCGAGCATTGAAAGACAAACGACCAACGAGATAACGTACAACGAGAGACATGATAAAGTAATTTTACAGCATGGCAATGCTCGACCCCATGTTGCGAAAGTGGTCAAGACATACTTGGAAACTTTGTAATGGGAAGTCCTACCCCACCCGCTGTATTCTTTAGACGTGGCTGCCTCAGACTATCACTTGTTTCGATCAATGGCACACGGCCTGGCTAACCAGCACTTCCGGTCTTATAAAGAAATAAAAAATTGGATCGACTTGTGTATCGATTCAAAAGATGAGCAGTTTTTTCATCGCGGGATTCGTATCCTGCCCGAAAGATGGGAGAAAGTAGTGGCCAGCGATGAACAATAATTTGAATCATAAATGTATAACCAGTTCCTTACAATAAAGCCTCGAATTTCGAAAAAAAACGGCGAAAGCAAAGTTGTACACCCAATACATTTATTCCAGTTTTGTAGAAGTCCGAGTTTCTGATTCAAAGATACTCCTAAAAGGCATTTTTGACAGCAGCTTAATTATTGAATCTTTTTCCTATCAAAAAGTGATCCGAATGTTTAAAGAAATGGTAATCTGTTGGTAAGAGGTCTGGTGAATATGGAGGATGAGAAAGTGTCTCATAGCACAACTCGTTTAATTTTTGGACCGTTGTTCTTGATACATGAGGTCGTGCGTTCTCATAAAGCAGTATCACTCCATCCCTGTTGACAAGCCTAGGTCGTTAAACTATCATATTCTGATGCATTACATCCAGTTGAGCACAGTATTTCTCAGCATTGATGGTTTCGTCAGGTTGCAGAAACGAATAGTGGATAACACCAGCTACAGACCACCAAACAGTAACCATTATTTTCTTTGGATAAGGGCTTGGTTTCGGCATGTGTCTTGGCGCTTCATCGGCATCTACCCATTGGGCCGATCGGCGACGATTATCGTATAAGATCCACTTTTTATCGCAGGTCACAATTCGGTGCAAGAACGGTTCCTTTTTGTGGCGGGGGAGAAGAGAACTCAAAATCTCCATTCAACGCGTCATGTTTTGCTCGGTTAAATCATGCGGAACCCATTTGTCAAGCTATTTTACTTTTTCAAGTTTTTGCAAGTAGCGGCAAACTGTCGAGTTGTGAACGCCTAATTTTTCGGCAAGATCCCTTATGGTTTGGCGGGAGTCAGACTCCACTTATGCACGCATGACAATGCATACGGCGTCATCCTCATGGATTTTTTAGAGAAAGGAAGAACGATCACTGGACAATACTACAGTGAGTTATTGGACCGCTTCGACAAAAAATTGAAGGAAACACGGCCGCATTTGGCGAAAAAGAAGGTGCTGTTTCACCATGATGACGCACCAGCACATTCATCCGGTGTTGTCGCCGCCAAACTGCATGAATTGCGTTATGAATTGCTGCCGCACCCCCCGTATTCACCCAAACTGGCTCTCTGCGACTTTGTCTTGTTTCCTAACATGAAGAAGTGGCTTGCGGGAAAAAAATTTAGCTCCAACGAGGAAGTTGTCGACGAGACAGTAGCGTATATTGGAGAGTTCGACAAATCCTATTTTTTGGAGGGGTTAAAAATGGCACGAACGTTGGGAGAAGTGTATCGCTCTCAAAAGAGACTAAGGAGACTGAAAAATAAAAAAAATTTTTTGAAAAAATGGTGTCTTCATTTCTATCACGAGAACTTATTAAAACGCCCTCGTATATAACGTGGAAATTGCGTGACTAGAAGCGATTTTCTCGTTTGAACCTTCAACTCAACTTATACTCCAACTGACGTCTTACCTAATTTACCTTTAAGTCACTTTTCCTTTAATAGAACCTAAAAGTTTCTCTTTATATCATTAACCACCCTACTTTAGGGTTTTTTTTGACAAGAACATTTAAACACTTGTACTAAGATTGAAGAATTACCATACATATAAGATCATACATACCCTTTTTGTATCCAAGAGCATAATACGTACATTTTGTAGATCTCAGGAATGTCTTTTTTGCATTTGCTCGTTGTGCGTATCACGAAAGCTCGCGTAGGTAGTGTGGTTAAGGTAGCTCGTACCTCGATTGCAATAATTTAACAACCCTTTCAAATTTATATAAAATGAATTTTCAGAATTTTCTAAGCAATTTGAAAAAAAAATAAGTATAGGTTGACCGACAAAATACCGAGAAAAAGCTTTTCAAAGTTTTCTATATTACATGTGTTCTTATGGGAGTCTGTCATTTTTCGTTTATAACTTTCTGTAAATATCTTACACAATAAAATAATTAAGCGTTCTGGAAAGAAAAAATAATCGGTTTTTAGATAGCGCATTAAAAATATAGGGTTGACGAATGTTCTAAAAAAATATTGAACGATAACAAAAAAATTAAATGAGTTTCTAAATAGGTTACCGATAGATAGAAATTTAAAAAAAATGGCGTGAGATTCAAAAATGTGCATTTGTAACACTTGTTTATAATCGCAAGAATACTTATAATAATTAAAGAAAAAAACACATTTTTATGATAATTATATATAAATAAATAAATATAGTAAAATGTATAAAAAAAACTACTTTCAACAAGTAAATTAATAAATTTAAATGATAATTATATATTAAAAATGATCGAATATATTTTTAACAAAATATAATATAACGAAAAAATAAAAGACAAGATATACATTTTTTAAAAACAGTTTTTATTCATCAACAATAATTATATCACAACTTGAAATCTTAATTTATAATATCCCAACTTGGAATTTTAATTTATAATATCACAATATTAACTTTTAATTAACAACATTAACATTAAATATTAACTTATTAAAATAAATTAGCTAAACTACAGCATAATTATTTATTTGGCACTGACTTGATGCATAAATTTAATATATTATATATAATACATTTGTAATATATTATTTGTCTTTATTTACGCAATACTAAATTCTTTTTTAAAATATGTTAAAACTTTAATTAACAAGATAATTCGAATATTTTTTGTTCTTTACTTTTTCGTTTTTGTCCTTTAAGATTATATCTTTCACTCATTTTAGAAATAATAAAAACTGTTATTAAGATTATATTATGCTAACTGCTAGAAATCAGCTATTGCACTGTCTGCACTACTGTTTTTTCTGCTCTTTCAAACAACGCGTTTGCGCATGCGCTTAACAGGAGGAAGAGTTACACTAATAAAAGGAATCATAAATGCATAAATTTTTTATTTTTTGTTTCGATTTTTTATCTTTCTAATGATGTTTATATTTTTTAAAATTCATTTTATGATTTTAAAAATAAGTAGTTTATTGAAAAATCAACTTTCTGAAATTTACATTTATAGCATACATTTGACTTAGGATTCGGGTACGAGCTACCTTAAGATAAAAACGTCACTGTGGAATATGTCAAGACAAAGTAATATAATGAAAATGCTTTAGGATTGTAATCTTATTGTCTGAAATGAGAACACTATGACTTATTAAGAAGATTTTGAGCCACTGAATAGAATACATTAAGATATCAGAAATGAAAAAGAACTTATTTAAAAGGTAACTGTGCTATAAATTAAGAACCTTAAACTAACTTTACCATTAGTACTCAGAGGAACTTGCATGATTAAGGTTTGCCTGAAAACTTCCTATTTGTAGTCAATAATCGAAAGACTTTCTCTTAACAATATTATAAAGTCCCACCGAAGATAAAATATCTTTGGGAACAAAATTCTTTAGACTTTTTTTTAAAATAGAAGATAAGAGCATCCTGAGTTTGACAGAAAGTTGGTAATCTCTAAAGTTGGGTTTGCTAGTAATAACCATGTCAGAATTTACAGATAAAATTTACCTTATATTGCTGAAATAAAAGACAAGTCAATAAATTAATGATGTTAGCGGGCTATTTTTATACTAAAAAATGATGGGACAGTTATGATTAACGATATGGTTCTCAAGTAATTTGTGGGAGAAGAAATACACTATATAGGTTTCCAGATATCGTGCTGTGAGCATTAAAATATCTTGTAAAGATTAAAATAAAAAGGTTTGATTATCAAAATGAAAAGTTTACCCAGGTAAAAAGTTTATCTTCATTTTTGCAATTTAACATTTAAAAAATGAACATTTTCAGTTTGAGTTAATCTTTAAAACGTGTAATTTATAAATTCAATGTATAACATATGACAAGTCTCCGACAAAACTGTTTTTCCCAAAAAGGACCAGTCCTATCTGCAAGACGAAGTTTAATGTACATCAAATTTTTCCTAGATAGCATGAAATATTTTTTTTTTATATCTTGTCCCTTTTTGGACCAGTCCCATTCTCTTAACCCATTAAGGACCAAAAGGACACTTTTTACATATTTTTTTCAGCGACATAACTAACTATAAAATTGTTTTTGAAAAACATCGAAAAATATCATTTTCAGTGTAAAATTACCTAATCTTTTGCTTTGCATAGTCAGAATTTTAAAAAAATGCCTATTTAAAGAGTTGTTATAGTTTATTTACCAAAAAATACGAAATTGCGATAAAAAAAAATGTTTTGTTCTATATTTTCGCATCAAAACTGGAAGCCAATATTTTCAAACTGCATTTTTTGCGTCCAAGTACCCTAAACTTCAAAATACTCCATAAGGTTTTTGGAAATTAAACATGGTGGTATTTAATATGGCGGCTTAAGATAAATTTCTTTGTTTATTCTAGTATTTTTCAATAAAATTACTTTAAGATGAATGTTGGTAAAAATTAGTTTGTAGAGGTTCTTTGTGTCACTGATCATAAATCTACTATTAGGTTTTACAAATTCAAAATGGCGAATCCAATATGGCGGCTAAAAATTTTCAAAATTATTAAAATTTTATGAAACTTGGTATATAGGAGTGTTTTGGGTCGCTGAATATGAATTTAATAGTTGTTTTTCTGAATTCAAAATGATGGATCCAATATTGTGGCTAGAAATTTTCAAAATTATTCAAATTTCATAATATATGGTATGTAGGGTTTTTTTGGGTAGCTGATTATGAATTTAGTGATTATTTTTTCAAATTCAATAAGGTAGATCCAATACAGTAAAAGTTGATGCTGAAAATCATTTTCATTTTCAAAAAATTAGAATGTAGGAGGTTTTACGATCACCAATTCTATGAAAATATCGTCTTCAAGCAGTAAATTTACGTTACCCAGCTTTTACTACGTAGAGGTAAACGACAAAACTAACAGCCTCTTTATTCTTTTTTTTTTTTTTTAGTTTTTAAATTACTTAATTTTTTTTGTTATTTTATTTTTTTTTTTTTTTGTATTTTTTATTATCATTCATGTTAAAATTTTTTGGTGTAGAAGTAGAAAAAACGAGGAACATACATAGACTTTGCAGTCTTTAATTTCAACATGAATGATAATAAATAGTACAAAAAAAAAAAAGAAATAAAATAACAAAAAAAATTAAGAAATTTAAAAACTAAAAAAAAAAAAAAAGAATAAAGAGGCTGTTAGTTTTGTTGTTTACTTCTACGTAGTAAGAGCTGGGCAACGTAAATTTACCACTTGAAGACGATATTTTCATAGAATTGGTGATCGTAAAACCTCCTACATTCTAATTTTTTGAAAATAAGAATGATTTTTAGCATCAACTTTTACTGTATTGGATCTACCTTATTGAATTTGAAAAAATAATCACTGAATTCATAATCAGCTACCCAAAAAAACCCTACATACCAATTATTATAAAATTGAATAATTTTAAAAATTTCTAGCCATAATATTGGATCCGCCATTTTGAATTCAGAATAACAACTATTAAATTCATAATAAGCGACCCAAAACACTCCTATATACCAAGTTTCATAAAATTTTAATAATTTTGAAAATTCTTAGTCGCCATATATGATTCGCTATATTGAATTTGTAAAACCTAATAGTAGATTTATGATCAGTGACACAAAGAACCTCTACAAACTGATTTTTACCAACATTCATCTTAAAGTAATTTTATTGAAAAATACTAGAATAAACAAAGAAATTTATCTTTAAGCCGCCATATTAAATACCACCATGTTTAATTTCCAAAAACCTCATGGAGTATTTTGAAGTTTAGGGTACTTGGACGCAAAAAATGCAGTTTGAAAATATTAGCTTCCAGTTTCCATGCGAAAATATAGAACAAAACATTTTTTTTTATCGCAATTTCGTATTTTATGGTAAATAAACTATAACAACTCTTAAAATAGGCATTTTTTTAAAATTTTGACTATGCAAAGCAAAAGATTAGGTAATTTTACACTGAAAATGATATTTTTCGATGTTTTTCAAAAACAATTTTATAGTTAGTTATGTCGTTGAAAAAAATATGTAAAAAGTGTCCTTTAGGTTCCTAATAAGTTAAGGTTAAACATTTACAATTTTAAAATATCAAGATTTTCTACATTTTGATATAGTTCTCAGGCCTCAGAATAGTAACTTTTTGGGCACTGTTGTCAATCTCCTGTAATAGGATCCGCATACTGTCCATCTTAACAGTCAAAAAGCTACTTTTTGTAAATTTTTAGACTTCATCTGTAGTAAAAAAAAAAATTTATTTTGCTCGCCGAGGAATTATAAGGTTGCTGCTGATAAAATGGCCGATTTAGCAATGACAGGAAGTTGGCTGCAATTTTAGTGTATTATGTTGGCACAAGGCGGCGCAAATGATATGACATATTGTAGTATAAATACTGCTACCTTGGTTTGTGGAGTCATTTCTGTTTTGTACTTCATAGTGATTGTAAAAACAAAAAGAGAAAGTGAACGTGGAAGTAAATCAAAAACGGCTACTTTTACTATAAAAATTCAAATGAGAGCACAACGCAACGGAAGCAATGAGGAATATCAACAGTGCATTTGGGCCTGATACAGTTAGCGAACGAACCACGCGGCGGTGGTTCGAAAAATTTCGATCCGGAGCTACGGACCTTGGAAATGAGCCACGTGGACACCCAGGGCCGTCGATCGACAACGACGAGCTGCGTGCATTAGTGGAGTCTGACCCTAAGGGATCTTGCCGAGAAATTAGGCGTTCACAACTCGACAGTTTGCCGCTACTTACAAAAACTTGGAAACGTAAAATAGCTTGACAAATGGGTTCCGCATGATCTTACCGAGCAAAACATGACGTGTTGAATGGAGATTTCAAGTTCTCTTCTCTCCCGAAACAAAAAGAAACCGTTCTCGCATCAAATTGTGACCTGCGATGAAAAGTGGATCTTATACGATAATCGTCGCCGATCGGCCCAATGGGTAGATGCCGATGAAGCGCCAAGACACATGCCGAAACCAAGCCCTTATCCAAAGAAAATAATGGTTACTGTTTGGTGGTCTGTAGCTGGTGTCATCCACTATTCATTTCTGCAACCTGACGAAACCATCAATGCTGAGAAATACTGTGCTCAACTGGATGAAATGCATCAGAATATGATAGTTTAACGACCTAGGCTTGTCAACAGAGATGGAGTGATACTGCTTCATGAGAACGCACGACCTCATGTATCGAGAACAACGGTCCAAAAATTAAACGAGTTGTGCTATGAGACTCTTTCTTATCCTCCATATTCACCAGACCTCTTACCAACAGATTACCATTTATTTAACTATTTGGATCACTTTTTGACAGGAAAAAGATTTAATAATAAAGCTGCTGTCAAAAATGCCTTCGAGGAGTTTTTTCGAACCAGAAACTCGGGCTTTTACAAAACTGGAATAAATGTACTTGTATCTTGTTGGGAAAAGTGTGTTGCATCTATTGGTACCAATTTTGATTAAATAAATTGTCTTCATAAAGAGTTACAGCTGTTTAAAAATTTATTATTAAGTCGGTCATTCTATCTGCAGCAACCTAATATTTCATGTTTATTTATTATTTACTTGAATAATGCCAACAATAAACACTTTCAAGTAAAAGTATAACATTTTTAATTTTTAAATAGTATCAATATATATTCAATTTTTTTTAATACTATCAATACATAATATATAGGTTCTTTAAAAAATATAACCTCAAAAATAATATATATATATATATATCAATACACAAATAACCTCTAATATAGTATATATATCAATACACAAATAGCCTTATTTCAAATTATTTTAAAATATAGTTTGTAATATATGCACATTTATTGAAAATATACTACATACATTTAATTTTAGTATAGTTAGTATATATACATATAAAGAGATGATGAAAAAGAACCAGAGATTATCTTGTTCAGATTACCTTATTTTAATATGAATCTAGATTTTAGACGTAATGCTTGAAGAGCGATCATGTCATGTTTTGTTCGGTAAGATCATGCGGAACCCATTTGTCAAGCTTCTTCACTTTTCCAAGTTGTTGCAAGTGGCGGCAAACTGTTAAATTGTGAACGCCTAATTTCTCGGCAAGATCCCTTATAGTTTGGCGAGGGTCAGCCTCGACTAATGCACGCAGCTCGTCGTTGTCGATCGACGGCCCTGGGTGTCCACTTGGCTCATTTCCAAGGTCTATAGCTCCGGATCGAAATTTTTCGAACCACTGCTGAGTAGTTCGTTCGTTAACTGTATCAGGCCCAAATGCGCTGTTGATATTCCTCATTGCTTCCGTTGCGTTGTGCTCTAATTTAAATTCGTATAGTAAAAGTAGGCGTTTTTAATTTACTTCCATGTTCACTTTCTCTTTTTGTTTTTACAATCACTATGAAGTGCAAGAGAGAAATTACTCTATAAACCAAGGTAGCAGTATTTATATTTCAATATGTCATATCATTTGCGCTGCCTTGTGCCAACATAATACACTAAAATTGCAGCCAACTTTATGTCATTGCTATATCGGCCATTTCATCTGCAGCAACCTAATACACAGTGTGTCCCATGGAAAACGGAACTTTTTCTAAATAAAAACAAAAACTCAATATTCCGGCAAATCTCATTTATTTTATTTAAAATAGTCTTCTTCCGCATCAATACAACGTTTTGCACAATCAATTAACATATCAAATGAGTTTTTGAGATCATTTTTATCCATCGACTTTAGTATGTCGGTCGTCACTCTTTGGATGGCCTCTACGTTGGCATCACGTTTTCCTTTCATAGGCAACTGCAATTTGGAGAACAAGTAGAAGTCGCACGGAGCCCAATCCGGTAAGTCCGGTGAATGGTTAATGGTTGAAATGGAATTTTTGATCAAAAAATCCGTGATCAAGTTCGATCGATTAGACGGGGCATTATCATGCAACAAACGCCAGCGCCCTTTTTCACGGTATTGTGGCCGCACACGACGAATACGACTGAGCAAATGCTTCATAACACCAAGATAAAACACTGCAGTAATCGTTTGACCAGGTAGAACGAATTCACGATGAATAATACCCTCCGAATCGTAGAAACAAGTCAACATTGTCTTCACTTTTGACTTTTCAAGACGACTTTTTTTCGGATTGGGCTCGGTTGGGTGCTTCCATTCAGCACTTTGACGCTTGGTTTCGGGATCATATTGAAAACACCATGTCTCGTCACCAGTCACAATTTAATATTTCAAGTTTGGGTCCTTTTTTGACTCTTTAATCAAATCCTTACAATGTTGAATTTGGAGCAATTTTTCGTAGTCGGTCAATTTGTGTGGAACAAAGCATGCACACACCTTCCATAGATTCAAATGATCGGTCAAAATGCGATGAATTAAATTTTTAGACATATTCAATTTTATTTCCATGTATCGCAAAGAAGGTTTTGGCTGATTTTTTATAAATTCACGCACTTTTTCAATGTTACTTTGAGTAACTATGGTATTCGAAGGACCTGGATGTTCGTCGTCCTGAATGTCTTCACGACCTTCCTGGAACCACCTATGCCACTCATACACTCTGGTACGGGATAGACAATTATCGCCATAAACTTGTTGCAGCAAATTATGCGTCTCAGTAAAGATTTTACCGAGTTTGAAACAGAACTTAATATTTGCTCTTTGTTCGAAGTTCATTTTTCGACTGATGCCACAAACACACTGTCACTTTGAGTTCGATATTTTGGTTTCCATGGAACCAAATGTCATACAATTTTGACAGGATGTCAGTTAAGAATAGACCTTTTCATTGCTAACATCCACCAATAGGTGGCGCCAATACAAATCGATGTTTTGAAAAAGGTCCGTTTTTCATGGGACACACTGTGTATATATACTACTGTGATCAAAAAATTAGGTGAATTTGTTTATAAATTGTAAAATCTTTATTTATTCTGCCAAATCAATTTCATCCCCTTCAAAGTAATCCCCGTCCTATAAAACGCACTTTTCCTAACGCTTTTTCCAGTCCTCGAAACAGTCAGAATAGTCTTTTTCCGGTATAGCCTTCAGGACCTTCTTTGATTCGGTTTTTATCTCCTCAGTCGTGTCAAACTGGCGTCTCAACATTGGCCTTTTGAGTTTGCTGAATAGCCAGAAGTCGCACAGAGCCAAACCAGGCAAATACGGTGGTTGCGGAACAATATAAGTCGAGTTTTTGGCAAAAAAGTCGCGAAGAACCAATGCAGTATGACATGGTGCACTATCGTGATAAAGGAACCAAGAGTTTTTCGCTCATAGTTCCGGCCATTTCAGACGAATAGCTTCACGCAAACGACGCATAACGCTCAAATAATATTTTTTGTTGGCAGTTTAGCCTGTCGGAAGGAATTCGTAGTGCACCACACCACGATAATCGAAGAAAACTATCAACATGACCTTGATTTTCGATTGACTTTGCCGTGGTCTCCTCGCTCTTGCTTAACCTTTCGCACGATAATCGCTAGATTGGTCGGTGGTTTCAGGGTCGTATGCGTAAATCCAGGTCTCGTCCTCAGTAATGATGCATTTTAAGTGGTTCTGATAGTCAGACAGCAAAGTTTAACACCCATCAACGCGACGCTTTTTTTCCAAAAAATTGAGCGATTTTGGCACCAATCGAGACTTGACGCGTTTGAGACACAAAACATCCTTTAAAATGGTTTGGGCTGAGCTAAATGATATTCTAACACTATCAGCGAGGTCTCTAATTGTCAATCGATGATTTTCAATCACCAAATCTTCGATTTTTTGGACGTGGCCCTCGTCGGTAGACGTTGATGGTCGTCCAGAGCGCGGCTTGCCTTCAACGCGTTCTCGGCCCGCTTTGAACTCGTTGTACCACTTATAAACATTTTTTTTGTGCCATAGTTTGATCACCAAAGGCCTTCCGCAACATTTTCAACGTGTCCGCACAAGAATATTCGTTCTGCAAACAAAATTTGATGCAAGTTCTTTGCTCAACAAAATCACCCATTGTAAAAATCAAAAAATTCACTTTTGGTTGTTTACAAAAACACGTGCAACTTGGAGATAATTAAACTTTTTGACAAACAGACGCTTGGCAAATGTTATAGACAGTCCTACTAACCCAGGAGAAAAAATTTACCTGCCTTCCTAATGCCCGGGAGTTTTAAATGACAATTTAACCTTACTTTTTGATCACAGTAGTATAACGCGATATAATAGAGCGTGCGCGAACGCGCTCAACAGCTGTTTCGGCAGCTGCTTGTTTTATTCATATTTATAATTGTATACATCGGGTTCCCGCCTAATATTCGACACATATATTATTCTTATACGATTTTGCCATAGTGTACAAGTAGTTGAAGATCGTCTTTTATTTAGAGAAGTTATTAGAGAGCTTAATATAACGCTATATTTTCGTTTTTTTGGTTAGAGCAAAAATTGATAAAAATAGTCAAAAAAACAGCAATTTGAGGAGTGATCGTACAAAAAAAAGAAATTTTCGAGTTAGTCAACATACGTTAACAAAGAACTACTAATGCTTCTGCTGAGAAAATCGCAAAAAAAATCCTGATTTTAAAGTGAATGTTGATCATACTTTGCAATAACATATAATGAACTTTGCTTTGTTTTTAAGTATGCAAAACATTCTAATCTGTACAATTTGTAAAAGTTATGATACCAATTGGGCTGAAATTTTTACTGAGTATTCAGCACATGTGCAGTTTCAGCCTTTACCAGATTCAGAATTTTTTATAAATTTTTAACGATTTTATCAAACAATTTAATTACAAAAATGGGGTTAAAAAATTGAATAATCCGCCATTTTGTTTTTTTTCGTCCAAAATGTTTAATTCTGCTACGGACTATAACCAAACAATTATATTGCAACATTCCATTCGGATTTTTTGTTTCAGATGCTCCAGTGACGAGATATCATGTCACCCAGTTTTTTAGATGCCTCCGTGATAGCCGCAATTTTATGAATATGTGTAAAAAAAAAAAATTTTTTTCTTAAAGTTCAATAGTTGTTTGTTAATGTACAAAAGTCTTATACCATTAAAATGAATATTTATATTGAAAAAATTATTGAAATATGGTTTAGAAGACCCAGACTGCCCCCTTAACATATCTATTTTTGTAGGTACTTAATTCATGAACAATTCGTCTGGCAATTATTTTTGTCTATCTCTTGTAGTTTTTTTAGAATATCAAAAAAACCAAAGAAAAATAAGTTTTTTACCTAAATGTTTAAAAAAAACAATGACGCAGGTTCCAGTTTATGACCCACGAGATGAAAGACCTTTTTTATTAGCTTCCTCTACACATTCCGATTGAAAAATCACAGATAAAAATTTTTCGATTTTTATACCTTTTTTTTACCTTTTTTTCCTGGACTAATATAGCGCTTTTAAAAATCATTAAGGATTGAGGAATTTTTTTTTGGATTCCTTAATTTTTTTATTAGTAAATAATTTTTTTTGATTTATTTATTTAAATTTCAAAAGCGAATTTAGATTGCTCCATCGCTAAGTTTATGAAAATTATTTATTTTTCGGTCACGTCTCTTCTCTCTTTCTCTCTCACTCTCTCTCTCTCTCTGGTAAGTGGCATTGTTTATTATTTTACTCACGTTTTTTTTTGTGAATTTTAGGTAACAGCAAAAAGGTATTTTTCGAGGAATCAATTTATGTATGTATTTTATATTTCAAATTTATTCGACTGCCTTGAAAGTACCGTAAAAAATTTTAAAATACCACACGGCCTGGCTGACCAGCACTTCCGGTCTTATGAAGAAGTAAAAAATTGGATCGATTCGTGGATCGATTTGAAAGATGACCAGTCTTTACAAGGCGGGATTCGTATGCTGCCCGAAAGATGGGAGAAAGTAGTGGCCAGCGATGGACAATACTTTGAATCGTAAATGTATAACCAGTTTTTTACAATAAAACGGCGGAAGCAAAGTTGTACACCCAAGATATATAACACATCGTTTAATAAGTCCCGATACTAACAACGAAAACAACATTTTTTCAAAAATCATTTTTATTTATCAATATAATCTCCTTTTAGAGTGATACAATCTTTCCAACGCCTTTCCAACATGTCTATACCATGTTTATAGAAGGATTTATCTTTCGCTTCAAAATAGGCTTTAGTTTCGACAATGACCTCCTCATTCGAGCCAAATTTTTTTCCCTGGAGCATTTTTTTGAGATCAGCCAAGAGCCAGTAGTCGCTGAGGGCTAAATCTGGCGAATACGGGGGTTGGGGAAGCGAATCAAAGCCCAATTCGTTCAATTGTGCCATTGTTTTCATGGACATGTGGCATGGTGCATTGTCTTGGTAAAAAAGGATTTTTTTCTTTTTTATGTGCGGTCGTTTTGCTGCGATCTTCTCCTTCAAACGTACCAACAAGTCAATATAATGATCACTGTTGATCGACTTACCTTTTTCCAGGTAGTCAATGAAAATCACGCTATGTGTATCCCAAAAAACAGACGCCATGACTTTGCCAGCAGACTGCTGCGTTTTTGGACGCTTCGGGCGGCTTTCGCCAGTCATGCGCCACTCCGATGATTGCCGACTCGACTCCGGAGTGAAATGATGTATCCATGTTTCATCCATGGTCACGTATCGATGCTGGAAATCCTTTTTATTGCGAGTAAATAGCGATTAACAGCTCTCTGAATCGTCGACTTGTTGCTGTTTTTGTTCCACTGAAAGCAATCGTGGCACCCACTTGGAAAAAACCTTTTTCATGCTCAATTTTTCATGAAGGATTGTAAATACGCTTCCAGATGATATCTGTGTCATTTCTGCAATCTCATGGACCTTTACTTTGCGATTTTTCATTACAATTTTTAACACTTCACTCACATTTTTCTGTGTGACGGCTTCCAATGGCCTACTTGAACGTTTCGCATCGTTTATGTCCGTACGACCACGTTTAAACTCAGCATACCAACGACAAATCGTTGGTTTGGATGAAGAGGAGTCTGGGTGATGTTTTTCAAGCCATTGCTGGGCTTCTACGGTGTTTTTACCCATTAAAAAACAATGTTTCATCAACACGCGAAACTCGCTTTTTTCCGCTTTTTAAACAAATTACAAAGTGACTTTACTCTAACCTAGATAACTCTGCTGTCTGTAATATGATCGACGTGAAATTATTACACGTTTCATGTAAAGGTTCACACTCTATGGAAACGTGGCCAGTTTGGTACTACTAGCACCATCTTTGGGTTAGTCTCGGGACTTATTGAACGATGTGTTAATGTGTTGATAGTATTAAAAAAAATTAAATATGTATTGATACTATTTAAAAATCAAAAATTAGTTACTTTTACTAAAAAGTGTTTATAATTCTTAAAAAAAAAAATATATATATATACTGTAGATATTTATTTATTATTAAATATTTTTAACATAAAAATTAAATGTGCGTTCAAAATAAATAACTTTTAAAGGATTTCTTACATGTTATATTTCTTGCTCTCTAATAAGGTTAGTGGCGAAATTTAATAAACTATATTATAGGTTTTGTAGAATTTTTTCTAATTTAATAAAAAATCATAGAGCTAAGATAATTAAAATTTTTTTTTTGTTCGATTATTTAAACATCTCTTTATATGTATACATGTATATACTAACTATACTAAAATAAAATATTTATATATATAGTATATTTGTAATAAATGTGTATGTATCTATATATTATACATACATACTATATTTTAAAATAATTTTAAATGAAGCTATTTGTGTATATTTATATTAAATTTTTTTTATCTACAACATAAATATAAATTTAATCTTTCAATTGACAACACAAATATAAATTCAATTTTATCAATCTTTTTATTATAAATTAATGTAAAGTTATTTTGTACATGAAATAACAGAAGAATTTGTACATGATTATTATCTATTACTTTAAATTCAACTTATTTTTATAATAAAATTTATATCAAAATTATATTTCTTAAAATTTAACTTATTTTTATAAAGTTTTTACACAAACATTTTGTACAATATAAAAATAATAAAATTATAAAAAAAACAATGGCCAAAAGTTTCTCGAAACATTTACATTCATTCCTTAGAACAAACGTTAATTTTATAACATTCTACAAAATTTTACAACTTTTTAAAATTTCATTTTCTTTTATCTATACAACTAATGCATCATATAGTGCTATCATTTTTCACATATTAACTTTACAATATTGTAAAGTTGTATTGTAATATTGTACAACTTTACAATATTTATGCGTAATATTGTAGTATTACATTCTATACTGACTCTGCATTATGGCTCCGTCAGCCTGTCTTAAATGCAGAAAAATAAATCTAAAAGTAGGCATTCTTCATACCTGCTATAAATGTAATGAAAATTATCACGATATTTGCAACAAATTAATATCTCGCAGTATTTTAATTTACAAAAAACCCACTATCATTTATATATGCGAGAATTGTTATGCAATTGGAAATCGGAAGAACGGAGACTCTACGGTTAAAAATGTTAATATTAACACGACAGCGAATGGTAGTGTACTTATATCGAATTTCATTCCAGTATTATCGAAACAGAAGAGTATCACCACGCTTGACACGCCAACAGGTAAAAATGAAAACCAGCTTCCTTGCAATAATACTTCTTTGACTGACTCCGGACAATAAATTACTTAATTTAGTTGAGCCAATTAATAAATTAGCTGACCTGGAAATACAAATTCAACAATTAATACTAGAGGTCAAAAATATTGAATATACTATTAAAAATCAAAATGTTATACTAAATGAGTTTTGAGAAAGTCAGTCAATGCTGCTTAATTTCAATTCTTCTTTCGATGAGCGAATAACAAAATTGGAAAATAGTCTCGTAACTAATTTTAGTATCAAATTCCTGCAAATTGAAAAAAATGTCGCTGAAATCATGAAAACACAACACAATAACCTTTTACAACAAATTAATACTGAATTTTATGACACGCAAAAAAATTTTAATAATCTGACTGTTGGCGTGGCGACCGTGGTGCAGACCGTCTCTGATCTCACCCAAGTTGACCTAGACTCTGAATCGAGCACAAAAGCAGATGATTGTATAGCAAGCCCTGAAGTAACAGCTGTAACTCCGAAGATTGCAAATGGTGGTAGATTTTCTCTGCAAGATGGGGACAAGTGTCGTGTTGGGTCCAGTTGCATCGTGATCTTTAGCACAATCGACTGTACGACAGCTAACATTGATTCCATGGACTACGCGGTGGCTGTTCTTCGCGCGGTACTTCCCTCTATCACCTCAGAGAATGTTTTATCAGCTAATGTAATTTTTTGGGGAAAGGTTGGAGATGGTTCGAGGAGTGTCTCTTCCTTGCTTGTTACACTCTCCAGTTGCGACCTTGTTACACAAATAATGGCGGCCAAACACAAAGTCACTGCTTTTAGTACAACCGATCTAGAACCCTCGTTTCTTGATAGGTTTCCTGTATTGGCGAACTGCAAGATCTTTATCAATGAATATCTGAATAAAAATCAATATAACAAATTTAAACAAATTAAATTTCTAGCCAAAAATCTTGGTTCAAGTATATTTGGCATTATCAAGGCAGATTTCTTGTCAGGAGAAGAGAGGGTGACCAAGTGCATTCTGTCACCTCTATTAATGAATTGCAAGCATTACATTCAACTTCAGATGCTGTAAACAATAATAATAAAAACGAATATAGTTATAAAATTAAAAACAAAGATGAGATTAGCGATAAAGCTGTAGAGAATGTAATTAACGAAAATAAACAAAACGAAGGTACTGCGTCGAATGAAATTATCCTGATTAATAATAAAAATAAAAAGAGAAGTAAGAAAAATAACAAAGTAACGGAAATCAAATCAAAAGCATCTAAAAAAGAAAATATAACAAGCAGAGCAAATTGACTATTGCACAATGTCGCAACTGGAGAGATAAAGGGAGTTAAAGGGGAGTTGCGAGCAGGATTTCTCAATGTGAACTCCCTGCGAGCTCACATTGAGGGTGCCCGTCAATTTCTACGGGACGATCCCTCCTACGACCTTTTCGAAGTAGCTGAGACCTGACTGAATTCAGATGTACCTGACGACGTCTTTTAGATTGGTAGCTTCAATCTATTTAGACAAGATAGAAATGTCAGGGGTGGAGGTGTTGCTCTCCATGTTAAGAATTACCTTAAGTGTGAGATTCTCTCTGTGTCGAACACAGAACAAGAGAGCAACCCTTGCACTCCTGAATTTATTATTTGTAATATTCAAATTGTTGTATCTTCTCCTTTATTAGTAGGAGTTATTTACAGACCACCTAAAATACCATTTCAAAAAAATGAAAATTGTTTGAATGATCTTCGCACATTCTGTTTTAACTACAGTCACAAAATCATTATGGGAGACCTAAATGCCGATCTTCTCTGGGAGAGTGATGATGCTAAATTTGTTCGCAAATTATCAGCGGCACTCTCTTTACAGCTAGTTCAGCATGGTCCTACTCATTTCACTCCCACATCTCGTACCTGAATTGACTTGATTTTCGTGGACGACAACGATACTGTCACGGACGTTGCCAGTATTCCAGCGAACTTTCACAGTAAGCACAATATTATTACTGTTACTACAAACTGCAATATATAAACTCAATGTTTGAATTATTTTATTTACCGTGATTTTAAAAATATTTCTCCGGCTGACCGTAATTCTTTTTTAACTTATTGTGATTGGTCGTCTTTTACTGACATAAACTTTGACATTGACGTTGCGCTGAACAGTAACTGCAGCAACTTAATAGCAGCAATTAAGGTACTAGCTCCCATTAAATCTGTTACTCCTAAAAAAGGTAAGCTTCTATGGGTTGATGCGGATCTGTTTCGGTTGTACAAAAAACGGGAGGCTCTGTACCGTAGGTTTAGAAGAACTAACGATAAGTCACTATTTAATGAATTTCGTAAAATAAGACTAATAGCAGACGAACGGACGGAGAATGCGAGAACTAATTACTACAACAACAGATTGTTTGATGCCCTCGCAAACAATAATACGTGGAAGGAATTACGTATCCTCAGATTTTTACCTGGGCATGAAGTGGATTTGAATTGCATTACACCTGACGAATTAAATCAACATTTTGTGGGTGTATCGGCATCCCCGTGTGGCGATGATGTGACAATTCGTGAGAGGATTATTAATAATGCAACGACAGATGGCTTTGCCTTCAATCAAATTAACCTCAACGATGTAATTCTCGCAATTTCTCACTTTTCATCGCGGGCTCGGGGAGCTGATGGTATTCCACAGTCGGTCGTAATCAAATCTTTGCCAGTAATAGGACAATTTCTTGTGCAGCTGTTTAATTGCTCTTTTGCAATAGGTATTTTTTCGGTGGCTTGGAAGAGAGCACAATTTATTTCATTAAAAAAATGCAAATATCCTTCTTCACCATCAGACTTTAGATCAATTGCGATCTTGTGCTTTCTTTCAAAGGTTCTAGAAAAGTTAGCATATGAGCAGTTGCAGAGGCATCTGACAACTTTCCGCATTCTCTATTTTCATTAGACAGGTTTCAGACCATTTCATTCTACACAAATAGCCCTACTGAAACTTACTGACGATATCAGACTAGGTATCGACAAAAAAATGGTGACGTTACTTCTTCTATCCGACTTTAGCAAGGCTTTTGACACAATATTACCGACACGACTACTTGAAAAATTGCAGTCCATGGGGATTTTCAGGGCAGCTCTCAAGTGGTTTAATTCTTATTTATCAGATAGATGGCAATTAGTTAGCACTACCTCAGCTGGCAACTCCGACTGGCTGAGTACGAATCTTGGTGTGCCACGGGGATCGGTCTTGGGACCCCATTTGTTTTGCTTATACATTAACGACATACGTGACGCACTTGACACTAGAAGCATTCAGCACATATTGTATGCGGATGACCTTCAAATATATATTCAAACTTCTATAGACTGTCTTGATGGGGG
The DNA here is from genome assembly GCA_949987625.1 of Chalcis sispes. Taxonomy (NCBI): domain Eukaryota; kingdom Metazoa; phylum Arthropoda; class Insecta; order Hymenoptera; family Chalcididae; genus Chalcis; species Chalcis sispes. The sequence continues at coordinate 41,130,354 of OX465094.1, read as the reverse complement.
GATATCGGAGTTTCGGCGGGCAGCCAAAGCAGCTTCGGATTGGGCCGTGGATGCCTCTTTAAGACTCAATACAAGTAAAATTAAGGCTATTTATTTTGGTTGCCAAAGATTCGTTAACGAACTTTGTGAAAAGCTAGCCTTTATTGATTTTGGAGATGGCGTCTGCATCCTCTTTTCTGACACTGTAACCAGCCTTGAAATGATTTTAGACTCAAAATTATCATGGGAACCCCATGTTGATAATTTAACGGAAAAATTTAATTGGGTGTTATATAATCTTCGTTTCTTTTGGAAATATACTTCCCAAGAGCTGCGTAAGATGCTTGCTAAGGCGCTGCTATTGCCTCACCTGGACTACTGTTCGGTGGTATTGCTGGATGCTTCTTAAGAACAACGTAATCGACTGCAAGTTTTACAAAATTCCTGTGTTCAATACCTGAAGGGTCTAAGGGGGATGACCATGTTTCTCTTCATCGGGACTCTCTGGGTGAGCTGGGTACTGATATGAAGCGACACTATTCTATGGCTGTACTTATGTACGAAATCATCCGCATGCGTGTTCCTGACTATATAGAGAGTCTCTTCTCAAGATTTGTGCCCAGGGGACCTTTTAGGGGTGAAACTAAGGAACTCGTTGCTCCTCTGATGTGCACTGAGACTGGAAAGCGCTCTTTCCAAGTTCAAGGTGCGCATTTATGGAACTCTCTGCCTACTGACATACGAAACATATCGTCTCTCGGTAGGTTTAAAAAAGCTGTCAAGAGACACTACCTCAAACTCAATCAGTAGCGTCTCTGTGTTAGTTTATTTATGTTAATTTATTTAAGTTAATTTATTTATTTATTTAGTTAATTTATTTGTTTATTTATGTGCGTTCTATGTTTCTATTTAAGTGAAATCGTATTTTTTTTTGTTCGTATTCAACTATCTATGATATCACTTGCTTTATTGACAAGATTTATTTCAGCTCCATTAGTTTTTAATTTCTTTGACTGTGATATCACGTGCAATATTTTTTATAAATTTTAAAAAATTTTGTATAAATTTTGTATATATATACGAATAAACACACTATCTCTCTCTCTCTCTCTCTCTCTCTCTCTCTCTTTCTGCCTTAGACTTACCGCGTACCGCGAGTGTTGGAGAATAATTTTTGCGAAATTCCGTGTCGATCAACTGCGACGTATTGGCCTGAATTTTTCTCGTATTTTTTTTTTATTTATTATTTATTAAATTTTTGGCGTATTATTTTCGACGACAAGGAAGCGCGGTGGCGTTAATAGTTAATATCATTTTTTTGTATTTTACGTTGATGCGAGTGGCGTAAGTGAATGACAGCAATTCGTCTTAGAGTTCTTTTTTTGATTCAAACAGCGACGCAGCGTGTTTGTGCGTGTGTAAACGTACCGCGGGAAATTATTCATTTTTTTTGTAAGAGATTTAATTTACAGTCTGTCAAGTAAGAGCGTGGTCGTGTTTATTTATGAAAAAATTTATTTGATGAAACTTTTATATTTATATGTACATTGTACACATTACAAACAATGATGCAATTCGGTCAATAATGTGTCCAGTCACCACCGGCGTCGATAATTGCCTGGCATCTCCGAGGCATGCTTTCTATTAATTTGACGGCGTATTCTAGTGGCAAGGATCTCCAGATCCGACTAATTTCGTAAGACAACTGCTTCAAAGTGTATGTGCGTCTTCCACGAAGCTTCCGTTTAATATATGCCCACACATTTTCAATAGGGTTTGCATCGGGCGACTGCGACGGCCAATCCAATGTAACGATGCCAGATTGAGTCTTCCACTGAGTACAGAGCTTGCTGCGGTCTTTAGGATCGTTGTCCTCCTGCAGAATCCAATCTTCATTTTTTGTGATGAACCATCGTTTGGCAGATAGCAGTAAAGCCTTTTTGTAGATTTTTATCATTTTTTCGGCATTTAGGTTGTCAGTAAAGAGGTGCAAAGTGCCGAATCCCTGCTTTGAGAAGCAGCCCCAAAGATGCACCTTTATTCCATGTTTTACGGTCCGCTAAACAAGCCTATTGGTGGAAGTTGACCAGGCTCGCGTGAGGACAGAACGTGCCCATATAGAACATTCATCAGTAAAAATGACATTTTCAAAATCTCTATCAATATTCTCATGCGCCCAAGCGAGTCGCTTTGTCACATGTTTTTCAGTCAACAGAGGCTTCTTCATTGTGTTGCGCCATTTCAGATGATGAGTACGAAGATGGGTTTGGATAGTTTTGTAGGATATATCTAAACCTTTTGCTATTAATTTTGCTTGTCCTTGCCGCAGTGTTAAAGCAGGATTCCGCGAAAACAGATTCACTATTCTTTTTTCTTCTTTTTTGTTCACTTTTCCTATCGAGCCACGTTCTGGTAAATCATCGACATTTTTAGCCACTTTATATCGCTGTATCCACTTCTGTACAAATGCCTTCGACTTTCTCATATATTTAGCAGCCGCTGATTGCGACATTTTGGGACCTTTCGGGTGGATGCAAAGGAACACAGCCTCGTAGCGCGACGCGTACTTAGCACTCATGGCGTTTAACGTGATTCTCTTTTAAAAGATTAACGACAACTAAATTTTTGTTAACAATGCATCAAGGTCAAAGCTTTCCTCTATCTGCTCGCGAAAAAATTAGAGCAAAATCTTTTATTACTTGTTAGTGAAGTCAACCACGCTCTTACTTGACAGACTGTATTAACCCTTTGTACTCGAGCGGCGTCGATACGGAGCCTGGCTGATTTTAAGTATCGACTCGAGCGACGCTGCTGCGGCGTTACAGTTTTTCGTAACTCGATCTGCTTATTTACGATGTGTGATAAAATATTCCTCCCGGAAATACTTTCGTGTAATAGGCTCGGCTTACATTTTTAGCCAAAAAGGCCGCGAGTGCAAAAGGTCAAGTGAATTCAATTAAATTTCTCTCATTAAAATTTATTCGCTTTTTTCTTTCTTGTTTTGTTATACTGTGTCACTGACATAAATTTAATTTTTATACGGGTTTTCTAAGTCACAAATGACTCTTTATACATTTTTTCTCTCTTTACCAATGTACATTTATGATTTTCTTTAAGTTTTTTTATTAAATGTGTTATATTATTTAATCATTTGATAAAAAGAATAATTTGAAAAAGTATTGTCTACTTTGTCAGAATCAAAATCCTAAATATTGCTTTTATAGCATGATTGACCAGAATCATTCGCAATCGACACAAGGATCACCTCAATATAAATTTGGAGCTGCTCTTTTGTTTGTGCGTTATTAATAGTGAAAAATTGTAACAAATATTATTAAATGCTAACACTTTTTACAGCACCTTCAAAACTTTAAGTTTCTGTAAAGTTTCTAAAAATTTCACAGGACGAACGAAAATTGCACAGTGAGATTTTTGTGACCTAATCTAAAGGGTTTGGTATTGGTTGTAATAGACATTTATTTTCGAAGAAACTGCCTGAAACCGATTGTGAGCTTGATTAGTTTCTTGATTTACATAGTAGATGGAGTTTATTTATTACAATTTATTTATAGAATTGATTTATTAATCTAAATTATTATTTATGAAAAGCAAAGTAAATAATTTTTGAATCCGTGAATTTAATTTTCTGTTAAACTTTCTTTGAGGAAAAGGCGAACTGACATTAATTAGATACAATTAATTTACACGTTTTTGAATTATAAAAATCTTACGCTTGTTACGGTTATTCAGAATATAAATGAATTTGTCAAAGAGAAAATATAATTAATCATATTTAGTATGTCATAATATATATGTATATAAGGGAGAAATATTTAGAGAAGACTAAGACGACAAAGTTTTAGAAGCTAGATGATCGATGGTTTGGTGGTGCGTGACTCCCACTTATATCGTGGATCCAGAAAACTCGCCAGTCACCAACTCTGTCGTATCAGTGGTGAGAGAATGATCCTTGTAGACACCAAGTTAACACTAAACTTCAACTACACGGATTTACTGTGGCAAACGAGTAAAGATAAGCTTGTGAATCGTGTTTTCTAAGTACGAACGTCGATCACTGTGACGTCGATTAGGGTAACCAGGTACCAACGCCGTTTTACTTCAACGGGTTCTACGCGGTTGAGTATGCTGTTGGTGTGGTTGAGTATGAACTACATCTAGCGATGATAGTTCAGTCAAGACGTGCCTCAAAAAGCAAGAACAAGGTGTGATAGGATGCTAAGGTGTTTATACTTTCAGTTCCTATTGTGACAATATTATGATATTTAACTAACAATGTTGGTATTCGTGTTGTATGGACTAATGTTATGGCCAATATAAAGGCGACACCCAAGCTATGTTTTTCTCAATTAGTGCGTCGATGGAGCCATCTGTGGCATAGAACTGCTAATACAATTGCTGTCAATACACGATGGACTGCAGGTCATCGCGCCATTAATTGGCGCCATAATTTCAATGCACAGCTTGATCGGTTACTCGCGGCGTCATAAGCTGAGCTAAGTATGAAGCTTAAAGGCGTCTACAGGACGTCAAAAGACATAATTCTGAAATGAATTTTTATAATAAATCCAAACAGAACCATACTAACTGATACTAAATTAAAGATACAAAAAGTATAAGAAATTGTACTCGTTATCACAAGATATAAATTTTATGGCTATTATTTGCTATTTGAAATTTCGAACTACTACGATGAATTTTTTATTTTAGCCCTTGGTTCTGATTTGTAAAAATATTGCATATGTAACGTTGGGGGACGTTTGATTGCATTAGCCAAGTGTAACGCTGACTGGGTTAATGCCGTTTTTGAGACTAAGCACCAACGCTTATTGGTTCGGGATGGCGGAGGATTAAATTTGCAAGACCTAGGAAAAGGTGTAAGTTTCAGGATTCAAGATATGCAGGAGGCTCTATTTAAAAAACGAAACCAGCCTCAAGCCCGGCTTAGGACAAGGTCCTATTAAGCGAGGTGTAGAAGTAAAGGAATGACCGACCGCTTTTCGGCAAAAATTCCTTCGGCCGAAAAAGAATAGAACAAGAAGAAAGACTAGAGTAATAATATTTAGAAAAGTTAACTCACTTTTTATTTGGTGTTTGGTTTCCTCTCTCTCTCTCTCTTTTTCTAACTGTCTCTGAAGGTTTCTTGTAGTCGATCTTTGCCGGACGGCAGAAAAATTATTCAAACAATGAATAGTATCGTTCTAAAAAGAACGGTTCAAATAAGTTTACCTTTTTAAAATTTATATTATTTTCTCCTTATTTTATTCTTCGTCTGCTTGGCTTGACTGGATTGGCTGCGCGACTCTGGACGCTCGTTGAAGTGATTTCCTCGAGTACTGTCTAAGGTCTGCTATTTGTCGAAAATTTTGTGCGGTGTTTAAGCACATTGGCAAAGCTATCTCGCATGTTTCCCATTAGTCAAAAAAATTCAGAAAAGGGTAAGTTCCTCTGGCCCCCTCTTCGCGGCGGGCCTCTCGATTCGAGATATGGAGAGGGCGTGAAAAGCTCCTGCGAGGGTGCGTCCTTTTGATGGCGTAGAGTGAAAGAGAAAGAGAGATAAAGAGAAAGAGAGTAACAGGGGATGAAAATTTTAAAAATAATTATTATAAAATCTGAAAACTAATATTAGTAATAATTTTTCTAACAATATTTTATTATGGTATAAATTAAGATTAAATTTAAACTATTCTAAAAAAAAGAATGAAGTTCGTAGCTTAAGGGGACATTCGCCTTTGAAATTTTCAAAAAATCGATTTTGAGATATTTACATATTTCGATTCTATATACGTTCAAAAGTTGCCTTCTGAAATTTCATCAAGAAATTCGTAATAGAAAAAAAGTTACAGCTATATTTGTAACAGCGTATGCCCATGAGTAAAAACCGGTTTTTATTCATGCGTGTAGCGCGGCGCGCCAGCTGCTTCTTCTCCTGGTGTAAACATCTTTAGTATACATATATCTGATATTATACTGCTCGGCAGTTGCTCTGTGTTATTCTTTGAGCAAGCACGTGTTTTATTTTTTTGAAATTCGTTAAAAATTGGCTAAAAAGTTGTAAAAAATGTCTAAACCTGGTGGTCATTTCAAAGGTAATCGGAGTACTCCTTGTTTTAGACGTAAAAACAAAAAAAAAACATTTACTGGCAATCAGTTTGCTGCAGAAAAAATCCTGATTCACCAAATTCCTCTGCTAAAAAATTAAAAACAAGTAGTGAATTGCAACCTCCTACGGACAGCTCTATCCAGTATGTGATTTTGTGCTTTAATTTAGTCTTTTCGGCTCTTTTTCAATATATAAAGTGCAAAGAATGTAATGGTGAAATTTCATTTACCCAACAAAAAGGTAGAGGCCTTGGATTTAAAATCTGTGTGGAATGTTCGTGTGGTAGAAAATTCATTGAATCTTCCCTATCTATATCTCGAAATTTGTACGAAATAAATCAGAGACTCATATTTGTCTTGAGAGTTCTCGGCGTAGGGTATAATAGCGTGAATATGTTTTTGAGTTTGATGGATATTACTGCAAAATTTTCGGACTCGCTTTATTATACTGCAATTTTAAGAATACATAAAGCTTGTAAACAATGGTTTGATTTTGTTACTAAAAAAGCAGTCAAAGAAGAAATGCAAGTAAATGAGGAGGCTGGCAATAAAGCTAACGTTTCTCCGAAAAGCAAGTTTTCTGGCAAAGATGTAACTAAAATGGCAGCTTGGATTGCAGCATTCATTTTCAACGAAGGCTCGAGAACTTTGACTTGAGCTCACGGTGCAGAGCTCTGTCAAAGCTGCCTGACAGGTGGACGGGGAAGTGAAGAAAAAAAATATTCAGGAAAGAGAAAATAAGAGAACACAACACAAAGATTAAGATTTATGTCGCGTCTATGGGGTTGTGTATGTCGGCGAGATGTGCTAATGTGCGTGGATATGTGTGAGTGTCAGAGAGAAAGAGAGAGAGAGAGAGAGACAGAGACAGAGAGAGAGAGAGAGAGAGAGAGAGAGACGCAAAAAAAAAAGATAAGGGACGATAAGGACCGGATAACGGCAAGGAGTCGTTAGAGCCCCGTAGGAGTCCCGCAAGGCGGGACGGGATCAGCGGTTCGCGCCAGGCGCGGTGTTCGCTAATCCCCGGGACGACAGCGCTTAGCGTATGAACGCAAAATCGCTAGCCCGAACCTAGGTGCTCAGGACACCTTGACCGTTGGAGGGAAGTGGCTCGTCGAACTTGCGTTCGACCACGGTTAGCGTACAGCGCCAGGCGCAGAGATCGCTTACCGCAGAGCGTGAAATGCGCCAGGCGCAAGATCGCTCGTGAGCCGAAGGTATTCGCGGCGGTTGCCGGAATACGAGGGAAAGACGCGGAAGAATTGGACGGACGTCCAGTAGGTCTGCGGGGCAGCGCGAGGCGCTAATTTCGCATTGACCTAGAGCGGGTATGCGGCAGGCGCACGATCGCTCTCAGGAGGCAGAGGCGACTACTCGAGGCAGTCGCCGAAGCGTAAGTGTCGAGCTCGAGAAGCGGGTCTGAGCTGAGGCCTTACGGGAGAGCGCCTCTCGCGGTCGCGAGAGGTAGCGTGTTGGTGGAGAGGGAAAGCATCTCCCACGCAGCGGCACCAGTCGTCCGACTGTGTGTGCGCCACCTCCCGTAGGCGGTAGGAAGTAGGAATGGCGAGAGAGGGGTTAGGAAAGAGTCGGGACTATGTACGCACGCACACGTCAACCCACCCCCTCTTTGACGACTCTTTCCTAACTCTGGTACTGTTTTTTGAGCGTTATTGAAGTTGTAGAGGCGTGAGAGTGTGTGTATGAAAATGTGTTGGTATGTTTATAGAAAGAAAGTGTGAAGACAAGGAATGTCTTTGTTTTAAGTGCCCGCGTACACGGGTGAATGTGTGTATGCATGAGGGTATAAGTGTGGATGTGAGCGTGTGTGTGAGGGTGTATATGTATCCATAGCGCTAGTTTATTAAAATAAATGTATATAAATTAAAATACAAAAATATAAAAATTAATACACAAACTGTAAATCACTAGTTATAAACTATTAAAATTCTCACACTATTATAACTAATTATTTATTTTACATATATATGAAGAAGTGGTGCACAGCTTACTTACACTAACAAAGATAAATATTTATATAAACACACAACATAAGAACGGATATTTGCTTATTCTAATACATTGCACTAATCATAATTAAATCCTAATGATAGTAAAATGAATTTATACGAAAACTTAACAATTATAATAAAACGCTCTAAAAAAAAAGAAAATAGAACGCAAACACTTAAAAACTAAAGTCTTTGGTTTTTTTTTTTTTTTTACACTTTTCATTGTTTGTAGCTTAATCTACGTCCTTAAAACTATACACTTACACTACGAAAAACTATGTAACACTATATCACGTAAGAACTACAATAAAAAGAACTAAGTATAACACTAATTCACTTCTAATACTAGGCACCAAACTTCTTCTGAACCGCGGCTCTTTTACCGTTGTCTATATTGTCTATCAGATCCCTCTCGACTTCCATCTCGAGGGTATCTGATAGCTGATCCCAGTATAGATCATCTCCCTGTCCTGGGGATACCTGGGATCTCCCGCCTGTCTCCACTGGCGGTATTGACACACCGGAGTCCACCGGTGATGTGTTGTCACTGGTTTCAGTCGAGGCAGTTGACGACGATGACGACGAGGACTCGCTCTCCTCTCGAGTCCGGTCGTTCTGTGGCACTGTCTTTACTGCCGGGGCTTGTCTATCCACTTCTACATCCACCTGTAGAAGTTGACCGATCTTCAGGTAAATCTCCGCGACTGCGTGCGGATTTTTATTGTAAAAGGCGCGGAGGCACTCTTCCGTTAGGGAACGGATTCTTCGTCTAAAGCCACCCCTTTGTTTCCTCGCCTTCCCTGTTATGCGTCGGTCCATTGTCTCTAGAGAAAGTTGGTTTTGTAATGAACACGACTATGAATTGTAAGTGCAACGGCGCTCAGTTTTACACATGTGCGCCGGCCATGCGGCTTCGGAGGGGGTAGCGATGTATTGGCACGTACCCCGTCCTACGTTCAGCCGCTGCTTTCTCCGCTTCGGCCTTTGTAGGCCTTCCTCTTTTACGAGGCTGCTGGCGCAGTGTTGCCGGTTGGCGATCGTTTTTTGCTGCAGAATCGGCTCCGTCCGTAGCCGATTCTTGTGTGTACGATGCACGTCTTGAGGGCGAAGGAGCCATATTGCTCGAGTGCGGTAGCGGCTGAGGCGCTACGTGCGGAATTGTTTGCGGAGGGACCTTCGAAGCATCAGGGTCAGTCACCTGGTCAGGTGCTGACGAAGGTATTGTTAAATTATCGGTTGCGACCGCTACGTAGTCCAACGCAGTGGTAGGAGGCTGCTTTGCGTAAGCAGCTTCTTGAGCACATGGTGGCTGTGCAGCCGGTGCTGTCTCATCCTTGGCCAAAACAGCTCTCTTTAAGGCCGACACATGTAGTTTAATGGGCTCTTGCCCCGGTCTCTCTATAATGTACACGTCGGGATTGCATGCTTTCACAACTTTGTACGGGCCGGTCCATTTAAAAGGCTGATTCGCCACGAGCAGCTGTGTAAGTGGAAGCGCTATTTTCGCGAAATTCGGCACATATTCGCGAAGCCACCCGCAAATACCAAAGAATCTGCGCAAGTCTTTTTTGTTTTGCGGCACCGGAGCGTCGAGAATCGCTTTTACGTGCTCGAGTTTCGCGCAATTACCCTCGGCTGAGACAGTGTGTCCGAGGTATTCAAGTGACCGTTGTCCAAAGAAGCACTTCGGTATTGCACAAGTTAAATTGAAGATTCGGAGCCGTTCAAACACTAATTGTAAGTGCGTCAGATGTTGTTCCCACGAATCCGAATATATTAAGAAATCGTCTAAATAAGAACGCACAAACACGTTGACGAATCCGCACAGTTTTCTGCAGAATCGGCTCCGTCCGTAGCCGATTCTTGTGTTATAAAATCGTTGAACGCAGTCGGTGCATTTTTCAGCCCGAAACTCATTACGCGCCATTGGTAGAGTCCGCCATCCGGAGTAGCGAAGGCTGTATAAGGTCGAGAGCGTTTTGTAAGCGGGATCTGCCAATAACCGCTTTTCATGTCGAGCGTTGTAAATATCTTTGCCGTGCCAATCTCGCGCACTAACTCCTGCATTCGCAGTAAATTCGGCGTAATATCTTTAGTCACCGAGTTAAGGCGGCGAAAATCAATGCAAAAACGATATTTTCCGTCCTTTTTCGCGGCCATTACTATTGGCGAGCAATACGGCGAAGTTGATGGCTCGATCAACCCTTCCGCGAGCATTTCGCGCACTTGCTCGTTTATCGCAATTCTTTTTTGCACTGAATATCGGTATGGCGCGAGCCGAAAAGGCGTCTCGTCTTTCAGTTCGATATCATGAGTGACAAATTTCGTTTGGCGAAGCGGCCCGTTATAAAAAAATAAATCCGCGTATTCACTTATCACTGCACTTAATTTACTCACGTGCTCACTTGGAAAACCGTGCTGCACGCTCGCGAGAAAGTCTGGAGGTGGCACTACACTTTTCACTGGCGCGGCAGTGTCCTTATGAAAATATACTCGCTGGCGCGTATCGTTACCAAAGTATAAACACTCAAGATTATAATCATGCACGGCTTTGACATCTTTGAGCCAACTACGTCCTAAGGTTATCTGCGTGCTCAGCTCGTCGCATATATAAAACTTCACTATTGCTGTATAGTCTCTTATACGGAGCGGCAACCAGCACACTCGCGAAATCGACATTGTCGTACCGCGACACGCGAGATTCACTTTTAAATTCACCTTTTCCACTTTCGTTTTACTCGTTACATAACACGACCGAATAAAATTGTCACTAGCACCTGAGTCCACTAGAGCACTTGTTTCTTGGTTATTAACACTAACCGTTAAAAATCCGGTGCTTGTGCCTGGTAGCTGCGCTGTTAAAATTACGGCACTGCTGCTCCCGGGGCAGGGCCGGCCGCGGCGGCTTCTGTCCCTCGCCAGTTTCCCGTACTTCTGGGCTGAGGCTTCTTCGGGCAATCACGATGCCAGTGTCTCTCCGGGCAATAATTGCACCGAGGCAGCTGGCTTTCTTGCGGCGCTGCAGGTGCTCGAGGTGCAGTCGCGCCAGACTGCGCAGTGGCGCGGCGAAGTGCACTTTTCTCTTTGGCTTCATCTTGCTCTATCTCTACGGCTCGAGTAATCAACTCCTCAACTGTTTGAAACTGTGAGGCTCGCAACAACTTTCTTATAGAACCTCGAAGAGATTCCAAAAGAACTGCAATGATGCGATCCTCGGAGGCCCCAGGTAATAATCGCCGTGCGAGAAGGTGTCGCTGTTCGAGAAAGAGGCCCGTGCTCTCTCTCTCTCCCTGCGGTTGACCGTAGAGCCGAGCGGACAGCTTCATTAGCACGGCCTGTGCCGCATATTTGCTGCGAAGAAGTTCGCAGAACTTCTCCCAGCTTACGTTTAAGTTTTTGTAGACTGACCACCAGCGAGCGGCATCGTCCTTGAGAGCGCGTGTGGCCAGTCGAACACGCGCATGAGCGTCCGTCTTATTTATTTGAAATACTGCCTCGCACTCGCGTATAAATGTGTTCGGGTCTTCGTATTCCCGACCGGCGAATTTGGGAAGCTCTGGATTGCCGACCACTAGCGCACGTAATAAATTACGTACTTCCTCCATAACGGTTACCTGAGGAGGTGCCTCACTTGCTGTGTCAGTACTCCCACTAGGCTGTGTAGGCTGGTCGGCTTCCATTCGATGTTCTCGTGTGCCCTCGCTTCTATCTGAAATAGCCTTTTGCATCGAATTCTTTTCGAGCGAACTTTTCGGCGGAAGCGTGAAAGTGCCTTCTTTTTGCACTTGGCTGCGCGTTCGCGGTTGTATTAGTTGGGCGCCACCGACTGTTTTGCGACTGTCGGAAGTCGTTTTCGATGGTTCTTTACCGGCTGTCAGCGGTTTGCGCTGCATAACGCATCTCGGGGTGTGCTCGAAGTTCGTGCACGCGTCCAGCGTGCTCGACTAAGACTTCGCAACGAAGTTACCGTGTCTGCGTGTGCGAGACGTGGTAAAATCGCCAAACTTAATCTAGCCCCACGTCGGGCGCCAATTTGACTTGAGCTCACGGTGCAGAGCTCTGTCAAAGCTGCCTGACAGGTGGACGGGGAAGTGAAGAAAAAAAATATTCAGGAAAGAGAAAATAAGAGAACACAACACAAAGATTAAGATTTATGTCGCGTCTATGGGGTTGTGTATGTCGGCGAGATGTGCTAATGTGCGTGGATATGTGTGAGTGTCAGAGAGAAAGAGAGAGAGAGAGAGAGACAGAGACAGAGAGAGAGAGAGAGAGAGAGAGAGAGAGAGAGAGAGAGAGACGCAAAAAAAAAAGATAAGGGACGATAAGGACCGGATAACGGCAAGGAGTCGTTAGAGCCCCGTAGGAGTCCCGCAAGGCGGGACGGGATCAGCGGTTCGCGCCAGGCGCGGTGTTCGCTAATCCCCGGGACGACAGCGCTTAGCGTATGAACGCAAAATCGCTAGCCCGAACCTAGGTGCTCAGGACACCTTGACCGTTGGAGGGAAGTGGCTCGTCGAACTTGCGTTCGACCACGGTTAGCGTACAGCGCCAGGCGCAGAGATCGCTTACCGCAGAGCGTGAAATGCGCCAGGCGCAAGATCGCTCGTGAGCCGAAGGTATTCGCGGCGGTTGCCGGAATACGAGGGAAAGACGCGGAAGAATTGGACGGACGTCCAGTAGGTCTGCGGGGCAGCGCGAGGCGCTAATTTCGCATTGACCTAGAGCGGGTATGCGGCAGGCGCACGATCGCTCTCAGGAGGCAGAGGCGACTACTCGAGGCAGTCGCCGAAGCGTAAGTGTCGAGCTCGAGAAGCGGGTCTGAGCTGAGGCCTTACGGGAGAGCGCCTCTCGCGGTCGCGAGAGGTAGCGTGTTGGTGGAGAGGGAAAGCATCTCCCACGCAGCGGCACCAGTCGTCCGACTGTGTGTGCGCCACCTCCCGTAGGCGGTAGGAAGTAGGAATGGCGAGAGAGGGGTTAGGAAAGAGTCGGGACTATGTACGCACGCACACGTCAACTTACCTAGCTATTACGGATCTCATGGGCATCAAAATTGGCGAAACTGCAACGGCTTTTGCGCAAAAAGTTGACGAGGACCGTATCTCTCAAGCCAATAGGAGGAGCAGTGAGCAGTCAAAAAAAGGTCGAATTAAGAAGAAAAAAGCTTTGGCCAGCCACTTACAGCAATTACTAGATAACGAGGGTCCTCAGTATTCACCAGGAATGGCCGTTTGAAGGTAAAAAAACAGTTTTCGACCTTTTATTCAATAAAATTATGGTAAGAAAACTTTAAACGCGTTTTTCTCGAAACTACCTTTTTCAAACTGGTAGGACATTTTTTTCCGAATCTACTCGACCGATTTTAAGAAACCAAAGAACATTCAATTACTTATTGAAAATAGTAAACAATAAGTCTCTAAAAGTTTAAAATAATACCCTCCCTTTTTTTTACGGGGGTGACTTACCCCCAAAAAATGCCGTTTTTTCGCATTTTTCAGAAATATACATACAAAGACTTCAAAATATAAAAAAGTATGAGTCTTAGAAGCTTATTGTATAGTTTTGAGTCTTAAGAATAGAATCCATTTTGAATTTTTCAAAAATTTGTTACAGGAGGTCCACAATATATTCTACCGTTTGAAAAGTAACTTGTGGATGACGCCCTCTACAGCAGCCAAGGGAAACTAAAAATGAAAATTTTTTTATATTCTTTAGAGACTGTTTAACAATGTCCAAAAGAAATTTTGTCAATAAATATAATAGTTTTTTCATAATAAAATTTTTAAAAAGTGTTTTTTTTTTCAATTTCAAAGGCGAATGTCCCCTTAACTCTAACTATTATTAAAATCATTTTGTTAATTTTTATATTAAAACAGTTACGTTTTTTTTTTTTGTTTTTTGCAAGTCACTTTAATTTCGTTTACATTTGATTTTTTTTTATACTAATTTTTCTATAATTTCTTTATATAAGCTATATAAGTGTAAGTTTATATTTTTCAGTATTTTTGACGTTAATACTGCATTAGCATCGTCCTACGGAATTTTACAACTGAGAATTTAAATTAAATCTATGTTTTTATTCATATTTTTCTGAATATAATAATAGTCTCTTATAGTACTCATATGACTAAATATTTTATAAATATTAATACAAAATTATTGTTAGTTAAAGCAAGTGATACTAATAATCTATTTAAATAAGTTTATTTAATAGCCGAATATTATTATTTTATGAAAATAAAGACTGTTATAAAAATGGCTTATGATTTGAATATTATTATTTGAAGATTATTTTGAAATATGATTTTTTTTTGAAGATATAAAGTTTCTAAAAAAGTGTCGTTCTTTATTAGTAAATTATCAACTTTAGGTAATTTTTAAACAGTTTCGTATGTTAAAAATACCGTAAATTAAATGCAAGAAAAGCGCTTTTACAAAAACGTAGCAATTTTCGACAGTCTTAGTTTTTAATAATATTTCGCAGGATCTATTATCTTAATGGTTAGAAATGCAATATAGACTAGATGTTCCACTTTAAAAAATGGATTCATATATCTTTAAAACTAAAGGTTCCAAGAAAAAAGTTTTCAGTCAAAAGTTGTTAGATTTTGAAGAGGACGTCTAACTGTGACCTTGATCATGATCTTAAATATGGCCTTTAAGGTCATTTTAAGGGCAAGTTGGTTTTTATAAATGGAAACCCTTACTTTTTACCCCGGAAAAGAAAAGAGCAGAAAATTTCACGTCTAAGCAGTTATGATATTGACCATAACCTTCATGGTCATTTCGAGATAAAATTAATTTTTTCAAAAGAAAGTCTCTGCCTTTAGTCATGGAAATGAAAAAAGGCAAAAAACTTATGTGGGATATCTTTCAACACGACATTGATCATGACCTTGACCATCATCTTGAAGGCTATTTAAAGGTCAAGTTACATTTTTTTAAAAGAGAACTTAAACTTTTAATCCCGATTATGATACTTAATAATTCCGTTTACATTCTTCTAATAATAGACAAATAATGATGGTCTCCTTAGTTAAGTTACGCATAAAAAAAAAATTAAAATTGAAACAGCAGTAAATGTTTTAAATTAATTTTCATTATAAATTAACTCAAACAAAATTAGACAAACAGAAAATAATATTTTGACAGCTAATAATACTTTTCTCAATAAACAAAGATTCTTTTTTAATAATAAGAGAAGTTTGATAGTCTCGAATTTTGTATTATTTTTGCCTTGATTTAACGTTCTGATAGTCGGCGATCGCCTTCAATAAATAACATAGTTTATTACAATCATTGTAGAAACGTGAATGAATTCTTTTTTGGTTAGTTTCTTGATTGTAAATTTGGTTGCCATGTAGTGGTTTTTGAATAATAGTGGCCATATAGTGGTTTCTAAAGTGATTCTAATTTGAATCAACTGTGTCATTCATTGTATGTTTATTGGAATGCGAAATTGAGACATCATTTTGAGAAATTTTGAGTTTCTTTAAATTCTTTTACTCTTAAAAAAATTCGTTATTTAATTGAAGAAATAATTTATTCGTTTGTTCATTTATTAAATTAAATTTGTTTTTTTAATTGAAGTTTTAATTTTTACTGTGACATTTTCTCATTATGCCTAACTACAAAGCTAATGAAATTGTCCATATTCTGCTTGTCTTAAAATGTCGGCGAAACTACGTTCAAGCTCCAATTTTGTATGCTGCTAGATTTCCCAAAAGACGTCATCCCAATGACACTGTTATTCGTAATATTGAGTTGCGTGGCCGACAAGATAAGTTTGCTCATAAAAAGAGGTCCATGTTAACAAAAGATTATGCTAATAATCCCTAAGTGTTTGGGGTACTAGCTATGGTGCACCCGGATGCTCAGATAAGTTTACGTCATATTGAATGAGAGCTTGGTGTAACAAAATCAACAGCCAGCAGATATCTTAAAAAATGTCAAGTACTATCCGTATCACATATCTTTAAACCAAACTTTATCGGTTAAGGATTATCAAAAATGACTTATTTTTTGTCAATGTGTAAGGTAGCAGATCAATAATAATAATAATTTTTTCAAATATGTTATGCTTAGCGATAAGGCTACATTTCAAAGTAATCGCGTCTTAAATTACCATAATTGTCACTTTTGATCTTCAGTTAACCTAAATTGGATGCGAGAGGTTGACCATCAACATCGCTGGAATTTAAATGTATGGTGAAGAAGTTCACCTCAATACGAGAAATAGATTATGGCTACAACAAGACGCAGCTTCTCTACATTAGACAATCATTGTAAAGAATTACCTTAATAAAAGAGTCACCAATCGATGGATGGGTAGAGGAGGTCCCGTAATATGGTCACCTAGGTCATCAGACCTCAGATCGCTTAACTTTTATTTATGGGGCTTTCTGCAAAATGAGGTATATAGAATCAGACCAACGACAAAAGAAGATATGAAAGTGAGGATTTGGAATGCATGTAACACCATACCGCGAAACATATTATTATAAACGATATTGCATTTCTGAAAAGGAGATGACTTGTGTATTTGAGAAGATGGAGCAACTTTTGAACATTTTTTGCCGTAAATAACTCTTTTCATTCCACTTCAGCTTAAAATATAGCTAACATCGATGAATGATGTTGCCTTAACTTGCGGGGTCTCTGCTTGGTCTTGCCTTAACTGGCTGGGTTTCTGTCCGATCTTGCCTTAACTGGCCGGGTCTTTGCTTGGTCTTGCCTTAACTGGCCAGATGTCTGCTTGGTCAAATTTTCTGGTTTTTCGTTTTCGTGGGTCAAGAGTAAGATTTTTCATTTATTGGGTGTACAACTTTGCTTCCGCCGTTTTGCAATAGATGGCTGTAGCGGTAAGTGGTAGTTGAAATAAGTAGATCATAGATGTCATACAATGAGCTTAGGTATGGAACGTCGGTACGCTACTCTTAGACTGATTTTCAGTCTACACTGCAATTTTTGCCGTTTCGAGCTTAAGCAGTGAAGCTTATGGGCTCGGGGTGGCAGAGGAAATTCGCAAGAGTTTTGAGGAGAGGTGTGAAGTGCGGGATTGAGCAGTTGCGAGAGCCTCTCTTCCCAAATCGGAAGCAGGCTCGAGCCCTACTCTGGACGAGGTCCTAACAAAACGTTTTTTGGATCAGAGTAATCGGCCGCTTTTCGGCCAAAACTCTGTAGGAGGATAGAGTTAGATGTAGCAAGAAAAAAAAATGGACAGTAATTTTTAAATTCAAACTTACTTTCTTTATTTAAGGTGTTGGTCTAAGTAGAAGAGTCCTCTCTCTCTCTCTGTAGTTCACTGCTTCTCTCTCCGTTTTCTTTTTCTGCTTCTTCTTCTGCTTCTTCTTCTGCTTTTTCTTCTGGGATTATGCCCAAGGAATAGTTTTAATTTGTTCTGAAAAGAACAGTTTGTACGTTTGAAAATGAATTGACTTTGGCTGCCGTTGCTCTCTTGATACTTCTAAGTAGTTGCGTGTCCTCGAGTGCTGCCTGAGGTCTGCTGGCTGTCGAAAATTTTGCGCGATATTTATACGCTTTCCCGAAGTAGCTCCGAACGAATCCTTTTTTAGGAAAATTTCTGGAGAGGGTAAGATTTTCGGGCCCCTTTTTCCTCGGAGGGCCTGTCTGAGAGGGCGTGGAAAGCCTCTGTGAGGGTGTGTCGTCTTGAAGTCGGAGAGAGAGAGATTGAGAGGGGATTGTCCAGTTTTACAAAATTGTATAATAACTTAAAACTAATGTTATTATTTATGTTTTATAAATATTCATTTTATTATAATATTTTACGTAAAATTTGAACTAGGCTACGAAAAAGAATCGTCTTCGTAGCTTAATTCTAACAATAATTACAATTAGTTAATTCATTTTTAATATTTTATTCGGTTTTGTTATGAAAAAAAAGGATTTTATTGGTCTTGTAATGTTTAAGTTTTTCTATTATGTTAGCATCTATATAATTTCAAAAATTTTCTTTACAAAGAGTGTAAATTAAATATATGTTTCTATAATTGTCTGTATCTTATTATAAATAATGATAATTGTCACCTTTTTTTATTGAATTAATATAAACTAAATTTGAGCAAAATATCATAGTAGTAGTTTGCTATGCGTATTGTATTTCAAAATAATTTTAGCTTTACGTGTAAGGTATAATTTGACATCATTATTACATAAAAGTTATGACAATTATAAAAACGACTTACAGTTTTAATCTTATTGCTTGATTCTGAATATAATTTTTAATTATAATTTTAAAATAAATTTTTTTTTAACATAATTAATAAAAAGAATAATTTCAACTAGTAAGTTCTAAAATATAATTCTAAAATAACCTTATAATAATTAATTCTAATATAAATTTAAACCTAAATATACTTTTAGCTTAAGAGTAACAAAAAAAAATATTATTCTTATTAGGAGTTTCGGTAATGTTAATTTTACAAAACATTTTGTTTTTATATTAATCTTAAAATTAAATTAATCATTATTATGTATAATAATATTTTTTTTGTATTTAGGTTTTACATAAAACGTATAATTACATATATTTTTTTTATTTCATGCGCGTTTTCTTTCGCCTAATTTTTTATTTAAATGTAAAAATCAACTTAAATTCTAATGCGCGTATTAGCTTAAACTTAAACATGTGTTACTTTTAATAAAAAGATAAAACGATTTATAATTCAAATTATCTTAAACGTTTATAAATTTTATTAAAGAAAATTAATGCATAGGAAAATTTATTACATGTGTTTTTTTTTTATCTTATTTCAAAAGAAAGAATAGAAAATTATCTTGTTATTTTATTCAATGAAAATGAACATAGTCAGGCCGTGGTAATAATTTGCTATCGTGAAAGATTGTTGTAGATATTTTTTTGCATAATTCTTTTTATAATTCATATATATTTTTTTTAATATGTATACAATTTGAAAGAAAAATCGGCTGTATGATTGTAAAGTAAAATTCAATTAAACTTGAAGATAGTAGTTATGTTATTTTTATGAATGTACATGTTCAATTTTATTTGACAATAATTTGCCTTTTATAATATAAAAAATCTAAATTCGTCGTGGATAATACAAGAAGCAGGAGTTTGTAGTATTTTGGTGAAATAAATTGTATAACTATTAGAAACTTATATTTTTTTTGAATTTTAAATTATTTATAAAATTTGAATTTTATTTAATAAGAGATTTTATGTAATATTTTGTATGTAATTTCTATGTTTTTACCTTTCGGGTTTTAAATAATTATTTTTGAGTTTTATATAAAAATATACCTTGTAAGGTATTTTTGAAAATCGCAATTCTTATACTTTCCATTAAAAATTGTACTTTTTATTTTATTCAAATATTATCCAATATATTTCTGGTTTAAAATAGTTACTCAATTTATTTACCGAGGTCTTCTTAGTAATCTATTTATTGTTTTATTACGCTACCTGCGCAATGTATTGGTAAGTAAAGGTTGCAGTTATAATTTGCGATAATAAAACAATTTAAAAATATTGCATAACATTATAATTGTATTACGCAGGGAAAGTTCGAAAAAAAAAGAAAATACGTATTTTAGATAGGAAAACTACGGGTAGAAAAAACGGTGTTTATGGGACAGTTTTATGTTTTTCGGCGCCGAGTTGACGTGCACGTACTTGGCCTAGTGTCCTTTCGTTAGACTCAAGTGCATGTACCATTTTTTTTATCGTTCCGGGAAAACTCGTAAACTCTTGGCCCACGCTTAGGGTCTCTTTCACAACGGTCTGTGTCAATAGCCCGCGCGTTAAGTAAGTTTTGGAGGGAAAAATTTTCATTGGAGGAAAAAATTTACTATAGTTCGACACAAGTGGTCGATAAGATCGAAGCGCTTTCCCGCTAATCGGCAGGGGCAGGAAAGAAAAATAAAGCAGAGAGAATACTTATCGAATTAACACAGGAAAAAAAAACGGAGGTCGTTTACTTACGTTACAGGTATTTGTAAACATAACGCTATCGAAATATTAGTCGATTTATGTATGCATCATAAAGTTATTCTCGATTAAACATGTCAGCTTACGAGCCAAATTCTCATCATTTGCGGGAGGTTTTAATTTTCTGCTTTAATATGAAGAAATCTGCGACTGACGCTCATCGAATGCTTCCAAATACTTATGGTGAGGCCGCTATTAGTGAGAGAACGTGCCGAGAGTGGTTTCAACGCTTCAAGAACGGCGATTTTAACGTCGAAGACCAGCATGGCGGTAAAAAAGAGAAGGTTTTCGAAGATGCAGAATTGGAGGCACTACTTGATCAAGACTCGTGTCAAACGCAACAAGAATTGGCAGGATCATTGGAAGTGACGCAACAAGCCATTTCAAAACGCCTAAGAGTCATGGGAATGATTCAGAAACAAGGAAATTGGGTGCCGTACGAGTTTAAGCCGAAAGATGTTGAACGGCGTTTGTGTGTTTGTGAACAGCTGCTTGCAAGGCAAAGACGGAAGGGATTTCTGCATCGCATTGTGACTGGGGACGAAAAATGGGTTCACTACGATAATCCCAAGCGCAGAAAATCATGGGGATATCTCGGCCATGCTTCCACGTCGACGGCCAAACCGAATATTCACGGTTCCAAAGTCATGCTTAGTATTTGGTGGCACCAGCTCGGCGTAGTGTATTATGAGTTATTAAAACCGACTGAAACAATTACAGGCGATCGTTATCGAACGCAATTAATGCGTTTGAGCCGAGCATTGAAAGACAAACGGCCGCAATACAACGAGAGACATGATAAAGTTATTTTACAGCATGACAATGCTCGACCCCATGTTGCGAAAGTGGTCAAGACATACTTGGAAACTTTGGAATAGGAAGTCCTACCCCACCCGCCGTATTCTCCAGACGTTGCCCCCTCAGACTATCACTTGTTTCGATCAATGGCACACGGCCTGGCTAACCAGCACTTCCGGTCTTATGAAGAAGTGAAAAATTGGATCGATTCGTGGATCGATCCAAAATATGACCAGGTTTTTCAACGCGGGATTCGTATGCTGCCCGAAAAATGGGAGAAAGTAGTGGCCAGCGATGGACAATACTCTGAATCATAAATGTATAACTAGTTTTTTACAATAAAGCCTCGAATTTCGGAAAAAAACGGCGGAAGAAAAGTTTTACACCCAATAAAATGTTTAATTTGACTTCAAATGACCTTGAAAGTTGTAGTCAAGGTCTTAGACAAAATCATTTTAGGACGTAAAATTTTTTGCTCTTTCGTTTTCAAGAGGTCGAAAGTAAGGGTTTTTGTTTAATGATACCAGCTTGATCTTCAAATGACCTTAAAGGCCATATTTAAGGTCATGGTTAAGATAATAGTTAGACGTCCTCTTTAAAATCTAACAACTTTTGTACAAAAAATTTTTTCTTAAAACCTTTGGTTCTAGAGATATATGCATATATTTTTTAAAATGTGACACCTAGTATATACAGGGTGCGCCATCTAGACAGGACCTATTTAAATGTTAAATAACTCCGCCATTTTTCAGCCGATTTTGGAAAATGAACAAGATTTATTTACGATATACAATGCCATTTATTGACAATTCACTCAGAATACAATACCGATCAAATGACCACCTCCATTAGACACACAAAAAGCGGCCCTTTTTTGGGCATTTTGCATTGTATTTGACAACATTTCGGGCGTAATAGCAGCAATTTCCGCTGTGATATTAGCTTTAAGTTCTTCAATAGTCTTCGGTTTGCTGGCATACACCTTACTCTTCAAATAGCTCCACAGAAAAAAATCCGGCGCCGTCAAATCCGGCGAACGAGGAGGCCATTTCAAATCACCCTTTTTTGACACAACGCGTCCCGGGAACTTGCTCTGCAAAAACTTGTCCGTTTCCAACAATCTTTAAGTAAGTTGCACTTTGTATG
This sequence comes from Chalcis sispes, assembly GCA_949987625.1. Lineage (NCBI taxonomy): Eukaryota > Metazoa > Arthropoda > Insecta > Hymenoptera > Chalcididae > Chalcis > Chalcis sispes. The sequence goes on along the minus strand of OX465094.1, from coordinate 41,108,334 downwards.
GAAAAAGATTGAGATCATCCTTCAAAATTCTTCTTAAAGTGGTTCCGCTCATGTTCAGCTGCTGAGAACGACGGCGATACGACACACTTGGATTTTCGGCAACACTCTCTCTAACCGCTTCAACAACTTCATTGGAGCGTCGCGGACGCGGTCGAATGGGTCGCGGGCGAGTAGCTACAGACCCGTGTTCAAAGAAATTTTTCGCCAAAGTACGAATTGTCTTGGCGGAAGGCGCCGAATTTCTCCCATATTTTTTACGATAAGCACGCACAGTTTTCACAGTTGAACGATTGTTTTCAATGAACAGCGCTACAATTTCAGCCCGCTTTTTTGGCGTAAATCGATGCATGACTAAAATGGCAATGACTGACGTTTCAGAATCTGGCTGATTTGTCAAAATTAGCTGAAAAATGGCGGAGTTATTTAACATTTAAATAGGTCCTGTCTAGATGGCGCACCCTGTACATTTAGATGTTTAATTTAATCGCACAATTATATTAATATATGCGTCTATTTTTAAGTTTAAACTTAATACATTTAAATATTTTATTAATTTATTACACTATTATTTAATTAATCTAGAGAAAAATATTCCTAATCTAACTTTTTAATATTCAAACAGACAACATTTTTTACTGAATCTTAAAATCTAATGAAAAGTAAGCATTACATTAGATATAGGTCTAAAAACTACGCTAGCTCTAAAAAATCATATATTTATAATTACCTAAGTCTAGAAGTAAAAAAATAAACTTATAAATATTAGGTTGCTACAGATGAAATGGCCGATTTAGTAATAAACTTTTAAATAGCTGTAACTTTTTATAAAGACAATTTATTAATCAAAATAGGTACCAATAGATGCAACACACTTTTTCCAACGAGATACAAGTACATTTATTCCAGTTTTGTAGAAGTCCGAGTTTCTAGTTCGAAGAAACTCCTCGAAGGCATTTTTGACAGCAGCTTCATTATTAAATCTTTTTCCTGCCAAAAAGTGATCCAAATGCCTAAAGAAATGGTAATCTGTTGGTGAGAGGTCTGGTGAATATGGAGGGTGAAGAAGAGTCTCATAGCACAACTCGATTAATTTTTGGACCGTTGTTCTCGATACATGAGGTCGTGCGTTATCATAAAGCAGTATCACTCCATCCCTGTTGACAAGCCTTGGTCGTCGGACTATCAATTTCTGATGCATTTCATCCAGTTGAGCACAGTATTTCTCAGAATTGATGGCTTCGCTAGGTTGCAGGAACGAATAGTGGATAACTCCAGCTACAGACCACCAAACAGTTACCATTATTCTCTTTGGATGAAGGCTTGGTTTCGGCATGTGTCTTGGCGCTTCATCGGCATCAAGCCATTGGGCCGATCAGCGACGATTATCGTATAAAATCCACTTTTCAGCGCAGGTTACAATTCGGTGCAAGAACGGTTCCTTTTTGTTGCGGGAGAGAAGAGAACTTGAAATCTCCATTCAACACGTCACGTTTTGCTCGGTAAGATCATGCGGAACCCATTTGTCAAGCTTTTTTACTTTTCCAAGTTGTTGTTGTAAGTGGCGGCAAACTGTCGAATTGTGAACGCCTAATTTCTTGGCAAAATCCCTTATGGTTTGGCGGGGGTCAGACTTCACTAATGCACGCAGCTCGTCATTAGCGATCAATGGACCTGGGTGTCCACGTGGCTCATTTCCAAGGTCCATATCTCTGGATCGAAATTTTTCGAACCACCGCCGCTGTTAATATTCCTCGTTGCTTCCGTTGCGTTGTGTTCTAATTTAAATTTGTATAGTAAAAGTAGTCATTTTTGATTCACTTTCATGTTCACTTTCTCTTTTTGTTTTCACGATCAGTATGAAGTGCAACATAGAAATCACTCCATAAACCAAGGTAGCAGTATTTATACTTCAATATGTCATATCATTTGCGCCGCCTTGTGCCAACATAATACACTAAAATTGCAGCCAACTTTATGTCATTGCTAAATCGGCTATTTCATCTGCAGCAAGTTAACATATAAATATTCATTTTATTCGTGAGATTGAGTATTATAACTGCAAAATTTAATTTGCACATTTTGATCAAAAAAGTACCGGGAATCGATCATTTAGAGAACCCACATATAAAGATTGTTAAAACCCTTTATGTCACTAAGTTGGCACAACTCTCTTCTTTACTTCTTATATATTTCATTTCCAGCAAATCAAAATTTGATCGTCATTTGTCATTTAGTTTGTTTACAGTGTTTACTATTTTATCTGTTAATTTCAATTGTGTTTTGCAATTTTTAAAAAGGATGTAAATATAAAACAAAGAATCTGTCTTAAATTTTACATTGCAAATGAAATTTCTTGTATTGAAGCGCTGAAAATGTTATACAAGGCTTATGGTTAATCAATTTTATCAAAAACTCGTGCGTATGAGTGGTACGAATAATGCATTTAAAGGTGGTCGAGATGTGGTGAAAGATTTACCTCGCTCTGGTTGGCCATCAAGGTCGTGAAGTGAACTATACTATACTATGCATCGTTAAAGTAAAGGAAATGGTGACTAAAAATCGACGTTCAAACTTGAGAGAGATAGCCGTCAAAATTTATGTATCTCATAAATCAGTTCGTATAATTTTAAACGATTTTTTGGGCATGAAACGCGTTGCCGCTTGACTAGCGTCGAAAAACTCGAGTTTTCTGCAAAAACAAATACTCAATCGCGTAAGGGTCGTTAAAGACATATTAGAACGAGTCAATTCCGACTCCAATTTCATGAAACGCATTGTAACTGGTAATGAGACCTGGGTGTACGAGTTTGACATGCAAACCAGTCAACAAGTTTCGGAATGGCGCCTTCCAACTGAGCCTAAACTGAAAAAAGCACACCTAAGTCGATCAAAAGTAAAGGTGATGTTAACAGATTTTGACGATTTTTATTGCGGTGTTCTACACTCGGAATTCTTGCCAAAAGGTAAGACAGTTGATAAAGAACATTTTCTGAGCGTTATGCGGCATTTGACTGAACAAATTCGTCGAAAAAAAATTGAAATTTTTAAAATTTCTCTTATCATTTTAAATTTGGAAAACTGATAAGAGATTTATAATCAGCGACTACAAAAACTTCGGCTTTCCTACTTTTTCAAAAAAGCTGTAATTTTCAACATTTTTTTCGCTATATTAGATTTGCCTATCTGAATTTTAAAAAACTAATGATAAATAGATAATTAGCGACTACGGAAAACTCTGTGCATTTTTATATTTATAATGGAGTATCATATAAATCAATAGAATTGATCATTACATGGGGAAAACAGAATTTCAAATTGTTATCAACTTTGGAAGGCCCCTATTTTAACAACAAATTTAAAAGAATTAAACTAACCACAAATTTTTAAATTATAAGTATCAATAACACATTTTTCGTCATTTGCAGTGCGAAAATAACATACTAATTGTAAAAAATAGGATATTATAATAGAAAATCATGCAAAAAATATTTTATCATCAAACTCTGTTAATAAACAATATAAATTTATATTTTTTACTGTTAAGAGTGACATCATCGTACAGCATGGGTCTGAAAATATTGAGAAAAGTTAGTCAGAAATAAAATTGATCTCGATTTAGTTAAAAGTTTGCGACTCAAACTCAAGGGAAAACATTTTGTACTTTGGATTTTTAAACATTTTGTACTTTGGATTACTTTTGGATGGATCAAAATAGATACAGTTACAGTGTTAATATTCGCTAGAAATTAAGGGCAATAAATTAAACTTACTTTCATATAGAACAGCTGATTTTGAAGGATTTTTAGAAGCAGCCAAGTTGAAGGCATCAAAAAAAGATAAATCCGTTTCGATTGTTCTGTCGCCTTCTAAAATTGATTGTCTGTTTAGATTCTCCATCTGTAATAGTTATAATACAATTTTATAATTATGAAAATGTTTTATAAATAAAAAGAATAAAATTAATATGGTTTTGAATGTTTTGGGTTGGCAACTTAATGATTGCGAATTTTGTCGACAGATAGATTTTACACTTTTTTTTATTTTTTTAACGTGTTCAAAGTACCTAACCTATATTTTTTTATTGTTTGAACTTCTCCCTTACATTGAGTCAAATAATAATATCAATTAGTTCTTTAGTTTTGTTTTTATCCTAATTTAAAAATGGAAAAACAGGACGTGCACTTCAGACATATTTTATTGTATTATTTCCAAAAAGACAAGATAGCATCGCAAGCACACAAGAAGTTATGTGCCGTATGAGGGAATGAAGCCTTGAAAGAAAAATAAATGTCAAAATTGGTTTGCCAGATTTCGTTCTGGTGATTTTTTATTAAAAAATGCTCAATGATCTGGCCGACCAGTTGAAATTGATGAGACCTATGTCAAGGCCGTTATTGATTCAGATATCATAGCACAACACGTGATATTGCAGATAAGCTCAATGTATTACAAACATGCATTAACAAAAATTTAAAAAGCTTGGCTATGTCAAGAAACTTTATTTATGGATCAATGGCAAAAAGTTGTCCACAGAAAACGAACAGTACCTAATTGAATAAAATTATATTTTTAAGCAAAAATTTTGAATTTTCATTCTCATTTAAAATCTGCAATCACTCAGTTGCCAATCCAATACTTAAAATCTGTATCTGTATTATCAAAATCAAGAAAACCAAAAATCTATATACATTGACAAAACAATGACTGTAAAATAAATAACACGAGCAGATATTAAGACTAAGCTGGATAATCCTTTAACGTCCAAACTATAGGTTTTCATGTACCCTTTTCCGAAGCATAATTTATGATGGACACGTTGACTAAAAAATGTTTAATCTACCTTATTAACTATTTTCGTGTACGCTCTTCCGAATGGTGAAATTTTAATTCCGCTAAAATTATTTTTCTGTTATATTTTTGCAAAATAAAGTCGAAAAATAGCATTATTAACGATGCGTTTTTTTATTCGACGTTTTGGAAGCCTTATCGTACGATTGTCCAATTATACAGGCGAGAGAAAGTGCCCTTGATAGTTATTGTTTCAAATTCTGTAATTAGTTTTTATTGAATTAAAATATCATATTTACTTTGGCAATTTATTTTGCTGTCCTCATTTATGAGTGGATCTAAAAAAACTGAGTTTCCGAGCGACGGGCACTGTCAGGAGAAATAGAATAGAAGTCTCTAATAATATTAAAAAAAAACGCTTGAAAGGAATCCTTAGAGTAAAACACGATCAGAATAGCAATCAACTTCATTACAATCGTTGATTCAAAAGCAGTTTCTATTTTTCTACAACTGCCAGTACTATACCTGTTTTAAACAGAACACGTTACAAGAACATGAAGCAAAAAAAATAATACCCTTCTGGGATGCCTTTAAATTTTATAACAGTAACATGGATGGAGTAGATGTGCATTGTATAAAGTGGTCAGCACTGTAATAAATTAAAGCCAATAATGCACTCAAAAGAGGAAAAAAGAAATTAAAGACCAAAGGCTTCCTTTGTAAATCAGTTGCAGAGTTTCTGAGTGAATCTGAGTAGAAGAAATGTTAAAATCACCCACTCATAATTAAAAGACTGAAAAAAAATTGTTCAAATAAAAAAAAGAAGCTTAAAGACAATGAAGTTAAAGATGTGCAGCATAATTTTAGATGAAATTTTCTGAAAAGTTTCACTCCTCGAATAAAAAAAGAAAATAATAAGAAAAAGAAAATATATGTACAAGAGAAAGAAAAAAATGACAAAAATTGTACTCGGCGTGGAATGACTGGCAGATTTGTAACATAATTTATTATTGATTACTATGAAATAAAAACAAATAATAATAATTTCTGAAAATATATAATTTTGTGGTAAAATATATATATATATGTATATATATACATTCTGTCAAAGAAGTACCGGGAATTGTCGATTTAAATCTGGCGGGGCAATTTAGGCAGGTAAATTTTTTTTTTCTAGGTTGGTACAACTGTCCTTAATGAATATGCCAAGTTTGAGTGGAATCTGTCAATGAGTGTGCTTACAGTAGCTGGTTAAGTCAGTTGATGTCAATAGTGCGTGCCGATTTTTTATAATGGGTGATTACGTTGAACAAAGAATTTGTCTAAAATTTTGTGTTGCGAATGAAATTTCGTGTGCCGATACATTGAAAATATTGCAAAAGGCTTTTGGTGATAAAGCACTATCGAAAACCCGTGCATATGAGTGGTACAAAGCCTTTAAGAAGGGACGTTAAGTCGTCGAAGACTTGCCTCGTTCCAGACGCCCATCGACGGCTTCGACCGCAGATAACGTCGATAAAATTAAGGAAATGGTGCTTGAAAACCGTCATACCAGCTTGAGAGAGTGAGAGCACATGAACTTGAGATATCCCACGAGTCTACACGTACGATTTTAATTGATATTTTGGGCATGAGATAAGTGGCCGCAAGACTTGTTCCAAAAGAGCTTAATTTTCTTCAAAAACGCTATCGCTAACAGGTCGCTTCGAACATGCTGGATCGCGCCAATTCCGATCCCGCATTCATGGAATTCATCATAACTGGTGACAAAACGTGGGTGTACGAGTACGATACGCAAATAAGCCAGCAAGCATCGGAATGGGTGGGAGAAACCGAGCCGAAACCGAAAAAACCACGCCAAAGCCGCTCAAAAGTGAAGGTGATGCTTATTGTTTTCTTCGATATGCGTGGCGTAGGGCACTACGAATTTGTTTCAGAGGGTCAGACGGTAAACAAAAAGTATTACCTTGGCGTTATGAAACGTTTGCGTAAGCGTATCTGTAAGAAGCGGCCAAATTTGTGGGCTAACAACTCGTGGATTTTGCACGACAATAACGCGCCGTCTCACCGAGCTACGATTGTGACCGACTTTCTCGCCAAAAACTCAACGAACCCGCTTGAACAACCACCGTATTTGCCGGATTTGGCTCCCTGTGACTTCTTCCTCTTCCCAATACTTAAATTGCCGCTCCATGGCACCCATTTTCAGTCGATTGAAGCCATAAAACAAAATTCGGCGAACGAGCTGAAGGCCATCCCTGAAAGCGCCTATAAAAAATGTTTCGATGATTGGAAGTGCCGTTGGCATAGATATATCGGAGCAAATGGAGCCTATTTTGAAGGCGACCCAATAAATTTTGATTATCAAACGTAAAAATGTTGTTTTAATTTAAAATTCCCGGTACTTTTTTGACAGACAGTATATGTTAAGTATTACAAAAATATATTCGTAAATGTATTAAAAGGCAATAAACGTTATACAATTGAAACGAAAGCGCTTCTATTAAAGATATTTATATATATTTAAATATATTTATAGCATAAAAAAAATTAATTTTTTTCCGTGGACCGAAATATCATTCGCGACGGGCGATGTGTTTATATTACGCAAAGACGTACCGTGTTCTCGTTCACGCGCAAAAAGGGGGGAAACGGTGGGTACGATGTGATGTTGTTTGTTTGTGCTGCTTCGAATTGTACGTGTTTACCGCGGAGATTTCCGTTAAAATAAAAATCTATCACCTTGGGGCAAGAAGGGGCGCGAGCCGCGAGCAGTGGGGATCTTTTTCTAATAGTCGAATTCGCGAGGACTAGTTAGTATCCTTGCGGTCTACGGTCGAAGTAGTTTCGCAGATCAAACGCGTTTTAAGCAATATGTTCGTTAACTATTTGTCACCTACATTTACACACACACACCGGGAGCTCCGGCCGATCCTCAATACGTTCGGTGAACGTCGTTGCGATACCACGATACCGCCACGCAACAATCCGTGTTGATTCAATCAATTGTCGCAACTTTGATGCATCCATATTCCTTTATTGTCGTTCATCCAACACAGATATATAACATACGCATACAATCAAACGTGGTTGTAACATAATTCTTCATTTTCGTGGAGTTTTTATGCCCTAGTGCTTTTTCCCAAGCCAATAAAGGAAAGTTTCTTATTGGCTCAAAATCGTTTGTGTTTTTTTTATTTTTACTACATCATCATCCTCATCCTACGAAAAACTTGAATACGAAAAACAGCGCCAAGTAAGCATTTTTTCTTAAGCGACAAATTTTATTATATTTATAATCAAATCCCCCGATATGGCAGTAGTACAGCTCATCGAAGTTATCGTAGTTGTTCTAGAGAATTACATAAATAAAATATCAAAAGAATGTTTAAAGTATATGATACTTTAAAATTAAGTATCCAAGATTATTTGCAAAAATTAAAAATGAAATTTGAATTTTCGTAAAGAACTACCATTGTAAAATAAAATTCAAAAAAATGTTTCACTAGTCTGAAAAATTACAATTTCTTTACATAATATTTAATACTTCTTCATTTAAAAGAAGATTCATCCTTATTCTGATTTTAATGATCCTAGCAATTCAGTGATATTAATATTTTTCGTATTTCTCTTGAACATAAATTTTCGACTCTAAATTACCTATTTACAAGAGAAAAATATTTCTTTTCCTTAACTTACTAGTTAAGCTTTTTCAAAGTGTAATTGTGATGTAATAATTTAATATAATAATTATAAAATTAATTTGCATTGTTAATATCAGGTGAAGCATAAATAAACATTATATTTAAAACTTTAATTAATTTTTTTAAAAAGATCTAAATATTATTAAATTTTATAATTGATTTAAATTATCAAACTTTTGTCGTCAACGTTATTAAGTGTAAATCTTATGGTTTGATTAATTTATTTATTACAAAATCTTTGCTATTTAAAACTTACATTTTTAGGATTATTAGGTATATAGCTTTTCATTTAATTTTTTATTTTCTTTTTCAATTATAACAAGATCTCTTTTAATTTAAATCATTTATCCTCCAAATTTAAATAATAAATTATAAATTATGACATTGTGGTAGTGTATGAAGAGACGTAAGGAGACAGTGTTAATATAGCTAAGATTTTCAAAAAAAGGGGATAGGATTACTTGCGCGGGGCAAGGAGGCTTAAATCTTTGCGTATACTACCCGTAAGCGAATGAGAGCCGTGCGTCATTCTCGCCGCCCATTTGTTTTTCTATTTTGCGCTGTAAGACCGGTCTCTTTTTGAATTAGTTATAACAAAGTCATTTAGGACTCCAAGTTATAATAAAATACGCCAAATTGTTTGGAAGGTGGCATTAAACAGGGTAGTGTGCTTGGTTACGGATGATTTAAGAGAATCCTGTATAAATTCACAAAGAATTATAAAGTGAAAGAGAGGAAAATAGAGTATTACAATTCGGGACTTCTTCGTTCCCTTCCCACTTTTAACCGTTATTTCATGTACAATTTTTATTAAATAATTAATACATATTTCATATATAATTTTACCAGAATACTTCTCTGTTAACTTCTCTGTATGAAAAAAACCGAGGAAAGAGAAAAATAATCAATTTGGGTAAAAACTATTTGCTAGCGTACCGTGCTGGCAATATTAAAATTCTGAATAAAGAATAAAAAATACTTTAAAATATAATAACTTATAAAATATAAATTTTAAACAATTTTATCTGAAATACTCGAGATGACAATCAATATTAGTTTTCGTTAAAAATTGTAACTAAAGACATTATGAAAAAAAAATATTTTTCAAATCGTTCAATCTCCTTTAATAGATTACAGAAATTTTTATACCAATTTATTGACAGTTTGAAAATCATGAGCAATATTAAAATTTACGATGCTAAACTTGAAAAATTTATTCGCTTATCGGTTTTTTCTTAGTTAAATTTGAAATATTTTTATAATTTACTAATACGGCACTATAATTAAAGTTATTATTTTTAGAAAAATTAAAAAAACGGATTTTCTAAAAACATTTTTCACGTAATTAATGATTTCCTTTTATTACGTTATAATATGACATTTGAATTTTAATTAATGTTTTTACATCAATAAAATTATTAATCATTTAAATAAATAAGATGTTACGAATAAGAGGACATAAGAAGATCAGGATTAAAATTCGTGGTGGAATAGGGAGAAACAAGCGTAGCAGTGCGATGCACACATTACCGCATATCGATGTATAGTTCAAAATCGAAAGCCCCGCCCGTTTTGTTTTTCTTTCTCTCAAGGCCCGCCTACTTGATCGCGAAGAAATCTGATTGGCTGTTAATCTATCGTTAATTAAATAGTAACTAATTAACCGATTTTAATGTCACAAGGTTTTTTATTTATTGAGAGTACAAATTAGTTCGGTCCCTTTTCAAAAGATGGCTCTGGTGTGACGGGTGGCTTAGAGAGGTTAAGCCACCTGCCATAGGCGAGAGAAACAGAGTACGCGGCGAGACGATACGCGGCGCCATCGATCAAGCGATCGGTAGCTTGACGCGGGAAAAGCCGCGGCGTACCGATAGCGCTACGCGGGAAAACCGATAGGCGAGAGGGGAAGGAGGAGCCCTCCCCTCAAGCCTTCTTCTCGTCCGAGCATTTGTAAGAGCCGCACGTGTTTCGAGCGATTAGGAAAGAACCGCAGATTTTTCCTAAGATTCTCCGCAGCGTTTCCGCAGATCGAAGAGACGATTCCGCGATCAACTATTCGTGAAAGTAAGTGGCCACTTATCGTACTAGCGAGTCCGCGAATAGACTATATTTAGTTTTCCTGACGCGTGTGCGATCGCGTCAGGCACATATAGATATAGTAGAGTTACGCGCGAGCCCGCGTAACTCAAACTCGATTAGGCCGCGCGAGTGTGAGTGAGAGGATCGATCTCTCTCTCGCACTATCATAGAATAGGCGTTCGAGTAAGAGAAAGACACTCTCACTCGGGCAACCTGCGAACACGCAGTTGAGCGAGAGGAACGAGCTCTCTCGCTCAACCATAGACTACAGCATCGAGTGAGAGGTAGAGCCGCTCTCACTCGAGCAGCCGCGAACTACGGCAGTATAGAGGGGGAACTGCTCTCTCTATATCTGCCGTCCATAGACTACGCGTGTGTGTAGCTGCGCGAAGCGAAGAGGGTACGCATGCGCAGTGCGCACCTTGAGAATTAGTATTGCGTGTGATTGTTATTTTCATTTATTAAAACAACTATTTTGCACAAAGCTGGTGCGTTTTTATTTATCTTCCCTCTAGCGTCCCTATCCCGAATACCGCCGCCTCTGCGGGTGTGCCAACCGATCATTGGCACACATACTAAGCAGCCGAGCCCGGTGGGAGCTGCACCGGCCGCGGGGCCTCAGGCAAGGCCCCTCACACACACCGAGAATAAAGCAGGACCAGAAGAAGGTCCTGCGTTGTTAACGGGTGGGAATAAATTTACCCCGTCACAACTGGCGCCCCAGACGTGTGTCTTAGGCATAGGGTCGCGCGACACGAGAAGGCGTGCGCAGTAGGGAAAGAGAGGTCTGAAGCGTGCGCAGAGGGCGCAACAAGCGCACACGCACACACACAAGCGTGCAAAAGAGTGTAGGTGCGGAAAATCAAGTGTCCCTGGCGTGGCAACGGGGACGGAAGAATTTTTTTTTTTCTCTCTTTGCTCGAGTTAAAAATAACTCAAAAATTTTTTTTTTAATTTTGGAGTTTAGCTTGCTTGTAGCACCAAGGCTCAAGCAAGTATAAGGTCAGGAAGAACTGACCTCTCCACAGCCACGCCAGTGCGAGTTGCGATACCGTGGGTAGAGGGATAAGGTAAATCCCTTTAAAAATAAATTTTTCATATATTTGTTTATATTTATTTATTTAGCGTTTAATACATATAGCGTGCGATACCCACGATATCGCAACTATTCGACTTGTACAAATATTAGCGTGCGGAACACAAGAGGAGACATGGCGACAGGAGACTCCTCCAAAATAGAGCAATAGCTATTCGCTATGGAAGGCGAGGAGGTAGAGGAAACCCTCCACGCTCTCCGACTACGGACAGGCGGGCCACGCTTTGAAAAACTGGCCCGCATAACTAATTGGCTGCTGGAAAATTTTACAGCAGCCGATTTCCAGGAGGAGGTCGCCGGGGCAGACAAAGCTGCCCAGGTTACGAGAGCCGAAGCAAGAAAGAGCTCCGTGCTCCGTGCCTGCCAGGAGAGGGCAGGCACGACGGCGGGGTCGGCGGATTACGACAGAGAAGAGCCGTATCCGCTGACCATGTTGTTAGGGGACGAGGCGGACCAATCGTCCCTAACAAACACACAGGAAGACCTGCCACCAACGAGAAGAGAGCTCTTGATGCAGGAGCGCATCGAGAGCTTAACGCAGACAATGGAAGGCATGGTCAAGTGCTTTACGGCCATGCAGGCGGAGCTACAAGATTTGCGAGCGAGGCAAGAGGTCGCAAATCTTAGGCCGAGTGCATCATCCACCAGGATAGACAGCACGCAAGGCCCGTCCAAGGCACTACAGAGAGAGACCGCGGAACCGGCTCTCTCGCTACAGACTCAGCGTAAGAGCAAAGCGCCGAGCCATGTCGCGTTCCAGGACACGTTCACGTGTAACTACGTGTCAACGCACAGCAGCCCCCGCGAAGGCGAGGATCCCCGAGGGCCTGCAGAGTGCCCGCCATCCCCTAGATCTGGCCCAAATGGAGCCTGGAGGAGGGGGGAAAGTTGCACCAATGCATTGAGTAATAGTGCATGGTGCAACATCAATATGGCGGCACCGCGCGACGTCGGTCGAATCGTCAGTCGGTGGAACATCGCGTTCCGGGGAGAGCTGACTGACAACATTGACGCGTTCTTCCGCAAAGTGGACGAAGCGAAGAACGCGGCAGGGATTAGCGACCCAGAGATGCTGGCGTCGCTACCCGCGCTGCTGAGCGGCCTAGCCAAGATGTGGTACGGGTGCCACAAGTATAAATGGCAGAGGGACGAGGCCAGCCGCCGCTTTCAGCAGGCGGATGAACCAGCGCGTACATACATTACGTGCCTGGAGGCGATACTTATGAAGATATCGCCACCACTGAGCGAGGAGCAGATGGTGGACAGTCTCCACGATAATCTGCTCCCGCAAATCAAACGGATCGTCACTCGGATTAAGTGCCGCACGGTCGACGAGCTGATCGACCGAGCCGCAAGAGCCGAGTTGACGCTGAAGAGGGAACGAGGCGACCGGACGCCCGTTCCCCCAAACCACGTGGTAGTGCCGGAAGCGGCCTATCGCCTGAGGACCGCCACAAAAGCGCAGCCGAAGGTGAGCGCTAAGTTAAGCGCTACCGAAGTGGCGGTCGCCGCAACAGGGGTCGATCGGCCAGACTTGCCGGTCAACCAAATGAAGGCGGCATTGCGGGAAGTTTTGGCGGACTTCGCCAGACATAATAGCCTCATGGCGGGCCATAGGAGCCGAGAGGGTAGGCTAAGCCCGCCCAGAAGGGGCAGCCCAAAGCGGCAGAAGAAGCCGCGATCTGGACCGAGCAGTCCGAAGTCTCAATCCCCCAGAAGGGGGGAGAAGGACAAGAAGAACGACGAAAAGTCTGAGCAGCCGAAGCAGAAGAAGGATTTCAGCTGCCATGGCTGCGGCAGGCCGAAAATGATCAAGAGGTTCTGCCCGGACTGCTCGGGAAACGACCAGGGGAGAGCGTAGATGAGATCCCTACGCCCTTCCCCGCCGAGTCTGGGATCCAAGTCCCCGAAGGAACCACCAGCGAGCTTGTGAGCACCGAGCTTGCGTCGAAGACGGCTCTGGACCCCCCAGAGGAGGGGGCTCCAAAAGGTGCCAGATGGTGGTTGCCGGTGTGCGAAGGAGGGTACACCCTACGCGCACTATATGACTCGGGCGCGTCGCACACAGTGATAAGTGCCGTTGGCTTACAAATAGCCACGGCATGTGGACGCGCGATCACGCAGAGCCAGGGCAAGGGAGCAATGGTGGCGAACGGCCATTACGCTCCTATAGTTGGGTTCGTTCAACTGCCCTTTGAGGTGGCCGGCGTAACGAAGGACATTGAGGTGGCAATCTTGCCTGGTCTACCAGCAGATTGTTACCTCAATGTCAACTTCATCAGAGGATTTGGGGCCATCCTCGACCCAGCGAGGAACCAGCTCCTCATACAAGAAGCCAGGAAGGAGCTGGCTTTGGAATTAGCCTCGCTGGAAACAATGGACAATCCTGCCGTGTCAGCCATAGGCCTGGCTGATGTTCAACCCTCGGAGCGAGAGCAGCTTCAGGGGCTCCTGGATAGGATGCTGGCGGAGGAGCCAGACACTCTAGGGTGTACGGGTTGGATCGAGCACGCCATCGACGTCGGCGATGCTCGTCCCATAAAGCAGAGGGCTTACCCGTACTCCCCGAAAATCCAGGAGGTGATGCACGCCCAAACAAGGGAGATGTTAGAGGGCGGCATCATCGAGCCTTCGCATAGCGGCTGGTCGAGCCCAGTCGTTATGATAAAGAAGGCTAACGGCAGTTACCGATTCTGCATTGACTTCAGAAAGGTCAATGCAGTATCAAAGCCGGATGCTTATCCATTGCCGAGGATGGATAGCATCCTGCGCAAGCTGCAGAGCGCGAGATATATCTCGACTCTCGACCTCAGCAGCGCCTATCACCAGATACGGCTGAAGGAGGAGTCGAGACCAATCACGGCATTTACCGTGCCGGGACTCGGACTCCTACAGTTCACCAGGATGCCGTACGGTCTGAGTTACGCTGAAGCGACCTTCCAGCGACTCATTGACATGGTGATAGGCCCGGAGCTTGAGCCGTTCGCGTTCTCGTACCTTGACGATGTGATCATCGTCACTGAGACGTTCGAGGAACACTTGCGACGGCTCGAGCACGTGTTGCGACGCATCCGAGCGGCCAGTCTCACAATCAACCGCGAAAAGAGCGCGTTCTGCCAGGACGAGGCAAAATACCTCGGGGTGCTGGTAAACCGGGAAGGATTTCGCCCGGATCCAGCAAAAGTCGCTCCTATGATCGACTTCCCAGCACCCAAGAACCTGCGACAGCTGCGCAGATTCTTAGGCATGGCGTCGTGGCATCGCAAGTTCCTAAAGGACTTAGCCACGATCGTCGAACCGCTCACGCGCTTGACAAAGAAGGGCCGGCGCTACAAATGGGGAGAGGAGCAGCAAGCAGCCTTCGAGCAGGTGAAGGCCCTGCTAGCTTCCGCTCCGATCCTTCAAAGTCCCAGGTTCGACGAAGAGTTTGTCATCCAAACGGACGCGAGTGACGCGGGAGTCAGAGCCGTGTTACTCCAGGTCATCGATGGAGAGGAGCGACCGCTAGAGTATGCGAGTCGCACCTTGAGCCCAGCAGAGAGGAACTACAGCGTCACTGAGAGGGAGTGTCTTGCTGTAGTCTGGGCCATCGAGAAGTTCAGACCGTATGTGGAGGGCTATGAGTTCAGGGTAATAACTGACCATAGCAGTTTACGCTGACTCAGTAGCCTTCACAACCCGACCGGGAGGCTGGCGCGGTGGGCCTTAGAGCTACAAGGCCACCGCTTTACCATCGAACATCGGAAGGGGGCACTTAACCACGTGCCCGATGCCCTTTCCAGAATGTTCGAAGAAGAGGGTGACGTGCCAGCCATAGTGGCCTTAACCTGGGCAGAAGGTACCACGGACGAGTGGTACCTCCGATTAGTTAAAGAGGTGCAGGAGGAGCCCTTAAAGCATCCTCGCTTGAAGCTGGTAGGGGGTCAGATATATAAATACGACCCCAACCCGGTCATCGAGGATGCCCTAGGAGACGACGACGACGCCTGGAAGGTCGTCGTCCCCGCCGAACGGAGGAGGCAAGTCCTCCAGGAGTGCCACGACGACCCTACAGCAGGACATCTGGGTCGCGAAAAGACGCACTCCAGGGTCACGCGGCAGTACTACTGGCCGAAACTGGCAGACTGTGTGGCGGATTACGTCCGCAGGTGCCAAGTCTGCCAGCAGTGCAAGGTGGAGCAGAAGGCTCCAGCTGGCCTAATGGGCAGGAGGCTCATTGAGCGGCCATGGCAGGTAGTAGCTGCCGACGTGATGGGGCCATTCGTCCAAAGCCGCAAGGGCTTCGAATACATCCTGGTCTTCCAGGATCTATTCACGAGGTGGGTCGAATGTGTCCCGCTGCGGAAGATGAGGGCGGAGGCCGTCCTCAAGGCCTTTATTGAGCGCGTCGTGCTCCGGTTCAGTTCGCCGGAAGTACTCCTGACCGACAATGGGACGGAGTTTAAGAACCGGATCGTTGATGGGTACCTGGAGAAGCACGGTATCCATCATTCCACGACACCGGCCTACCATCCGCAGGCGAATCCTGTCGAGCGGGCCAACAGGACGATCAAGACGATGATCGTGGCCTGCTTGGAGAAATCGCATGATCGTTGGGACGAACACCTGTATGAAGTGGTGTTCGCCTTCAACACGGCTGAGCAGAGCGCCGTCGGAGCAAGCCCGGCGCTGCTCAACTACGGCCGACAGCCCGCCCCTCCAAGGAGCGAAGCCCGCACATCACGCGAGGCTTTCACGCAAGTATTGCAGGAGGAAGCAATACGGGGCTGGGCAGAGCGCGTGCGAAAGCTACCGGAGCTTCACGCGCGCGCATCCGACATGGCATCCAAAGAGCAGGAGAGGCAGGCGCGCTATTACGATGCGCGCCGCAGAGAGCTCTCCTTTCAAGAAGGTGACTGGGTGTGGAAGAAGAATAAGGTGCTTTCTTCCACAGCCCAGGGGATGGTGGGGAAGCTAGCCCCTAAGTTTGCAGGGCCTTACAGGGTCGGTAAGGTCCTGGGTAGCAATACGTACCAGCTGAGGGATGGAAAGGAGTGTATTATCCGTCCCGTACACGTCAGCCAGCTCAAGAAGTACGTAGCTGCACAACCGTCGCCACCAGAAGAGGACGAGAGTACGACGAGCCGTACTCTCGACGTGGCAGGGCCCCTCCTGACGAGCCAACCAGGAGCAGGCCCGATCCCCAGCGGGGGACCCGCGCCAGGCGAGTGCGCAGCCGCTGTGCCGGCCAGAAAGCGCGGTTGCCCCCGGAAGACGGTCTGCGTCGTGAGGCGTCCCGTAGCGAATGTAAGGGAGCCACCGTCGACTGGGGAGCGACCAGCGGTTAGTGCGCGCGCTAAGCGAGGCCCGGGAAGGCCACTGGGTAGTAGGCAGGCGAAGGGCGTGAGCGAGAACGCCCTGGCATCGCCTCGACGAACACGCGCAAACTCGTAACCGCCAAAAACCCTAACCCTAACCCTCCTTCCTCCCTTTCTGTTACAGATCATAGAAGCCAAGAACACCCATGAAAAGGCAATAGACGCCTTGGCCACGTCATTGGCCCATATAAGGGTCCTGGGAGTCAGCCAGGAGGCCGACGAGTTTATCGTCGGCATGCTACGGCTGGTCAGGGAGCTGACAGCCGACCAAAGGCACGCCGACGGTGCCTCGTCGACCATTCAGATCGAGGAGGTCGAAGACTCTCCGCAAGAAGAGGGCGCGCGCACGGAGGACCCGAGCGCCGCTGCCAACGCCCCAACAAGGCTTCGCCTCCCCAAGGCGGAGGCAGAGACGAAAGAAGCATGCGGGGAGACGCCGCACGCCTCCGACCATCAACGAGAGGCCCCGTCGGACGGACAGCATCCGACCAAGCAGGATGAGCGCGGAGAAATTCCGCGCTCACCCAAACAACCACCACCAATCGGCACGGAGGCCGACTGGAAAGAGGTGAAGGAGCTAGTGCGCAAGGGCAAGAGCTCCTTCGGGGCGCTGCGAAAGCGCCTCGATTCCATTTACCGCCGGGGCGACCGATGCTACGCCGCCGCCGGCGAAGAGCTGTAGAAGAAGATCGCTGCCGAGGACGAGGCGATAGAGATGTTCTCGTGGCGGGCGGCGTATAAGGCGGGGGACATAGAGCAGGAGCGGCGCCAACAGCAGCCGGAAGATCGGCGCAAGAAGAAGGAGGAACGCCGGCGGGCGGTAGAGGAGGCCGACCGCCGCGAAAAGAAAGTACAGGAGGAAGCAGCACGGCGTCAGCGGGCCCGCGAAGAAAAGCTGCGACGAATGCAGCAAGAGCTGCAAGCGAAGGCGGCCCGCGACGCCGAGCGTATACGAGCCGCAGCTGCCCAGAGCGTCAGGACGAAGCTAGAAGCTGAGAGGGCGAGCCGGGTCGAGGAAGCCCGGCGCGCTAAAGGGGAGCCACCCCGATGCTTCGTGTGCGGCCTGGAGGGCGTAAAAAGAAGTAAAAAATGCCCCAGGCTGCACGAGCATTGGAAGTTTAAGGAGCCCTGGCAATGAAGAGCCAGGGCCTCCCACCCTAGTGCCATAGGAGCCCTGGCAGAGAAAAGCCAGGGCCTCCCCCCCTGTGATGTTGTCATGTTCCTAGTCATGTAATCGATAAGAGTAAAATAAAGTAAGAGCCCTTCTTTTTTTTCTATTTTTCTAACATGACGGTATATCATTTCACGACCCTTCCACTCCTCATCCCAACCGGAACCGAGGGGAGGCATTAGTACAGTAGCTGCTAGCCGAGGCCTAGCAGCGACTGGGGAAGGGGTGTGACGGGTGGCTTAGAGAGGTTAAGCCACCTGCCATAGGCGAGAGAAACAGAGTTCGCGGCGAGACGATACGCGGCGCCATCGATCAAGCGATCGGTGGCTTGACGCGGGAAAAGCCGCGGCGTACCGATAGCGCTACGCGGGAAAACCGATAGGCGAGAGGGGAAGGAGGAGCCCTCCCCTCAAGCCTTATTCTCGTCCAAGCATTTGTAAGAGCCGCACGTGTTTCGAGCGAATATGAATGTTTAATAGTAACAGCTGAAGTCAGTAGTTTCAGAGAGGTTAGATATCTGTCAATAATATTCAGTTTATACCGCTTCCCGTTTCATAAAAAAATCTTTTTTTTAACTGTGTTAAATATGTCCGTTCCGTTTTAATTGGAAAAGAAGTGCAGCTGAAACGCATCAAATGCTTGCCAAAGTTTATGGTGACAATGCTTCAACTGATAAATCTTACAGGAAATGGTTTCGACGTTTCAAGAATGGAGATTTCAGCGTTGAAGGTGAGCCTCGCTCCAAAAAAATTCGAAGACAAAAAGTTGGAGGCATTACTCGATGAAGATCTGAGTCAAACGCAAGAGGAACTTGCAGAATCATTGGAAGTGACTAAACAAGCAGTTTCTGTACGATTAAAATCCATGGGAATGATTCAAAAACAAGGCAATTAGGTGCCTTATGAACTGAAACCGAGAGACATTGACAGGCGATACTTCTCTTGCAGGCAGTTTATTCGAAGGCAACAAAGTAAAGATTTTTCACATAGAATTGTTACTGGGGATAAAAAATGGATATTCTATGATAACCCCGAGAGAAAAAATTACCACGCTACACCCAGTCAATCGTTGCCATCGACCTCAACAGCAACACAAAAGCCCAATATTCATGGTTCGAAGATCATGTTGTGTATCTGGTGGGACCAAAAGGGTGTTGTCTACTATGAGCTGCTACAACCTGGCGATACTATAACGGCCGATCTATATAAGCTGCAATTGAATCGTTTGAGCCGTGCATTACAGGAAAAACGGCCATAATACTACTGTGATTAAAAAGTAAGGTGAAATTATCATTTAAAACTCCCGGGCATTAGGAAGGCCGATAAATTTATTTTCCTAGGTTAGTAGGACGGTCTATAACATTTGCCAAGCGTCTGTTTGTCAAAAAGTTTAATTATCTCCGAGTTGCACGTGTTTTTGTAAACAACCAAAAGTGAATTTTTTGATTTTTACAATGGGTGATTTTGTTGAGCAAAGAACTTGCATCAAATTTTGTTTGCAGAACGAATATTCTTGTGCGGACACGTTGAAAATGTTGCGGAAGGCCTTTGGTGATCAAACTATGGCACAACAACAATGTTTATAAGTGGTTCAACGAGTTCAAAGCCGGCCGAGAACGCGTTGAAGGTAAACCGCGCTCTGGACGACCATCAACGTCTACCGACGAGGGCCACGTCCAAAAAATCAAAGATTTGGTGCTTGAAAATCGTCGATTGACAATCAGAGACCTTGCTGATAGTGTTGGAATATCATTTAGCTTAGCCCAAACCATTTTAAAGGATGTTTTGTGTCTTAAACGCGTCAAGTCTCGATTGGTGCCAAAATCGCTCAATTTTTTGGAAAAAAAGCGTCGCGTTGATGTGTGTGAAACTTTGCTGTCTGACTATCAAAACCACTTAAAATGCATTATTACTGGAGACGAGACCTGGATTTACGCATACGACCCTGAAACCACCGACCAATCCAGCGATTATCGTGCAAAAGGTGAAGCAAGAGCGAGAAGACCACGGCAAAGTCGATCGAAAATCAAGGTCATGTTGACAGTTTTCTTTGATTATCGTGGTGTGGTGCACCATGAATTCCTTCCGCCAGGCTTAACTGTCGTCAAAAAATATTATTTGAGCATTATGCGTCGTTTGCGTGAAGCTATTCGTCTGAAACGGCCGGAATTATGGGCGAACAACTCTTGGTTCCTCTATCACGATAATGCACCATGTCATACTGCATTGGTTCTTCGCAACTTTTATGCCAAAAACTCGACTCATATCGTTCCGCAACCACCGTATTCGCCTGATTTGGCTCCGTGCGACTTCTGGCTATTCAGCAAACTCAGAAGGCCAATGCGGGGACGCCGTTATGACACAATTGAGGAGTTAGAAACCGAATCGGAGTAGGTCTTGAAGGCAATACCGGGAAAAGACTATTCCGACTGTTTCGAGGACTGGAAAAAGCGTTGGTAGAAGTGCGTTTTATCGGACGGGGATTACTTTGAAGGGGATAAAATTGATTTGAAAGAATAAATAAAGAATTCACATTTCATAAACAAATTCACCTTACTTTTTGATCACAGTAGTACAAGGAAAGACATGAGAAAGTTATTTTTCTGCATGACAACGCTCGACCTCATGTCGCGAAAGTCGTGAAGAAATATTTGGAAACAATCAAGTGGGATATTTTGCCGCACCCGTCGTATTCTTCGGAAATTACTCTCTCTGATTACTGACTGTTCCGAAAAACGCAGCAGGATGTGGCAGGTCATTGGTTCACTTCTTTCGCAGAAATTGAAAATTGGCTCCTAACTTGGATCACCTCAAAAGACGAGACATTTTTTCGAGATCTAATTTGAAAATTGCCTGAGAGATGGAAAAAAGTAGTAATAAGCGATAGACGATACTTTTCTTAATCTTTTAATTTTTATTTTAAAATAAATGCATTTTTGACCGCAAAAAAATGGACCGAATTAATTTGTACATCCAATATAAAATGTCTCCCTGCATCAGGCGTTATGAATATTTTAACTGCATTCAGAGACAGAGTTTATATTTATCAATAATTTATAGTAGTTTATAATAATACGCACACACATACACTTACACACATACAGACACACACATACACAAATACACGCATTTATAACACATCGTTTAATAAGTCCTGAGACTAACCCAGAGATGGTGCTTGTAGTACCAAACTGGCCACGTTTCCATAGAGTGCGAACCTTTACATGAATCGTGTAGAAATTTTACGTCGATCGGGTCACAGACAGCAGAGTTATCGAGGTTAGAGTAAAGTCACTTTGTAATTTGTTTGAAAAATGGAAAAAAGCGAGTTTCGCGTGTTAAAAAAACATTGTTTTTTAATGGGTAAAAACACCGTAGAAGCCCAGAAATGGCTTTAAAAACATTACCCGGACTCCTCTCCATCCAAACAAACGATTTGTCGTTGGTATGCTGAGTTTAAACGTGGTCGTACGGACACAAACGATGCGGAACGTTCGGCTAGGCCATTGGAAGCCGTTACACAGAAAAATGTGAGTAAAGTGTTAAAAATTGTAATGAAAAATCGCAAAGTAAAGGTCCGTGAGATTGCAGAAATGACACAGATATCATCTGGAAGCGTATTTACAATCCTTTATGAAAAATTGAGCATGAAAAAGGTTTTTTCTAAGTGGGTGTCGCGATTGCACCAATGCACCATGCCACAAGTCCATGAAAACAATGGCAAAATTGAACAAATTGGGCTTTAATTTGCCTCCCTGCCCCCCGTATTTGCCAAATTTAGCCCCCAGCGACTACTGGCTCTTTGCTGATCTCAAAAAAATGCTCCAGGGAAAAAAATTTGGCTCGAATGAGGAGGTCATTGCCAAAACTGAAGCCTATTTTGAAGCAAAGGATAAATCCTTCTATAAACATGGTATAAAAATGTTGGGAAGGCGTTGGAAAGATTGTATCACTCTAAAAGGAGATTATATTGATGGATAAAAATGATTTTTGAAAAAAAATGTTGTTTTCGTGGTTAGTCTCGGGCCTTATTGAACGATGTGTTATTAGGTGCGCAACTAAGTTGTCGCTGTTTTTCTTGATGAAAATGGAACTTCATTGTAAAAAAATAGTTACAAATGAATCATTGGAAGTATTGCATATCGCTACCTACAACTTTTTCTCACCTTTCTGACAGAACTCAAATACCATTACGGTAAAAGTGTTCATATTTTGAAGCTATCCACGAATTAATCAGTTTATGATATCTTTATATGAGCGGTATCGCAGAGCAGACTGACCATGCCATCGAGTGGAACAAGTGATAATTGGTCGATGCAATATCTGGAAAATATGGCGGGTGGGGTAAGACTTCCCATTTGAGCATATCCAAGTTGGTTTTAATGGTACCGGCAACATGAGGCTGAGCGTTGTTATGCAGTAGAATCACTTTTTTGTGCCTCCGCTAGTATTTGTGCCGTTTTTCGCGTAGTACTTTGCTCAATCGCATCAATTGAATCGGACCGTTGTTCAGAAACGGTTCCGTTTGGTTTCAACAGCTTATGATAAATAACAACGACCTGGTCCCACCAAATACACAGCATAACCTTCGTAGAATGAATATTGTGCTAAGCCGACGACGTAGAAGCACGATCGGGCAGCCAGCATGACTTTCTTCTCTTTGAGTTGCTGTAATGAATCCATTTTTAATCACCTGTTACGACGTGATGAAGAAAACTCTTCTTTTTTTGCCACTATAACAGTTGTTAACAGGCGGAAAAACGACATTCGACGTCCCTTTGCTTTAAATCATGAGGAACTCAAGTTCCCTGCTGTTAAATCATTCCCAAAATATGTAATCGCTTGGAAATGACTTGGCGGGTGACTCCTAATACTAAAGTAAGCTTATTTTTTGATTGGCGCGGATTGTCGTCGAGCAATGCTTCCTATTTAGCGTCTCCGAAGATTTTTTGGCCTTCCTTCATGAGGACGGTCGTCAATATCGAAATCACCGTCTTTGAAGCGATAAAAAAAAGAAAAACCATTAACAAATAATTTATGTAGAAAAAAATTCTAAACAAATAAAATTGAATTTCTCAATTATTATTTTAATAAAAAATCCAATTAAATTTACTTGAAATGACAATATTGTAATGTGATTGTTGAATACATTAGAGCTTTCTAATTCAGAATTAGTATTTCTAACATAAAAATTTATAACGATGACCAAACGCAAAAAATGGTACTCGCGGAGGTAGATATTGACTTCTTAAGTTTTTTCTTCTGGTGCATCTTCGAATTATCTTATTCTGTTTTAAACGACAACTTTATACGTTTTCAGAAGCCGGAGTCAAAAACACAGTGAAAACCGCGAGACTCATAAAGATAGTATTTTTCTACATTTATCTCGGAAAATATTCATAATTCTAAAATAATTTTATATAGATGTTGTAGATCACATTAAAATCCATCTTTCTCATTTTGCATATTTTTTTCTAGAAACGATATTTTTTGAGACAAATGTGTTCAAACGCAAATTATTTAAATACGTGGATATATCAGCATTTATTAAACTCTCTTAACTGCTTCCATTTCATTTTCTTAAAAGGAAGCTTATTTATGTATTTTGATACGGCTTATTTATGTATTACGGCTTATTTACGTACGGCTCATTTATGTATTTCGATACGCGAAAAGCCCATAAAAATCATAGTTTTCTGCGTTTATTTTAAAAACTATGTTTATTAAAAAAAAAAAATCTTAAAAAATGCTTTGAAAAAAAGTTGTAGATTTTATTAAAATACACCTTTTGTGATATAAAAATAATGATTTTTATTTTGAAACTTGAAGTTGATCTTGAAATGACCTTGAAGGTCATAGTCTTGGTCAAATCTAAGACCACTATTCGCTTTTCCCTTTTCATTTCTACAACTTTTGTTCCAACACTTTTTCGATTGGAGCAATCCCTGTTGAGTTGTTTAGATGCCTCGTTTAAACCCTGGATGTATATATACAGGGTTATTTGTTTCAATCTATCGGTCGAAATAACTTCAAAGGGAGATGGTTCTATAAAAAAATGCTCAGACAAAAATTGTAGGAGTTAAAGAGGGTCGTTCAACTTTGACCTTGACATTAACCTTGAGGTTAAATTGGAAGGTTATTTAAGGGCCGAATAGTTTTGTCTTATACATTTTTTTCGATGCTTGACGGATGGCGCTGTAATCGGCAGTTTTATTCTACCGATGCGAATATTTTAACAACTGCGCATATGAAAAGGTAGAAAGGGTAAATTTGTTAATCTGGTTAAGGGACATGCAATGACACCATAATCGACCCCCCCTCCCTGTAACCCCCCGTATGGAGCGGTTTTAACTTAAAAATCTGAAATGGGTACCTCAATTTTATATTGCAGATTCTGATTCTGCGTCAAAAAATATGGAAATTTCGTTCGGAACATTTTTTAGATTCGTGACAGATATCGCTGTAATTGACAAAATTAAAAATGCGTACAAAAATCGTTACCGAATCAGAATTTCTCGAAGAATACACATCGTGTTCTGCAAATTAGAATTCTGTGGATGAATACGTTTAAAAAAAATCTGTGTTGATAAAAATTTTCATACTACTTTTAGGGTTACCCGGGGACAACAGATTTTTTTTATCCACAACAACGTATTTATTCAGAGAATTCTAATTTGCAGAACTCGATGTGTATTCCTCGAGAAATTCTAATTCGGTAACGATTTTTGTACGCATTTTTAATTTTGTCGATTACAGCGACATCCATCACGAATCTAAAAAATGTTCCAAACAAAATTTCCATATTTTTCGATGCACAATCAGAATCTGCAATATAAAATTGTGGTACCCATTTCAGATTTTTAAGTTGAAACCGCTCCATACGGGGGGTTAGAGGAGGGAGTCGATTGTGATGTCATTGCATGTCCCCTAACCTGATTAACAAATTTACCTTTTCTACCTTTTTATAGGCGTAGTTGTTAAAATATTCGCATCGATAGATTAAAACTGCCGATTACAGCGCCATCTGTCATGCATCGAAAAAAATGTTTGAGACAAAACTTTCATATTTTTTAACGCAAAATTAGAATCTGTAATAAAAAATTGAGATTTCTAATAAAATTTCGCTATTTGGCTCTTAAATAATCTTCAAATTTGACCTCAAGGTTAACGTCAAGGTCAAAGTTGGACGACCCTCTTCAACTCCTACAACTTTTGTCTGAACATTTTTTTATGTAAC
This sequence comes from Chalcis sispes, assembly GCA_949987625.1. Taxonomy (NCBI): domain Eukaryota; kingdom Metazoa; phylum Arthropoda; class Insecta; order Hymenoptera; family Chalcididae; genus Chalcis; species Chalcis sispes. The sequence goes on along the minus strand of OX465094.1, from coordinate 41,082,903 downwards.
CATCTCTCTTTAAAGTTATTTTGACTGATAGATTAACACAAATAACCCTATATATATATATCATATACGAAGGCGGTTCAGTAAGTACCCGTGTTAGAAATGAAGACACTATTTTTTGAAAAAATTTTTTCCTATTTTTCAACATAGTCCCCTTTTAGAAAGATACACTTCTTCTAACGTTCCTGCCATTTTTTTAACCCCTCCAAAAAATAGGATTTGTCGAACTCTCCAAAATACGCCTCTGTCTCGGCGATGACTTCCTCGTTTGAGCTAAATTTTTTTCCCGCGAGGCATTTCTTTATGTTAAGGAACAAGAAAAAATCGCAGGAAGCCAGATCGGGTGAATACGGGGGGTGCGGCAGCAATCATAACGCAATTGATGCAGTTTGGCGGCGACAACTCCGGATGAATGTGCTGGTGCGTTATCAGGGTGAAACAGCACCTTCTTTTTCGCCAAATGCGGCAGTGTCTCCTTCAATTTTTTGTCAAAGCGGTCCAATAACTCACTGTGGTATTGTCCATTGATCGTTCTTCCTTTTTTAAAAAAATCCATGAGGATGATGCCGTTCGCATCCCAAAAAATATTCGCCATGACCTTTTCGGCCGATAGGACCGTCTTCGCCTTCTTTGGAGCAGATTCACCGAAAGAAATCCATTGTCTTGATTGTCGCTTAGTTTCAGGTGTTTAATAATAAATCCAGGTTTCATCAACGGTGACAACTCGACGCAAAAACTCCTTCGGATCTCGCTTAAATTGCTCAAAATACTGCTTTGAAGTTAACAGCCGCATCCGTTTGTTGTCCACCATGAGCAATCCCGTTTATTTCATTATCACTGTTTCAACAGCGTTATGTATTTGTAATACTTCTGTATATTTATTTTACATGTGGTTATATGGAAAGAGAGTACAGAGCAATAAACACAGGCATACGGCAAATTCACACACGAATATAGCGCTGTATGTGTTACACTGTCTACCCATAGTATAGCGTAGTGGAGAAGGAAACGCTGCCTCGTCATAATTAAGCGTAGTGAAGAAGTTAGCGTTGCCTACTTATACAAGCATGCACGCACGCATATGTATACATTCTATAGGAAGCATCGTGCACTTTCTTTTTATCGCCACACTCGAGCCTTATTTTTACGCATTTATTCCCCATCAGTGAGCCACGCCATTAGATATTTTAAATCAAAAATGTTTTCATAACAGTGCCCCTTCTTTTTTCTCAGAATATGTGTAATCAATTTGTTTGAACAATTGATTAGTATAACTTATAATAAATTTTTTAATATAAATATTGTTATAATAATTTATAATAATTTTCGTTATAACAAGGTTTTTTTATAATGTTCAGCGTAAATTACGATTTTACAAGCAATTTCGAATATTTTTCATATTTTATCATAATTTGTTGAAACAAATTGTTTAAACAATTGATTTGGCAAAAAATTTAGCAAACCCGTGATTAGCGTCCAAAAGAAAACGAAGTAGTTGATATATACCACAGTCCACACAGCATGAAAGGCTCCAAAGAAACTTTCAAGGAAATATTCCATTGTAGGCTCTTCCCGTAATCGTTTATAAACTAAATAAAACATTTAATATAATTACATAAAAAAATTCGAAGTAAGCTTTCTGCCATGTTTACGTAACATAACTTGAAAAATTTATTAAAGTGAACGTACAATATTCAAAGCAAGCTTTTTATAAAATTACGATAATCTTTCACTAAACTTTTGAAATATTCAAACTGGAAGGTTCTTTGTTAGCTAAAAAAGTTAACATTAAGCTTTTCACAATCTTTAATATTGATGTTGTATGTTGTACCTTAACAAAATCTTTAAGAAAACATTTCTTAGAGCTTCCACAGAAGTTTATCTAGAAGGTTCTAAGAAACTTCCATATAAGCTCGCTGTAGCTTTCTCAAGAAGTGCATTAAATATTTATAGTAATCTTGTAGCAAAGCTATTTGTTATCTTGTATAAAGAAAATTAACGACTATCCTTTGTAAGCTTACCATAAGATTCCTGTAATAAAACGTAGATGTTCTGATAACTGACAGTGAAAACTTACGTGAATGTTTCCTGAAAGTTTCCGAGAATCTTTTTATAACCTTTTAAAAAACAACTAGAAGCTTTTTTAAAAGTATTCTGTAATGTTACTGTAAGCTATCAACAAACCAAATCTTCAAGCAAAGAGGTTCGGAGGTCTTTGATCGGGCTTAAAGAAATTTATTGAGACTCAATGCAGACAAAACTAAATTTATTATCTTTGGTAGCTAACCTTAGATCTCGGCTATTGACCATAATGCTCTCAGATCAATCATTATCGGTAGTACTTCTGTAGAATGCTCAAGCCAAGTTTCTACCTAGGTCTTTCACATCTACCCTAGATTGGAATGCGCAGATTTATCAAATTGCTTGTGTTTATCATGCACTTTACTCTTTGGGGTTTCACAAACAGGCGCTCTCTCGCAATCTGAGGCATCGTCTGGTCAAAGCACTAATCTTTTCTTATTTTGACTATGCGTGAGTGGTATTTAGCGCCTTTATTTAGGAGCTAAATACAAAGCTTCAACGGCTACTGAACGCCTGTGTTTGCTTTGTCCTCGGTTTTATCTCGTGAATGGCAACAGTGACACCACATCGTATTTCTCTCAGCTGAAAACAAGCTACTTACTAACTTAACTTTTTGTTTCTACATTGGCGTTTGACATCATCTCGACGGGTCAACCTTTTTACGTAGCTTGGCTTTTCACATTGCACTCGAGCATGTCACCCCAGCGGTATTTATCTCGTAGAGCCCAACCACTGTTATTTGCTACGCCGTGTACGGAGACTTTGGTAAGCTCTTTCCATATTACAGCGTCAAAATTCATTAACCTGTTTGCAGTGAGACTACATATGTTTGATCTCCGTTTTTTTTATTTTTTCAAATCCATTGTACGTGAGCATTTAATGACGGAAGAAGTCGCACAGTGTCATTTTCGAGTTTCACGCGATCTAATCATTGTATTAAACCCAGTTCCTTGTGACGTCACTCTCAGTCAATTGCTAAATCTGGCATTATGACTGGATTGCGGTTGAACGTAGCGTTAATCAGTTTCATCCCTGTTGTGTCTTCTTTATTTTAGAGAACAATGTTATAAGCTGTAAGCTGCTTTTATATTATTACTATAAATACTTCTTTACTGACTCATATCTTACGTATTTTTTGTTACTGCGTGCATCTGTGAATGTTTTTGCGAATGCTCTGGCATAACCGACTATGTTATATTACAGCGTATTATTAGGTCTATATAATCGGCTAGTATTATAATATATGGTTTTTCTGAATATAAATTTAATAAATACTATTCTATACTATTCTATTCTCTCTCTCTCTCTCTCTCTCTCTCTCTCTCTCTCTCTCTCTTTCTCTCTCTCTCTCTCTCGGTAAGGGCGAATGCTTTCTTACGTTGATTCAACTTCGAGATTCATTTTCTGCAGATGTTTCAGGTGTGCACTGCCAGTTTTTGTTTTAGTGAAAGCAAAATATCGGAGCTACATACCAAATATATTAAATTTCAATTCTATTGTGTGCTATTCGTTGCTTCCGAATTAAAAATCTACAAGTCAATTAGAGGTCAAAAATTTATCATGGATAACTTGACAACTCGTCTTTGGATACTTTTCAATCTGGATTCAAAAATATACACAGCGCGTAAACTGCTTTTCTTCAGGTAACATAAAATATTAGGATAAATATATGTTAGATAATCGTAAACTCACCTTGTGGTAGTAAGTTGTAATATGGGTCCTTAATGATTTTTTAAAAGCTTTTTACGGTGTGCTACACTAACAAAAATATTAACCAAAAATGCTTTGAAATGGTTCGCCTCATATCTTAAGGATCGTAAGCAAGCAGTAATTGACACGGGAGATGCAACTACTTCTTTTAAACAAATTAATTATGGTGTTCTTCAAGATATTGTTCTCGGACCTCTCTTGTTTTTGATCTTTCTCAATGATCTTTGCAAAACACTATCTCTTCGAAGTACATTTTGTATACCCACTATTTGCAAATTTATTTATCGTGTCAAATAAATATGCTAAATGAAAATATATAGCTCATTAATAATAACTTGGAAGCTATTTCAGTCTAATCTCAAAAAGTAGCATTATAATAAATATAACTAAAACAAAAGTTATGATATTATGCAATGATGCTTATAAAGGGTGATTCATTAAGGTTTGATTTTCAATAGGCTTTTTTTACAGATCGCGCATGACTCCTGTCAAACTGTAATGTAATTTTTATTTAGTATTGTTTGACAAATCATCATGGAAAGACTTACACCGCAACAACGTATTCAAATTGTTCAGCTGTATTACGAAAATCAGCGTTCTGTGAGAAATGTTTTTCGTGCTCTTAGAGCAACTTATGGTCTGCATCGTTAAACTACCGAAATCACTATAGCCAATACCATCCGCAAATTTGAAACCCAGCATACATTATTGGATGATACTCGACCGATGAGACCACATCCAGCACGTAGTGAAGAGAATATAGCGTCTGTAGCTGAGAGTGTGGCTGAAGACCGTGACGAATCGATTCGAAGTTGTTCTCAACAGCTTGGTTTGTCGTACGCAACAACTTGGCGTATTTTGCGTAAAGATCTTGGTTTTAAGGCATACAACCTTCAACTCGTGCAAGAATTGAAGCCGGGCGACTTAGGTTTGCGTCGTTTTTTTGGTGAATGGGCTCTGAATCATCTCAATGAAAATCCGCTGTTTAATCGCAAAATTTTGTTCGGTGGTGAGGCACATTTTTGTCTCAATGGATACGTCAATAAGCAGAATTGCCGTATTTGGCTGATGTAAAAGCTGAAGAGCTTCAACAACTACCACTTAAGCCACATAAATGCACAGTTTGGTGTGGTTTATGGGCCGGTGGAATCATCGGTCCATATTTCTTTCAAAATGAGTTCGGTCAGAACGTAACCGTCAATGGCGACCATTATCGCACTATGATATCGGATTATTTGCTTGTAAGATCCATTTTAAATTCACTAAACCACCAATAAACTATTAGTCTTGAAGAAGCAGATGTGGAATAACATTTCCTCAACCATTACATTGATTATTCAGGAGTTTTTCCCATCAAAAAACAATGTTTAATCAAGATGAGACATTCCTGTTTTTCCATTTTCTTCACGAAAGCGAAGGTAGCGAAACTTTAACGACTGTAGCTTGTAAACAAATAAATGAAATGTCATGAAACTTCACATATAAACTAGTGACAGATGAACCTCTCGAAATGAATTATGTTCATTTTCTAGTGTCGTCACCTATTGAAAAATGTTGGGACTTTTCAGCCCATGTGTTGTAGTATTATGTACTATATGATGTACAGTAAAAAGAAAATCTATCTACTAGTAGTATTTATTTATTTCTCTCAGAGAAAGGAAAGAAGACGTGGAGAGAAGAGAAGGTGACAGAGGGTAAAGAATGAGAGTGAGAGAACATGCATTTGCATTCAGAAACTTTAAAAACGTAAGATCCTCTCAGTCCGGTAAACTTAATAACCTCAAAAACATATATAGATTTTCTCATGTGCATATGAGAAATTTTTCTAGATTTGACTTGTAAATGACCTTGATCTTAACCTTTTAAAGTTAAACAAACCTCAGATTCAAATTCAGCGATTTCAAAAATATATAATAAGAATTTTTAACTGCACTTCTAGAGTTTTCTTTTATTTCGACCTTAAAATTAGCTTGAGGTTGACCTAATTCAATTAAATCAACTCCGGATCAGGATTAAAAAACCTTAAAAATATAAGAATAACATAGTCAAGTCTGAATTCTTGGTTTTAAGAGTTTGTAAAATTTTCGCTTTTAATCTTATGGTTGTGTAAAGCATCATAATTACTAATCTACGTCACTTGCAATTTTCAAAATTCTAGAAGAAAAAAAAAGATATTCGAGCAAACAAATTATAACTAATAGACGCCCCTAAAAAGCGAGTGCAGCTTTTTATCACAAACTTTTTTTGTTAAACATCCGTTTTATCCCCCCCTTCCGACATATTGAATTTTACATAATACCACTTCGCTTGAGAAAGAACTTTAATAATTTTCTTTGTAAAATCAACTGCCATAATGAGTTTTTTAAATTACAAAATTTTTGATGAATTATTTAAATAATTTTGCGATCAACAATTGAATTCAAAACAAAAAAACATGGGTACTTTATTTTTTTACAAGTTTTCGCTGAAACCTTACTCTGAATCTTTTACTCAAATCTTTCATGCTATGTGGGTACGTATTCAAATGAATTATAAGGGATAAATTTACTTTAAAAAATAGGAAACAGTATGGTAAAACGTACATTTTTTAATAATATTAATTGATTTTATTTAACCCATTTGCATCATCGCTCTACTTAAGCTGCCGCGTTCAAACATCAGCGACGTTTAACTGATGACTGACTCGTATCACCGCGCGCGGTTGATCGTATGTGCAGTAACAGGCATCCAAATTATTTATAAAATTTATTAAGAATGTACTTTTTAAACGATGATATGCAGTGTTATATTGCATTTTACATTTTTTTATACAAAAGGAAAAACAAATATTTTTGGTGATAGTCGACTGTCGAGCTTCGCGGAATATTCCGCGCTTGGTGATAGTCGACAGTCGCGGTTCGCGGAATATTCCGCGCGATGATGCAAATGGGTTAATTACTTAAATTTTAATGTATTAACTCTCACTGGTTTTAAATGATTTTCTTCGTTTTGATTGATTTGAAAATATAATTCGGATTTTATTTTATTGACTCATATGAAGTTTAATTGGCTTTATTTGTTTATCTTAATTGTACGTTACTCACTCTTATTTTTTTTCATTAAGTTTATTACATTTTAAGTTATCTGAAAATATACTTTTGACTTTACTGTATTGATTCCTATTGAATTTAATTATCTTATTTGTTTTAATATTTTTTAATGTGCTTTGATTTAACACATTCTATCTCAAACGGACATTTTATAGTCTATTGGATTTTGGCTTAGAAAATAAGGGAAGTGAATAAAAACCAACAAGGCTGTAATTGTTTGCTATTATATTTAAAAAGACCTGCTCTTTCCAAATCTTGCATCAGAATTACAAAATTCTGCACCTGATATTAAATATAGCCGCCTATTTTTGACAAAAAAATTTTTTTTTTATATCGACTATGGGCATGATTTCCAAACTTCTCTTTTATAGCATTGCTTAAAACCAGTTGATATTAATAGTTCAGGTTGCTATATAATGTTATAACAATGTTAAAAATAAGTTAGTATTATTACCAATGTGGCGGGACCAATGTGGCAACCGTAATAACAAAAAATAGAAAATATACTTAGAAACATGGGCAAGTACTTGTTACACAGATTTTCAAGGTCACTCAGTTAAAATTTACCATCAGATATTACTTTCTCATGATAGCTGATTCAAAATGGCGATTCAAAATAAATGGAAACGAGATTTTTTATAGAAATAGCGAGTAGGTACTCATTGTATAGGTTTTTATTTTTTTTATTTATATGTTTTATATCTTTTAAGAGTGGTAAATTTAACAAGATAAATTTTATTTAAATTAAAGTCAATTGGTCTAAATTCATTTTTATTATTCTGTTACATTAAAATGCAATAAGAATTTCATTACCTGTTCCGTCGAACGTAATATTATTTTATCATTACGCCGCATGCGTAGTTTCTAAGCGCGAAGACGTCGTCGTATTTACGTACGCGCGTAAACGGGGGGAAACAGGGGGATCGCCGCATTCTTGTACATTCGCGCGGCTATGGGTCTCGCGTATTTACAACAAAAATTTCCGTTAAACAAAAACCGATCGTCGCGGGGCAGGGAGGGACGCGAGACGCGAGCGGTGGGGAAAATTGTCTAGTAGATGAATTCGCGCGGACTCGTTAGTACTGTTCGGACCACGGTCACGGTAATTTTGTAGATGAACTAAACAGAGCTTACGTCTTAAATCTTTCTTTTCTTTTTCATTCTGTCTTTTTCACGTACACACCCCGAAGCTTCGGTCGATTCAATACACAGTAAGCGTCGATGTGGTATAACGATACAGCCACGCAACATTCCGTTAGATTCAATTCAATTCTTTGAATCTTGGTACCTTTATATTAATCATAATTCAATCAAAGTTGATTTATTTAACTCGTATACATACAAAACATACACACACAACAAATTGATTGTACAATCAACGTTTCGTGGGGTTTTTATGCCTTAGTGCTTTTCCCCGAGCCAATAAAGGAACGCTTCCTATTGGCTCAAAATCGTCGTATTTTTTATTTAACCAAGTCATCATCCTCATCCTACAAAGAAAACCGAAACCAGGAAAAGAGCGCACATAAGCATTGTTTTCCGACGCGACATTACCCCTTCATCCATCGTGCTATGGCCGAATCTCTCCATTTTTTATTAAATAATTATTTAAAAATAAACTAAATTTCTTAGCTTCTTAAAATTTTATGAATGCTTTATTCTTTAGATTTTTTAACATCTAATAATAATTATAATTTTTTAATAATTTTGAATATTTTAAGAATTACTTTCTCGTTAAATTGACTAGAAATGAGGCGATTTGCCACATGTGCGACTTATTAACTCGACAGATGGATATTTTTTAATATGCGCAACGATGCTACAAGTCACATGCTGCAAGTTACACGATTTCATGTTTCATAGGCGGTGTTATAATAATTTTGGCAACGCTGTTAAATAAAACAAAATACCCGGTGATTCGCCGTAGTGGGATAAGAATGAAGGGTGGCGAAGTCACGCGTCAGACAAAGGATTGAATTTGATATTTCAAAAAAATTTATTACATAAACAGAAAAACATTTCTCACAGCAAGTTGCAGTATCAGCTAAATATAATATTTAATAAAAGTAAATAGAATTTCTTCAATTTCTTTATCAAACAAATTAATAAAGAAACATTAAGTATTGAAATCAATTTTAATGAATTAAGAATCAATCAAACAAATTTATATTAAAATTAATTTATATTATATTCATAAAAATAAATTGATGTAAACTAACATTTATTCTTAAAGTTACAATAGAATGGAATACACAAAAATGCTATACTATAAAATCCATTAATAAATTTAGAATCAATCATACAAATTTGTTTTAGAGACAATTTTGTTTTTGCGAGTTGATGTCGATAATAATCAGTTAACTCGTGCAGGGTGCGGCAGCATAACTTCCTTTTTTCAAAACTTAATAAAACCCATTGTATGAATCAGATAATTCTTATTTGTTTTGTATAATGCAGGCGCATACCTAAAGTTTTGTGTTACATAGTTTTTAAGATCAAATCAGGTAGGTGACGTCCCGCACCAACTAAAGTCAATATTTTCTTAATGGATCGTTTAAAATTAATAATTGAAAATATTCAAATCAATAAGATTAAATTGAATTTTTTTATTTCTATGGATTTTGATTGACCATTTTCAGCAGGGTTGCTTAGATGACTTTGGTTTTCAAGATTCTTTAATTTAGAAGTACAAGAAATGCGAATTTGGCCTATATTCAAAGATATGTAGCATCTCGAAATATTACTTTTCAAAAAACTATGTACAGCATATAAAGTATAAATCTTGTTCTTTTAAATGCTGTTGAATTTGCTCAGATATTTTTTTTTTTTTCTGTCAAGATATTAAATTTGAACCCGTTTGTAACGAAAACGCCCTAAACTTTGTTCTTGTTCAACGAGCTATTTCTTAGAAACAAAATCGACGGACTGATTCAAAATTCTTGTATCTGATATAATTTCTTTGTCTCTTTTTAAAACCGGGCTTTTGATTTTCGATATCTGCAACCGTCTTTTGCAATATAGCCGTTTAAACATAAGAAAAAAAAAAAACAAACAAACAAAAATTAACAATTTTTTTTGAGATAATCGTATTTTCAAGCGTGATACCGTATTCGGATCATACTAAAACTCTAAATCCGGTGACAGAGATGCCTGTACTAAAAGGTGGGATGATTAGTTTAGCAAAATCCAAAATGTCGGTCACCAAAATAGCCGTATTTGTACATAAATGTAATGAAAAGCTGAAAAATTTTTCACTGTATAAGGATCTACTTTTCAAAAAACTTTATGAAACAAAAAGTGTTTGAAATCAATTAAAAAACATGCGTGAATTGTTTTAGAATTTTTCGGATGATTTTTGATTTTTTTTTTGGGAATGATCATTTTCCAAAAAATCCAAAAATAATTCGAAAAATTCCTAAATAGACCAGATGTATTCTTTGACCAATTCTAAGCATTTCTTGTTCAATAAAATTTTTTCTACAGTTGATCCTTATCGAGTAAAAAAGTCGTCAATTTCTTTTATTGTATTACTTGTGATTATTTTATTTATTATTAGGTTGCTGCAGATGAAATGGCCGATTTAGCAATGACATAAAGTTGGCTGCAATTTTAGTGTATTATGTTGGCACAAGGTGGCGCAAATGATATGACATATTGAAGTATAAATACTGCTACCTTGGTTAATGGAGTCATTTCTGTTTTGCCCTTCATAGTGATCGTAAAAACAAAAAGAGAAAGTGAACATGGAAGTAAATCAAAAACGGCTACTTTTACTATACGAATTTAAATTAGAGTACAACGCAACGGAAGCAACGAGGAATATCAACAACGCATTTGGGCCTGATATAGTTAGCGAACGAACCATTTGGCGGTGGTTCAAAAAATTTCGATCCGGAGATATGGACCTTGGAAATGAGCCACGTGGACACCCAGGACCATCGATCGATAACGAAGAGCTGCGTGCATTAGTGGAGTCTGACCCCCGCTAAACCATAAGGGATCTTGCCAAAAAATTAGGCGTTCACAATTCGACAGTTTGCCGCCACTTGCAACAACTTGGAAAAGTGAAAAAGCTTGACAAATAGATTCCGCATGATCTTACCGAGCAAAACATGACGTGTCGAATGGAGATTCCAAGTTCTCTTCTCTCCCGCAACAAAAAGGAACCGTTCTTGCACCGAATTGTGACCTGCGATGAGAAGTGGATTTTATACGATAATCGTCGCCGATCGGGCCAATGGCTAGATGCCGATGAAGCTCCAAGACACATGCCGAAACCAAGCTCTTATCCAAACAAAATGATGGTAACTGTTTGGTGGTCTGTAGCTGGAGTTATCCACTATTCGTTCCTGCAACCTGGCGAAATCATTGATGCTGAGAAATACTGTGCTCAACTGGATGAGATGCATCAGAAATTGATAGTCCAACGACCTAGGCTTATCAACAGGGATGGAGTGATACTGCTTTATGATGACGCACGACCTCATGTATCGAGAACAACGGTCCAAAAATCAAACGAGTTGTGCTATGAGACTCTTTCTCACCATACATATTCACCAAACCTCTCACAGACAGATTACAATTTCTTTAAACATTTGGATCACTTTTTGACAGAAAAAAGATTTAATAATGAAGCTGCTGTCAAAAATGCCTTCGAGAAGTTTCTTTGAACCAGAAACTCGGACTTCTACAAAACTGGAATAAATGTACTTGTATCACGTTGGGAAAAGTGTGTTGCATCTATTGGTACCTATTTTGATTAAATAAGTTGTCTTTATAAAAAGTTACAGCTGTTTAAAAATTTATTACTTAATCGGCCATTTCATCTGCAGCAACCTAATAGAATAAGTTAACTGTGTACATTTATATGAGCATAATTTTTTTATAAAATGTTTCTATTGTTTTATAACAATTTATATATGTATGTTTCTTTGACTTATATACGAGGTGTGTTTAAAAAGTAAGGTGACTTTATATTTTTATGAAAAAATATTTATTTATTCATTAATAATCATGTATCCTCTTCAAAGTAATCTCTCTTAGATACAATACACTTGTGCCAAGGCTTTATCCAATTCTCGAAGTACTTTTCATAAGCACTTCTTGGCATAACCTTGAGCTCTTTTAGCGGTGCAGTTATTCCCTCGATCGCCTCAAATCTTCGTCGTTTCATAGGTCTTTTCAGTTTTGAGAATAGGAAAAAATCGCATGGGGCCAAATCCGCAATGTGGCTAAGGCATGATTGTCGAGTTGCTTTTAGACAAAACATCTCACAAGCAACGGTAAATGAGCAGCTGCATTATCGTGATGCAAAAGCCATGAATTGTTTTTCGATATTTCCGGACGTTTTATTTGTATTGCTTCTCGCAAATGGCGCATAACTTGAAGGTAATACTTTTTATTGACTGTACGATCTGGAGGTAAGAACTCCTTCTGCACTACGCCACGCTAATCGGAAAAAACAATGAGCAAAACTTTGACATTTGATTGAACTTGACGTGTTTTTTTCAAGTATGCTATACACTTCTTTTTAAGTATTCTATACGCTTGGAGCTGTGAACATACGTTTATGACATGTGTACTAACTCAACAACAACAAAAATCAATAATCGAATGTACGTTGCCCACGCAATTAAAAAAGTTACCTTACTTTCTGAAAACACTTCTAAGTTTAAAATAATTTCCAAAATTTTATAAATATACTATTTAAAATAACTTATTCGTTATTTTTGAAAATTCGATATAAATCAATGCAGTATTTAAAACTTATATTTTTTTCTATTATTCTGAAAAGAAATTGAATAATAATGCCAAATCGCAAAAAAGCTCAGCTTTTTAAAAATCATTATGACATTATGAATAGACTTCCAAAGATAAGGTCGATAGAAATTATTTTGTACCAAATTCGAAAGATCCCAGTTCTGCAGGGAGGATTGTTAATTATTGATGGATGTTTCAAAAAAGAAGTTGGCTAAATATCATTTGTATATGGATAATTTTTTCACAAGTTCTGATTTACTGATACAGTTAAGAAAAAAATGGTCTAAGGGCAACTGGTACTGTACGTCGGAACAGAATACAAATAAAGCATTAATTTGAAAAGAAAGCTATTAGAGTTTCGTTAAAAGTTTATCATGATAAGAATAGCGCAATCAATTTTATAAGCGTCATAGATTCCAAACAGGTTTCTCTTTTTTCTACAGCAGCTTCTGTTAGTCCTAGGAAACCGGTAAAAAGATATTCATCCCATGCTCATAGTAAGATAGAATATTAGTTTGCTTCAGCTTTTATTGCTAATAATAAGTTTATAAGTAGGGTCGATCTTGATAATTATAGATTTAAAAGAGTTTTACCAAAATTAAATTCAAGAAAGTAGACGTAGTCAGTTTTCTTCGAATTATACAATCGTTCATCGTGAATGAAACAGTTATCTATAATATGTGCAAAGAAAAGGATAAGATATCGATTAAAAATATGCCTATAGAAGTGAGTCAATCATATTCGTTACGTAAATCATGTGACTTGAAATCTCATAAATATGATTCACGAAAAAGATGAAGTTGCAGTTTTAAAAAATTTAGCTTAAGAACATGGTATTGTTTAGATTGTGACGATTACTCTTGCACTAATTGCTTTTCAATTATCCATAAATGAAATAAAAGATATCCAGATAAAAATAGCAAATATTTAAAAAATAGAAAAGAAGACAGAAAAATATAAGCAAAATAAAGAAGAAATACAAAAAATATAAACAAAATGAAGAAATACAAAAAATACAAACAAAATAAAACAGAAATACAAAAAATATAAACGAAATAAAAAAGAAATACAAAAAATATAAACAAAATAAAAAAGAAATACAAAAAATATAAACAAAATAAAAAAGAAATACAAAAAATATAAACAAAATAAAAAATAAATACAAAAAATATAAACAAAATAGAAAATAAATACAAAAAAATATTAAAAAAATAAAAACCGAGAAACATAAAAGACAAAAACAAAACAAGACTCTTAAAAAGATCGTCAACTTCCACGATGGTAAGAGTTGGGCAGAGTAATTATTATCTAAATACAACTTTTTTAATAAAAAGAAAATTATGGTAAGTATTGGTTGTCGTTTAAACATATTTTTCTGTGCTCTCATCGTGCATTATCAATTGTCGCGTCGGAAAACAGCGTTTATGTACGCTCTTCTCCTAGTTCAAGTTTGTTGGAGGATAAGGATGATGACGTGATTGAAATAAAAAATACGATGATTTTGAGCCAATTGGAATATACCTTTATTGGCTCGGGGAAAAGCACGAAGGCATAAAAACCCCACGAAGACGAAGGTTACAACCACCTTTAATCGTATATGTGTACGACGTCTGGCTATTAAATAACGAGACTGGTTACGAAAAAGGTTTTTATTATAAAAGTTATTCTACATCCAAATGCTCCCCTTCAATATACTCCCCTTCCCTCGCCACACACCTTCCCATACGTTTTTTCCATTGATCGAAGCAGTGCTGGAAGTCTTCTTTGGTAAGGGCCTTTAGGAGCTCTGCCGTTTTTTGCTTTACCGCTTCCACCGACTTAAATCGGGTCCCTTTCAAAGCAGATTTCATCTTCAAAAACAAAAAAAAGTCGCACGGTGCAAAATCTTGCGAGTACGGCGCGTGTTCGAGCACTAGAGTGCGCTTACTGGCCAAATACTGCTTGACAGATAGCACGTTATGGGCAGGTGCGTTGTCCTAATGCAAAATCCACGAGTTGTCCTTCCACAACTTGGGCCGTTTCTTACGAACTTGTTCTCGCAGTGTTGCCAAAACTGACAAATAGTAAGTCTGGTTGACAGTCTGACCCTCTAGAACCCATTCAGTCATCACAATACCGTTAATGTCGAAAAAAACCGATCAACATTGACTTGAATTTGGTTGGTCATCTTCAGTGCTCACTCGGCCCTCACTGAAGTGCTTACAACACTCAAATACACGCGCACGAGATAGAGAATTGTCCCCATAGGCCTTTTGCAACAATTTACAGCACTCAGTCAGAGTTTTTTTCAATTTAACGAGAAATTTGTGATTGATACGTTGCTCCTGTTTTTCGTCACACATGGTTTTCGGCACGACAAAAAAACACGTTCGTTTCAAACCGCTACTGCACAAATACAATAATAGTGACGAGAACGTGTTTTGGTACGTGCATAGAGAAGATATCTAGATACCCAACGCACTACTCGTTTTTTTCCCCACCCCTCTACGGCGCCCTCTAGGCGCGCAGTCTTGTTATTTAATAGCCAGACCTTGTATTATGTAAGTGTGTGCTGTATGAACAAAGTTAAGCGAATATCGATGCATATATAGTTGAATCAATCGTTTGATTCAACGCGGGCTATTGCGTGGCGGTATCGTTGTACCGCAACGACGCTCACCGCAATGTAATGAGACTTTACTGGAATTTTAGATGTATGTGTGTGTAAATATAGACAAAGAAATGTAGCGTATTGCAAAAATGCGTTTTTATCTGCGAGAGGTTCTTACACGACGGTGAACTGCAGGAGACTGACAAGTCCGCGCGAATTCGTCTAGTCGAAATTGTCCCTACCGCTCGCATCTCGCGTCTCGTCTTGCCCCGCGATAATCGGTTTTTGTTTTAAAGAATTTTTCCGCAATAAACACGCGAGACCCATAGCAGCGCGAATGAACAAGAATGCGGCGATCCCCCCTGATTCCCCCCATTTACGCGCGTACGTAAACACGGCACGTCTTCACGTTTCGAAAATACGTGCGCGACGAAATCATAAAATAAAATAATAATTCTTTCGACCGAACATACTCCCTCCGTTGAGAGCGAAGCGATCAATAGGAAGAAATAGTGTAAATGTGTGTGTGTGGGCATGTTATGAATAAAGTTGGGCGAATATCGATATATATATAGTTGAATCAATCGTTTGATTTAACGCAGGATATTGCGTAACGGTATCGTTGTACCGCAACGACGCTCACCGCAACGTATTGAAACTTTACTGGAGCTCCAGGTGTGTGTGTGTGTGTGTGTGTGTTATGAAATTTTTTCTTTGATTTACAGAGAATTTTTACAATATATGAATCGTGATACAATTTGAATAATGACAGTCGTATGTTAATTGACTGGTAGCGGACAGATAGATGTCGCGTTTCTCTTAAGGATTCCTCGTGTTGTTATGAGGGTGACCACCCTCACGATGCCATCTTTGCCAGGATGTGCGTCTATAATCCGACTCAACTGCCATTGCATACAGGGTTGATTTTTATCAATAAGTATCACGATGGAATCCCCTTGTAGTCCATAGTTGGATAAAGACCATTTTTGTCGTTTCTGTAATTCCTTCAAATACTTAAATTGCCACCGTTTCCAGAAATGCTGTTGAGCCTTGGTGATCAGGTGCCACGACTTTGAACGATTTTCTGGAACAGAGAGTAAATTATTCTCCGGCAGCATATTGAACGATCTGCCAATAAGGAAGTGTGCAGGTGTTAGCGCTAATGGATCGTTCGGATCTAAGGAAAAGGGGCATAAGGGCCGTAAATTTAATATCACTTCGACTTCGATCACAAAGGTATTTAATTCCTCAGACGTAAATAGTTGGTCGCTTACTACGCGCCTCAAGTGGTGTTTAAACGACCTTACCGCGGTCTTCCCATATGCCACTGAAATGAGGTAATAGAGGCAGATAATAATGCCAATTTATGTTTTTTCTCGTAATAAAGAAGTGAATTTTGAATCGACCATCGATGCATATTAAAGCGTTTTTATCGATTATTAGAATCAACGATGCAATTTTACTTCTCTTTACTCCCCCCGATTCGGAGAGCTGCTTGATCTCAAGCTGAAATTGAGTTTGTTGCATAAGTTTCAATATTCTAATTTCTGCGTCTGCGAATTCGCGAGCCGATATTTCGCCTCGAAAGGGATTGAATTTTTAAAAAACGCAAACAATAAGCTATGACACGAATTAACGAATTATAAGACAAGAATTGATTGAAAATTTCCGTCGACTCTATTTTTGAAATAAAACAAGAAGTTTTCCTCAAACCATGTTTTATTTTTTAATGAATTCTCGCGGTAATTAACCTCGTGAAAGCGCGTCAGCTGGATTGTATTCAGTTCGTATGTGTCGCCATTCGCACGCTTTTGTAATTTGCTGAATTTCATTTACGCGATTCGATTAGTAAACCTTCAAGACAACCGGAGATTTTTTAAGCTAATGTAAAACGATTGTAGAATCGCATCAAAAAATGGTTTTACTTGGAATGAAATTTAAAGTTGATTGTATATAGCGATTTAGACGAGCGAGTGTTAAAGCACCACATAATTCGAGTCGCGGTATTGTAGTCTCTCTTAACGGAGCTATTCGCGATTTATCGCACATCAGTTGTAACATCTCATTGATCGTCGCGCGACCGAATATACAAACAAGCACCAAAGCCTGACTTGCTAGCATCGCAGAACCCATGCACTTGGATCTCCTTGTAATCATCAATAAATAGCCGTCGAACGATCGAAAGATTATTTACAAGTTCGATTTGATTCGTGAATGTCGACCATAATATGATTATAGCCGTCGGTACAGATTCATCCCATTTTAACTTCTATTTCCAACAATGCTGCACAATTAGTTTATCTATAAAAATGACCAATCTTAACAATTCTAATGGGTCGAATATTTTGAATTTCGGAAAATATGATTCGTTTTGTTACGTTATCTAAGCTGATGGATTTGTAGTATAGAGTAATTGACCGCGGCGTGCGTTCCAAGATATACCTAGCGTACATAGAATCAGATCACGTACTTATCAAATATAACACATCGTTCAATAAGTCCCGAGACTAACAACGAAAACAACATTTTTTTTCAAAAATCATTTTTATTCATCAATATAATCTCCTTTTTCAATCACAATGTCATTTTCATTAGTATTTAAAATTAAAGTTATGGCTTCTCGTTTGGAATTTACTTTTACAATGCTTTGACAAATGTGTATACCGTAATTTATAAGTTTTCCGTTTATAACGCCTTCTTTTAAATCTGAATTTAGAATTTTTATTTTTACGATAGATTCAGTGCGTGCAGGTAGTATAACGTTGTCAGATTTATCGCGATTAGATTAGATTGAGTCGAGTTTTACTAGAGAATTTTCAGAAATGTTTAAGGGTATATAGTTATTATCAATTTGAACAGTTTTTAATTTATTATTAATTATTATTTTTAAGTCTGTTATTACGTCATCGCCTAAAATGCCTTCGTATGGTATAGGAAAGTTATCGTTTACTATATGAAAGATTGCTTTATAATTTGTATTATTTATATTTATATTTAGATAAGAATAGCCTAAGGTTTCGATATTTTCAGTCGACAAACCACAAATTTTTACTTTAATATCGTCGTAAAAGTAAGTATTTGGAGAAAAATTTGATAGTTTTATTAGTGAAACATCGGCTCCTGTATCCACGAATAAATTTATATTTGAATTTAGTTCATTTATTTTTAAATTAACGGTTGACGTTGCGGTTTTCGTTTTTTCTGAAATGTAAAGAATTTTTGAATTTATGAATTTTTCTTTTAGTTGTCTGCCTTTATAAAGGTGATTCTCCTCGGTTCGACAGCAACCGTGGAGTGTTCGGAGTTTAAATTATGCATCGACGATGAACTCGGATTAGGTTGGTTTAAGTTTGCATTTCGTCGTTTAACGTTATTATTATAGTCTCTTTTTTTACATTCCTGTATTAAGTGACCTACATTTTTGCAATAATTACAAATTTTTACTTGCCCGGAATCATTTATATGTTTATAACGTGAATTAATAGAATTAAAATTTCGAACGTGCGTTTTTATTCTACATTCGAAGTCTGAATGTCCTGTTCTTCTGCAACAGTTGCAATATTTTGATATATTACTAGAACGATTTTGACGAAATTGACTCGAAGATCTATTATGATTTAAATTATAATTTTTCGTATGGTTTTTATGACGACAATGCATTTCTAAGTGTCCCGGTTTTTTACAATAATTACAAAATTTGTTTTCGCGTGTATTTAAGTTTTGAATTTTTTCGATTTCTTTTAAAGATTTTTGTTCTATTTCCTCGGCAATTGCATATTGTACAGCATCTTCTAAAGTATCGGATTTTTGTGATTTTACTATAATAGCTATTTCCTTTTTTAATCCGCAAATAAAAACATTAAGAGCTTGAGTTTTTAGAAGATTTACGCACGCGGCTCTGTCGGCAGCTGAAAGTGTATCATCTAAACTACTTGTTAATTTTAATAAACAATTTTCTACTTTTTGCGAATAAGTTAAAACATCTTCGTTTCTACCTTGTCTACACGAGGATAATTCTAATTGCCATTGACCGTGTGATCTTTTATCTGAATAAGTATCATTTAAATAAGTTTTTAAAGACGCCCAATTTGGAAAAACTCGATTTCTGATTTGTGCTTTTGCATTACCGGTTATTTTTGTTTAAATGATTGAAAAAAGTATAATTTTATTTGGTTCCGATAATAAGTTAAGCGCGGTGTCACAACTGTTACAAAATTCATATAAATGCCTTTTGTCACCATCGAAGTTAGTGAGCATTTTAAAAGTGATATCAAGCGAGATCGACAATATTAATTTTGTTTGTTAATTAAATTTAATATAATATACCGCTTATATGATGTTTACTTTATACAAAAATATATTTAATAAATTTTATTTAATAATTTTTCTACGATTCATGCGTTAAAATCAAGTGACTTACATTGAAATGAAAATAGCGATCATGCTTTTCATTTGAAGTTGCGATGAGACGGTGAAGATTTAGTAGACGCAGCGAGGATCTGGTAAATGTAGTGGCGACGTTGCAGATTCGTCGACGATGTAGTGGATGCAGTGGCGATATAGCAGATGCAGCGATGATATAGTAGATACAGAGATGATATAGTAGATACAGCGGTTAAAACAGCGATGAAACAGAGACGAAACAGCGATGAAACAGCGATGAAACAGTGATTGACTCAGCGATGGAACAGCGACGAAACAGTGATGAAACAGTGGTTGACTTGATCAAGAAGCACAGCGCGAAACAGAGAGATGTTGTGGAAGAAAGTGGATTTTATGCGTTGCTTAATCCTCGAAGTTCACTTGTTCGATTTGATTTTAGGCTTTTAGTCCTTAAATTCTTGATGAACAGAGGTTATATGTCTTTTGGTAATTTCTTCCAAAAAAAAAATATTTGACCTCTGGCGTTTGTGTTGGAAAAAGAAAAGAAGTTCTTTTAATTTTCATAAAAAGCACTGACGTACATTCACAAACACAATCACGTTATCCCATTTCTGACACCAGTTTTGTAATGTACTTCGAGGGTCTGAATTAATAAACACAACACATGCAATTTTCTTATATAAAAACAATATCTATATTTTGTTTTATTTGTGTAACACATAAAAATACAAAAATTGTATAACAAAATAGTGGAGTTTGATGCGTTGCGCTGGAGCTCGATGTGCTCTCGATTGAGTCGCAAAAGAATCTATCTGGAGAGTGCCTTTTTCGAAGCACGATACTTTAGTTTCCTAATGAGTGAAAATTTCCTATTTTGAGTGGGAGGAAAAGTGCAAAAAAAATGGTACATTAGATATTTTAGTGGAGGTTCGAGATACGGTCTGTCAAGTAAGAGCGTAATCGACTTCACCGACAGGTAATCAAAGATTTTGCTCTAATTTTTTCGCGAGCCGATAGAAAACGGCTTTGTTCTTGATGCATTGTCAACAAAAATTTAGTTGTTGTTAATCTTCTAAAAGAGAATCACGTTAAACGCCATGAGTGCTAAGTACGCGTCGCGCTACGAGGCTGTGTTCCTTTGCATCCACCCGAAAGGTCCAAAAATGTCGCAATCAGCGGCTGCTAAATATATGAGAAAGTCGAAGGCATTTGTACAGAAGTAGATACAGCGATATAAAGTGGCTAAAAATGTCGATGATTAACCAGAACGTGGCTCGATAGGAAAAGTGAACAAAAGAAATGAAAAAAGAATAGTGAATCTTTTTTCGCGGAATTCTGTTTTAACACTGCGGCAAGGACAAGCAAAATTAATGGCAAAAGCTTTAGATATATTCTACGAAACTATCCGAACCCATCTTCGTACTCATCATCTGAAATGGCGCAACACAATGAAGAAGCCTCTGTTGACTGAAAGACATGTGACAAAGCGACTCGCTTGGGCGCATGAGAATATTGATAGAGATTTTGAAAATGTCTGTCGTTCTGTCCTCACGCGAGCCTGGTCAACTTCCACTAATAGGCTTGTTCAGCGGACCGTAAAACATGAAATAAAGTTGCATCTTTGGGGCTGCTTCTCAAAGCAGGGATTCAGCAATTTGCACCTCTTTACTGACAACCTAAATGCCGAGAAAATGATAAAAATCTACAAAAAGGCTTTACTGCCATCTGCCAAACGATAATTCATCACAAAAAATGAAGATTAGATTCTGCAGGAGGACAACGATCCTAAACACCGCAGCAAGCTCTGTACTCAGTGGAAGACTCAATCTGGCATCGTTACATTGGATTGGCCGTCCCAGTCGCCCGATGCAAACCTTATTAAAAATGTGTGGGCATATATTAAACGGAAGCTTCGTGGAAGACGCACATACACTTTGAAGCAGTTGTCTTACGAAATTCGTCGGATCTGGAGATCCTTGCCACTAGAATACGCCGTCAAATTAGTAGAAAGCATGCCTCGGAGATGCCAGGCAATTATTGACGCTAGTGGTGACTGGACACATTATTGATTAAATTGCATCATTGTTTGTAATGTGTACAATGTATATATAAATATGAAAGTTTAATCAAATACATTTTTTTATAAATTAACACGACCACGCTCTTACTTGACAGACTGTAGTAGAAATGGAAGGGAAAAGGACAGATGTTTGTGGATTAGCTTATGATAGGGATGGATTTGTCGTCAGGTGAGGTATGATGTAGGAAGGCGTTTTTTTCTCTTAAGGCAAAACATGTGTTGATTATGACGGTTGAAATGGAAGTGCAAACATCGTTAAAATAACGTTAGGCGCTTTGTCGCATTGTTTTCAGTTCTTCTCGGTATTCTTATTTGTAAGGAAGATAATACTAAAATAGAATGTAATAATAGTAAACAAAAGGTACATATTAGCGATACACAAATGAAAAATATAGCAATGCGTAAATGAACATAGGTAAGTATAGTAATGTGTATATGAGAGGGACAATACAGTATTAACTAAAATTATAAAATGAATGTGTTTGACAAATATTGAAATACTTAACAGCATTAATTAGATTTCACAACTTTCGTGTGTAGAATTTGTCTAATGACTTTTTATTAATCCGATAAGTAAATGATGATTAGCTGGGTAGCAGACAAAAAATACATTAATAAAAAGGTGATATTTAGCAATATTATTATATTTGATTACTTTCATTAGCTTAAAAATATTTTAAGATAAAACAATTTGAAAATATGTGTATAAAAATTAATTATTAGTTCTATTTTCTTATATTTTTCAACAACAACGAAGACGATAATTTTTTTTAATTAAAAAAGTATTGTATTTACATTTAGAAATTCATTAGTTTATATATATATATATATACATGTATATATATATATTAGATGTACAACTTTGCTTCCGCCGTTTTGCAATAGATGGCTGTAGCGGTAAGTGGTAGTTAAAATAAATAGATAAATAGATGTCATACAATAAGCTTAGGTATTTGTAAACATAACGCCATCGAAATATTAGTCGATTTGTGCCTGCATCATAAAGTTATTCTCGATTAAACATGTCAGCTTACGAGCCAAATTCTCGTCATTTGCGGGAGGTTCTAATTTTCTGCTTTAATATGAAGAAATCTGCGACTGAGGTTCATCGAATGCTCTCAAATACCTATGGTGAGGCCGCTATTAGTGGAAGAACGTGCCGAGAGTGGTTTCAACGATTCAGGAACGGCGATTTTAACGTCGAAGACCAGCATGGCGGTGGAAGAAAGAAGGTTTTCGAAGATGCAGAATTGGAGGCATTACTTGATTAAGACTCGTGTCAAACGCAACAATAATTGGCATGATCATTGGGAGTGACGCAACAAGCCATTTCAAAACGCCTGAGAGTCATGGGAATGATTCAGAAACAAGGAAATTGGGTGCCGTACGAGTTGAAACCGAGAGATGTTGAACGGCGTTTGTGTGTTTGTGAACAGCTGCTTGTCCTTGCCGTAGTGTTAAAGCAGGATTCCGCGAAAAAAGATTCACTATTCTTTTTTCTTTTTTTTTGTTCACTTTTCCTATCGAGCAACGTTCTGGTAAATCATAGACATTTTTAGCCACTTTATATCGCTGTATCCACTTCTGTACAAATGCCTTCGACTTTCTCATATATTTAGCAGCCGCTGATTGCCGTATTTTGGGACCTTACGGGTGGATGCAAAAGAATACAGCCTCGTAGCGCGACGCGTACTTAGCACTCATGGCGTTTAACGTGATTCTCTTTTAAAAGATCAACGACAACTGAATTTCTGTTAACAATGCATCAGGGACAAAGCTTTTCCCTATCGGCTCGCGAAAAAATTAGAGCGAAGTCTTCCATTACCTGTCGGTAAAATCGACCACGCTCTTACTTGACAGACTGTATACAGGGTGTCTTATTTTAACTTAGACAGCTGAATAAATCAAAAAATTACAATGTAATAAAGGAATGTTTTGAATAAAAGTTGTTAGGTATTAAAGGGCTGACTCTACTATGACCTTGAACATGTCCTTGACTTTTATTTTCAAGGTCATTTGTAGAACAACTTTTGTTTTTTTGATAAAATCCTCTATTCTCGACCTCAGATTCTAAAAGAGCGCAAAATTTCATGTCAAGATGAGCTTTTGCATTAGGGGTCAAAGTAAACTCTACAAGTCATTTCAAAGTCAAATTTCTGTTTCGAGCAGAGAGCTTTTAAATCATAATTTTTGCTCCTCAGATCAAAGACTGCCATACATTAGTGACCATGTCCAATGACATAAAACAGGGTGCGTACGGTATTTGAGGACATGCATAAATATGACTATAACTTCGCGAATTTTTTTTTTTATTTTCTTTCCTTTTCAGATAAGAAATGGCGGACTACAAAATCACTCAAGAAATGAAGAGACATGCTGTCATCTTTGCTATATGTGCGAACCATACAGATTTAGAGATCTCTAATTTTCTTAATTGCGCCCGTTGGTTTTTCTCCGACGAAAAAAATTTTGACCAAGATCTAAAGACCAATCGCAGAAATGACAGATGGCTATGTTCAAATCCTACGGAGGTTGTTGTTGTTATGCACACAAAATTTCCAGCCACTGTTATGGTTTTAGGTGTTGTCAGCAACGAAGGACATGTTATGCCACCACACTTTTTGACTCAAGGACTTTGAGTGAACTCTGCTGCATACATCGAGGTTTTAGAGACGATAGTAAAACCCTAGATTGACAATGTAAGCGGAGGCAGACCATACATTTTGCAACAAGACTCTGCTCCTTCACATAAAGCAATGTCGACACAAGATTGGATGGCCGAAAATTTTCATGACCACATAACACCGAACCTATGGCCACCTAGCTCCCCAGACCTTAATCCTTTGGATTATTACGTATGGGGCGTAGTTGTGCGTGAGACCAATAAGCATTCTCATAACACCACTTCTTCGCTGAAGACTGCTTTTAATGCCGTTATGGTCAATATGAACAAGGAGCATTTGATTCGGGTATGTAATCGTTTCCGGACCCGGATCAAAGAGGTTATTGCTGCTATTGGCGATTTTCTTGAATAACTTTATAGTTATATATTAATTTAACGTTGTATAAAAAATTCCTAAAATTTCAATTAATTTTATTAAAAATACAAGCTAATTAATTTTACTCTCAAGTTGTCCTCAAATACCGTACGCACCCTGTATGTACTTTTATTGTGGATGGAGTGGGCACTAAAGAACAACGTAATGCCTCCAGTGATGCAGTGCAAACCTAGCCACTAGGTACACGTTAACACCGATTCAAATATTTATTGATAAGGAGACCTCCTCTCCGCGATGTTTACAGGTGCATATTTTTATGAAAAGTGTAAGCACCCCCGGAGCCGACAACCAGGACGTAGGGCACCTCGCGGCTCCATTTCTTTGGCCCTGAATAGGGCCGATTTGTGGTTGTGTTTCTCTGCAAAGACGAAGCTAATTAAGATCATGTAGAGATCAAGCCAGTTGAAGCAAGATTGTGTAGACGCACAGTTAGTTAAGGCAAGAATGTGTAGTGATCCAGCCAGTCTAGGCAAGATCGTGCAGAGACCCAGCTAGTTAAGGAAAGAACATGTAGTGATCCAGCTAGTTAAGGCAAGATAGCATTGTTATCAGCTCTTTCCATATCGAGTATATGCTCAAAGTGTGTACCATTATTTTCTAAGCAAAACAGTAACCGACGGTGGAAGTTACGTTGTACATTTCTAAGCGTTCGGGAGGTTATCGCTTCACAAGCTCTTCTTATTCTATCTATCATATTCAATCTTGTTGTTAGAGCTTCACTATACACAGCATCTCTTACTTATCCCCATCAAAAGAAATCTAGCGGGTTGAGATCCAGTTATCTAGGGGGAACTGTTCCACCTCGTCCTATCCATCGATTTGGGAATCGTTTATTCAAAAATGTTCGTACAATACGAGCAGAATGAGCAGGTGCACCATCCTGTTGATACCATAAATGTAGTCTTACTGCAAGAGGAATATTCTCTAGGTATCCTAGCAAATCATTTTCCAAAAATTCCAAATGCATTGGACTGATAATGGTACGTTAAAAAAAAATGTAGCCCAAACACTTGGCCATTACAAATGCCGACCCATATATGTGAGCTTTTAAGATGTTAATTAAGCATCTCACAATACCAATGTGGATTTTCTGGTGACCAATAATGGCAATTATGCCTATTGAGACTACCATTGCTTGTGAATGTCGCTTCATTACGGAAACAAACATCCCAAAAAAAATCTAGATTTTGATCCAACATCCCAAATGCTCATATATAAAACTGTACTCTGAGTACATAATCAACCTTACTTAATTCCTGTACCAAAGTTATGTGATACGGATGGTAATTTACTGGTCGTAACAATCTGTAAGCCTTAGTTCGAAGGTCTCCCAGTTCCTGTCCTTTTTGACGGGTACTACGAGGTCTGGCTATTAAATAACGAGACTGCGCGCCTAGACGGCGCCGTAGAGGGGTGGGGAAAAAAACGAGTAGTGCGTTGGGTATCTAGATATCTTGTCTATGCACGTACCAAAATACGTTCTCGTCACTATTATTGTATTTGTGCAGTAGCGGTTTGAAACAAACGTGTTTTTTTGTCGTGCCGAAAACCATGTGTGACGAAAAACAGGAGCAACGTACCAATCACAAATTTCTCGTTAAATTCAAAAAAACTTCGACTGAGTGCTGTAAATTGTTGCAAGAGGCCTATAAGGACAATTCTTTATCTCGTGCGCGTGTTTTTGAGTGGTGTAAGCGCTTTAGTGAGGGCCGAGTGAGCACTGAAGATGACCAACGCCCAGGTCGCCCTGTCACTGTTTCAACTCCGGAAACAGTGACCAAAATCAACCAAAGTGTGCGCGCAGACCGTCGAATGAGCATCCGGATAATTGCCGAGGCATTAAACGCCGATAAAGAAACTGTTAGACAAATTTTACTCGAGGAATTACACATGACAAAAGTCTGTGCGAAGTTGGTGCCAAAAAACCTGACTCCTGACCAAAAGCTCTTGCGTCAACAGGTCTGCTCAGATTTCCTTGAAAGGTTAAAGAAAGATTTCGGACTGATGCAAAACATTATTACTTGCGACGAAACGTGGATTTCTCAATATGATGTTAAAACAAAGCGGCAATCGATGCATTGGAAGACGCCTGAATCGCCCAGAATCAAAAAAGAAAGGATGTCCAAATCAAAATTCAAGGCAATGTTGATCGTTTTTTTCGACATTAACGGTATCGTTATGACTGAATGGGTTCCAGAGGGTCAGACTGTCAACCAGACTTACTATTTGTCAGAATTTGGCAACACTGCGAGAACGAGTTCGTAAGAAAAGGCCCGAGTTGTGAAATAACAACTCGTGGATTTTGCACCAGGACAACGCACCTGCCCATAACGCGCTATCTGTGAAGCAGTATTTGGCCGGTAAGCGCACTCCAGTGCTCGAACACGCGCCGTACTCGCCAGATTTGGCACCGTGCGACTTTTTTTTGTTTCCGAAGATAAAATCTGCTTTGAAAGGGACCCGATTTGAGTCGATGAAAGCGGTAAAGCAAAAAACAGCAGAGCTCCTAAAGGCCCTCACCAAAGAAGACTTCCAGCACTGCTTTGATCAATGGAAAAAACGTATGGAAAGGTGTGTGGCAAAGGAAGGGGAGTATTCGAATGTAGAATAATTTTTATAATAAAACCCTTTTTCGTAACCAGTCTCGTTATTTTATAGCCAGACCTCGTAATACGGTGATTTTGGTGAACCATAGCCAAAACTGCAAGCAACCTAGGGTCGTTATTATTCTTAAGTCTATTTGTGTGTCTTTGGCGATGCAGTAGTTTATTGCGAAAGCTCCCTTTGATGATTATCTCTTGCTAAGCATTAGGATGGCGACGATTTGGAAACCGCTCCGCATAAGTTCGGGCAGTAAGACTGTAATTCCTACCACATTTACTGAAGGTTATAAGAATATCGACCACTTTATTAGGCGTATAATTTGCCATTGTAATAACAAGAATTTTATTAGATTCATTAATGCTCAATTACAAATGTGCAAAAAAATACTTAAAAACTAGTGACTGAGGCACTAAATGGATAAAATTTTATAGAGATACTATAGCAAATTAATCGGATGGAAAGATTCATTATCGATTCTAAAGATATGGTTTTGTTCTTCGCTTATCTATGGAAAACCACGATAACAGAATATGTGTACAATAAAACAAGGTGTAAGCACCTTGAATATATGAAACAATAACTAGTCCAACAACACACTGTAGAGTCCGAATTTGAATAAAAAGTTTACGTATTCCATAATCGATAAAACAATAAAAAATACTTTTTCGGTGCCATTTCGAAATTTAAATATGAAACGATCTATTATAATTTTTGTACATAATCATAGATTTCTGCTTCATTTAAAATCGATCTGCGGAGCATTAACGTTAGAGCTCATGGTAAATCTCAGAAGAAGTTCACATCGTCCCCTAAGGCGAAAGCTTAGCCGGTCGTAAAACTTCGCACTCTTACAATTTTCGAGGTCGAAAATAGGCGACTTTATTAGAAAAACAAAGTTGACCTTCAAATGACCTTGAAAATGAAGGTCAAGGATATATTCAAGGTCATCGAAAGGTCAGCACTTCGATACCCAATAACTTTTGTCTGAGGCATGGTTTTGTAAAACACTGATCTACCAGCTTGTGACTCCAAACAGAAATTTAACTTTGTAATGACTTGTAGAGTTTACTTTTACCCCTATCGCAAAACGTGGACGTAAAATTCTGCGCTCTTTCGGAATACGAGGTTAAAAATAGGGAATTTTATTGAAAAACCAAAAGTTTACCTTTAAATGACCTTTAAAATGAAGATTAAGAACATATTTAAGGTTATAGAAGAGTCAGCCCTTCAATATCCAATAACTTTTGTCTGAAACATTTTTTTATTACATTGCAATTTTTTGAGTTATTCAGCTGTCTAAGTTAAAATGGGATACCCTGTGTGCATATATATATGTATATTGTATACAGGATGTCCTATTTTAATAGCCCCACGCAAATAACTCTGAAAATATGTCCTTTGGAAAAAAATATTTTTAATAAAAGTTGTAGGGTTTCAAAAGAGAGATCCAATGGTGACCTTTACTGTGACCTTGAAAATGATCTTCAAGGTCATTTGAAGGTCAAGCAAAATTTTTAAATTGGAAACCCGTAATTTAAACGCCGGAACCGAAACGAGGCAAGACATGGGGCCCGCCTATTTAGGGAAAGTATCTCAATACCTAGCCGGTCAAGGCACGGCATAAAGCCTACCCAGTTAATGAAACACTGTTAATACGCTGCCAGTCAAGGTCAAGACAACGAGTCTGCCCACTCAAGGGAAGACTTTCAGAACTCAGACAGTGACGACGTCTCTTAAAACAGATGTTCAGATAGTCGTCCATTTTTTTGAATGCACATATTTATTCTTTGACGAAAACTCAGACAGATCTTCTCTAATGTTTCAACCGTGATAGATTTGAAAACTCTCTGTATTCTTTCTTCCATGTTCTCTGTGGTTGTTGGAGTTTGCGCAAATACTTTCTCTTTTACAACACCCCATAGAAAGAAATCCATTGGTGTGAGATCTTGCGATCTGGTTGGCCATTTATGTATTATACTTGGCTGCCAATGCCAATCCAACGATTGGACATGCGGTATCTAAAAATGCCTTAACTGGTAGTGTACGGTGTGTTAGTACCCCATCTTGTTAGAAACACATGATTTGTTTTAAGGCTAATAGGATGCTCTGTAACAATCGTGGTACTTCATTTTAGAGAATATTTAAATAGAAAGAACCATTTAAATTATTATTATAAAGAAATGGACCGATCACATTTTTTACTATTATACCTTCCCATACATTCAACGACCACCGTCTCTGGATACGATGATCCCTTTGCCAATGAGGATTTACTTGGGAATAGTAATGGGCATTATCGAGATTGATACCTCCCAAATTATCAAATTTTGCCTCGTCTGTAAATAAGAATTCGTCGAAGTAGAAAGGATCTTGGCGCATTCTATTAGATACCCATCTACAAAAATTTAAACGCCGCTGGTCATCTCCGATCTCAAGACCATGAGTGAGGCGGACATGGTATGGAATTTAAAACTTTTCAAAATGTGGTTAGTAGTGGTTTTTGGAACCCCATGCGTATTATCAGCCATGACGGAAAAAAAATGTAAGTCCCGTGACGGTGAATCCGTCATAGGTCGTCGACGAAGAATGTAAGTGTTTACATTCTTGCGCGACCGTCTCCAGGTTGCCAGCTTGTGTAAGCCTGTTTAGCCGCGAAAATGCGGATTTTTCCAAAAGCCGGCAACGTTCGAAAATCACGCGATTTTCGAACTTGTGGTGACGATCGGCGAGGAATTTTGGGAGCCGCGAGGAAATGGGAGAGAAGAGCGAGCGTAACGGGCAGTTACGATGTGCTCTCCTGGGAGTGAGTTTCGATGCGCGTTCCCGCGAGAACGGAGAGATAAGTCCCGCGGTGAACATAGTTTGGTTCCTCTTTGATTAGAGTGAGCGTCGCGAGTGAAGCCAGGGGTGAAGGTGTGCGAGAGAGAGAGTGAAAGAGAGTGAGGAAAAAGTTGAGAGAGCTGTGCAAAGAAGGAGAGATAAGACGAGGAAGAGCAGCGAGGAAGTAAGCCGTGGGACGAGGAGTCGAGAGTCGGCGGGAGGCGACTGGTGGTTGCCACTGCGACCTCAGAAGCCGAGGGTGAAGCGGAGATAGGAAGCATCGAGGCGAACTTCAGCGAGATCCGGCAGCCCTTCTCCGGAGGGAGAGCCGCATGAGCGAGGTGCAGCGGTGCTAAAGGAGGCTGCCAGGTGCTCCACGGCCAGCGGACGAGCTTTGTGAGCAACAACGGTGAGTGTTCTCACTTATCCACGTGAAATCATTAGAGAGCAAGAGCGAGAGTGTGTATTAGCGAGTTTGCGGTGAGGGTGGCAAAGGATTGCCACTTCCCTGCCCTGGAGAAGCGATAGGCCTCCGTCGGCTGGGAGACAGTCACGGGCGACCGGCCTGCATCTTCGCGACATAAACAGCGGGAGAGAGAGAGAGAGAGAGAGAGAGTGAGAGATAGATTGAGGCATCGTTTAGAATAAAATTATTTTGTACAAGGCACTCAGGGCGCATGTAGCTAAATCGGCTACGACGTGGTGCCTACGTCACAGTCCACAGATAGAATAATTCCAACTCTCTTGATTATAAAAATTAAAATTATTGGAATTAAAACTATTTTCGTATGGACCTTACAATGAAAAAAAATTCCAACTTTTTCTTATCACTGATCACGATGCCATGGTTCGTTTGTATGTAGGGGAGGGTTAAAGGTGCAAAACGGGAGTTGAAAGAAAAGAGAATTCAGCAGCTGGAGCACAATAGCATTTCTTCAATTGAGCAGGAGTCGTCTACTGAACTAAACTGGCCAAGGTCATGATTCATCGTCACTTTTCTCGCCCTCATTAATTTCGGCATGAAAACAGAGATGCTTGTCAATAATTATTACGACCTTAATATGTCTTAAACCTCGAGCTCAAAATCAAGGTCATAAGCCGTCGTAAAATGTTGCACTCTTTCTATCTCCACGTTTAAAGGTAGGGTTTTCCCTTTAAAAAATCCAACTTGTTGACCTTTAAATGAACTTGAAGTTTATGGTCAAAGTCTCAGCTGTATTTGCACGTTAAATTTTTCGTTCTTTCTATTTCCGGGGTCTAAAGTAGGGATTTCCATGTGAAAAAACTAAGTTGACCTTGAAATGACCTTGAAGGTCATTTTTAAAGTCACAGTAAAGGTCACCTTTCGTTGTCTTTTTTGAAACCCTACAACTTTTATTAACAATATTTTTCTCCAAAGGACATATTTTCAGAGTTATTTTGCGTGAGGCGATTAAAAAAGGACACCCTGTATATATATATATATATATAACAATTATAATTAATTATTTATAATTATTATTATCAATTATTTTTTATAATTGTTGTTAATTATTTTTTATAATTGTTGTTAATTATTTTTTATAATTATTTGTTTCAAAAAATTTTCTAATAGTTGATTTTCTGACGTATCGCTAGCTACAACTCTTTCACATCTTTGTAGCAGAGTTCGAATACCGTTACGGTAAAAGTGTTTGTCTTTTGAAGCCATCCACGAATCAAGCCAATTTTTGACATCTTTATATGAGCGGAATTGCTGATCAGCCAGACCATGTACCATCGAACGGAATAAGTTATAACCGGATAGCGTAATATCTGGGGAATATGGCGGGTAGGGTAAGACTTTCTATTTGAACGTTTTGAAGTAGGTTTTAACGTGTCCGACAACGTAAGGCCGATCGTTATCATATAGTACAGTAAAATCACTTTATCATGCCTCTACTCGTATTGTAGACGTTTTTCGCATTGTGTTTGGCTTAATCGCATCAATTGAATTCGACACCGTTTTCAGAGATGGTTTCGTTTGGTTTCAACAGCTTATAATAAGTAACACCAACCTGGTCCCATCAAATACACAGCATAATCTTCGCAGCGTGAAAATCAGGTTGAGCCGACGACGTAGAAGCATGACCGGCAGTTTCCATGACTTTCTTCTCTTTGGGTTGTTGTAATTAATTTATTTTTTATTACCTATCACGGTACGATAAAGAAAACCTTTCCTTTTTGCTGCTGGAGTAGTTGTTCATAGGCGATAAAACGACGCTCTACGTTCCTTTGATTCAAATCATAAGGAACCCAAATTCCCTGCCTTTAAATCATTCCCAACGCATGCAATCTCTTGGAAATGGCTTGGCATGTAACTCATAATACTGAAGCAAGCTTATTTTCCGTTTGGCATCGATCCTCGTCAAGCAATGCCTCTAATTCAGCGTATCCGAAGGTTTTGGCCTTCCTTCACTCGGACGTTCGTCAATATCGAAATCACCGTCTTTGAAGTGAGGGAAATAATCACGGCACGTGGTTTCACTTAGAGCAGCATCTCTGTAAATGTTTTGGAGTTTCTGATGTATTTTATCCACCGTTTTCTTCTAATGAAAGAAGAAAAGCAACACTTTCCGCAAATGTTGATTATTTGGCACAAAATGAGACATTTTCATACAACCAAAAGTATTTGACGCCAAAACAAAATGATTAATGTGTCAAAGTGATTTTCTTACCATATGTCTAGGCTTACTTCATGAAGTTTTGGATGTCGAGATCGACAAGCACTTACTGCTGGAGCCATCTATTGAAAAATAGTGGGAACTTAATTTCGCACCTAATAATTTATTTAAATAATGTATTTTCTAAAATATTCTTACATATAATCTTAATTTTTATTTTATTAATAGAGCGATTCAAGTCGTTTCAATAAGATTATATTTTTATAGCGATACAGATTAATGATTATAGAATTTTATTGATATTAATGGTTTTTTATCGATTAATAGAAATCTAATTGAAATGTGATGTAAATATTGGTTTTAAACCATTAATGCCCAAAATTATATAACTTTAAGTTCATTATTAAACTTAAATTTCAAAACAAAAAATGAGAAATATGACCACACCTACTTCTTTTGCAAATTTTGAATGTACTCTTTCGAATTACAGGACTGAAATTGCTTTTGAATGCGTTAGGAAAACAATATGATAGATTATATTTAAGAAAGAATAGAAAAATTGTATATTTTTCTTTAACTATTATTCACAAGTCGATAATGGATCATAAGCAGATTATTCTTGTACAAAGCTTTGAGGATATTTTATGAGATATATAAAAGTGGAATACCACTTAAAATCGAGCGATTTATATTGCAGATGTATCCAAAATAACATATGTAATTGTAATGAATTAATTTTATAAAGTTATAATATATTAATATTTGAAATTTCGAAAAAAATGTTTTCATTGGAATAAAAGTGTTCTTATAATATTTAAGTATTTCTGAAACTATTTTTCATAACGCGATAAAAATTGTATGAATATGAGATATTCTTTATTGTTTTTATTTTATTTTACTCATAAGGATCGATCAAAGTAAAATTCAATAGATTCGATTAAAATCTATAAGTACCTTAGTGTACTTCAAAGCATTAAAAACGACAAGTAAATGTGCAGATTAAAGTCAACAAAGATCGATTTGTGCTCTATTTCAAATGAGCTCATTAAAATCGATTAAAATTAGATTTAATAAAATCGATCTAATTCTATTAGTACCATATTGTATTTCGATGTATTAAAAACTATAAGTAAATGGGTGCATTGAAGTAGATAATAATTGATTAATAATTAATTTGAAACTGAAGTATTAAGAGATATTAAACCAGATAACAATTAAGACGCATTAAAACTTATTAAAATTATATTGTAAAATATCTGATTAATTTGCATTAATGTTGGTTGCGTATTAGAATCGATTAATCTTAATTAAAATTATGTATAATTAGAATTAACAATATTTTTTAAATTCGATTAATACAAATTAGTTCTGAAATAGATTAAATTCGATTATATTTTAAATAATTTTAATTGACCATTTCTAGCAGGGTTGTTATAGATAAAAATAATATCTTTCAATTTAATAAAAATAAAATCTGTCAATTAAATCTGACAACGAAATCAATTAAATCAGTCAAAAAATCTGTCAAAAAGCCACTACGTAGACAGTATGTACGCGTGCGCGACAATTGCGCCTCCAGTAAATGAGGTAACGCGACACATGAACACGTAAGCATGTGCGGACGGTTTTAGCTGCCGAAATTAGGATTAAATTAATTTAATGTTTCATTTTCCATAATAAAGCAAACTAATGAAACAAATTTTCATTTTCTTTATTTTTCTTTTAATTCTCCTGCGATTAAGATACATATAATTATGTAATAATTTAACTAATTAAGCAATTGTTATAAATTTATTTGATTTACATAAATATATATTACAGGGAAAAAAAGATATATTCATTTTCTCATGTCAATAACAATCTTATAAATTAAGAGAATATAACATTTTTAACCATTATTTTTCAAATCAATCTTTCGAAATAAAGTTATTAAGAAAAGTTAAAGAAAAAGCAGGTAAAATGCAAAAAAAAATAAAAATAAACAAAATTTATAAATAAGAAAATATAGTATTGTATAAATATAGTAATAAAAAAAAAAAAAATGAAATAAAATAGTTTACTTAGTTTCATAATTTTTATGCTTTTATTTAACGAAGTCAAAGCACTTGCCGCGCTGTTCTACAAGTTTTTGTTAATAATAATATTTTCGCAATTTTTCATTAAGTTGATCTAATATTTTGTCAAAAACTAAGTTGAATATCAAGAAACAAATTTCTTGCTGAAAGTTTTTTGTAGCTGGTGTCTCTTTCGATACTTTTTCTCGAAGAAACTAAAAAATGTAATTAAATTAAGAACTGTAACAAACTTGCAATTAAATAACTATCAAGAAGAAGTGCCTGTTTAGTTTTTGATTATTTTTATAAAAATAAGTAAAAATAAATTAAATATTTTTTATAAACAAATTTTCTATTAAACCCTTTCATATGATAGTAGTTTTTGACAATTAATTAGTTAATTTTAAAAATTTGGTCACTTCGATAATATTTGCACACAATTTTAAACTTAAATCTTATTGATTCGGCCGTTTGGTTGCGACATACAAGCTTTTTTAAGTAAAATTTTATTGTATCGATATTAGCTATTAAATGTTCTGTATTAGTTAAATGTAGAATGGAATTTTACGTTCAGAATGAAATAAAATTAACTTTTATAGGTAATCCATATGGATATTTACATTCACTTTTAGTGAAATTCTTTTGTAGAATACAATATTAAGTAAGTCGTACAGAATTAATATTTTGAATTTAATTTTATAGGGAGTTTCTTAAATACTTTTGGAACTTTGTAATAAAAACATAACACTATATTATGTTTAATATAGGAATAAACCATTATTTTATTTTATTTTTTCTAATGTTAACATACATTTAACGATTTTATAAATTATTAATCTAAAAAAGGTAATTATATTAGAATTTAGCGGAAATGAATTGGATTATATGAGTATTGAAAAATTGTATTATATTAAGTAAGATGTACGGACGTTAATATTTGCAAATTTATTTTTTTAATATGCATATAGAAACTTTAATGTGTTATTGTTTCGTATTTATAGTTTTGCATAAATATGTACACGTATCCTATATGCAGAGTTGCGGCGCTTACAAAATATTCATATGAATATTGCGTTATAATTTACTCTTATTTATAATAAAATATTATTACTTTTGATTAAATCAAAATCATATACACAAATAGAATGTTAATTCAGATTGAGTAATTATTATTGAACATTTGTTCTAGTATTTATTATTTTAACAATTTTGTAGTAATTTGATAAAGTAATTTGAAAATACCTGTGGTTAATTTTTATTCAAATAATGTTTCTGATTAATTAGAAACTTCTGTTATGCTGTTGAACTCTACTGAATAACTCTTTAGTTTAGTTTCTTACGCTCTCCCTTTATTGTACAATGCCCACCGGCGTGGTCACTCGCGGAGAATATTCACACTGTCGTAGAATACAATATTACATAAAAATTTACAGTTAAAATTCATTTTGTTCTTTCTTTAGCAATTTTCATGTTGTATCTTTAGAAATTTTCAATCTCTTTTTCATAATATATCGAAAGTTACAATATGGAGTTTTTTTTATTGAATGATCAATTTTTCATTTAATTTATATTTCGCATATACTTTTAAAATAGACTAAATACATACTTACTAAGAAACTCAAATGATGTGTGAGAATATCATTTTAATACAATAATAATATAAGCATTTAAAACAATAATAATATACTTCAGTATGTTTATTTAGTATGTAAGATTCTACACTGAGAATCTCTATTAAAATTCGTATTCAAAAACTTTTCATGTAATTTATATGTTGTCCTTGATAGAAATAACATATTAAATTAAAAAATTCTCAATAACTTCGAATCGTGATTCTTGTTTGGATTATTAATAATTGAATTCAAGACAATTAAATTAAAGTTGGATTAAATTGAATAGAAAAAAGTCATAGGGAAATTAATTTAATTCTTTTGTAATACTATTTAATTAATTTTAATTGATTTTAATGAATTTCAGTTATATTAATTTGAATTCTTTCATTCTTTATATTAAGTTGGAATAAATTGAATAGAAAAATAAGTCATGAGCAAATTAATTTAATTATTTATTAATACTATTTAATATATTTTAATCGGTTGTAATGAATTACAATTATATTTATTTCTATTTTACCATTTTTTTTTATGTAAACTGGATAAGCATCGATTGAAATGGATTAAAATTTATTTATTTTTATAATAATTGAATACATTTTAATCTGTTTCAATCAATTTCAATTTAGTATTTTTCGTACGACTGATTTTATATTTTTATATTTCAGTCGTTTTTATTCCTTTTCAATATCGTTCCAATAAAGCAACTTCATTGTTATAATGTAAATTATTTTAATTTTTTTAAAACCCCAGTGATTCGCTTCCAAACAATTTTTATATTTATTTTAATTTTTTTTTTAATATCATAAACTTTAAAAAGGAAAATAAAATAACATTATGAATAAACAGATAAGGAGAAATAAATATATAATATAGTATATTAAATTTTTTAAGAATTGATTCTATATTTTCTACTGGTGAAAAATCAGTCGAGTTATCATCCATAGCGTCATGTGTCTCATTATGTCCACTGATAGATGCAAGATAGTTTTTTGCTTCTGAATCTGATAGCTGGAGCATCGCTGTATCCTCGTTCAGTGTTGCTATTTCTTTTTATTTAGTATTTTAGGTTAGAGGCAAAGGGTCTCACGTTCATCAAACACCTCCACGTGAGAGGTAATGGAACTCACGTTAATTAAGCTCCCCAATGGGACCATGTTTTCGCCACGTCTACATTGTTGGTCCTGGATTATGCTAAGAGCGAATTTTCCGCTCTTGCCATTTTTGAAGTACAAAATAGGGGTTGCCACTTAAAGAAACAAGTTGATCTTCAAATAGCTTTGAAAAATGACCTTGAAGACAAAATCATGATCATCAGTTAATCGCGCGGTACGATACCTGTAACTACCATTTGCAAGACTTTTTATAATGCAACCTGGTTCGAGATTCACTATTAAAAACTAAATATGACCTTGAAACAAACTTCAGGAGTAATTTTTACCCAATGCCAAGTACATATCTAAACGTTAAATTTTTTGCTCATTCTATTTCTAAAGTAAAGAATAGGGGTTCCCATTTGAAAAATAAAAGTTGACCTTGAAATGAACTTGAAAAACGACCTTGGAGTCAAAGTTCAATGTTCAATGTCAATGAGCAATGTCATCAATCAATTCTCTGGACCAAACACTACAATATTTTTTCATGAAATTTTCTCGGAAAATACGATTCTGGAAAGTTATTCAGGGGTATCATTATTTTTGTCACAGCCTGTATTATACAAGGGTAAAAGTGACAAATTTTGCCCGGATAATCAAACGGTTGCATTACTTTTTTATTTGTATATAATGCATATATAATTTAAAATAATTAGTCAATTAATGGGTATTTCATAATGTAAACATATTTACGGATTTTATTTCAAATTGTTCGAACACGAATTTAATCAAAAAGGCATTTAAAATTTGGTATATTGACACATATTAAAAAAATACATCAATTAATTATTGAAAATAGAAGTTTTGCGTACTACTTTTTCCGTCAAATTTCTCGATCACTGTTTTATTCAGTTTCATATTTACTGATTAGTATTTATCTCTTTTGTTTACAACATCTACTAATTCTTTCTTCAGATTATCATATTGATTTCTTATTTTTACTAATTCCTTATTTAAATCAAGATTTATATTTATTCGATTTTCATTTTCTAATTTTAAGTTTTTTGCTTTTTCGTTACATTCACTTATCGAATGCATTGATTTTATTGATTTTATCTGCGATAATAAAAAAATAATTAATATTTTAAATAAACGTAAAAACTTTTTTAATTATTTTGGATTATAAATCCATTTATTTAAATAAAGTAATCGATAAACATAAAAATTTTAGGAGTGAAAGTTTAAAATTTTAAATGACTTTTTTATGAATAAAAGAACAAAACCATACGCTTGAACATAAAGACCATGGAGATATAAGTTTTAAATTCCAAATACTTTTTTATGAATAAGTTACTTGATTTGGAAGCATGAAACATACAAAGCATATAAAATATCTCTTTTGTAAATAAAAAATATATAACCATAAGATCTAAATTTAATAACCCTGGAGATAAAAGTTTTAAATTACTAATACTTTTGTATAAATAAAGTAGTCGATGCATAAACGTTACACATAAAACCGCTGGAAGCTAAAGTTTTAAATTTAAATTATTTTTTATGAATAAAAAAAATATAACTATAAGTTGTTAGCTCAATAACCATAGGGATATAAATTCTTAATATCAAACACTTTATTATGAGTAGAAAAACAAATCTTAATCTTAAACCTAATAACCCTGTGTGCGAAAGTTTTAAATTGCAACAACTTTTTTATACTGTCTGTCAAAAAAGTCACGGGAATTTTAAATTAAAACAACATTTCTACGTTTAATAATTAACATTTATTGGGTCGCCTTTAAATAGGCTCTATTTGCTCCGATACATCTATGCCAACGGCACTTCCAATCATCGAAACATTTTGTATAGGCGCTTTCCGGGATGGCCTTCAGCTTGCGCGCCGAATTTTGTTTTATGGCTTCAATCGACTGAAAACGGGTGCCACGGAGCGGCAATTTAAGTTTTGGGAAGAGGAAAAAGTCACAGGGAGCCAAATCCGGCGAATACGATGGGTTTTCAAGCGTGTTCGTTAAGTTTTTGGCTAGAAAGTCGGTCACAATCGTAGCTCAGTGAGACGGCGCGTTATCATCGTGCAAAATCCACGAGTTGTTCGCCCACAAATTTGGCCGCTTCTTAAGGATATGCTCACGCAAACGTTTTATAACGCCTAGGTAATACTCTTTGTTTACCGTCTGACCCTCTGGAATCAATTCGTAGTGCACCACGCTACGGATATCAAAGAAAACAATGAGCATCACCTTCACTTTTGAGCGGCTTTGGCGTGGATTTTTCGGTTTCAAATCGTTTTTTTCCACCCATTCCAATGCTTGTTGGCTTGTTTGCATACCGTATTCGTACACCCACGTTTCGTCACCAGTTACAGTCTGTCAAGTAAGAGCGTGGTCGTGTTAATTTATAAAAAAATTTATTTGATAAAACTTTCATATTTATATATACATTGTACACATTACAAACAATGATGCAATCTGGTCAATAATGTGTTCAGTCACTACCGGGGTCGATAATTGCCTGGCATCTCCGAGGCATGCTTTCTACTAATTTGACGGCGTATTCTAGTGGCAAGGATCTCCAGATCCGACGAATTTCGTAAGACAACTGCTTCAAAGTGTATGTGCGTCTTCCACGAAGCTTTCGTTTAATATATGCCCACACATTTTCAATAGGGTTTGCATCGGGCGACTGCGACGGCTAATCCAATGTAACGATGCCAGATTGAGTCTTCCACTGAGTACAGAGCTTGCTGCAGTGTTTAAGATCGTTGTCCTCCTGCAGAATCCAATCTTCATTTTTTGTGATAAACCGTCGTTTGGCAGATGGCAGTAAAGCCTTTTTGAAGATTTTCATTATTTTCTCGGCATTTAGGTTGTCAGTAAAGAGGTGCAAAGTGCCGAATCCCTGCTTTGAGAAGCAGCCCCAAAGATGCACCTTTATTCCATGTTTTACGGTCCGCTGAACAAGCCTATTAGTGGAAGTTGACCAGGCTCGCGTGAGTACAGAACGTGCCCATATAGAACATTCATCAGTAAAAATGACATTTTCAAAATCTCTATCAATATTCTCATGCGCCCAAGCGAGTCGCTTTGTCACATGTTTTTCAGTCAACAGAGGCTTCTTCATTGTGTTGCGCCATTTTAGATAATGAGTACGAAGATTGGTTCGGATAGTTTCGTAGGATATATCTAAACTTTTTGCTATTTATTTTGCTTGTCCTTGCCGCAGTGTTAAAGCAGAATTCCGCGAAAACAGATTCACTATTCTTTTTTCATCTTTTTTGTTCACTTTTCCTATCGAGCCACGTTCTGGTAAATCATCGACATTTTTAGCCACTTTATATCGCTGTATCCACTTCTGTACAAATGCTTACGACTTTCTCATATATTTAGCAGCCGCTGATTGCGACATTTTGGGACCTTTCGGGTGGATGCAAAGGAACACAGCCTCGTAGCGCGACGCGTACTTAGCACTCATGGCGTTTAACGTAATTCTCTTCTAAAAGATTAACGACAACTGAATTTTTGTTAACAATGCATCAAGGACAAAGCTTGCTTCTATCGGCTTGCGAAAGAATTAGAGTAAAATCTATTATAACCTGTCGGTGAAGTCGACCACGCTCTTACTTGACAGACTGTATGATGCATTCCATGAATACGGGATTGGAATTAGCGCGATCCAGCATGTCCGAAGCGACCTGTTCGCGATAGCGTTTTTGAAGAAAATTAAGCTCTTTTGGTACGAGTCTTGCGGCCACCTTTCTCATGCCCAAAATATCAATTAAAATCGTACGTGTGGACTCGTGGGATAATTCAAGTTCATGTGCTATCTCTCTCAAGCTGGTATGACGGTTTTCAAGCACCATTTCCTTAATTTTATCGACGTTATCTACGGTCGAAGCCGTCGATGGGCGTCCGGGACGAGGCAAGTCTTCGACGACTTCACGATCCTCCTTGAAGGCTTTGTACCACTCATACGCACGGGTTTTCGATATGCTTTATCAACAAAAGCCTTTTGCAACATTTTTAATGCATCTGCACACGCAATTTTATTCGTAACACAAAATTTTAGACAAATTCTTGGTTTAACGTAATCACATATTGTAAGAAATCGGCAGGCACTATTGACATCGGCTGACTTAACCAGCAAATATAAACACACTCGTTGACAGATTTCGCTCAAACTTGGCATAGTCATTAAGGACAGTTGTACCAACCTAGAAAAAAAATTTACCTGCCTAAATTGCCCCGCCAGATTTGAATCGACAATTCCCGGTACTTTTTTGCCAGAATGTAAATACTTCAATCAATTCATGAGCGTTAAACATAAAAACCACGGTGAAAGTAATTTCTGACGATTATGAATATTTTTGGACATTATGAATAACTATCAATATTCGTAAGAAAAATGTTGAAACATTAGTGCTATTACATGCGTTCTATTAAACGTTATAAGATAAAATACCCAGTTCTTGGACAAAATAAATTTAGACCTATACTTGGACACTAAAAGTCTGACTTCTATGCCAGAATAAAAAAAATTATGCCAAAAAAAAAAATTCATTAACATTGCTAACCCAATTTTTATTAACGTCCAGATAGTTTTCATTAAATTTTCACAAAATTTTAATGAAAGGTAATGATTTGAAATTTTAGAGTAAGCCCCATAAGCGCGACAGATCTATTCTCTCTATTTTACATTTTTGCAAATTAAATAATTGCCGTTAAAATT
Source organism: Chalcis sispes (assembly GCA_949987625.1). Taxonomy (NCBI): domain Eukaryota; kingdom Metazoa; phylum Arthropoda; class Insecta; order Hymenoptera; family Chalcididae; genus Chalcis; species Chalcis sispes. Next base: position 41,040,586 of record OX465094.1, on the reverse strand, counting down.
AGTCGAAAGAATTTGCCAAAATAAAACCAATGCTTTAACACGTTCACGCCGGGGCGAATATTTACGTTTTTTCGTGTGAGGCGAAACTTCTTATCTCGTTACGCTTCGTAGGACGGCGCGACGCTGCTGCTCCCTCGAGGCTTCGAACGCGCTAAATGCGAGATTGCAGCAGTTCTGACACAGAGTTTTCTGAGCGCACATTTCTTACATCAAGTGTAAAGGTAGGTAAAATAATCTTTTCTTCTACAGAGGCGGTTAGCACTTTTTTTTTTAGAATTTTTGCCCATTTAAATAATAGATAAAGTGGATATGGAAGAAAGTGGTTCGTCTGAAGAATCTATCATTAAAGTCAGGAAAAATATGCGAAGATTTCTAATAGTTTCGAGCTCTTCAGATGAGGCAAGCAACGATAGTGAACCATTAGCTTACGAACTAAATGACTATTCAAAGGAACTGCCAGAAAAACAAGAAAACGGTGTCAAGAATATTACAAACAATTATCAAAAATACTAGGTAGACTTTATGCCGCGAGAAATAGTACAAAAGTAACGACATATTGTAAGCGTTGTAAGGGACATGTGCTTGGGGCTCAGGTAAGGCTCCAGCGAGGAGCCAGTCTCAGGAGCCCATGGCTAATCAATGGCAGTGCTCGCACACACTGCAGCAGAGTTCCTTCCCAAGCTCTCCCTGTCCTTGTCGTGGTTCCCGTACCTGTAACCTCTCAGACAGTAGTTAAAAAAAGAAGAAAATAATAGTAGCAGCTGCACCTTGGAAGGGAAGTACAAGCTGTCACACAACACCATAGGAAATGGGAAGAGGAGGTTAGGAGGCAAGCTAAGACACTTAAGCACGCATCTACGTGCAAACAATGACGTACCTGGAATTGTCTAGGAGCGTTGCCTTGCTGCCGCTGCTAGCAGACTATTGCTGTCGCCGACATCGCCGCCTCGCTTTCTCCGTCACTCATCGTTCAATTCGCCTGCTGTTGATCCGCCGTAATGCCGCACATGGAAAGGAGAGAAGAGACAAGTTAGTCGACGCCTAACAGCCATGGAACGCGTAGACTTACCTGGACTCGCTGGACATCAGAGGTAGATTCTCGCCGCTCCAGAGAAAATATAACAGCACTGGCACTCGCGAGCGGATAACCTAAACGCGCGCTGCTGGCGCGCGGTAATGTCAACTGTCGACAGCGCTGAGCACGCGTGGCGGCTGCGTCGCGCAACGTATTTCACACGTACGTTGCGCAGGCGCAGAACGATCATCTAAAATCCGCGCTCGCGAAAGTTCCACGCAGGAGCTTCTCGTTCAATCCGTTCGGGTCCGTTTTAGCGAGGAGTCCCGCATTAGCAAGCAGTAGACACTCCGTTCGGTTCCGTCTTTGAGAGCAATTGCAAACGAACCAGCGTTTAACGAAATACGAGCATGTTCACGACGGAAAGTTTTCTTGTAATCGTGTGTGTCAGAGTATCTGGTAAGTGCCTAGGTGCAGTGGCTGCTACCAGGAGGCATCCCCTTCCCCCGAATCGTCCCTGTGTCCTACCTGGCTGTGTGTATGCGACCGCATCACGTGTTACGCGCCATTTCGGTCGTTTTTTGTATGTTGTATGCCCGCGACCGCTCCAACCGTGAGCTAGCCGTGCAAACGGAAGTGCCGCTGTAGAAACCGCGTGACACGAGAGTAGCTGGTGCCCTGGGCTCGCGTAAAAACGCGATCATTGTTGTATTTAGTTAATTTTAAGTTCAAATAAACGTATTTGTTCGTGTCTATTTTAATTGGTTGTTTTAACTTGCACTAGAAAGCAACCCGCCCGCTTCCCTTTACATTTGTACGCCACTCTGATCCTCAGTGGCGTTCCAAATTGACGCCGACAACATAAGGGCTGACACAAATCACGCTGATTTGTGAAAAATTTACGGGATCGCGCATCGTGTGTGTGACTGAGGACAGAGGAAAAATTTATGTATAATACAAGGTTGTTCAAGAAGTTTTGAAAGTGACATCTATAGAGCAGTAGAAAAACCAAAATTTTTACGCCATTTTAATATTTTATCTTTCATATAAACATACCCAAAGTTTCATCCCACTCTGTCAATTCATTGTTTGTTTACAAGCCATTTGAAGTTGACGTGTCAGTGTATTTTTTTTACAATGGAAAAAACCGAATATCGTGCAGTGATAAAATTCTTTGTTTTGGAAGGTTTATCAGCAACGGAAATTCATACAAAAATGGTGAAAGTGTTAAAGGAATCTGCTCCTTCATTTTCAACTGTGCATCGATGGGTTTTAGAGTTTAGACGTGGTCGAAAAAGCGTTGAAGACGATCCACGTTTAGGATGTCCAAAAAGTGCATCAACACTAGCATTCATAGCAAAAGTACAGGATATGGTTTTGGAAAATCGTCGATTGACCGAGAGAGATTTAGCAGAGGCCCTAGACATCTCATTAGGCAGTGTGAGTCATATTTCAAATGAAGTTTTGGGTTTCAGAAAGCTCTGTGCACAATGGGTGCCGCATTCGCTCACAATGGAACAAAAACACGTTCGAATGCGACTTTTTGAGCAACATTTGGAGCGTTTTCGAAAGAATAAAAAGGATTTTTTGCGTCGATTAATCACTATGGATGAGACTTTGGTCTACTATTATGACCCTGAATCAAAACAAGAGGCTAACGAGTTGTGTCAACCAAGCACTTCGGCACCGAAGCGAGTTCGTGTCCAGAAATCGGCGAAGAAGGTGTTAGCGTCAGTTTTCTGGAATGCAAAAGGGATTTTGTTAGTAGATTATCTTTAAACTGGCAAAACAATAAAATCTGAATATTATTGTAACCTTTTGGACCAATTGGATAAAAAAATTAGTGAAAAAAGACCCGGTCTGCACAAGAAAAAAATCATTTTTCATCAAGACAATGCACCCGCTCACACAGCTCGAAAAACCATCACTAAAATAACCGAATTAAAGTACGAATTGTTGCAGCATCCACCTTATTCGCCTGATTTAGCTCCCTCTGACTTCTGGCTGTTTCCACACCTCAAGAAATTTCTTCGTGGGAAGCATTTTTCATCAAACGAAGAGGTTATAGCCGTCGTAGAGGAGTATTTTGAAGGCCTTGCAGAAAGTCACTTCCATGATGGGATAAACAAGTTGGAAGACCGTTGGACCAAGTGTATTGAACTTATGGGAGATTATACTGAGCAATAAAAGTGATTTCACCAACAAAAAGAAGTATCTTTATTTCCGCTTTTAAAACTTTTTGAACAACCTAGTAAAAGTAGCGACAGTGAAGTGTGAGGTGTGATGTGTATGTTTGCTAGTCGCCGTCGCAAGCGAATTCCGCGTTCTCGAACTCGCCGTTCGCCGCCATTTTTCGTGCGCCGTAGAAACACACGTGGCTGGACGAGGACGAGGAGGGAAGGAAGCCAGTGGGCGGCCATCTTGATCGACCACGCGAGACAGCCGCGCAGTAGCGCTGGTGCTCGCATATGCCACGTCGGAGGTTGGTAAGCTTATTCGAGTAAACGCATCCAGCGGCAAGATCGAGACTACTCGCGATAATTTAAAAACAAATTGTTTTGAAGAAAGTTAGCGACAGTCGAGTAAATTTTAACTTAGATTATATTTTTTTTTCCTTTTCTTGTTTTTGCATTTACCGGGATAACTATTACAAATTCGTGTTTTTTCTATTTATTATTCGATTTAAAAGTAAAGTAAATTTTAACTTAGTTTTTTTTACCATTGAACGATTCGTGACTATTTCAAAAATTTTTTATAATTTTTTTTTATGATAAAATCAGTATTTTTTTTTTGGATAAATAATTTATTTTTTTTTATTTTTCTCTTCTTCGTTGTTTACTCTTCGCTTGGCTTGCTGCCCACTGGTAAAAATTTCCTAGATATTTAATCAAAAATTATTCTGCATGCTATTGAATTAAATTAAAAATTGTAGTGTTACTGCTTGCGTACCGCTGCTATTATTTCTACCCGAGTGTGTTAGAGTGAGTGCTTCTCTGTCGTGGAGCTGTGACGTCAACTTTATAGCTGCGAGTATAGCGCCGTGCTGGGACGCGTATCAGTGGACGTGCGTCTTAACTACGGAGTTTAGCACGACGCAAGTTACATCGTATATTCGACTGGTGCTTCGGAGCGGTTAAAATAATCATTTTTTTTTGTTTTATTTTCGCGTTTTTTTTGGTAATTCAAATATTTTTTTTCTTGTGGTTTCCTTTTTCTCTTAAGTAAACAAAAGATAATATTTATTTCTTTTATTAATCTTTTTTTTAATTAAATAACATTTTTTTTGATTATTAATTTTTTTTATTTATTCATTTTTTTTAAATAGTTTTCTGTTTTCTCGAGGAATGATTTTTTTTTGCCTGTGTTTTCGTTTCCAGCAGGGTGCGCCTTCGTCGCTAAATCGTCTTGCAAGACAACGAATATTCCGCCGCTCAATCTTACATCAGTAAGAAAATCATTTTGTGCTGTTTTTGTTTTGTTTTTTTTTTCACGCTGGCCCCGCACCGCGCTGCAAATGGCAGTGGTGGATATTTAATTGTATTAATTATAATGTTGCATGTTGTGAATTTAAATTATATCTAATTTATATTTTTTTTTTTTAATTTTGGCGAAAAATCTATTTTTGTTTTGTATCCTTCGGGATTATTTATGGTTATTGCACCGTTTGCTTACACAGTGGCTATTTTTCTGCAATCGGACTTCGCCTCGCGTGCATTTCCTCGCTTCTTTCTCCCGTTTGTTTTTGCATAGCGTGTCGCGGATCGCGACTGTCTCCCGCTTGCCTAATCTTCTCCCGCCTGGCACCATACTATAGCGCATTAACCGTCTTAAGTATGTTGCATTACGCACCTCGCGCCGACGCATGCGAGCGAATGGTTAGTTTTTTTTTATAGTTTACAGCTTCGCTTGAGTTAGTGGATTCGGCTGTAGCAGTCAGGAAGCAGTTCAACGTAAATTTCAGCAACGGTTTGCGAGCTAGTGTGCTCAAGTTGATTTTGTATTCGTGTTCGTTTTTTTTTTCGTTTTGCGTAGCAGCAGCTGTTTAGGTGGAAGCCAACTCCCTCAGCAGAGCTAACCGAGCACGTACTCCAGCTATGCGTCCCAGTTTTGGAATTCACGTTGAGCTGACTATACTAAGCGTGATATTTGCTCTCCGCGCCGTCACTTCGATTCGTCGCGTCTCGTTGCTTAAAGTCGTCGCTCTCGTCGTTGCGACTTTCTCTGTTTCCTTTTCGCGGTTTAGCATTTTTTTATTGACGTAGAATGGAGTCGGATCGCGCCGCCAATCGTGACATGATCTCTCTGGAGCCTGAGATTCAGAGGAGTTTCATTCGGTATGCTAATTACGCCGCAACCGATAGACGCGTGTTTGAGAATGTGCTAAGGTGCGGACTAAACATCGATTGCGATACCTACGTAGTGCGAAAGCGGCTGGAGAGGTACGAGCTCCGTCGCCTGCTAAGAGCTGATGCCGTTCCATAGAACCCCACGTAGGATGAGCGCACAACTGACAGCCGTCTTCCACCGCTCAACGCAGAACCCATTATACCGCGAAGTTTGAGTCTGAACTTCGATTCCCCTGCGCGTCCGCAAGCGCCTAACGTTTCGGTTTTCTCGCAGCTGGCCGCGCGCGCATGGGATTTCACCTCTTTGGAGACGGTACGGACGCCGCAGAGCGAGCCTGATACCCACGCACCGCAAGTGCGTATCGTCGATACCGAGCCAGAGAGAGCTCGTGCGACAGAGACCCCTCCGCCACCACGCGCGCAGTCCATGCGGTTAAACCAGACGGTTGGCCGGCTCGGCAGAGACTCGCCGATGGAGTTAACGAACTCCGTCGAGTGCACGTCACTGAGAGCAGCCACCAGCTACCGCGTTCCACCTACGGTAGGCCCTGCAGCTGCCCTCGAAGAATTTGACCCGTTCTGGACGTACGTGGTTGAGAGCCAGAGGCCGACGGAAGACCGATGGACCGCTGCAACGTATCCGGAGCCAGCAGTAGACGCTTCGCTAGGGCAGCGAAGGCCTGAAGTACCGCCCTTCGAGGCAGCTCACGCAACCGCCTTGTTCGGCGATTTAGCTGCGCAGTTGTTGCCACCCGCCCCTCGGCGTGTCACGATGAATCGTGGAGTATTTCCTAACTAAGAGGCTTACGCACCGCACCCACAACCACCGGAGGTCCGACGGTCGAATCAATTGGCTCTGTTGCCGCCTCAGCGCCTCGCAGACGTCAATCAGCAGTAGCCGCACAGAGCGGAGAGGTACTACGCACCTCTAAGACCTCCGCTTGAAGCTTCAGTGCCTTGGCACGCACAGAGTAGCAGAACGCAGCTTATTTTCGATAACTCCACATTTCTGTGCAAAAGGCAAACGTGCGATATACTAGAGAAGTGGCGTATTTTCTTCAAGGGGAGGCAAAAGCAAGACCCCAAGGGATTCCTGACCAACCTGAATCAGTGTTGGGAGACTTACGGCTTGACTCTCGACGATATTATCAAAGCTTTGCCGGAGGGTCTCAATGAAGAGGCATAGTATTGCTTTCGCCGTGAACACAACCGCTGGCAAACTTGCGCTGCTTTGTCGACGCGTTTTGGTTGCAGTATTGCGCCGACAATCTGCAAGACCGCTTGCACCAGGAGATCGGCAAGCAGACACAAGGCCCGCAAGAGGATATATCTACGTTCCTGCTAAAATTCCGCAATCTGCTTGATCAAGTGTGACCGCAGATGTCGCTGTCCAAGCAATTAGATTGCGCGTGCCGCAACCTCCACCCAGCATATAGACAAGCTGTTTCGCGCGACCGTGTTCGTGATTCTGTAGAGCTGCAGCGTCTGGAAAAGAAGTCGAGATGAAGAAGTTGCAAGACTAGGCTTATCGTCTTCCTCCTCCACCTAAGGAGTCATTCTTCCCCAAGGACGCGTACGTGCCGTAGCACCCGGTACGTTCGGCTAAAGCTGCTCCTGTAGAAATAGCTCGCTTGATAGATATCGACGACACGAGTCAGAGCACGGGCTTCGTCGCTGCTACAGGCGCTTTAGAGAATCGCCCCCCGCATAAGCAGTCGCGATTTAAGCCTCTGGCTGCGCTGCAAGCTCATACTCCGCCCAAAAAGCCGCGTCCACTAGCGATTACACGCGCAGCAGCCTCCAGGTCATCGGCGGGGACACAGACCGGAATACCGCCGCTTCTCTAACCCGTCGAAATGCCCCCGCAACTGCAGCGTGATTCTAATTATTACGTGAACAGCAGCACCATGCCGCCGCGCGCCGTGGTAAATGCCGCCAACCACCGGCATGATAACTAGCCGCAAGCTCGTAAGCAGCGAGAGCCATGTCACCGCTGTAACCAGCTAGGACATTGGGCTGCGGAATGCCCGAAAACCCCTAAATGTTATGGATGCGGGCAACCAAATGTACTGCGCAGGGACAGCAGTCGATGCAGAGCGACTCCCTGTCGGGAAAAGCACCACAGGGGTCTCGTTAGGAGCTCGCGGGTCTTTGCGCAGCCGAAAGGTAGCTCCACGCCGCGGGCAGCTTCATCCTGACCCGCCACGCCTGTCACCGCCGCGTGACGCAGTTGAGATTTCCGCCGCAACGGAATCTTCGGCATCAGCACCATTGGATCGGCCGCCATCGCTGATCCAAGGTAAACCGCACCTCCGCAAGGTACGGCTATTTTTTAATATTGAGCTCAACGGTTAGAATCTCGGAGGCTTCCTGGACGATGGTGCCGTACATTCGTTCCTGGAAAAGGGTTTGATCAAGTTGCCGCAAGACAAGCTCAGCCCTGCGGCTAATACAATTAACGTGGCAGATGGAGGAGCAGTGGCAATTCAGGGAGTGCTGGATGCGACTGTCTCCATCGATGGAAAAAGGCGCATGCTCCCTTTCTTGGTGGCAGATGGGTTGCAATACGATTGCATCGTGGGCATCGACTTTAAGAGGCTGTTTAAATTGAAGATCCATTATGGCACGGATACCTGGTGGACACCACGGGGCGTGGTGCACCAGTTCTATCTGTACGGGTCCGATCCGGCGACCTTTTCGGCCGTCGCTACCCTCGGCGGACTTGTTGTGGCAACAGACGACGAGCATACGCAGTTAAATGCTCTGCTCGACCGCTTAATCCCGCCAACACCCGCATCGCTAGGATTAACCAACTTAGCGGTGCATATTATCGACGTGCAAGGAGCAGCGCCAATTTGGCAGCATGTGCGCAGATATTCTTCGAGAAGGCTGCAAGTTGCGTACGAGGAGATCGATCGCATGCTTGCCGAAGGGATCATTGAGCCGTCCGACAGCCCGTGGTGCAGCTGTCAGGTAATAGCACCGAAGGCCAATGGAAAGTGGCGCTTTAGCATTGACTACAGGCGCATCAATGCCGTCACTAAACGCTTTGCATATCCCCTTCGCAACATGGACGAAATCCTAGACAAGCTTCGATCGGCTCGCTATATTTCTAAGTTTTATCTCAGTCAAGCGTATCACCAAGTCCCGCTTAACCCTACAAGCAAAGGCATCACCGCTTTCTGCATCCCTGGACGTGGACTGTATCAATTCACGCGCATGCCGTATGGCTTAAGGAACGCTCCCGCAACGTTTTAACAAATAATGGGCCGCTTTATTAAGCCGCAGTGGGAACCGCATGTCTTTCCCTACTTGTACGACGTAATTATCGTCACTTCTACGTTCCAAGAACACTTGCAGTGGCTAGAACGAAAGCTCGCGGCGTTTAAAGAAGAAAATTTATAATTAAATCAAGAAAAATCCGAGTTCTTAAGGTTTGAAGCCTGATGACGATAAGATAAAGCTTATTGTTGAGTACCCTGCGCCTACGAACGTCCGCCAGCTGAGGCAATTTTTAGGCATGGTGGCATGGTATTCGCGCTTCATCGATAATCTGGCAGCGTATAAAGCACCGCTCACACAACTAATGCGGAAAGGCATTCGTTGGCATTGGATCGAAGAACGACAGCTTACCTTCGCTTAAATGAAGCAAGCTCTTATGCAAGCGCCTGTGCTAGCTCACCCAGATCTCACCCACCCGTTGACGCTGCAAGCGGACGCGAGTGATTACGCCATCGCAGGCGTTCTAACACAAGAGGTTGACGGACACGAGCACCCGATCTATTTTGTAAGCCGTGTTCTGTCCAAAGCCGAGCGCAACTATTCCGTGATGGAAAAGAAGTGCTTGGCGGTGCTCTGGTCCGTCGAACGGTTAAAAGGTTACCTTCAAGGAGAAGAATTTATGGTGATCACGGATCACCACAGCCTCTTGTGGTCACATAATTTGAAGGACCCCGCAGGCCGCTTTGGGCGATGGAACACGATGCTGCAGCAACATTCCATCAAATTTGTGCATCGTTAAGGCGTGTTGCATCAAGTGCCGGACGCACTCTCCCGTGCGCTCGAAAATAACGTAGAAGCCGCTACTATAGCTCCGTCCGCGCACACGGACGACAAATGGTACCAACAACGCTTGCTAGCTGTTCGCAACCACCCACACATATTCCCTGATTGGCGTATTGACAACGAGCTGCTATACGTGCACCGGCCGAGCCAGCTAATTGTCCCGTTAGTACCGGATCTCGACGCGTGGAAGCTCGTATTACCGTAGGGCGACCGCCCTAAGACATTGTTTGAAGCGCACGATACACCACAGGCGGGCCATCTCGGTGTCGAGAAAACCTATGCGCTGCTTGCCACCTACTATTATTGGCCGGGTATCTACTACGATACGTGTCGCTACGTACGCGCTTGCCAAGAGTGCCAAGCGCACAAGTTATCGCAGCAAGCACCAGCTGGCTTGCGAGGGGAGCGATACATTGATGGGCCGTGGACGGTAGTTGCCGCGGACGTGATCGGGCCGAAACCACCGTCGAAACGAGGGCATCGCTATGCCATAGTGTTCAAAGATCTCTTCACGCGCTATAACGAAATCCACGCGTTACGAAAAGCCGACGCGAAGAGTGTAATGTAAGCGTTCGGCGACTTAATAATAAACCGATGGGGCTGTCCCAAGGTCCTGCTCACGGACAACAGGACCGTATTTCCGAATAAAACGGTAACCGAGCGGCTGCAGCAGTACGGAGTATCGCAGTCCACCATTCCTCCATACCATGCGCAAGCTAACCCTGTAGAACGCGTTAATCGAAATTTGCGTACGATGATTATTAGTTTTCTCAGCAAAGACCACCGCGAATGGGATAAGCATCTTATTGAATTTTCCTTGGCGTTCAACAGTATGGTGCATTCATCTATCAAATTCTCGCCAGCGTTCCTTGATTTCGGCCGTAACCCGCAGCCCTGCATAATTCTCCGCAAGCATTTTAAACATCTCGCTTCTGTTCGACCGCCCGATGCAGAACAATGGCTCGAACATGTAACCCGCTTACCCACGTTACACGACCTAGTAAAAAGACACATCGAGCAAGCGACCGCGAAACAATCAGCGCACTACAACCGCCGACGACGTGACATTAAATCTCAAGTAGGTGATTTAGTGTCCCGCCGCCAACACCACCTGTTCTCTACCAGAGAAGGTTTCGTGGCAAAAATGGCACCGCGATTCGTAGGGGCAGTGACCATCGTCAAGGTACTCTTACCGGTAGTCTACCTCGTCGAAGATGTCAACTCGAATAAGCGCACAAAAGTCCACGTAGGCGACTTGAAACGCTACGTACTGCCGCGCAACGCTAATCGCCACCCTCCTTTGTCCACAGCCATAGAAATGTCAAAAGAGCCAGAGTAGCCAAAGGAAGGACTGCTTGGTTGGTCTGGCGGTCCCGATGAAGATTTGCCGCCACCGCCACCGCATGCACCCGCTTCACCGCAGCTGGAGGACCAGGACCTTCCGCTACCACCACTGCAGTCATTCACCGATACCACCAGTACGGTAGCGATTGCGGTCCTGGGGCCGCCTCCACCAGATTAACTGGTTAGAGACCTCGCTGCACGTCTGGAGGCAGTAGAGGCGCGGTTGGAGCAGGTTCGCACCTAGGCCAAACACGTCGCCCCCTTCCTGCCTGCACTACCCCGTGCGGGGCAAGATCGTCAACCCGAAGTGCGGGGCCGCGGCCGCATCGTCCCGCTGGCTATGCCGCGACCCCGGACGACAAGCATAGCGACGCAGACCGCGCCGCCACCCCGCTTCGCAACGTCCACAACGCGCACCCTAGTGGACATGCGCCCACTCACCGAGCACGGCACTTGGCAACGTGGGTGTTGGAACTGTGGCGTTAACGGCCATAGCTTCAGCGAGTGCCCCCAACCCCGAGGGGTATTTTGTATATTTTGTAACACCCTTGGAGTGCCACTCCCTGAATGCCTGCGCGGCGCCTGCCGGCGGGAGTATGAGCGCCGCGTCAAAACGCGCATCAAGGCGCACTTGCACCGTGGGCGCGAGGCCGGAGAATGGTCGTTTTTTTTGTTCCTTTTTTTTGTGTTTTGATTAGTTTTTTTCTCTCCTTTTGCGTAATATTACGCTAGTTGTAAGCCCTGGCAGTTTAGATAGCTTTAGGTTAAGCCATTCTATTTTGTAAAATTTTTTTATTAGTAATAAGTCTAAAGCGTAAACCATAAGATAAGCTAGTATGTAAGTTAGAATAAGCGAGCGAGCATCAATAGCCTATATTTTTTTTGTCGTTTCACCCTCCCGCCCCCCGCATTTCCTTTAAAATAAGTTTTTTTATTTTTCGTTATTTTGAATTTTTATTTTATTTAAGAGTTATTTCTTATACTATCGCCACCGCTTATTTTGTGTACTTTTTTTTTGTATGATATAGTTTATATTTAGTAAATCACCGTACTTAATTACCCCTATTGCCTATACCGCTCATCCCGCCAGTATACTGCAAGCTATATTTTTTTGGTTTCCCTTGCTCCCCCTGATTTTTTTGTTCTGGATGATTTTTTTCTAATTTACCTTTTTTTTTGTTTTGGTTTTGCCGCAAAGCACCCAAGCCAGCAGAGCATGATTTTTTTTTCATTTTTGCTTATTTTTGTTTGATTTTTTTCTTTAATTGTTTTGCTCCCCTCCTTCATTGTTTCTTGTTTTGATGCTATTATTATTATTCGCGTTGGCGCGAATCGCTCGTGCCACCAACGAGCCACAGCTGTATGCCGCACTCGCATCCTGCTACGAACCACTCTCCGACGAGGCAACGAGTAAACTTAGCATATTTACTATAACCGTCCACTGGCAGTGGGCCACCAAGGTAACCAATTTGTTTTTTTTATTATTTTTCGTACAGCAATGCGGCTGTCGAATAATACCACTACTGCACCAGGTAAGCAAGGTATGATTAAAATTATTGGGTATCTTATTTACATGTTCCTTCTTATTTAAATTATGCGAATATTAATATTGAGTATTTTATTTCTTTTTGGTACGAGTGATATTAGATGTTTGAGCAAGTCATGAGAGACCGCGTCGTTAGGACAAGATGCGTAACGATAATAGTTTTTTTTTTTAATTTTATTTGTTTTTATTTTATTGTATTTCTGCCCAAGGGTCGAGCCAGTCGCGTAAATAACCGACAAGCTAGTATTGTTCGTTTAGACTCGAGTTCGCCTAGTAATTCCGCGTGCACCCGTACACTGCGCACACTTTAGCTAGAACGCCGACGCAGATGAGCCACGCTGCAGAAGACGATGTCCGCGTAACGGCGTTCTGCCGCACACCTACACTGTTACAGGTCAGACCGCTCACTTTAGGCTGAATAAAAGAGCTCGCCGAATGCAATCAAGTTCGATCCCAGTTAAGATCAAACAGTGAATATGAAGTCGTTTCACGTCCCCCATATCCACTGTTTGTTGGGGGGGAAGTTGTGACGTGGCGTTTTTGCACCAGTTACATGAGGAGGCCAAAGCATAGCTTGTAAGCTTTTTCTCAGCCTACAATATCTCCTTTACAATCTAGGCAGTCTCGCAGGACTGCCACGCTTAGCCCTAACTAACAGCCACGTAGGGCTGTGCATACAGTACCTTCCCGAGGTACGCGGGCTTGGAGCTCAAGTGAGGCTCGAGCGAGGAGCCAGTCTCAGGAGCCCATAGCTAATCGATGGCAGTGCTAGCACACACTGCAGCAGGGTTCCTTTCCAAGCTCTCTCTGTCCTTGTCGTGGTTTCCGTACCTGTAAACTCCCAGACGGTAGTTAAAAGAAGAAGAAAATAATAGTAGCAGCTGCACCATGGAAGGGAAGTACAAGCTGCCACACAACACCACAGGAAATGGGAAGAAGAGGTTAGGAGGCAAGCAAAGATACTTAAGCACCGCATCTGCGTGCTAGTAATGATGTACCCGGAATTGTCTAGGAGCGTTGCCTCGCTGCTGCTAGCAGACCATTGCTGTCCCCGACACCGCCGCGTCGCTTTCTCCGCCGTTCATCGTTCGATTCGCCTGCTGTTGATCCGCCGCAAGCCGCACATGGAAGGGAGAGAGAAAAAACAAATTAGTCGACGCCTACCAGCCATGGAATGCGTCGACTTACCTAGACTCCCTGGTCATCGGAGGTAGATTCTCGCCGCCCCAGATAAAATATAACAACACTGGCACTCGCGAGTGGATAACCTAAACGCGCGCTGCTGACGCGCGGTAATGTCAGCTGCCGACAGCGCTAAGCGCGCGCGGCCGCTGCGTCACGTAACGTATTTTACACGTACGTTGCGCCGGCACAGAACGGTTATCTAAAATCCGCGCTCGCAAAAGTGCCACGCAGGAGCTTCTCGCTCGATCCGTTCGGGTCCGTTTTAGCGAGGAGTCCCGCATTAGCGAACAGTAGACACTCCGTTCAGTTTTGTCGTTGAGAGCAATTGTAAACGAACCAGTGTTTAACGAAATACGAGCGTGTTAAAGGCGGTAAGTTTTGTTGTAAACGTGTGTGTCAGAGTATTTAGTAAGTGCCAAGGTGCAGTAGCTGCTACCAGGAGGCGTCTCCTTTCCCTGAATCGTCCCCGTGTCCTACCCGGCTGTGTGTATGCGACCGCATCGCGTGTTACGCGCCATTTCGGTTGTTTTTTTGTTTGTTGTACGCCCGCGACCACTCTAACCGTAAGCTAGCCGTGCAAACGGGAGTGCCGCTGTAGAAGCTGCGCTACACGAGGGTAGCTGGCGCCTTGGGCTCGCGTAAAAACGCGATCATTGTTGTATTTAGTTAATTTTTAGTTCAAATAAACGTATTTGTTCGTGTCTATTTTGATCTGTTGTTTTAACTTTCACTAGCTAGCGTCCCGCCCGCTTCCCCATACATTTGTACGCCACCCTGATCCCCAGTGGCATTCCAAACTATACCTAAATAATTTCAATAGTTGGACACACGCTACACTCATGTCTAAGTTTAGAGCATAGGTAGCTATACATATGGCTCGTACTTGGACAAATTTCTTAGAAAGTTTATAGCACAATTTCCGTTGTTGAATTGTTGTAAAAATTGGATTTTACAATACGTTAGTGATTTTAAAGTGGCCAAGATCAATTTGTGAAGTGTAAAACAAGAAAAGTAAACATTTTAAAATCTTGAGGTTATAAGCTCAATCTCCAGAACTTGAGCTTACCACTGGTAACATGGGAAGAAAAGTTTGAAGTCAAAAGAATTTTTCTTTATGCCTACATTTACTCTTATAAGTAAGAAAAAAGGTTAACCGGCAAATACTTCACCTTTATCTGTGGTTGAAGATCTTTTAGCAGTAGTGCAGCAAAAAGAAACAGAGAAAAAGGAAAAGGAGCAGCAAATTCTATTGAATAAACAAGAAAAAGGAAGAGCAAAAGTAATAAGGGAAAAAGAAACGTCTATGGCGAAGCAGTATAATAAAACCAAAAAGAAAACATTAAAATAAAGAAAAAACTCAAATCAAAAATCTAATCTTTGAAGAAGGCTTTAAATTTGGAAACCAAAGAAACTGTTGCTTAGTTTACTGACGGTTTCAACAACACAAATGTCGAATTAACTGCTTTTAAAATTCTATAGTGAAGGACGAAATGGAGTTTTTACAAACAAAAATTAAAATAAAACAAGAAATTTTGTAATCCTATTTATTGTACTATAAAAAGTAATTTTCATTAGCATGTAACATTTTTTATTCTAATGTACCTTTTATAAATTAAAGTATTATTATTGTAAAAAAAAATAATAAAATTAAAAATAGAAATAAGCTTTATAATTTTTATTTACACAATTCTTCAAATTAAAATCGAATACTAACAGTGTGTCTAACTATTAGTATTATATGTCCAAGCATTGGAAAATTGTCTAAGTACATAATACCCACAAAACTGTTCAAGTACTACGATCGCTCAAAATGTTTGTCCAACTACTACCATTTTTTATGCCCGTCTTTAGAGCCAGATTATTTAATTTTTAATAGCTCTATTTAAATTATGTTTTTTTTTAAATAACTCAAAACTCGAATTTGCATATTACAATTAAATAAATATTAAATTAATGATATTTTGGCTTTAAAATAAGGGTGTTAACTTGTTTTCCAAAAAATCTGTCCAAGTACTGGGTATTTTATCTTATTAACTGAATTTAAGATAGAATATGATTTTACATTTTTTAAGAACTACGCTGTTCAATAGTGTCGAATAAAACTGTACAAATATTTAAATAAAATAAACCATATTACTATTAAAGTTTCAACATTTTTAAATAAAATTTAAACAATCACTTGTTATAGCACTCAAATTTTAATTCATTGTTACCAATGATGGCATACCAGGTGTACAAGTATGAAATGCGAATTTTAAAAGAAAAAATAACACGTTAAATTTGGTAGAATAATAAAAAGTACTTTATTCGAAGTATGCTCTGTTGCTTTTTATACATTTTTCCCATCTTTCGGGCAATTTGTGAACACCACGCCAAAAGAAATCTTCCCCTTTTAGCGCGAACCATTCATCGAGCCATTATTTGACATCTTGATAGGAAACAAAGCGCTGCTCAGTAAGTGCGTGACCTATCGATGCAAACTAGTGGTAATTAGAAGAAGCCAAATTTAGTAAGTAAGCCGCATGAGGCAGAACTTTCTAGTTGACTGCTTCCAATGTGTCGCGAACCGGTTTTGTCGTATGTGATGGAGCATTTTCATAGAGAAAAATTATTCTGTGTTGCCTCTTTCGGTATTCTGGCCTCTTTTAGGCCAGCAAATGGTTTCGATCGGTTAATTGTTGCTGGTAACGTGCAGTATTAACCGTTCTCCCAGGTTTCAATAGCTCTTAATAGACCACGCCCCTCTGGTCCCACCAAACACAGAGCATCGTCTTTCTGCCAAAACGATTTCATCTTACGGTCGATGTGGATGGCGCTCCTGGGTCTACCCGTGATTTCTTGCGTTTGGGATTTTCAAAATAAACTCACTTTTCATCCCCTGTTACTATTCGATGCAAAAACGACTTCTTTTTGTACCGAGCGAGCAAAATTTCACATCTGATTTTGCGATTTTCCAGTTGCCTGTCATTCAACTCATGTAGTACCCATCTAACGCTCTTCTAAATTTTTCTCATCGCTTGTAGGCGATTGGAAACAGCTTGTTGGGAAACTCCTAATTGCTGTGTGAGTTGTTTTTTTGTTTGCGAATCATCTTCATCCAATAATGCTTGCAAACCCACATCTTCGAATTTTCTTAGCGGTTTTCCATGTTCCTTGTCTGCAACGTCGAAGTCACCTTTTTTTAAAAGCTGAAACCATAGTAGACACGTATCTTGCGGTGGGGCATGTTCACCATAAGCTTCTCGTAGTAACCGAAGTGATTCAGCAGCAGTTTTCTTTAAATGAAAACAAAAAATTAATGCTGTCCGCGAATGCTCTTTGTTCGGTATAAATTTTGACATATTAAACACTACAGTGCAACATGATGCACACACTTTTTCAGTCTATCACTGATGTGCGTCTGAACTTGTTGATGGCACAACAAAATGGCGCAGTGCAAATCATAACAGCTTAAACTGCATTGGTACACCATATGTTATCTAAAATCCGCATTTCATACTTGTACACCTGGTAATTATTCAAATTTTTTAATAATACCTAGATTTAAAAAAAAAAAATCATTAAATTCTATTTATTTGTTGCCAAGATAATAGATTCGTTTTCATTTTGAAACTAAAATTTAAATTTTGCGACAAAGAAAATAACGTCTGCCATACTCCTCTCTCCAAGCCGCCACCGCCGCGCTGCTGCTGGTTGCTGTCACCGCAATGCTTTATTTTTTTTTTAATTGTATCCGTATTTTTACTTTGCTATAGACAATGTTATCAGAAATAATTACGTTCAGCTTTTTTTACTTAATCAAAATAAATATTTTTCATATTATTATAATAATTAAACAAATAATATAATTTTAACTCTCATTAATCGTCCATTTTTTTTGCAAACTTTTGATAGAAATAATAGCTTTTATGGTCCATAATTTTAGTTAAAAATTCCGAGAATAGGAATTGCTATATAAAAGTTTCTTTTCATTTAGTGAACCGCGTTTTATGGTGCCGAGTTAATAACGGGCCTATGTATGCGTACAATGAAGGATAAAGAATGATCAAAAAATCAAAAAATTTTAAAACTTATATCTCTACGGTTTTTGTGTTCAAGCTCATGGTTTTGTTTTTTTATTCATAAAAAAATCGTTTGAAATTTTAAACTTCCACTTCCAGTGTTTTTATATATAATGCTTACGCATTAATTATTTTATTTAAATAACTGTATTTACAATTCAAAATAATTGTAAATATTTTCATGTTTAACTCCCACGAATTAATTAAATTATTTAAAAAAAAGTATTAGCAATTTAAAACTTTTATCCCAAAGGGTTATTAGGTTTAAAGCTTATCGTTATGTTTTCTTATTCATAAAAAGACATTTGAATTTTTAAACTTTTTCCCCCAGCGTTTTTATGTTTAACGCTTATAAATCGAATAATTTATTTATAACGAAGTATTAGCGATTTAAAATTTTCATCTCTAGGTTTTTTGAGCTTAGAGCTTATGATTTTTTTTTATTTACAATAAGGAGTTATAAAATTTGAAACTTTCGCCTTAAAGGTTTTTATGTTTAATGGTTATAAATCGATTAATTTATTTATAGGAAATTATTTGCAATTCACAACGTTCTCTTGATCATTGGGTTTAGAGCTTAAGGTTTGTTTTTCATTTATAATAAAGAGATGGGAAATTAAGGGTGGAAGATTCTCCAGACAACAGGTTTTTTAATAATTTTTTACAAAAAAACTCCGAGTATTTATTATGTACATAGAATGACATTACATATTGACATTGATGTTCGAATGCATACACAGAAAATTTGTTTATAAAAAAAAAAAAAAAAAAAAACAATATAGCGCTGCCACAGCCGCTCAAACTTGGTTCCTTCAATTTGCGCTGTGAAATGTCCATCTCCTTGTAGTCAACTAAAATTAAGCAATCAAAAGATTCTTATTAAAATAAGTTATTTCTTTTCGTACATACCTATGTTTAACGAAAAAAAAAAATTAAAATTTGAACAAATAAGAAAAAAATTAGACTTTTTTTTTATAAACAAATTGATAAGAACAATATTCATAGTAATAAATTATATTAACTTTTAGGTGTATCCAAATACCAATACGTTAAAGAATGTCTGTGCAAAATTTCAAGTTGATATCTTAATTATTTTTTAAGTCATATTGTAGTAGAAAACATGTTAAAAAAAAATGCGATTAAAGTTTTTATTGTTGTGAAGTAGAGTTAAAAGCAATTTATAGTTACCTAAGTTAATCTGCGATGCAAGGACTATAAAGTAAGCATTCTACTTCAAGAAAATCATTCATTACGGTTGCATTCTTTTTTTTCTGTGCAGTTCTGGCCTCTTTTGTCGAATCTAACGAACGCCGCTCTTGCCTCTTGACTCGATTGCTATCGTACGAGTCTGCGAAAATCTTTCATTTCAAGCCCATTGTTATATCCAGGTCACTCATGACTTCGAGTGCGAATAAGTAGCTATCGCTAAATATCCCTACAGCTGAAAATTCTGCGATTTCAAAAATTTACTAATTTTTACATTACAATGTAAGTATTTTAGAGCTAAACGCCATGCAGTTAAGTTGGAAGACTCGTTCGCGTTTTGGGTAAAACCGCGAACACAACCCTCTATTTGCCCCCCCCCCCAAATGCTTCCTATTTTCTGAAAAGTAAATTACAATATACTACTGTGATCAAAAAGTAAGGTGAATTTGTTTATAGAATGTAAATTCTTTATTTATTCTTCTGAATCAATTTTATCCCCTTCAAAGTCATCCCTGTCCGATAAAACGCACTTTTGCCAACGCTTTTGCAGTCCTGGAAACACTCGGAATAATCTTTTTCCGGTATAGCCTTCAAGACCTTCTTCGATTCGGTTTTTATCTCCTCAATCGTGTCAAAAAAGCGTCGCCGCATTGGCCTTTTGAGTTTGCTGAATAGCCAGAAGTCGCACGGAGGCAAATCAGGCAAACACGGTGGTTGCGGAACGATATGAGTCAAGTTTTTGGCAAAGAAGTCGCAAAGAACCAATGCAGTATGACATGGTGCATTATCGTAATAAAGGAATCAAGAGTTTTTCGCCCATAATTACGGCCGTTTCAGATAAATAGCTTCACGCAAACGACGCGTAACGCTCAAATAATATTTTTTGTTGACAGTTTGGCCCGGTGGAAGGAATTCATAGTGCACCACACCACGATAATCAAAGAAAACTGTCAACATGATCTTGATTTTCGATCGACTTTGCCGTGGTCTTTTCGGTCTTGCTTCACCTTTTGCACGATAATCGCTGGATTGGTCAGTGGTTTTAGGGTTGTATAAGTAAATCAAAGTCTCGTCTCCAGTAATGATGCATTTCAAGTGGTCCTGATAGTCAGACAACAAAGTTTCACACACATTAACGCGACACTTTTTTTCCAAAAAATTGAGTGATTTTGGCACCAATCGAGACTTGACGCGTTTGAGACACAAAACATCCTTCAAAATGGTTTGGGCTAAGCCAAATGATATTCCAACACTATCAGCAAGGTCTCTAATTATCAATCGACGATTAAGCACCAAATCTTTGATTTTTTGGACGTGGCCCTCGTCGGTAGACGCTGATGGTCGTCCAGAGCGCGGTTTGTCTTCAACGCGTCCTTGGCCCGCTTTGAACTTGTTGTACCACTTATCAACGTTTTCTTGTGCCATAGTTTGATTACCAAAGGCCTTCCGCAACATTTTCAACGTGTCCGCACAAGAATATTTGTTTCGCAAACAAAATTTGATGCAAGTTCTTTGCTCAACAAAATCACTCATTATAAAAATCGAAAAATTCACTTTTGGTTGTTTACAAAAACACGTGCAACTTAGAGATAATTAAACTTTTTGACAAACAGACGCTTGGAAAATGTTATAAACAGTCCTACCAACCCAGGAGAAAAAATTTACCTGCCTTCCTAATGCCCGGGAGTTTTAAATTACAATTTCACCTTACTTTTTGATCACAGTAGTATATCATTGTAAGTGCTGTAGTAGTATTATTATTATAAAAACATCGTTATGAGTAAACTGACGCTGTTAAATACAAGAAAGCTACACTTTTTATTACAAAGTAATAAAATAAATAAGTTCCAGAGTGTCAAAAAGGGTAAAAAATGTATGACTCATTCCGTCTGGACGTTGCCTAGCAGCAACCCTTTCTCGTTTTGTCTCGACATTACCTTGCAGCAACGCTTTCCCTGAAAAGTCTTGTCATCAGATTAAAAATCGATCCATCGTATTTGGACGTGCTTTCTTTCTGTGTTATCTAATCTATCGCAAACATGAAAGTAACTTCTGCCGAAAAAAGTAGAAATTAAAAAAATTATTATGGTTAAGGCAGTCACCTCGTGTGATATGTTAAACAAATCGTTTTTTTTTTCTTTTTTTGTACAGGGTGCGTACGGTATTTAAGGACAACTTGAGAGTAAAATTAATTAGCTTGTATTTTTAATAAAATATAATGAAATTTTAAGAATTTTGTATACAATGTTAAATTAATATATGGCTATAAAGTTATTCAATAAAATTGCCATTAGCAGCAATAACCTCTTCGATCTGGGTCCGGAAACGATTACATGCCCGAATCAAATACTCCTTGTTCATATTGACCATAACGGCATTAATAGCAGTCTTCAGCGAAGAAGTGGTGTTATGAGGACGCTTATTGGTCTCACGCTCAACTACACCCCATACGTAATAATCCAAAGGATTAAGGTCTGGGGAGCTAGGTGGCCATAGGTTCGGTGTCATGTGGTCATGAAAATTTTCGGCCATCCAATCTTGTGTCGCCATCGCCTTATGTGAAGGAGCAGAGTCTTGTTAAAAAATGTATGGTCTGCCTCCGCTTACATTGTCTATCCAGGGTTTTACTACCGTCTCCAAAACCTCGATGTATGCAGCAGAGTTCACTCGAAGTCCTTGAGTAAAAAAGTGTGGTGGCATAACATGTCCTTCGTTGCTGACAACACCTAAAACCATAACAGTGGCTGGAAATTTTGTGTGCATAACAACAGGAACCTCCATAGGATTTAAACATAGCCATCTGTCATTTCTGCGATTGGTCTTTTGATCTTGGTCAAAATTTTTTTCGTCGGAAAAAAACCAAAACATTTTAGGCACCTCAGGGTGTTTGATTTTGTTCAAAAGACGTTTTGATCAAAGAACTCTCTGTTCCCGTGTTCGTTCCGACATGAACTGTCCTCTGCGCATCACGTAAGACTTATACCGAAGGTCTTCGTGGACAACTCTACGAATAAGGCGCTCAGAAACATGAAGCTCACTCGCAAGGACCCTCATTGATTTTGAAGGGTCCTCGTCTATGATCGCTTGCACTTGCTCTAACAATTCTGCAGATCGGACAGTGTCAGAACGTTGTTCGTGCTTTTTGCGTTTTGCAACCGATTCTGTATCGCCTCCTGATGCTTCTAATTCACGGCGAAGCTTATGCACAAATGAACGGGCGCAATTAAGAAAATTAGAGATCTTCTAATCTGTATGATTCGCACATATAGCAACGATGACAGCATGTCTCTTCATTTCTTGAGTGTTGTTGTAGTCTGCCATTTCTTATCTGAAAAGGAAAAAAAATAAAAAAAAAAATTTGCGAAGTTATAGTCACATTCATGCATGTCCTTAAATACCGTACGCACCCTGTATAAATTGATTTCTAAACATGTATAAAATATGCTAGTTCAAGTGATTTTCCGATTTTCGAAGTCGTTCAAAAGTTATAGCAGTTAACGGTGAAAAAAGAATTCATACTCACACAGCATGAAACCTTGCTGCAAGGTTGCTGCAAGATTCCATGTAAGGTTTGAAAGGTTTCTGCAATGTTGCAATGAAAGGTTGCAGCAATCTCAATATGTCCCTTGCACAAATCCTTCAGCCAAGTTTCAATGAAAGGTTTCTGAAAGGTTTTAATGACGGGTTTCTGGCAGCTTGTGGTAAAAGATTTCTGCATCGTTTCAATGAAAGGTTGCTGCAAGGTTTCAATAAAAGTTCTCTACGAGGTTTCATTAAAAGGGTTTATTAAGGTTGCAATAAAAGGCAGCAACCTTCATATGTCCCTTGCACAAATCCTTCAGCAAGGTTTCAGTAAAAGGTTTCTGTAAGGTTTCAATGAAAGGTTGTTGCAAGGTTTCAATAAAAGTTCTCTACAAGGTTTAAATAAAAGTTTTCTACAAGTTTCATTAAAATATTTCTACAATATTGCAATGGAAGGTTGCAGCAACCTCAATATGTCCCAAGATATCAATGCAAGTTTTCTACAAGGTTATAATGAAATATTGCTGCAAAGTGGCAATGAGATATTGCTAGAGGTTTGCAATTAAATATATATATTTTGTTTCCTTATTAAATGAATTTTTTAATTGAAAATTGTCGTTAATATATTGTATACATTAATATTTCACGGAAAGAACGAAGAAAAATTCTTTACTCCACGGTAAGATCGAACCCGGGTTCTTCGCATTCTGTAGCAGACGCCCTAACCACTAAGCTATACGCGCCGCTTGTACAACTAAGATTAATATCTTAATTATTTGTGGTTTTATGTTGGTGAATGTTCCGTCGTTTAAAAACTTCAGCATTTGAATCAATTAAAACCAAGTTTAAAAAAAAGAAAAAAATTTTCTTATAATAAACTGTTATTAAACTTTGGCGTGAAATAAATACTTAAATTAAAATTATATGTTAATTGTTTAAGAATATAATGCTACTTTAGAGAACAGTAAGTTTCTTCAAATAAATAACATCACCCTTGATACAATATAATTGCAGGCTTATATAAATTATTATAATAAAGTGAAATATTATTATTATAAATTATTATAATAAGTTAAATTTTAAAATCTCGTTATGAACAACTAATCAATGCATAAAAGTCTCATGAGAACCGTGCAACATCCGCCAACTTATAACTGAAATTTATATTTAATTATATACAAGAGTTGCGTATAGCGTAGTGATCCAAGGTATCTGATTCATAGTGCGAATCACCCGGGTTCGATTCGACCGTAGGTCAAGAAATTTTTCTGCGTTTTTTCCGTAGGACATTAATAAATACAATATACAAACGATAATTTGCGACTAAATAATTAATTTGAGGCGGAAATAAAATATATATAATCTTAAAATAATATTAAAATCTTTTAAAATATGAAAAAATGGTTTAAATAAAAATATAAAAACAAAATTTTTTTTATTCACTTACCTAACCAATTTCAATGGTTTTTGATGTGACTTTTTATATTGATCATCAACTTTGCTACTAGGTTGCTGTAAGGTTGCAAAACTAAGCATCATTGAAATTTTGCTGCAAGGTCGCTGCAAAGTTTCGTAAAAATATTTCAAGAAACTTTGTTGCAATCTCGTGCAATTTAAATATTTAAGCAGTTCATGCGCAATTCGTTAAGATACTATACTTATACAGAACTTGTAAGAATTGTAGTATCTATAATATAGGGTGATTCATTATGAGGTTCCGATTTAAATCTCAAATAAAAGGCATCAAGTTAGAATCTATAGTAAAAATTTTACCGTAAGTCGAAAGAATAATCTATGACATTTACTTTTTAGAGATTATCTTATTTAAATTTTGACCGCGACTACGCCGTAAAAGGTACATCCTGAGGGTCAAATTTTGGACGACCCGTTCTAGCATAGCGACTGGTATCTCGCGAGTAACACGAGTAATGTTGGCCTGCAAAGCGCTGATTAAAGCTGGCTTGTCCCTAAAGACCAGAGACTTCGTGTAACCCCAAAGAAAATAGTCTAAAGGTGTGATATCACATGATCTAGGCGGCCAATTTACTGTTCCAAAACGTGAAATCAGGTTCTCACCAAAATGATTTCTCAATGAGTCCATTGTTTCTTTCGCTGTATGCAAAGTAGCGCCGTCTTGTTGAAGCCTAAGTTCACCGATACCACGGGCTTCAATTTCAGGTAGCAAAAAATCTGTTATCATGGTGCGATAGCGGTCGCCTTTGACGGTTACGTTCTGACCGGACTCATTTTGAAAGAAATATGGATCGGTGATTCCACCGGCCTATAAACCACACCAAACTGTGTATTTCTGTGGCTTTAGTGGTAGCTGTTGAAGCTCTTCAGGTTGCTTATCAGCCCAAATACGGCAATTCTGCTTATTGACGTATCCATTGAGCCAAAAATGCGCCTCATCACTGAACAAAATTTTGCAATAAAACAGCAGATTTTCATTGAGATGATTCAGAGCCCATTCACTGAAAAAACGACGCAAACCTTAGTGGCCCGGCTTCAATTCTTGCACGAGTTGAAGTTTGTATGCCTGAAGACCAAGATCTTTACGTGAAATATGCCAAGTTGTTGTGTACGACAAACCAAGCTGTTGAGAACAACTTCGAATCGATTCGTCACGGTCTTCAGCCACACTCTCAGCTACAGACGCTATATTCTCTTCACTACGTGTTGGATGTGGTCTAATCGGTCGACTCTAATCCAATAATGTATGCTGGATTCCAAATTTGCGGGTGGTATTGGCTATAGTGGTTTCGGTAGGTCGATGACGCACACCATAAGTTACTCTAAGAGCACGAAAAACATTTCTCACAGGACGCTGATTTTCGTAATACAGCTGAACAATTTGAATACGCTGTTGTGGTGTCAGTCTTTCCATGATGATTTATCAAACAATACTGAATAAAAATTACATTACAGTTTAACAGGAGTCATGCGTGATCTGTAAAAAAAAGCCTATTGAAAATCAAACCTCATAATGAATCACCCTTTATATATAGGCCAAAATGCATATAAGTTATATTTAAGATAATTTTAAATCGCGTTAAATATTTAAAATGATTCTATACTATTATCTTTTTACATATTTTAAATAATTTCATATAACGTAAGCCATTATATCAAGTCTATGTAGTATTATTTATATTTAAGAATAGTTATTTGGTTGTTCGATAATTAATGT
This sequence comes from Chalcis sispes, assembly GCA_949987625.1. Classification (NCBI taxonomy): domain Eukaryota; kingdom Metazoa; phylum Arthropoda; class Insecta; order Hymenoptera; family Chalcididae; genus Chalcis; species Chalcis sispes. Next base: position 41,015,106 of record OX465094.1, on the reverse strand, counting down.
CATTTTTTTCATGTTTTTCAAAGTAAATTTATTTGTATTAACAACAAACTTCAATCAATGATATATTGACCGTTTTGTTGGATGACCTTTCGCCATCTTGCGGTAAGTTGAAAAATTCCATGTTCGAGAAGTCTTGGTTTTTAGAAGCGAAGAACTGGTCTCACTTATTTTTAGCAGCCTGATCGGAATCGAAAGTTTTACTATTCAAATGGTTTTTTAAGGGAGCGAAACAAATGATAGTCTAATGGTGTTAAGCCAGGGTAATAGCGTGGATGTGTCATCAGTTTCCAATTAAGCTCCATTAATTTTTGACGGGTTATCAAAGAGGTGTGAGGTCTGGCGTTATCATACCTTTGCGATTGGCCAGTTCAGGGCGTTTTTCCTTGATTGCTTCGTTCAATTTTGATAGTTGTCGACAGTAGACATTCGTATCAATAGTTTAGTTTCTCGGAAGCAGCTCAAAGTAGACTATACCATTGTAATCCCACCACACGGAAAGCATAATCTTCTTTTGGTGAATATTGACTTTGGATGTCGATCATGGGGGCTTATTTTGCTTGATCCATGATCGTTTTCAGACTACATAATCGTACACAGTTCATGTCTTATCACCCGTCATGATTCTTTTTAGAAATAGGTCGTTTTCGTTACGATTTAGCAAAGAGTCGCATATGTTAATGCGTTTGGTGAGGTGGATTTCCTTTAATTCGTGAGGAACCTAAACATTTAGTTTGTTTACGTAATCAAGCTGTTGTTAGTGCAAGTAACCGGTTGAATTCGATATGCCGAGCTTCTCTGCTATCTCTCGAGTTGTCATATGCCAGTTAGTTTGGATTAACGCCTTTATTTTGTCGTCATCAGTAGTAGTTAGACGACCAGTATGTGGTGCATCTTGCAGATTGAAATTTCCAGAACGAAAGTGAGCATACCAACGCTGACACTAGCGTTTAGTAAGACAGCCCTTAATATAAACTTCACACAATTTCTTCCGAGCTTGCACTGCATTTTTGCCCTTTCGGAAGTAAAACAATAAAAATGCCGATAATGCTCACTTTCATTGTCCATTTTCAACCTAATTTTCAACCAACTTATTATTTACTGATGACGCTTAGTTTTTGACAAAAGATAATGTACAGTCTAACCTTTATAATAGTATATAATAATGTATGCCACGCAACCGCTACTACATAAAATATGCAGTTCACGGCATCTAAGAGAAGAAGGCGACATTAATTATCGAACAACCCAATAAAATGATTTATAAAAATCTGCAACTACTTTTAATTTTATTGGGTGTACAATTTGCTTCCGCCGTTTTGCAATAGATGGCTGTAGCGGAAAGTGGTAGTATGAATAAATAGATCATAGATGTCATACAATAAGCTTAGGTATTTGTAAACATAACGCCATCGAAATATTAGTCGATTTGTGTCTGCATCATAAAGTTATTCTCGATTGAACATGTCAGCTTACGAGCCAAATTCTCGTCATTTGCGAGAGGTTTTAGTTTTCTGCTTTAATTTGAACAAATCTGCGACTGAGGCTCATCGAATGCTCTCAAATACCTATAGTGAGGCCGCTACTAGTAAAAAAACGTGCCGAGAGTGGTTTGATCGCTTCAAGAACGGCGATTTTAACGTCGAAGACCAGCATGGCGGTGGAAGAAAGAAGGTTTTCGAAGATGCAGAATTGGAGGCATTACTTGATCAAGACTCGTGTCAAACGCAATAAGAATTAGCAGGATCATTGGGATTGACGCAACAAGCTATTTCAAAACGCCTGAGAGTCATGGGAATGATTCAGAAACAAGGAAATTGGGTGTCGTACGAGTTGAAGCCGAGAGATGTTGAACGGCGTTTGTGTGTTTGTGAACAGCTGCTTGCAAGGCAAAGACGAAAGGGATTTCTGCATCGCATTGTGACTGGGGACGAAAAATGGGTTCACTACGATAATCCCAAGCGCAGAAAATCATGGGGATATCCCGGTCATGCTTCCACGTCAACGGCCAAGCCGAATATTCACGGTTCCAAGGTCATACTTAGTATTTGGTGGGACCAGCTCTGCGTAGTGTATTATGAGTTGTAAAAATCGACTGAAACAATCACAGGCGATCGTTATCGAACGCAATTAATGCGGTTGAGCCGAGCATTGAAAGACAAACGGCCTCAATACAACGAAAGACATGATAAAGTGATTTTACAGCATGACAATGCTCGACCCCATGTTGCGAAAGTGTTCAAGACATACTCGGAAACTTTGAAATGGGAAGTCCTACCTCACCCGCCGTATTCTCCAGACGTTGCTCCCTCGGACTAACACTTGTTTTGATCAATGGCACACGGCCTGGCTGACCAGCACTTCCGGTTTTATGAAGAAGTAAAAAATTGGATCGATTCTTAGATCGATTCAAAAGATGACCAGTTTTTTCAACGCGGGATTCGTATGCTGCCCGAAAGATGAGAGAAAATAGTGGCCAGCGATGGACAATACTTTGAATCATAAATGTATAACCAGTTTTTTACAATAAAGCCTCGAATTTCAGAAAAAAACCGTGGAAGCAAAGTTGTACACCCAATAGTAATAGCAATTTTATAATCAAACTTAGTTATACGTCAAACAGACTTACGATATATTTGCAGTAATTTAATACGAAGAATAATTATAAACGAATTAATTTAAGTTATATTTGACTTCATAAAATCAAAATTCAAATATAAATAAGTTTATATTTTATCGGTAGCGTAATTATATTCAGAACAATTTTATATTTAATTAAATTGCATTATGATGCATCTCTAACTCTTTATTATAATTTTGTGCGAACTATTTTATATTGATTATTACAAATAATTATTTTAAGTAACGAACGATTCTACATTTGCTCTTTATTGATTAGACTATGTTCTATAAAAAAATAGTTTATACGAATTAATATTATGTATGCAACGATATTTTCAATGTAACGTAAATGCAACGTAAGGTGCACGCAGAGACATCTTTTTGCCCACCGATAAACCAACACCTCCGCTTTGAGGAAAAATCGGACCACATACGCCAAGAAAATCGGACCACATACGCCAAGAAAATCGGCCACTTAAAGTAGGTCAAGGCCCTTTCGAAATCAGCCCCTCGTCAACCGGAACGAATTAAGAGGGTGACTGTGGAAAGGCTGTTACTTCCCCGTCCGCCTCGCTTTTCCATTTATTTTCTCAACTTCTCTCTTCCTACCCTCCTCTTTCCTGCTTGGCTGGAGGGATGACTTACCATCGAAGGCGAGGTGATGAGCTGCATCGCTGAATATCAGGAGGGCATTACAACTCTACCGCAGCAACACTTCGACACTACAATCGCAACTAAGAAGATTTTGACGAGTCCAATCACCGAGATTCAAGAGGCGACACTACGCAGAGGCGAGGCCGTGCAACAAAAAAGAAGCCCAACACAAGCTTCAGATGACGGTAGATGTCCGCGGATACCTCCTGGCACAGTAGTTAATAAGGGACATTATTATATCTAAAAATATCTAAAATAAACAAAAGTAAGTTTTTCTCTTAAAAGAAAAATCAATTACTATTTCTCACTATTCTTTTTCCCACTCTCGCTATCATCCGATCGTTCTCTAGGTTCAATTACGTGGTCCGCGAGCGATCAAAAACCTTCCCCAATCGCTTCTCAGTTCCAATCACGTGGAGTAAAGGTGACTCAATCCTAAAAATCTCTCACTCACTCGCCAAATAGTTACTAACAAGAAGGAGAATCAAACGGCAACGGGCAAAAGATCCCGAGCTATTAGATGGGAAATTCTAGGCTCAAAAAAAAATCAAATACATTTATATATTTTAAATACTTGCGTTTGCTCAACAAAGCCGAGGTGACACTTAAGGTTATCATTCTTGTTCTTGGGGGCAGTCATTTCTAATTTAAGTAATTATTCGTTATTTAAATATCATTGTGTAAATTAATTTATCGTTAATCACGTAAAATACGACGAAAAACTTCATCCGTTTTTGTAATAAGCGCTAAATTTTAAATGTAGAATACGATTATGTAATTTAATTTGACGTGTTTTTATTATATATAATAAAAAATGAACATGCGTAGAGATTATGCAAAAAAGGATCATCTCTCTCTCTCTCTAATTCTCACTCTCCCTCCCAAAAGGAACGCCTTCGAGATAAGCAGTAGCATCCACCCCGCGCTAATTTCGAGCAATCGGATTACTACAGAGTCATCTCTGTACAAGTGTATAAAAAGGCAAGATCAACCCGCGGAGACACTCTTCATTGTTTTTTTTCTACTCACTCAAGACTTGTCACTTGTCAATCAAAACAATCAAGTTATTCTCAAGATTCGTTTGTTCAAGTTTTTTCTCTAAGATTCGTTCATTCAAGATTTTTAAGCAATCAAGTTATTCTCAAGATTTATTTGCTTAAGGTTTTTTTCAAGATTGGTTAACTCAAGTTTATTCAAGCAAAAGAAGAGAGAGAAAGAGAGAGGATTTAGTCTCATCGTGAACTTAACATGCAATGAAAGGCGAGTCGAGTTAATTTTTATATTGTATATTTTTTCTTTTTTTTTTACCTTTTCTTCTTTCATCTATTCTTAACTTTTAAAAGGTAAAGTTAGCCTAAGTTTCGGCTAACCACCTTTATCCATAAGTCATTGGCTAGGTCCTCTTCCAGAGCGGCGTAGCTGGCCTGAGTTTCGGCCTAAACGTTCCCACAGTCTCGTACTACACCACCTCTTTCTTAAAAAAAGAAAAAAGCTCCAACTAGCTTCTTCCACCCCAAGCCCGTAAGCTTAACTGCTTCGGCTCAAAAAGGCAGCAACATAGTTTGCGTTACATCTACAGTCTGTCAAGTAAGAGCGTGTTCGACTTCACTGACAGGTAATGGAAGATTTTGCTCAAATTTCTCTGCGAGCCAATAGAAGCAAGCTTTGTCCTTGATGCATTGTCAACAAAAATTCAGTTGTCATTGATCTTTTAAAAGAGAATCACGTTAAACGCCATGAGTGCTAAGTACGCGTCGCGCTACGAGGCTATGTTCCTTTGCATCCACACGAAAGGTCCCAAAATGTCGCAATCAGCGGCTGCTAAATATATGAGAAAGTCGAAGGCATTTGTACAGAAGTGGATACAGCGATATAAAGTGGCTA